>CM057456.1:1499535000-1500735000 GCA_016271365.2 Neoceratodus forsteri
TTTACTTTTGATTTGGTCCCCTGAAATGTGTATTTGTATATTACTGCTTTCAAAATATTTATATTACATTGCAAACTTGTCAATGTAAAAAAGTGTTGTGCTATCCCATACAATATCCTGCTATCCCCTGCAGTTTTCCCCCCAAAAGCAGAGTGTTTGTGTGTTTTTGGTTTTGTTCCATGCTGTATACTGAAATATTCTGGCTGCACATCAGTATGCTATACAGCTCAATACAGTAACTTGTACAATAGTGTTAGCGGACTCTGACTTCTCAATTATTCTGTGAACATACAGTGGCTCTGAAGACAATAATGGCTTGATGCACCATGACTTAAAAAGGGGGAGGTAGAAATACAGCAATAGCAACAGCAGGGATGGGATCACATGGGATAAGTACAACTTAATGTAGCTGTTGTTTTTTGGCTTGGCATTCTAGCTAGACACAGGGGGAAGGGTACTAGGGGAGGGATACAAAGGTTGCTAGGGTGATCTTACACAAAGTACAAAATTGAGTGCTATCAAACACAAATGTACAGTATATTGGCTACTAGGTGTTACATCTTAAATGTGCATTCTGCATCAACAGTGGCTACACAACCATGCCAAACTGAGCAATGGATCAACAAGACCCTAGCATCAGACTCAGGAATTACAAAATTTGGAATTTGCTCCTCTGACATCAGACAACACATTCATAGTCTGACAGCACACTGTGATGCACTATAACATCCAATATCACTGATAAAGTGATGAAGGCTACCACTGTATATTGCTATAAAAGCACTGACAGCCGATGAGGATGCTTATTAGAAGAGGAAAGGGTACCACTCTAAGAATATGCAAGAGGTAGTGACCGCCAACGTTGCATCCTGGATGTAGTCACCCAGTACCCTGGATCATGTCATGATGCATGCATACTGTATGCAGACACAGTGGACTGCGTGAGGCATTTGAACATGGAAACATACAGGATGGATGGCTACCATTCAGTTGGCCAGCAAAGTTCAAAGGACATAACATGTTAAATTCCTCATTCAACACATACCCAGCTGTTTACTAACCAATCAGTGCCTAAAGTTTTACACATTAATTTGTAACAGTCTGTAAATTTAGTTTTGATCAAAGAACAAAGAAATGTCATGTTGTTATGTGTTTGCGGGGGGGGGGGGATGCTTCTGTGACTCCTGTGTAAAAGAAAAGAAAATACTGTATGCTATACAGAATATGGGGCAACCATGCACAACTTGGCATGTGTTTGGTGTAAAACACAAGCAAACTAGTGCTATATGGAATTTTCAGATTTTGGCATTATAAAATTTCACAGAATTTTCTAAATTCACTTAAATTCTGCAGAATTTCACCAGAAAAGGAATGGTGGACTTCTGTGGCAGAAAAATACAGAATGAGCTTTTCTGCAACACTTCCATGGAATTTTATTCCATGGATCTCAATATTTTCTGTGGAAATGGTTGTGGAATGATTTTTTTGTGGAAAAAAAATGCTGTTCCATGGAATATTTTTTGACAGATCTCAATATTTTCCATGGAAATGGTTGCGGAATGATTTTTCAGAGAAAAAATGCTGTTCCATGAAATATTGTTCTGCAGATCACAGCAGGTGGAATTCCACAGAAGAACCAGCAAAATTCTGGCATAAATTCTGCCAACAGAATGGTCATTCTGCACTAATTTCTCTGGCGGAATTCCACATTCCACACAGCACTACAGCAAACTATACGGCCACCTTGTGTGCTATCACAGAAGGTGTGCAGTACAATGACATATAAAGGTAGAGAGCAGCCTGATAAGCAAATGTGCCAATATAAAACCTAAAGCAGCAGTAGTTACCCCTATATTTGCAGAATATATACCATGTGGTGGATGTGAGGTGGGGCAGAAGGGAGGGGATGGGTGGTAGTGGAGGCAATGAAGGCACCACATACAAGGCTGAATAGTTTGGCAGTAGGACACAGACTGATCAGCCACTATAATGCATGTTGATTGTATACATACATGACACTACAGCTAACCAATGCATTCCATTCCCACAAGTGACAGTGAGTACCCACTGCAGCCATGGCTGATGACACTTACAGGACATCATCAGACAGAGGGTGACAGGAGGAACAATGAGGCACATGCCACAACATGCTCTGTGATTGAGAGGACATTTGGACTCCTGAAGATGCAGTTCTGGTGCCTCAGCAGATCAGGGCGGCACTGCAATACACGCTCACAACAGCATTCAATATATATCTGTCATGCAGCAGTCAATCAATCAATCAAATTCTTTATTTATCCAGGTGAACACCATTGAGCAAGCTCATTTACAAGGTGGACCTGCATTACACAAGTCAAGTAACAATGCATTTATATACAGACAAATAGACAGTAGATGCAAGAGTACAACAGTACAGGTAGGCCTGCAATAGACAGCATCCTGCATAAAATTGGCATTGCACATAGAATACACATCCCTGAGATGGATGCTGACCCATGGTGATGATGATGATGGAGATGATGATGACAACCCAGCTGCCATACCCATACAGGTGAACTCAAGGGCAAGGCAGGGACTGCAGCAGCTGGACGGCATGTCAGGGCACAACTGGTCAACAACCACTTTACATGATCAGTCCCATGGACATGTAACAACAGTGATTTCAATCAAACCCACTACCATCAATCTGGACCCCTAGGCAGTGTAACAACTGACATAAGCCAGAAAATGTTTCCATCATCCAGCCAGACCTCCAACCGAACCATCAGACAGCCCTTCAGTCAGTCAGGCAAACCACGAGCCAGTCAGGTGACTCACCAGCCATCCCTCCCACTCACTAGCCCATCCAGCTGGCATAAGAGCTGTGAATACACAAAGGCAAATGGCTGTGATCAACAAGCAAGTGGATGACTGCAAACAAACAAATACGAGAGTTGTGGCTGGGAATATATGCACAGGAAGTGCCCTAGGCTTTTGTCTTGGTCTGCTTTCATATAAGAGCTATCAGTGGTATATTTCCTATGTGCATTCTATTAAAGATAACCCCAGGCTGCTGACATAATCATCCACTCAACCACCATTCAGAGTGGGATGTAGCATGCTGCCCACGTACAGTGCATTGCATAAGATAGGTCATTATATGATGTTACTCAAGGTATGTGTTATCTGTTACTAGACTTGTGATATGTAAGCAATACACCACTCTGAGGTGTAGTCTACTGCCTGATAAGAGCATGCCCCATGTGCATTATGAGCCACAAGGTGTTTGCACCAAGTGCCTTTAGCACTCAAGGTATGCTTTTATCAGGCACCAAGTCACACCACAGAGTGTCTTACTGTTCTTATATAATGGGTCCCACATGTAAACATTTCAAAATAAAACAGAAACAAAACACAATGTAATATAAACTGAATTGTATCTATTATATTTTAAAAATCTCACTGGATACTGGAAAACTGCTCTAAACAATATATGGTGCGAGAGTCATATATAAAATATTAATATTTATTTATTCGGGACTTCCGATGACACCACCGAGGGGCATGCAGCTTTAACTCAGGAGCTCCAGTGCCTCTGACCTTTAAAACGCTCCACATACAACAAAATCAATTCAAACTAAAGTAAAAGTACTTGTGAGAAGCTCAACTGATGAATGGGGGGTTGTCTGAAGAAAAAATCACCTGAAAAAATGTCAGATGATTCTGGATTAACCAGCAAACCGCAACACAGTCGAGTGGACCAATCCAGCATGGCAGCCCCCAACCATCTACCTGAACAACCAAGTAATGCTGCAGTCCTAACAGAAATACAAGCCTTTCAGGGTGAGGTCCAGTCCTTCCGATCAGAACTCACAGCTGAACACACCAAGATAATCCAAAAAGTAACTGAACTGGAGACACAACACTCAGCCTTGGACACCTGAACCGACCGACTGTAGTGACTAGTGGTTCATCTGTTTGATGTTGGAGTGAGGAACTTGGCCCGTAGACTATGAATGCATAAATCTTGGGCATGTATGACTTGCTTGTTTGACCCCTCCATGGGGGGACTTGCTTACCCATCCTCAAGAAATCAGAAATACCCTGGCTGAATACTATCAAACCCTGTATACAGCTGACCCCTATTCCCCCTACTCACAAATGGAATCCTATCTACAAAAGTTATCCCTACCTAAATTAGCACCAGAACAAACTAAATCCCTCTTGGTCCTGGTTTCTCGGGGGGAGTTAGAAAGGGTGATTAAAAATGCCAAAACACTTAAGACGCCTGGCCTGGATAGGTACCCATTTGAATTCTACAAAGAATTTAAAGAATTACTTTTCCACACTTTGCTGTTGGCACATCATGTTGTACAAAAAGGTGACCCTCCTTCTCCATCATGGAGGTATGCCGTAATAGCAGCCATACTTAAACCTCAGAAAGATACTCAATATCCGGATTCATATTGTCCGATATCAATGTTAAACTTTGATTATAAAATATAATGACTGTTCGTGCCCATAGATTGGAAAACCTGCTCCTATTTTTAGTTGATCCCTACCAAGTCTGATTTGTCAAAGATCGACAGGCTCAAGATGTAGTAAGGCATACCTACCTGCTGGTAGATTATGTCACAACCTGAAAAATCCCATCTTGTCCTTTTGGGACTCGATGCAGAAAAGGCCTTTGACGGGGTCACCAGGCCTTTTGTATGAGCGACCCTGTCATACTTTGGCTTCCTACGGGAACTGATAAAATAACTCCAAAATATATAAAATGCTCCCAAAGCTTATTTAAAATTAGATGGCTCCCTCTCTGACCCTTTCACACTTTCCTGTGGAACCTGGCAGGGCTTCCCCCATCCCCCATCCTTTTTGCCTTACATCTGCAGCCTTTAGCAGAGGCCATCAGGTGACATCCAGAGACAGAGGGCGTCCCCATGTGAGGACGAACACACAAAATCTCCCTCTTTGCGTATGATATCCTGCTCACCCTGACCATGCCAGAGCAGTCTATGCCAGTGTTGTGGGAACAGTTTTGTCTGTTTGGGTCTCTGGCAGGATATAAGGTCAATGAACAAAAGACTGAGGTCCTTCTGTATAATTATATCCCCCTTACAGTGCTGAAAAAAGCTTTTTCTTTCAGATGGCATAAATTGGCCATGCACTATTTAGGAATTAAGTTAACTAAGAATCTCATACATGCAGAGTTACTTAGTTATGAACCCTTAACGCAACAACTCACAGAAGATCTGACAAGGTGGTCTCAGATCCCATTAAGTTTCCTAGGCAGGGTGGAAGCAGTCCAGCAGAACATACTCCCCCATATTTGATTCTTTCTACAAACACTCCCTATGGTACCTAGTAAATCCTACTTTCAAGCCTGGGACAGATTAAAGAGCAACTCTTTAGGTACCTCACCCCAGAAGCATAAAAAACCCTTACCAGGCTCCAAGTCCACTGGAGATAAAATTTCAGTTTTTCTTTGCCCCCATTTAGGAAGGGAAGGGATCGTAATTTGGCTCCATGGAGCCTAGCTGTGCAGATCCTTTCCACTTCCTAGTACCACTGTAGTCTGTGGTCCACCCCCGATCCGCCTCCACGCTACATCGTTTTGTGACATCGCTATTTGTACAGCGTAAGTTCCTTATACTTTAATGGGGCCATTTTTTTAAAGTTAAATTTTGATACCTTTGATTGCCAGTAGGAACTAACCATGGCTACCGCATAACTAACAAGTCCTCATTAGTTAAGCAGTGGCCATGATTAGTTCCTACTGGCAATCTAAAGTACCAAAATTTAACTTTAAAAAACGACCCATTAAAGTATATGAAGCGCAACCCTGTACTCTACAAATAGTGATGTCACAAAATGACATAGCGCAGGGTGGATTGGGGCGGACCACAGACTACAGTGGTACTAGAAAGTGGAAGGGATCAGCGCTGCTCGGCTCCACAGAGTCAAACTACAATCTCTTCCCTTCCTAAATGAGGACACTGAAAAATTTACATTTTATCACTAGTGAACTCAGAGCCTGGTAAGGGGTTTTTATGCTTCTGAGGGAGGTACTGGAAAAGAGTGAGATAGCTGCTTTTTAATCTCTGATTTTATTTGGAGAGGATGGCCCCCTAGAGTACAGTGTTCCCTTCTTCAGTTCCCCAGGAAAGGGGAGGCTTAAGTCTACACAATCTACAGCAATATGCTGTGGCATCCTGGCTGCGAACCCTCCTGTGCTGGTTAAACCCAAGCTATGATGCTCATTGAAGCAACTTGAACTTAGTTGGAGTGATTTGTTTGATCTTACCAGATACCTATTCGGCCACTGCATTCCACTTTCTAAATTCCCTCAATATACAGTGGAGTATTTCCAATGTTGGCTCTCCATGCTTTATAAATACCTTACTCACCCTGAAGCACTCTACCTCAGACCATTTGCAGCTAACACCTTATTCCTGACTAATAAAATTGATAAGGCCTTCGGACTCTGGCAAAACCATGGTCTGAAACACATATCCCAACTGATCGGACCTACTGGCATACTCCCATTTGTGCTACTACAATCTACCTACCAGCTATCACAGATGAGCTTCCATAGATATTTGCAGCTGTAATCCGGTTTGTGACCATCTGAGGAGGCTCTTTCCTGTATAACAGAGAAGCCTTCACTTTTGGTATCATTAATTCAACTCCACATTAGTGGCAAGTCTACTGAGCATCTGATTAGCTCTATATATAAGGCTCTCCATGAGAGACCAGTGGAATGGACCGAATCAATTAGGGTTAAATGGTCACGGGAGCTACATTTTGACATACCGGCTCAGAATTGGAACATGTCAACTCTTCCAGCCTATAAAGTCTCCACTTCCCCATGTTGAAGGGAATATGTATGGAAGCTTCAAACTCATTTTTTCCATACTCCAGCCATAGAGGCAACATTTTCTGACCCCTCTCTCAGGAGATGCTGGAGAGAATATGGATGCTCAAATGCTGATCAGGTGCATGTTATATGGGAATGTGAATCCATAGCCCCCTATTGGAAAGAGGTTATCCAAGAACTAATAGACATCTATAAATGAGCAGAGCTATTAACCCCTACTTATATATTGACAGCCACACCTCCAGAGGGGATTTGGGTAGATAAGGCCATTTATGAAATGGGTATCAAAATATAAGCAATTTGATTGGTCACTGACCATGCATTAAAGTGTCTAACACACAGGAAAAAGGTCCAGCACTGCCTAGACGGCATTGATATGGGTGATGCTACCCACTCAGAACCTTTAAAAAAACAAACACAGCCATCTTGTTTCTGCCAACAGTGGTGCCATCCTTACTGTAAAAAAAAAATTAAGTACCTCTGAGCTCCTGTTCTCTTGCTCTCACTGTTTGAACATTTCTAACTCTTTTAAAGAAACAAGATCAAAGCACCAAATTTAAAAAAAGCCTGCCATGATCTCTCAGCCCGACCGCTCACTCGCTCTTCATCCTCAGTGGCCAACCTGCCGGCCGCTCGACCGTTCCCTCAGCCTCTCACTCTTTCATTTTTTTTTACTGCCATTTCCGCAGTACTGATTTTGCAGATCCATCAGCCTCCTTTACTTATGGATGCAACATATACTAAACGAAAAAAAACAGGGGCTACCACAATCTCTCTCCAAGCCCACCCGCTCGCTCCCCATCCTAATCAACAGCTGACAACCTAGTTACTTGCAGCTCCCTTTCCTTTGCCTCTCACTTTTACAACTGCAGTAAAATATTCTTTAGCTCAGTTTTCAAGTACGTGCCACAAAAGACAACCTTCTTCAGTTTCTGGAGACAGCACATAACCAAAAAAAAAAACGACTACCATGATCTTTCTCCTGGCCCACCTGCTCACTGGCTGTTCCAGTGAGTGGCTAACTTGCCAGCTGGTCGCAACTTCCTTCACATAGCGTCTAATTTCCTATTTCTGTAAAATTCAAAACTAATTTACCATGTTTTTTTCAGAACCCAATTCTTTACATGACATACTGCTGCTCTGACCTTCCTTTCTTGACTTATGCTCCCATTTCCCCGTGTCACTCTAATAGTGTCGGTGTGTCATTCTCAGTGCTCTATGCTGCCATAACAGATAGAAATCCCCCCCCCAAACAGATTTTTCACAACTTCAAAGAATATGGAGTGGTGCTGGCGGGGAGTGGGATGAATTGCCATGACAACCACATGACTAAAAAGAAAACATAACTATGGCAGCCTACCTAAGACTTAAGTCCCTAACTACAAAAAAAAACAGTAAACTAAAGGCAGAGGAACTGTTTTATTTAAAAAAAATGAGAAAGATTTAAGTTTTTTTATTATTTAATAGAATTATTTTTATTCTCCACAAGCATCTATAATTTAGATGCCCATTTCATAAGCGCAATAAGTCAATCCATGGTGTGCATTAGACAGTTCTAACACATGGCTAGGGGTCTGGATACACTCAGCCTGTGGTCTTGTGCCTCACCATGCCCCCTAGCCATGTGTTAGAACTGTCTAACGCACACCGTCATGTCTTATTGCTTACTTATAAACAAGTCACTTTGCTTATCCTTGCTGTTAAAAAGGCCATCAGCCAGCTGTGGCACATGAAGACAATTCTGACCAAGGAAGCTTGGTGTGCCCTGGTCAGAGAAATATATGCCTTGGCGCGACTTTCTGCCTGACTACGGAACTGGGTGGTGGCCTTTGATCTTATATAGTATAGGTGGGCCATGTACCAACTTGAACACTACACTGATTTTGTCCCTTAGTTAGTGTAGAGATTTGCAGCTTAAGAGATGTGGGAACAGACACAGGCTTGGTGGGATTATTTTTTGGGGGCTCGGGGCAGTGAGGGGTTCCTATTTCTTTTGGAAGCCCCCCTCATATCCTTGGCCTTTTCCCCTTTAATTAGTGATGTGTCAGCGACCTCTCTCTCCATATACTTCATGTTTTTCCTATTGCTTTGTTTAAACATGGATGCGGCTTAACCAATGCTAAGATAATTACCATCCACACCTAATTTTGTTACTGTGATGTAGAAATGAGCAAACCAAAGAGGGGCTCAGGCTTGAGCTTTAAGCTTCATGCAAAATCAATGGACACCCCCCCTTGTAAGGGAGCAGAGACCTGAATGTTTTATTTGGAACACTTGCAAGAACAGGAGTCGCCAAGGTGAGATAAATTAAAAGTGACTATACGCATAAACAATGATATAGATGTCTCCTCTGGTGGTGTCCTACAAGCTTCCCTAGAAAATAGACAGAGTAAAAGTGATCACATTTAAACTGCTCATACATATTATATTTCTGATGGATTAGTTGTGCATAATTTTGGGATGTTTTTATTTATTTATTTAATTGTATGGCCTGCAATTTGTCTTTTTTCTGTGTTTACAAATTAATAAAAATTGAAATTAAAAAATACATATTTATTTGTTCAGTTTTTGTTAACCAGGTCAGCACTCTAGGCAACCGAATGCCTATTTTCAGGTGTGACCCAGAAGGTTACAACTAAAACTACAAACAGTAGAAATACATTGTGTTACCAAAATACAGTGGAAAGAAACAAATATTGAACAAAGCAATGCATCTATCTGGAGGAAGATCTGTTGCCTTTATGGCACCTACCCTGTGGAATTCTCTACCTTGACAGATACGAGATAGCCTGACCATGAAAGGATTTAAAAAATCCTTAAAAACGTATTTATCTATCCAAGCATTTTTAGGCTCTTATTGAGTGATTGCTGTTGAATTGTTATTAACTTTACTGATTTTAATCTGTTATTGTGCTGTATTGTAAAGGTGCCCTGAGCTCAGGAAGAGTGCCTTATAGAAACAAATTTGACTTGCTTACTTACTATTAAGGAAATACTTGGCTTGCAGTGCATTCAGTATGCTGTGGAGAGAAAACAAAAGCTTGAGCATAGCAATGTATCTGTAATGGAAAATCCATAATTTAATGTACATTCAGTATATTACGCACTGGAGGGAAGGAGTAAGTAATTTTAGACAAGACACATCAAAGAAAGGGAAACCAAAATAGAAGAAGTATTCATAAACAGAGAGATTACATCGACAGGGTGCTATGGGGCAATGCTGACAAACCAGCAATTATAACAAGGAAGATTGCCAAGTAGGGAAACTGTTCAGGTAACACAACAGGAGCAGTGTGCCAGGCCAAGGAGATATTCATGGTACCTTAGAAGGAAAGAATGTACAGAGGGGCAATGTCAAATGCCTGGAGGAAAGGAGTTCCATAACTTAAGGGATGAATAAGCAAAGGATGCTTCACCAGCACAAGTTTTGACCCTAGAGATAGCAAGCAGGGCATTTTCATTTGACTTCAAAGGATAGCCATTACTCACCATCTGGAGAGAGGAAGCAAGGAGTCAGGGCTGACCATTCAGTATTAAGTTAAAGATGACACCTCCATAGCTATGATCACAAAGTAGTGATGGGGGGAGCCAATCCAGCTTACCATAGAGGGAACAGTGGTGAGTAGTCTGGGAGACATTGAAGCAAAATGGCATGTATTATTATAGGTGACATGACATGCCATTTGAGGAGATTGGCTTTAGAATCTGCAAAGTACAGTGGGGCTCCATAGAGAAGCTTGGGGAGGAGCATCCCCCTGGAGATGGCAATGCATGCCTGTGGTGTCAGGTCTCAGGACACTTTATATGAGACACCCAGCATGGAACTCACTGATCTGCAGAAACTCATGACGTGGGATGCGTAATCAAGCATGGGGTCAAGTGTGACTCAGAGGCATGTAAAGAAGGAGGTTGTGGCGATCAAGGTGCCATCTTGGTATGCTATGGATAGAGGGGATGAGCATGCCCTAAGTTTGAGAATGTAACAAATAGCATGGATTGTGCTTTACTGATATTAAAGATTAATTTATTTTTAGATAGCCAGGTGTACACTGTCTGTAGGTCAGCTGTTGGGTACTGGTTGATTTGATCAATGTTTTTGGAGCAGCTATAAAGAACCAGACTGTCAGCAAAAAGTATGGATGAGCAGTGGGTCAGGCTTTGAGCAATGGAGTTAATGTGTAAGTCAGACAGCAGTGGGCCTAGTATGCAGCCCTGGGGAATACCCACTAGAGCTGGTAGAGAGTCCAAGAGGAAGGACTCATACATGATTCTTTGGGTTCTGTTTGCCAAGTAATTACAAAACCAGGGGAGAGCAATTTGTGAGATACCCAGGTTGGCTAGTTTGCTAGTGAACTGAGCTACCAGATCAAAGGCTTTTGTTAGGTCAATAAAGACAGCACCCGTGAGGCTGAAAGTATCCAATGCTGAAGAAATACTGTTGGTAAGGGTGAGGAAGGCAGTGATGTTACTGGAAACTGTATTGTGTATAGACTAGCAGGTTGTGGCCAGAGAGGTAACTAATAAGTTGTGAGGTGACTGCCTTTCTAGTATTTTGTTTAAAACAGATAATAGCAATGGGCCTAGAGTTATTTGGAGTTTTATGATCTCCCTTCTTAAAAACTGGGACAACATGTGAGATTTTCCATGCATCAGGCACTATGCCAGTAGTGAGGGATAGGTTCATTAGTTTAGCTACTGGGGAGGCTAACTCTTTGGTGACAATTTTCAGAGCTTTGGGTTCAATACCATCCATGCCTGCAGATCTGGAGACAGGAATCTGCATAAGGAGTTTGTGGACCACAGCAGGACTGATCCATTTAAAACAGAAGCGAGGCTGTGATTGGGTTATTGGTGACCCGGAGAGGGTGTTAGCCTGTAGACTGGAAGTGGACACATTTGAGAAGACACTCATGTTTGAGGTGAGCTCTGAGAAATGTGAGTTAAATGCATTAACTATGGTTATGTTGTTGTTGCATCTATATATTCTTCTGTTTTTGAATTTTTAACTATCTGAGTTTATACTGTATCTGTCTGAATATTCACTGCTCTAACGGTATACTGAATATGAACACAAATGTCTCATATTTGCCCTTATATGTTTTTTAAAGAATAGTTGGCAACAGTAATAGATGTTTTGAGACACACACTTTACTAAGCAAATAGTATTCTCATTGCTACAGTGACCCTGCAAACCCATGGCATTCATTTAGTTTCATAGAAAGATTTTTGTTGCTAACAGTGAGTGCAAGAATTTTTGACAGAAGCTGCATCAGAAATGTTGCATGCAAGATGTAGCATGCATGCTGCTTCAAACTGACACTGATTGTGATGCAGCCACACAGCACATCGTGCTTCCCCCCCACACACACACAGTAGTGACCGCAAGGAGTTGCTGTTGTTTGAGAATCACAGTTAGCAATGGCAGCAGGGTAGACAAGATCGCCCAGATTTAATGAGGCTGAGACAGCAATGATGATAAGCCAGATACAGGGGTGGGCCAGGTTGCTACTCCCACCTAGAAGCAGCAGACACTCACCCCAAGGAAAAGAACAAGATGTGGTGCTCCTTTGCAGCCAAGCGGCAGAGACTGTCGGTGGTGAAGAGAATCCCTGACTGTTAAAGCACAAATGAAATGACCTGTCTCTCATGGAGCCAGAGGTTCTGCTGCACCTCAATGAGCAGGCAAAGGTGGCTGACATATGGCTGAGGGTAGGCCATTGCAGGCAGGCAGGTAAGCACAGTATAAAATATATGTATGCAATGCACACCATGCTCCCATTACTATGTATGTTATATTACATGTGTAACCACTGATCAGTGCATGGATGAATGACCATTCAGAGGAGTCACAAAGGGATGCCTGACAGCCTGCAAATGGAAGGGCAGACACTGGAGGAGATGGTCCCCAACCGGACACCAGAGGAGATGGGCCTCAACCGAGCCATCAGGGTAAGGGTCATGTACAGGGTATTGAAACACTTCTGGCTCCATATTCAGAATCGGCTGGATATGTGCGCATAATGGTACATTGCACAAATAAATTGGGCCAGCTGGCTCTGTCGTGATATTCAAACCGAATGCATGATTGGAACAGATCATGCAATCTGTTTGAATATCTGACCCTGATTGCATGGCACATAGCCGGGGGTCACCATGTGCTGTGCAGTGCAACTATGGTGTGAGGCTGAATAATGCCCATAGAGCAACTGCATGGTACACACTGGTATGCGCTGTAACCCCCATGGGGCATATTCAGCTCATATATATGCAGATGAGCTCACTGGGCATGTACTGCACAATGGGGCCATTTGCATGCCTGTTATAGGCTCATCTGCATGACTGCACCACCGTGTTATGTTCTAGGTCAGCCCTCCCATGCTCCATTCACTGTACAACTGACAACCCACCTCCCCGAGCTCTGTAACACTGGTGGTCTAGTGGCCCCCCTCCATAGCCCCGATTACAGTTAAAAATAGAATATTCCTCAATCCTCATTTCCGTAGTGTAGTGTCCCTTCAGCCTCAATTACTGTTAAAAATTAAACATTTCCCGATCTCCATTTACATAGTGTAGTGTCCCCTTCCCCAGCCCTGATTGCTGTTAAAAAAAATATTCCATGATCCCGGTTTCAGTAGTGTAGTCCCCCCACCGAGCCCCGATCACTGGCACAACTGTCAAAACCTCGATCCTCATTCCTGTTACTGCTTACTGGGGTGAGGGGGGGGGACCAGTAGCCACCAGGGAATGGGGATAATGGTTTTGATAGTTGTGCCAGTGATTGGGGTTGAGGGCACACCACACTACAGAAATGGGGATCAGGGAATATTTTCTTTTTAACAATGAGCGGAGCTGGCAGGGACACTACACTATGGAAATAGGTATTGGGAAATGTTTTATTTTTAACAGTGATTGGGGCTAGAGAGGGGGGCCAATAGACTACCAGGGTGATGTATGGGAATTTTCTGCATGATATACTGGGCGATCGGGGATTGAAGCTTGTGGGAAGGACACTGCACCCAGCCTTAGACTATGCACAGAGCACCAACCTGTACCAACCTATCCCGCTCATCATTAGGGTAGTGTTTCAAAAGCGTAGCTATGCACTCACGCTGCAGGCCATGTTTACGCTTTGGGGGGTTCAGTATTGTGATGCATGGCATATACAAGGGAGACCCCTCATTTACATAGGTGCATTTGCATAGGTGCATCGTAATATTGTGCATGGTGGCACAGTCAAGGTGTGCGGCGAATCGGTGGCCTTTGAATATGGCCATACCCCCGATGACCTGCATAAGTCTGGAGATGCATGGCAGAGCATCTCATCTGAATATGTGGTCCTTTATGTCTAATATAAATGCAGCCCACATGCCACATCATGCCATGCTATGCCATGCCTCGTAGGATGCCAGTTTTGTGTTTGTTTCCCAGAAAGGGGAGGGAGGATGGATCCTAGCCCAATCACTGTGGAAGAGGTAAGGGAGAAATTAGATAAGCTGAGGGGGAAGAAGGCCATAGGCCCTGATGTCCTACACCCTAGAGTGCTCAGTGAATTAAGGGGGGTACTGGCAGAACCATTGGTGGGGTTATTTAACTTGTCCCTGGATACAGGGTGGGTACTGGAGGACTAGAAGAAGGCAGACATGGTGCCATTTTATAAAAGTGGCAGCAAGGAGGAGGCAGGCAATTAATTCCCAGTCAGTCTCACACCCGTGGTGGATAAAGCAATGGAGACAATTTTGAAACAAAGGGTGGTTAGCTATTTGGGGGGGTGCAAGACATTCATCAGTATGGTTTCACTCTGGGAAGATCATGTCAGATGAATCTGATTGAATTTTTTGATGCATTGGCGAGGGTGGTTGATCAGGGTGGGGCAATGGATGTGGCCTGCGTGGACTTTGGGAAGGCCTTCGGGCATGGTGCCCCAAAAAAGACTGGTTAATAAGTTGGGGAGTCTAGAGGTGGGGCAGACAATAACAAGATAGGTGGAGAGCTGGCTATAGAAGCCAAAGGGTGGTGGCCAGCGGGGTGCACTCTGGGGAGACAGAGATGGTGAGTGGGGTCCCCCAGGGGTCAGTGTTGGGGCCCATTCTGTTTAACATCTATGTCAGTAACATAGCAGAGCAGCTCCAGGAGAAGGTCTGTCTTTTTGCAGATGACACAAAACTCGGCAACAAGATGGACACCCGGTGGGGGCTGGTGGAGACAATGAAGAATGATCTAAGATTACTGGAAGAGTGGTCAGAAACAAGGTAGCTAAAATTCAATGCCAGGAAATGCACAGTGATACACTTGGGGAGGAGGAATCCAAATACCACATACACATTGGGGGGAGGTAATGACTGCAACCAGGCAGGAGAAGGATCTAAGAGTTCTAATCACTGATGACCTTAGGGTGGGGACCCAGTGCAGCAAGACAGTTGGCAAAGCTAACAGGATGCTAGCATACATAAGAGGAGGAATAACCAGCAGAAGGAGGGAGGTGCTGATGCCACCCTACAGTTCCATGGTTATGCCACACCTGCAGTATGGGGTATAGTTCTGGAGCCTACATCTACGAAAATACATAGATGGCATGGAACGGGTGCAGAGAAGGACCACTAAAATAGTGCATTGGCTAAGTGGAAAAACATATGAGGAAAGGCTGAAGGAGCTTGATTTGTATCCTCTGGAGACATCAAGGGAGAGAGGGGACATGATCTAAGCATTCAAGTATGTGAAGGGGATCAATAAAGTGGGAGAGAGCTTATTTTCAGGGAAGGTAGATACAAGAACTAGGGGGCATGGATTGAAAGTGATGGAGAGAAGGTTTAGGGGAAATGTTAGGATGTATTACTTCATGGAGAGAGTGGTTCAGCCCTGGAATGGACTGCCGGAGGAGGTGGCAAGGGCCTGTACAGTGGAGGGTTTCAAGAAGGCCTGGGACAAGCACATGGGGTTGTCAAGGAGAGGAGGGGGAATCTTGGAGGGGGACAAGTGGGGAGTGGGGGGAATAGGCAGATTCAATAGGCCAGGAAGGTTCTTTTCTGTCGACACATGTCTATGAATCTATATTGGATGTGTCATGGTAGTGGGGATGCACCACCTCCTACAGTATCAGTTCTCCCAGATTAATTTGCCAGTGCCTTTTTAACTCTAGGGCAATATACTTTACCTGAGTTTCCTTATAGATTACATTATTTACTATGGAATCCAAATTGCTCTGTTGCCCTGTGCAACCAGTACATGTCTATGATGATAAGTTCCCTGTAGATGGCTCCATTTCCCTGTAACATACAGGGATCCCTGTAGATATGGGAGCACTGCAGTGCCTGTATTTGTACGTGTACCAGGTACTGCATTGCCCAGGGATATATGCATGGCTATCACTTGACCAGTGCTCTGATAGCATAAATGCAGTTGCAGGCCAGCTACATATCCATAACTGATGCTGGCCACCATAAGACTTTGCAGGTGCTCGTCAGCAAGATGATGCTGGGTGAGGTCAGCCATCCTGGAGGATGAGGAGGCTCAAATGTGTCATGCAGAAGAAAAAAAAATGACAGGAGACCAGAGCCAATTAAGAAATACAATCCGGAGGATGCAGGTGGCCCAGAGGGACAGTGAAGAGGCATGGGGTCTGGTCATTTGGAGTCACAACCTGTCAGGTCCACACAGATGGCAGACACCATTGCAAGGCCAGGCTGAAACACAGACTGTACAACCAGCTGTGGTGGTGCAGGACAATGATAGGGAGGTTGAATGGGGTATGGTAGATAGTTGGCCACTGACAGGCCACCTAACATGGATGATGTGCCTCCGGTAGTGGCGTATCATGCTATGCCACAGGTGTAGTCCAACAAACGTCTGTTTAGATGTGAAGCGGCAAGGGTTTGAGACTCACTGGGATCTTCTTGTAATAAAAACTTTGCTGCTGCTTTGTCTGGCATTTCATTTTTATATGCCTTCATTTTTACATTCGGTGCAGGCAGTGCAGCCTGTTTGCCTTTTCTTGTCATCCAAAAAGGCCAGGCTGGAGGGGATGCAAGATAATGCAGGTCATGAGGGGTAGGATTTGGAGCCAATGTACTGTGGGAGGGATAATATGCAGCCTGCACAGTGGAACAGGCTACACACATTCATACACACTGAACACATGCAGCTACAGATTGTGGCTAACAACGTGTCCTGGCTGCAACAGTCCCTGCATTTGGTGGTAGACATGTTTTCCTCATTTGAGGAGCTCTAGGTAGGTCACCACCTGAAGATTGCCCTTCATGTTTTCTTGCTTTGCTGTCCCCATTATGTATATAGTAGTGCTGTATGGAATACTGAATTCCGCCAGTGAAATTAATGCAGAATGACCACTCCACCATGGAATTTCTGCCAGAATTTCACTGATTCTTTTGTGGAATTCCACCTGCTGTGATACACAGGATTATATTCTATAGAACAGCATTTTTTCCACAGAAAGTCATTCCACAACCATTTCTACAGAAAATATTTAGATTCGCAGAATAGAATTCCATGAAAATGTGGAAAACTCTTCTGCATTTTTCTGCCACATAATTCTGCCATTCTGTTCACGGCAATGTTTGGTAGAATTTAAAAAATTCTGCAAAATTTCATTCTGCAGTAATTTGAAAATTCCACACAGCACTAGTATATAGTTTGTATTTTGTTTTTAAATTGTTTAGTAGAGTCAATTATACTTAAATGTGTTGTTGCTGTTGTCATTGTTTACTGATGTTTAATATGCCATTGTTTGTGATACATATTATTTATGTGTCATTATTCCATTGGAATGGTATATTTGTCAGGTTACTCACCTTCAGATCCCCTACTGACTTGTGTGACAGTGCTTGTATAGTGGTCATTCTGCTGCAGTAGTAGTATTGCTGGATGAAACATAGTGGCATGCAGTACATGTCATGTCACACATTACTGCATGTTTTGTGGGGGGCTTCATGTCAGTGCAGTGCATTGCATTGTTCCCTACAGCTGCCTGCAACACTGTGCTGTGCAACTGCATGGAATGGAGGCATTGCAAAGATTTCCCCTGGTGTATGCATGGGTATGTGAACCCATAATTAAAGTATGCCATGGCATACATGAGTACTGTAGAGGGGGCTGCAGTCCAAGCCCTGAACATTTATATGTGACACCCCTATTGTCTGATGTCCATGCCTACAGTTGTGCTCAGATAGTGCTTTGAGGGATCAAAATAACCCCTGTCAGAGAGTGATTGTATACAGCCTGGGATCCAACATAACACTAACCAATGTATGATCCAGGATAAAAGTTTAAATAGTAATGCAGCAAATGTGGATTACACCTTCCATGGTGATACTGATATCTGATGTTGGATCTAGCCATCTGTGCTACAATATTTGGATTTGACATAGGATAGGACTGTATAGTGCTGTACAACCCTTTATGAACAGTAATGTCCCATACAGTGATACAGGCAACATGCTGCCATCAATGTACAGCTATAACCCAAGATAGTATAATGTAATGTATATGACTGTCCTATAGCACAATAATTACACATACCCTGTACTCACCACCACATTTACCTGAGGTACCCTCACTTACCTGATGTTGCCCTAGTGAAGTCTGTGTCATTGCAAATGACAATACTGCTCTGAATGATGGAGAATAATTATGAATAAGACTCTATACATACACTGACCACCCCAATGGCAGAGGGGGGCCTGTGGTGCTGACAGAGCTGTAGTCATTTTCAGGCATAATAGACTGTTGGTAATGACATAACAGTACGTTTCAGATACTGTTACCTGTGTGAAGACACATTTTGCATGCTGTCATAGTTACTCAGAAGCTCAGTGAAGTGCATATGGCCTGTACACTGGCACAAGAGGCTGAGTTGTGCTGATAGATCTTGAACTCTGGAGCAGAAGACATTGGGGGGGGGGGGATTCAACAGTCTTTGCCATCACCTGGTCTGTTTTCTGGAACAAGATGCTAAGTTGTGCTGTTGGTGCTTGAACACTGGAAAAAAGACATTACAGTGGAGGAGAGGAGTTGACAGTCTTTGCGGCAATGTGCCTGTACACTAACACAAGAGGCTGGGTTGTGCTGATGGTGCTTTAACACTGGAGCAGCTGGAGACATGAAAGTGGAAGAGAGGGTGCTCAGGCAGTCTTTGAAGCCATGTGGCATGTATGCTGGCACAAGAGGCTGAGTTGTGCTGATGGTGCTTGAACACTGGAGCAGGTGACATCACAGTAAAGAAGGTAGGACTGGGAGTTATGTATGATGTGACATTCTGGATGTACTGCTGACTGCTGACTGTTAAGTGAACAGAATATAGGGTGTTACTGTGCTGTCCTTGCATTACAGAGCTATTGGGGAGCCCAAATGTTACATGTCTCCTTCCCCTGATGGCACTCCTGCTGTTCATCATCACATTAGAATGTCAGGAATATGAACACAGCAGGCATTATCCATATTGCTATGCCTTGGCATGTGCTGTACTGTGGTTTTACTTTGGCAGCCAAGTGTGCCACCCATCACACTGGCTCCCAGATGGTTACACAACTGCTGCCTATAAGATGACATAGAGAAAGAAAGAAAGTATGTTACTATCCCTCACAGTACAATAGTGCTTGGGTACTGCATCTGGCATTCCAGTCTTACCTTTACAGTCGAGAAGGATGCCTGTGCAGACAGGCCCCCCAAGAGTGCTTCACATGACACTGACTTCCAGATGATTCTACAATTGCTGCCTGTAAGAGGGACAAAGGGAGAGAAAGGAACTGTGTTACTACCCTTTACAGTACAGTATTGTTTGGGTGGTGCATGCAGCACTCCTTTCTTACCTTGGCAGCTGAGAGTGATGGCTGGTCAGGCAAGCATCAAATCATGTCACCCTTGACAATTGCTCCCAGATGGTTCCACAATTGTTGCCTGTAAGGGGGACACAAGGAGAGACAACAAGTGTGTTACTACCACTCACAGTACAGTTAGGCTTGGGTGCTGCATGTGACACTCTGGACTTACCTTGCAGCTGAAAGGATGGCTTTGCAGACAGGCATGCAAGCATGCAACTCATGACATTGACTCCACCACCCAAGCATGCCACACATGACACTGATTCCCACACAGTTCCACATTTGCTGCTTGTAAAGGGGACGTAGGGAGAGAAAGGAAGTGAGTTACCACCCCTCACAATACTGTTAGGCTTGGATGCTGCATGCAACACTCCAGTCTTACCTTGGCAGCTGAGAGGGATTGCTGTCAGATAGGCACCCATTTGCCATAATTGCTGCCTGTAAGGAGGACAGATGGAGAAAAAATAAGTGTGCTACAACCCCTCACTGTGCAGTAATGCTTGGGTGCTGCATGCAACACTACAGCTTTACCTTGGTAGCCAAGATAGATAACTGTGCACACAGGTACCCGGGCGTGCCACCACTGGTTCCCAGATGGTTCCACATTTGCTGCTTGTAAAGGAGACACAGGGAGAGAAAGGACGTGTGTTACCACCCCTCACAGTACAGTTAGGCTTGGGTGCTGCATGCGACTCTTCAATCTTACCTTAGCAACTGAGAGAGAAGGCTGTCAGGCAGGCACGAACCTGCCACAATTGCTGTCTGTAAGGAGGACATATGGAGAAAAAAGAAGTGTGCTACTACCCCTCACTGTGCAGTAATGCTTGGGTGCTGCATGCAACACTGAGGCTCAACCAGCATCTTTGTGAGGGGAAAAGCCTACAAAGACGCTGGTTGAACCTCCTAGCTGCAGTTGTTTTTCCATGAAGGTGATGGTCAGAAAATGTAACAAATGGTGAAGATATAATAAAAAACTTTGCAGTATCACCTTGGTCAACAAGTGTTATGTTTTTTGTGTCCTGTGTAGACAGGCACCCAGCCATGCAGCCTATGACACCGACTCCCACATGGTTTCACAACTGCTGCCTGTAAGGGGGACATATGGAGAATTTTTATTTTTATTTATTTAAAATTTGGTAACCGGGAAAGGTCCACTGAGCTGAAGCTCATTTCGAGGTGTGACCTGGGGGAGAGGGGTAAACAGATTTACAATGGTCAGAAATGTACTTCATTTAGACACTCTTGGATACAGTAGAGCAATATGCAGAAATTGGAAAATGACACATTTAATTTACATTTACAATGGACAAAATTGTACAACATTGAGCCTCTCCTAGATACAGTAGAATAAATACAAAGATTGGCAATGAGCATTTTCAAAGTGCATAGTACATGAGGACTTTTGTAAACAGTGTAAAACATTATGCATAGTTCATATTACAGTTTTGACTAAGATAAAGGAAGTGTATTTTACTACCTTGCCTGTAAGGACAGAGGAACATTACGTTCCACAGTATAGCAGTGATTGGAGGCATACAGCACTACAGTCTTACCTATGCAGCTGAAGAGAGAGGACCTTCAGGATACATTGAATGGAAACATACTAAGATTCATACTAAGATAGGTCAGGAGCTAGGGAGCTGTGAGGCCCATAATTGCTCCTATGAGCTAATAATAACAAATAGTAACACCAGATAGGATCAATTTGTCCAGTCTGAACTTAAAAACTGATTTGGAACTGCTGGTGATCACCTCTAATGGTAATGCATTCCATGGTTTAATGATATGTAAGATATAAAAATATTTTCATGGCATTAAGTTAAATCTTCTATATTGTAACTGTAATGGATGACTTCTAATGTTATAGATAGTATCTTTGAACTCTAAACCCAGAGTAGTCAGCAAGAAAGGATCTTGCATATTGTCATACATAAGAAGGAGGCCCACTCTTTGACGTTGAGTTGAAAGGGACATTAGGTTCAGGGAAATTAGTCTGTTTACATAAGTGACACTGTACAGAGCTCTAACAATTTTAGTATATTGTCTTTATACTTTTTCAAGCTGCGTAATATCATGTTTCCTAAAGGGGCTCCATAACTGAAAAGAGAAATCCAAATGTGGGCAGAAGTAGGCTCTATATAGGGGCATTAGAACTTTACTATCTCCAGATCTGATATTTCTCTTAATTGACCAGATAATCCTATTAGCCTTGAGTATGACTCCATTGACCTGTGACTGGGGAAGAAAATCATCTGATACTAAAACCCCTAAATGTTTTTCTGTACTAGTGCTGGTCAACATCCTGTCATCTAGTATGTATGCATGATTGGAATTATTAGTACCTAGATGCATAATCCTGCACTTATTATGATTTAATTTCATCCCCCATGTATTGATCCAGTTAGAAATATGGTCAAGATCATTCTGAGTGGATGCTATTTGCTCGAAGTTGTAACATAGTCCACCAATTTTAATATCGTCTTCATATTTAATGATGTTGGAACAGCAGCTATTAGTTATGTCCGCTATAAAAATCTGGAATAAGCAGGGGCCCAAAACAGAGCCCTGTAGAACCCCACTAGTGACAGAACCCATTTTAGAAAGCTGTCTATCAAAAAAATCATTGCATTCTGTTTGTCAACCAGTTAGCTATCCATCTCACTATGCTATGATTAATATTGAATGAATATAGTTTCTGTAATAGGGCCCAATGAGGAAGAAGATCAAAAAGCCTTGCTAATGTCTATATAAATCATATCGTAGTGGTATCCATTGTGGAGCTGAAGACTAAGATCTTCATAGAAACACAACAAGTTGGTCAAGCAACTACTGCCCTTCTTGAAACTGGGTTGCTCAGCATCCAACTTTGTCAAGGTGGAAGAAACGAAGTCCTTGATCACACTTCCAAGGGTTTTACACATTGGCGAGGTTAGGCTGATTGGTCTATAATTTTCCCAGTGGTTTCTTGGACCTTTCTTATGGATGTGGACTACATGTGCAGTTTTCCAAAGTTCAAGAACAAAGTTGTTATTGATACACTGTTCATATAGCAATTTAAGAGGCAGAGACAGGCTATCAGCTAATAGGTACAAGAGGTGACCTGATAAATTATTAGGAGATGTACTGGCTTTCCCTTTAAGTGAAATTGATTTAGCATGGATGTCTAATTCTGATAGTGTTATATAATTACCCATAGTGTCTGGAATCATATTTGCTTTCTGATTACCTTGAAGTCTGTCACAAAAATTGGTGTTAAATGGATTAGCCATATCATAAGGATCATGAACTCTAGTATCATTTACTTGAAGGGGACCTACCTGACAAGTAAGTTTCTTAAGGGAGTTGATATAGGCGAAAAAAGACTTGCTGTTGTCCTTACTTGCATTAGATGTTAGTTTGCGCTCCCATGTTTTTTTTAGCTCTTTTGATGCTATTTTAACATTTTTTTTATTTGAAGGTACAAGCACCAATTGGTTTGGGTTTGGGATTTTAAGTAAGCCGCATGACATTTATATTTTTTTCTTTATAAGTTTTTTTATGGAGTTATACATCCATTTTGGGTGGTATTGTTTGGTTGAGTTTTTTAACTTGGATGGAATGTGTCACTTAAAACAGTAACTGTTCTATGTAATTTGTTGAAATACTCCTCAATACCTATGGTTGTTAAAATAGATGGCCAGTCCAAGCTATCTAATCCATTTTTTAATATTGGTAATATCAGCTTTATCATAAAGCTTGCTGCCCACTTTGGGCAAGCACCTTATCCTCATAGCTGCTTTTAAGCTTCAGCTACCGCCGACTACAGCGGCGAGAGTGGGAGCCTGCCTGCTGCCACCCACCCACTGCTGTCCAAGCACAGGCTTGCTGCCCACTTCGAGCAAGCATCTCATCCTCATAGCTGCTTTTAAGCTTGAGCTGCCCGCCGACTACAGTGGTGAGACTGGGATCCCGCCTGCTGCCACCTGCCCACTGCTGTCCAAACATAAGTAATTGCTGAAGCCAGATCCTCAGCCCTCAATGGCTGTTGCAGCGAAGATCCTGGATTGTTTTTCCAAATTCCTGGTGCCATCTGACTGCAGTGCCCCCATTGGCTGCTCACCATCTTGGTGAACTCCCTGAGTGGCTAACTCTGGAATCCAGCATGGCTGCTTTCCCAGGACTAATTGCATGCCCATGCACAAATTTTGTAGTCTGTGCTGCCTGGCCCTTGCTACTAGTGTGTGCACATAATACCAATTACAGTTAAACTGAAAACTGGGATTCCTACTGCTGATTTTTTGTTTGTTTAAGGACTGTTACTAGCCTGTATTTGTTCATTCTGATAGAAAAAAAAAGAGAGTAAAATACTGGGTTTGATTTGTTTTAGCCTAGCTAGACCCCTTAATCTTCCCAGTCTCTCCTTTGTGTATCTCTTTGTCTGATTTTTTTGCCCTCCACCCTCCTCTACAAGTTCTTAAGTACACCTAAACCACTCCCCCTTCTATGCACCTCCTCCTATTGGCCATGTAGCCCTACATAAATATAAAGCTGCAGAACACCTCCTAGAGTGCAGTCCTGCCCCACAGGACTACATTTCTAATAGCCCCTTGCCTCATCACTCCCTCCTCTCCCCCTTCATAAGGCTGACCATGCTAATTCTCTCCTACTACTTTTGTCAAGAACCTTCCAGGGCTTCCAGCTCATCTGCCGCAAGAACCGCGGCCACCGGGCGGTCGGCACTCCCGAGGCCGCCGCCCGAGGCCACTTACTCGGACTCCAGACCCAGAGAGTTACAGCAAAACTGCAAACCAATTGGAGTGCGATCGCCTTCTCCAGGCTTGCTCCAATTGGTCCTTCACCCCTTCTTATCTTTTCTCTGTCTGCTGAGCTAAAAAGGTGCTGTTTTTTTTTTACTTATGCTTGCTAATGTATGCCTATTTTGTTAGAATCTGCATGTAAACTGCCTAAAAAAAGCTGTAATACTTGCAAACTGCTCTTGCTAGATTTATTAAATGAAACAGACCTTTTCTTTGCCTCTGTAACTGCCGCCCAGACTTCAGGGCGCCATGGAAATCGACCCCTTTCATTTGTTAATTAGTTTTTCACTGGGTAGCTCAGCCTTTGTCTGGGACCAGTACTAATTGGCTTCGTTTTCTCTTCCCCTTCAGCCGAGAACCCTACAGGGCTCCCAGGTCATCCACCACAAGAACTGCAGCCACCAGGCTGTCAGTGCTTCTGAAGCCGCCACCCAAGACCACTTGCTCAGACTCCAGACCCAGAGAAGTACGGCAAAGCTGCAAACCATTCGGAGTGCGAGCGCCTTCCCCAGGCTTGCTCCGATTGGTCCTTCACCCCTTCTTACCTTTTCTCTGTCTGCTGAGCTAAAAAGGCACTGTTTTTTTTTTTACTTAGGCTTGATAATGTTTGCCTATTTTGTTAGAATCTGCCTGTAAACTGCCTAAAAAAAGCTGCAATACTTGCAAACTGCTCTTGCTAGATTAATTAAGTGAAACAGCCCTTTTCTTTGCCTTTGTAACTGCTGCCCAGACTTCAGGGTGCCAAGGAAATCAACCTCTTTCATTTGTAAATTAGTTTTGTCACTGGGTAGCTCAACCATTGTCTGGGACCAGTGCTAATTGGCTTCGCTTTCTTTTCCCCTTCAGCCTAGAACCCTCCAGGGCTCCCAGCTCATCCGCCATGAGAACTGCAGCCACCAGGCGGTCAGTGCTTCTGAAGCTGCTGCCCAAAACCATTTGCTCAGACTCCAGACCCAGAGAGGTACGGCAAAGCCGTAAATTTTACACCCACACACCCATCCCCCTTCCTGACCATTATTATATAGACCTCCTTGTCCCGCCCTCCCCTGCCATTGGCTTTCCTACAAATCTATCCTACCCACCTCCCTAGCACACCCACAGGCATATAAATTTTGAGCTGCCACTTCAGGTTCAAGTGTCCCATCCTAACTAACCCACCGCAGTCTCCCCTACCACTCATCTCAGATCAGATAAGTGACTTCTTATTACTGTCCCTAGTCGTTGTATCATAGTAAATTCTCCTTGGTCCCTACAAGTGGTTTCAGTGCCTACATCCCTTTGCTGACCCTGTGGTGTGTAGCCTTAGCTGGTGATACTTCTTAGATCAGGTTTATGACTTCTCTTAACTATCTCTAGTCCCTGTGCCATAGAAACATCTCCTTGTTCCCTTCAAGTGGCATCGGCACCTATATCCCTTTTCAGACCCCGTGGTGCATAGCTTTACCTAGTGATACCTTGCCCAGATTAAACCCTTACAACTGTTTCTCTTTCTGACCCCCAGACTTTAACCATGGAACTTGCAATCTGGCTATACCAATTTACTGCTGCATGCACCCTACCCTTATTAGGGTACACGCCAGATGGAATTTACCCCAAAGGGGACTCGTATCCCCTTCCACAAGAATGTCTACTCATGAAGTCCCTATACAACTCGTGCTATGCCCCCAAGTTGTTGTACCCACTTTCAGCTGAGTCTCCCTCTCGGACAGCCACTGGCATCTTGTTACCTACCCAAGGAATGTTACCTACTCGGCCCAGTACCTGCATCTACTGGTGTCATACGGCTAAGATCTTAGCATGTGTATCACTAGGACTGAATAGAACAAAGAATAGGTCCTTGCATTCCTATGCCAATACTTCCATTAGCCAAAGAAGGTTTAGTTCTTCCAAATTACCACTTGTTGCCCTGAGGAAAGTTGTACTCCTCCTCTTGCTATGCTCAGGTAATGTTAAACTTAACCCTGGTTCTATACAAGCAATTTCTTCACCGTCCGAAGTCACGAAGTATAAAGGTATCAGCTTTATGCATGTTAATGTGTGTAGCCTCTTAAAGAAACTCACCTCAGTACAGGCTTGGGCTATCCACACGGAGCTAGATGTACTTGTCATATCTGAATCTTGGCTTCGTCCATCCACGCCAGACAAAGAGGTTGTAACGTCTGTCTTGATGTTCCCCATAATTTGTATTTCTCTGATATGGAACCTTTGTAAAAGAGCCAAGGCTCAAAGGTATTTGTAATCGTAGACTTGATAAATAAATCCCTAACTATCTGTTATTCAGAGCCGATAGACTAACCAGAGGTGGTGGTGTAGCCATCTATGTTAAGGACAAGTTTATGGTCGCTACCCTCGACACTACATCAATTGCCAATGCCTTTGAATGTCAGTCCTTAAAAATCAAAATATCTACATCAATTGCCCTCCGTGTCATAGGATGTTATAGACCCCTGTCCTCAGGGTCACTGCTCCTGTCCCACCTATCATCTACTATGAGTAGTGACACAATGGAAACAAGTATACTAGGGGACCTTAACTATGACTGGCTGTCTAGCGCATCTCTTCCACTTAAGTTCTTCTGTGACTCTCATGGACTCACTTTACTTATTAATGAATCTACTTGTATCAATAAGAAAAACCCTATGAAAAGTACACTATTAGATGTACTTCTAGTAAGCAAACCCCATTTCTTCTTCCATGCTAGGATCTTTTCTGCCAGTGTTAGTGACCATTGCTTTATTGCTGGCATAAGAGCTGTCCCTAAACCAACAGCCTCAGCAAAGTTCTCTACCAAAAGATCAAAATGGAATTTTGACCCGCTTACATATATCAATGACCTGAAAGCCTCCCTGCTTTGGCAGACCTATTTAGCCAAATCAGTAGAAACAGCATACACCATTATCCAAGAAATTGTATCCAGCACTCTTAACACCCACGCACCCTTAGTCAAAATCCACATAAAGGCTAGAAAGTGCCATTGATTTACAGCAGACATCAAGGTAGCACTATTAAAAAGAGACAAGCTCTGGAAGTTAGCCCACAAATCCCATAAAGCCGAAGACTGGCATCTTTTCAGAACAGCCAGAAACCACTGTACAAAGCTAATTTGGGAAACCAAGTCCAACTTCTATCACTCTGAACTCAACACTGCCTCCAACTGCCCTACCAAGTTCTGGTCCACAATAAAAGAACTTT
Organism: Neoceratodus forsteri; assembly: GCA_016271365.2. Lineage (NCBI taxonomy): Eukaryota > Metazoa > Chordata > Ceratodontiformes > Ceratodontidae > Neoceratodus > Neoceratodus forsteri. The sequence goes on from CM057456.1 coordinate 1,499,562,678, forward strand.
CTGGTAATATCACAGGAACAACACTATCAACACTCTCCCCTCAAAAATTATTTCTGACAATGTAACTATCAACAACAATAAAGAGATACTGCAAGCCTTCAACAATCACTTTGCTCATGCAAGGTTAGCTTTTGATAATTCACCTGCATACAACCTACGTTCCCAGCTTACCACACAACCTTCACAAGCTAGTCCCTCAGATGCAGTCTTTTCATTCTCTCCTGCCTCACTAAAAGAGGTCGAAGGTCTCCTCCTCCAGTTGGACACCAGAAAAAGTGCTAGTGCTGACACCTTCAAGCCATACTACCTAAAGATTGCCAATCATGTCTTGGCCGTACCTATTACGCATCTATTTAACTTGTCTCTTTCTCAAGGAACCCTCCCCAAACTGTGGAAGACTGCACATGTTATTCTGTTGTTTAAATCCGGAGACCCCATTGATCTAAACAACTACAGGCCCATCTCCCTTTTTTCCCGGTACTATCTAAACTTCTAGAAAAAATTGTGAATGCCCAGCTGAACTCTTTCATAGATGATACTAACCTGCTAAAACCAATGCAATCTGGTTTCAGAACTGAACATAGTACAATCACTACCCTGGCCAAGGTGACAAATGACTGGCAGCGCAAGCTAGAGAACAAAAAATTTGTCTGCGCCATTTTTCTAGACCTAAGTAAGGCCTTTGACACTGTCGACCACAGCCTCCTTCTTTCTTCATTAAAAGCTATTGGTCTAGATTTTACCTCCTTGCATTGGTTCCACAACTACCTTTCTGATAGGCACCAACTGGTCAAGGCCGAAGGTGAACTCTCCCCCTCAAATCTGTTAAAAAGAGGCATCCCGCAGGGATCCATCCTGGGACCACTCCTATTTGCCATTTACATCAACAATATAGACTCAGGCATCAATGAGGTGAAAATTCATCTGTTAACAGTCGATCTACCTAAGCCATTCAAATCCTGAAACTGCCTGTAGTGACCTGCAAGCTGACTTCAACATACTTCTATACCAGCTCCCTAGTAAAAAATTGCTGCTTAACACCAAAAAGACAAAGGTGACGCTATTTTCACCTATTAACCATGCAGCCTACCCTGGTCTACTCCCCCCCACATCACCACCCTCTTTGGAGAAACCCTGGAATTTGTGCCGAAATTCAAATACCTGGGGATCTGGCTAGACTTCAAACTCAGAGACAGCTAGTTCAGTCTACGTTCCTTTCCCTAATTGATTGCACCGACTTTATATACAGCCAATGTGCTACTTCATACCTCAGTAAATTGGACATACTTTACCACAGAGCCCTGTGCTTCAGCACTGGTCTCCCCTTTTCCACCCATCACTGCTCTTTATATGCGGCTGTAGGCTGGACCACCCTACACTACAGATGAAATAAGAATGCTGTTCTCTGGACATACAGAGCTATCACTGGCAAACTTCCGCAGTACACTATTGATTGCCTCCTCTCAATATGCCCGGAACCTATGCCCTAAGAAGCTGTTCACTGATTTCTCTGAAAGTGCCCAAAGCCCTAACGCGTTTTGGGAGAGCTGCCATAGGATTCGTTCTACCGTCACTCTGGAATATGCTACAGAAATCACTGAAACTGAGGACTCCTGTTAGTCTCATTGTATTTAAGACCTTATACTCAAAATACATTACAGAAGCCTGCAACTGCTTCCAATGATCCTAGCTTACTTACACCCCCTTCCACATCCTCCCTCCTTTTCCCATCCTCCTTCCTTCTTGTATCAGTGCATAACTTGTTCCTGAACCACCTACTTATCTACCGCCCTAAATCTCACCCTCCCACACCCACCTATTCCTTGTATACCCACAGCATCTCTTTCCTTCACTCCTAGTATTATCCCAGTTCCAGACACCCCCCCCCACTGGCTGCCCACTTCTCCCGACACATGTCTCCCCCTTGATATGCCTGGGTCTTTTAAAACTGACTGTGTATGTCTCTTCGCTTGTAGTATCCATATCAACTAATCTCTTCACTGGACTATAATGCCTTTACCTTACAGGAATACTAAAGCATGTGTGTTGTTGTATCTGGTATACATTTTTACTGGCTTGCTACCCTATTGTTATGTATACCCTTACCGACTGTCTTTTACCTGAACCCAAATGTATTTTTACTTATCCTGTCTATTGCAGGTCTATCTGTACTGTTGTACTCTTGCATCTACTGTCTATTTGTCTGTATATAAATGCATTAGAAACATAGAAACATAACATAGACTTTGATGGTAGATAAGGACCACTTGGCCCACCCAGTCTGCCCATTTCCCTTCCTATTGGATAAGCTGCAGATTCTAGTTAACCAACAGCCTACTTCCTGCAATCCCCTACTACAATTGCCTTATGTCTGTCCCATGCATGTTTGAATTCCCCCACTGTTTTAGACCCAACAACCTCCCCGGGAAGGCGGTTCCATGCATCCACCACTCTCTCCGTGAAAAAAATGTCCTCACATTACCCCTGAGCCCCCTCCATCTTCAAATTGTGCCTCCTTGTTCTAACACACTCTCTTTTTCTGAAATATTTATTTATTTAGGTTTTGTTAACCAGGTAAGTACACAAGACAAACACATACCTATTTTCAGGTACTACCCGGGAGAGTACAGGAAATCAAAGAACATACAGAGTACAATTTGAAGCAAGTAGGGCAGATACACAGATGTCAGAAGAAGCATAACATACATAGTAAGGTATCTCAGGTCATGACAGTAATCATAGTCAATATGCAGGAAGATGCTACCCTCCTGGACTTTATTGATTCCCTTGAGGTACTTGAAAGTTTCTATCATGTCCCCCTGTCCCTCCTTTCATCAAGGGTATACATATTAAGCTCTCTCAGTCTCTTTTCATATGGTTTCTGATGCAGACCCTGCACCATTTTAGTTGCCCTCCTCTGGACTGCTTCTATCCTTTCTATGTCCTTGCATAGATGGGGTCTCCAAAACTGCACACTGTATTCCAGATGGGGTCTCACCAACTGACTGTACAGAGGGATAACCACTTCCCTTTTTCTACTTGTGATGCCCCTTCCTATGCATCCCAGTATCCCCGTGGCTCGCCTTACTGACTTCTCACATTGCTTACCCACCTTTAAGTCATTTGATATGACTACCCCCAAGTTCCTTTCCATTTTTGTTGTTGTTAGTACCTCACCTGCTGTTGTGTACTCTTCTCCTATGTTTTTGTTTCCCAGGTGCATTACTTTGCACTTCTTTGCATTGCATCTAAGTTGCCATATGTCTGACCATTCCTCCAACCTTGACAAGTCCCTTCTCATCCTTTCTACCCACCCTTGTGTATTAACTCTGTTACAGATCTTTGTGTCATCTGCAAAGAGGCATACCTTTCCCTCCAGACCCTCTGCAGTGTCACCTATAAAGATGCTAAAGAGGACTGGACCCAGTACTGAGGTACTCCAGTAGTAACCCCCCTTTCTTTGGTATGTGTTCCATTCACTATTACCTTCTGTGTACTGTTGTACAGCCAGTTTGCTACCCAGGCTATCACCCTGTAACCCACTCCCAGGCTGGCTAACTTGATTATTGGTCTTTTGTGCGGGACTGTGTCAAATGCCTTGCTAAAGTCTAGGTAGGCCATATCCACAGCCCCTCCCTGGTCTATTACTTTGGTCACCCAGTCAAAGAAATCAATTAGATTTGTCTGACATGACCTTTCTGCTGTAAATCCATGCTGCTTTGGGTCCTCTGCCCCACTGGCCTCTAGGTACTCAACAATTCTTTTTTCAGAAGTGATTCCATCATTTTCCCTACCACTGAGGTCAAATTTACAGGTCAGTAGTTTCCTGCTTCTGCCTTGTTACTTGACTTGTGTAATGCAGATCCACCTTGTAAATGAGCTTGCTCAATGGTGTTCACCTGGATAAATGAATAATTTGATTGATAGATTGATAAATATAAACTTTGGTAATATTATTGAATATATTTAATGTATATTCTAAAACAAAACTGACAGTACAATGACCAATGTTACCAATAGATGAGAATATAGTTAGATTTTTTAATACTAAACTTCTGCTATGAAAGACTAGGTCTAGAATGTTATTACCTGAGTAGGTTGCTCTACACTCTGATTAAGGTGACACTGTTGGCATATATTTAGTAATTTTTTCCCAAAACTGGATATGGCAGTTTGCCTTTTCCAATCGACCTCACCTAGGTTGAAATCACCTGCTAGTATGATATCCCCTAAAGAACTAGCTGTTTTGATTTCTTTAATAATTGTATCAAGATAGTCTGAGGATGCACGGGGGTGATAGCAAGCACCTAGAATAATGTGTTGATTTTATTCAGTATTATTTTGATCCAAACTAATTCCGAAGGGTTGTAGGAATCTTGACTTTATTTGAAATTTCAGCTGATTGTAGTGAGTCGTTAAGAAAAATGGTGATGCCACCTCCCTTTTAGATGTGCAGACAAAAGACTGCTGAACCTCAGTGCTTCGAACCCTCTCCATGTTCTTCTCATGGGGCATGACCAGAAAGGTACTAGTGCATTGTATTCAGACTGAACATTTAATGAGACGGTACAGGTTAGCATTACCACTGGCCAAGATCACATTTGCAGTCGGACATATACCCCTTGTGACAAGTGAAAAAAGTGCACATAATTAAAATAACAAGTAATTTGGGGTACAGCGATCGTTTATCTTCACGTCTCTGGTTTTTGACCCACAATAAAGGATTTCAGTTATTGTTTCCATGTGTGGAGAGTGTTTCATTTGGCGAGTGCTTGCTTTTTCATTTGGTGAGTATTATGACATGAGGTAGGGAATAAGCAATAGAGTCTGTTGTGGCATCAGTCTGTTGCCATGGAGAATAACTGTTGTGTCACACGCAATGTATTATGACATAGAATAAGGAATGTTATCCCAGTTTTACTTTTTTTTTTTCCATCAGTATTATCAAAGCCTGGGAGGGACCCTAGTACAAACTATAGGCTTATACCCCTACTAATTATTGACCTGAAGTTATTGGCTAAACTGATAGCCACTAGGCTACAAAAAGTGTTGGTCTCCCTAATAGGACCTGAACAGGTAGGACTTGTGGGAGGTTGAGAGTCCTCCGACCACCTCACCTCCTTGAATGCAGAAAAAGCTTTTGCTAGAGTCTCATGGAGCTACAGTAGATGTTTAAAGTCCCGGAACATTATGGTCTCCCACATGAATACATCCAGTGGATCAAGCTGCCTTCTTCTCAGCCCTCAGCAAAACTCATTTGTAACAGGGTGCTGTCATTTGTATTTTCTCCTGACTGGTGGTACTTGTCCGGGATGTCCATTCTCACCATTCCTATTTAACTCGTGTGTAGAACCCCTAGCAATCAGACTGAAGCTAGACAGGAATGTACAGGGTATCTCATTTGGAGATGAGCAACTTACACAATGTCCCTTCACACTTATTTACTGATTTATTTGTTAACCGTGTGGGTACACTGGTCCCAGGAACCATTTTCAGGCAGGACCCAAGCCATAGGGATTCACATATATACAGATACAGAAGTTGTGGATACATGGACAATATTTTACTACATGCCCAGAATCCTAGCACCTCCATACCAGTGTTTCTTGGGGGAAGTGGAGGAATTTGGCAAAATATCCCTGTACAAACTAAATACTAAATACCTGTACAGACAGTTGGTGAGACTCCATCTGGAGTACTGCATCCAGTTCTGGAGACCCCATCTCCGCAAGGACATAGACAGGATGGAGGCAGTTCAGAGGAGGGCAACTAAAATGGTGCAGGGTCTGCAAGAGAAGCCATATGAGGTGAAGCTAAAGGAGCTTAATATGTATACCCTTGAGGAAAGGAAGGATGGGGGGGGGGGACATGTTAGAAACGTTTAAGTACCTCAGTGGAATCAACAAAGTCCAAGAGGGTAGCATCTTTCAGAAAAAGAGATGTGCAAGAACAAGGGGACACAATTTGAAGATAGAGAGGAGACGGCTCAGGGGCAATGTGAGGAAGTATTTTTTCACAGAGAGGGTGTGGGACGCGTGGAAGAGCCTTCCTGAGGAGGTTGTGGGGTCTACAACTGTGGGAGAATTCAAGAATACATGGGACAGACATAAGGTAATTTTTGTTGGGGTAGGAAGAAATAGGCTGTTGGTTAAATTGGATCTGCAGCTTATCCTCTAGATAGGGAAATGAGCAGACTAGGTGGGCCAAGCGGTCCTTATCTGCTGTCAAAGTCTATGTTTCTATGTTTTTATTTTGTCTATTGAGTTTATATAAAATATTCCCCTGGCAGTGAGAGATCCCAACTTGATTTCTCATCACCCCATGTTTCTGTAATCAGTACAGCATCAATATTGTCAGTTGTTAGTTGTTGAGGCATACCAAACTGCCCTAAGGGAAGTAGGGAAGGCAGTAAGACAGGCAAAGTCCCAAACTGAGGAAACACTAGCACAAAAAGTAAAAGAAGGTGACAAGACCTTCTATAGATACATTAGTGAAAGGAGAAAGTCCAGAGGGGGTACTGCTAAGCTCAAAGGAGAAATGGGGGCATGTGAGGAGAAGGACCCTGTAAAAGCATCTACCCTAAATAGATACTTTTGCTCAGTATTTACTGAAGAGAAGGTAGGGCAGGGCCCACAGCTCAGCACCATGGACACAGGGGAGGAGGGAGGTGAGCATTGCTCCCTTCACAAAAGAAAGGGTCCTACAACAGCTCGCTAAGCTCAGGGTGGACAAGGCAATGGGACCTGATGGCATACATCCCAGGGTACTTAAGGAGATAAGGGTGGAACGATCAGAGCCATTAGCAGAACTGTTTAGTGAGTCTCTGAGCACAGGAGAGGTCCGAAAAGACTGGAGTAGGGCTAATGTGATCCTGCTCCACAAGAGTGGTAGCAGGGAGGAGGCAGGGAACTACAGACCAGTCAGTCTTACCTCAATAGTGGGCAAGATTATGGAGGCACTCCTTAAGGAAAGGATAGTGCAACACCTGGAATCCATAGAGGCACAGGATCCAAGACAGAATGAGTTTACAAAAGGAAGGTCCTGTCAAACTAACTTCATAGATTTCTTTGACTGGGTAACCAGAGTGGTGGACCAAGGGGGAGCAGTTGATGTCGCCTACCTTGACTTCAGCAAAGCTTTCAACATTGTTCCATGTAGAAGATAGATAAATAAGCTGGGTAGGCTCAGGGTGGGTCAGAAGTTGGTCAACTGGGTGGCAAACTGGTTGGCGGGCAGAAAACAGAGAGTGGTGGTAAATTGTATACAGTCAGAAGAAATGCAAGTCACAAGTAGGGTACTTCAGGGATCAGTCCTAGGGCCAGTGCTCTTCAATATCTTCATTAGTGACATTGCAGATGGACTAGAGGGTAAGGTTTGTCTGTTTGCAGATGACACCAAGATATGCAACAGAGTAGATGATCCAGATGGGGTGGTCAGAATGAGAAGAGATCTGGATAAACTAGCAAAATGGTCAGAAGACTGGCAACTGGGATTTAATGCAAAGAAGTGCAAGATCATGCACATAGGGAAGAGAAACCCTGAAGCCACCTATAGACTGGGAGGGGAGTTGCTGGCAGTCACAAAGGAAGAAAGAGACTTGAGCATCATCATCACCGATGACCTGAAATCATCTAAGCAGACCTCTAAAGCAGTAGGTAAGGCTAAGGGGATGTTAGGGTGCATTAGTAGGGGTATCACAAGTTGTAAGAGGGAGGTAATAATCCCTCTTTACAAGACACTGGTTAGGCCCCATCTGGAGTACTGTGTGCATTACTGGAGGCCACACCTTCACAAGGATATTAACCAAATTGAGGCAGTCCAGAGAAAGGCAACCAAAATGGTGCAGGGACTGCATCAGAAGACATATGAGGACAGATTAATGGAGCTCAATATGTATACCCTTGAGCAGAGGAGGGAGGGAGAGAGGTGATATGATTGAGACATTCAAACACTTTAAGGGCATTAACAAGGTGAAAGAGTCTAACATGTTTAAATATAAGAAAAACAGCAGGACAAGAGGACACATCATGAGACTAGAGGGAGGCTGATTAAGGGGGAATGTGAGGAAATTCTTTTTCACAGAAAGGGTGGGTGGATGCATGGAACGGCCTACCTCAGGAAGTGGTGGCTATGAATACAGTGCAGGACTTCAAACATGCATGGGATAGGCATAAGGGAGCAATACAGATGAGTATGACTAGATAGGCCACTGACAGAGCAAAGCCTGACGGCACATTTATAAAGTAGAAAAAGAAATGGGCAGACTGGATGGGCCTTGCGGTCCTTATCTGCCATCAACTTCTAATATGACCTTTAACTCGTCGAGTTTGCCATTAAGGCTGTTGGCATTGAAGTACAAGCATTTTAATTTCTTAGACTGACAATGATTATAATCCATAGCTGTTGATCTCTGTGGGGGAGAGGCTAATCTCGCCCCCAGGTTAAGCAGTTTAAATGCTTGTTTATTTGGATTACCAAAAATTGGAGTAGTTTCCATCTGGACAGAGGGACTTGCCATAGGAGGCACTGCTTCAAGCACTGGTCTGGGAGGAGAGACATCAAATGGTACCAGTGGCACATTGGGGGGGGGGGCAGAAAGTTAAAGGGCTGAGGCAACTGCTGAGCCCCTCAGTGGTGTTACAATTATGTACTGCAACTGATGAACTAGCATAGATACTGTCCTCAGGTGTAATAGCCCCAAAAGTATCATCTACTTCATTTAAAAGGTTAAATCTGTTATTTGTTATCATGGAAACTTGTGTGGCCTTACATCCTTTTTTGTATGCTCGTTTGCTAGGTACTTCATACCATTGTTCATGTGGGTTATCAGCATTCTCCTTTTCCCTAGGACAATTTCTATGGCCAGAAATATGTGCTTCCACTGTGCTACCAGTACAACCACTGGCATTAATGAGGTCAGAAGTAGGTGGAGACATACCATTGTGTCTTTAGATGTTTGTTATGGTGGAAGGAGTATTATGGCCTAATGCCTGGAATCTGGCCTGCATTTGGTTCTGACTAGCTTCAAGCTCTGACAGTCTAACGTTAAACATTGTGACTGCCTGTTTTAGGGACTCATTTTCTAGATGTTTGGAACAAGTGAATCTCATTGTAATGTCTACTGCGTTGGTGAAACTATACATGTGATACATGGTGCATTGAATACCACCTGAGGTATTTACAGCCACTGTAACTCCAGGCATATTTGAACTTATGTTAAACTAAGGATAGCCAAACCCTGTAAAGCAATGTAAACACAAACACCTTATAGGAGTCTACTTTTGAGCTGTGTGGTACTCCCTCTATGTCTACCAGCTCATGCTGCCCATGCTGAACATGCGGACCACATGCAGACGTGCATGTCTCAGCATGAGTCTCCATGCATGGCACAGCGCACGCCCTGCTTGGCTCACCTGCTCGCTGAGAGGTCGGCTTTATGCAGCTCAAATGACCCAGAAGTACAAGTCCCAGGTCACTCCTCCTACACTCTAAGTATTTGCCTAAAAGCATTTAAAAATAGCACCAGACTGCAGGACTGCAAATACAAAGCACTATAGTTGTATTAAAACGAAGCCCCCAGAAGTTTTAAACTGTTTACAACAGTCTGTAGTTCACCGGCTGCTTCAGGCGAACTACAGGCTCTCTTCCTGGTTCCTGTGCAACAAGAAACTAGGGCTCCAACACAAACTTTATAACAAGCACACTAGACAGTAGTATAGTAATGTTTCATACAAGACAACAACAGTAAAAGTGCAGCAGCATGTAAGGCATGCTATTCAGAGTGCACATGGGAGATGTACATCATTGGACACTATGACACTTGAGGTGGGATGACCTAGTCCTGAACTTCAGGGGTTGTGGGGAACTAGAAACACAGGTCGACTAAATGCAGGCTGTAGGTTCTGGATGCTATGATCTTCATGGAGACTGGGCTGCACAGACAGTTGTGGAGGTGTTGATAGTTACGCTGGCTGCTAAGAGTGGGTTGCCAGGGGATGAACTGACCTTTGGCATTGCAATGCCATTACATTTTGCTATGTGTATTAGATACAGCCATTGTTGTTTCTATGTTCTTCACTGTTAAAATAATCTCAGTAAATCAGTGAGACATACAAGGAGCAATGCATTACTTTTGCTGGTGTGCATGGAGGCTCAATACTGTACACCACCTACACATTGCTGCTGTAAAATCAGAAAAAAAATGCTGTCAAAGAGCACTAGGGGCCCTGGCTGCTACAAAATGGGCCAAGCTCAGTCTCAAACATATGGTGTTGATACTCATGAACATACTTGTAACAAAAGCAGTATTGTATGCAATTGTGCTTAAACATTACAAAAAGAACTCTCCACTCTTGAGAGAATAGAAACATAGAATTTGACGGCAGATAAGGACCGCTTGGCCCACCCATTCTGCCCATTTCCCTACCTAATGGATAAGCTGCAGATCTTAGTTAACCAGCAGCCCAGTGAGTAGCACCACATGCAAATTGTTGACAACATTCAAGGCATAACCACAGACAGATCCTTTGTTCATGTTACCTTGCACAGAATCTGTAGTTGCAGGGAACACAACACTACACAGTTGTCTTATATACATTTTAAGGGTATAATAGAACCACATATAAGACACAAACCTGCACATTATTGTGTTTTGTTGTTTAGTGTCACAAGGGGGTTTGTAAGTGAAAGAGACACAAGATATGCCACACAATTCAGTGATTCATGTCAACTATGTTGTAATGAAAGCAGTACTGTATGCAGTTGCACCTAAATGTTGCGAAATGAACTATCCACTCTTTAGATACAACTCATGGTAAGTAGTACCACAGGCAAATTGTTGACAACATTCAACTAGACATGACCACAGACAGGCCCTTTGTTCATCTTCCATTGCACATGGTTTGTAGTTGTAGGGGACAAGATAATGCACAGTTGTCTTATATACATTCTAGGCAAGTAATAGAACCATACATAACACAAATCCTGAACATTGTTGTGTTTTATCATTTAATTTTACAGGGGGTTTGTAAATGGAAGGGACGCAAGGTATGCCACACGATGTTGTCAGTTTAATTTTGTTGAAAGGACTATTACCCACTAATACCCACAGATATGAATAAACATAATATATCCTTTGTTTTTGTTGTATTTTACATTGGGACTGCAAAGGGGTGAGAATCTGTGTGGGTGAGGAAAAGGAGAAACAGCAACTCCAATCACTCACAGGTGCTTGAGTAAAAATGTTTTTAACCACTTTGGTGCCTCATCATCATTCATCAGTCACACACACACACACACACACTCACACACACACACGCATGCATGCATACACACACACACACACACACACACATACACTCTCGATATACAAATTTTAGTGCTACTGTGACTACACCCATTGCATGCTGTTGCTCTCCCCTCAAGTACTGGCAGGGACATATGGGTCCCTCCGCACCCTCACATATGCAGAGAACGGCAGCAGCAACATAAGAACATATTTTGATACATATTCCCTGCAAGACATATTGTAAGTGACTCAAAGGATCACATTTCCACCATAAAGCATCTTGGTCTGTCTGCACAACATTCAGGGCACATCTATCAGTGATGTACAGTAGTGCTGTGCTTTTGGCCATCCTGCATGCATTTCCCTTTCTTGCCATGCATCTGTGTCTGTGCCTTCACTGCATGTTGCCTTTGAGGCTTATGAGGGGATACAGCTGTAGTGCTGATGGTTGGGTCACATGCTTTTTCCAATGTGCCACCGTCTTTTGACCTTCTGCCACTATTGCTGCATGTTGCACATGTGACTGTAGGATGTTCAGTAGCAGTGGATAACTGGGTGAAAGGACCACTGGTGGACCAGGTAATGAGACTGCTGGAGATCAGGGTCTATAGAGCACTGGTGGACCGAGTGATGTGAGTGCTGGAGGCCTGGGTTGTGGAAGTATTGAAGGCATGGGTTGTGGAAGCACTCGAGGCCTGGATCTGGGAAGTGCTAGAGGCTTGGGTCTGGGGAGTGCTGCAGGCCTGGGTCTGGAGAGTGCCAGAGGCCTGGGTTGAAGGGGCACTGGAGGCCTGGGTTGTGGAAGAATTGGAGGCCTGGATTGTGGGGGTACTGGAGACCTCTGTTGTGGAAGAACTGAAGGACTAGGTTGTGATAGCACTGCAAGCCTGGGTCTGGAGAGTGCTGGAGGCTTGGGTTCACTGAGTGATGGGGTACTGGGTTGTGGGGGCACAAGAGGCCTGGTTTGTGAAAGCACTGGATGCTTGGATTGTGGGAGTGCTGGAAGCTTGGGTTATGGGAATACTGGAGGCCTGAATTGTGGGGGCACTGGAGACCTGGGTTGTAGGAGCACTGGAGGCCTGGGTTGTGGGAGCACTGAAGGCCTGGGTTGTGGGAATGCTGGAGACCTGGACTGTGGCAACACTGGAGGCCTTGGTTGTAGAAGAATTGAAGGCCTGGGTTGTAGGAGCACTGGAGGTCTGGATCTGGGAAGTGCTGGAGGCTTGGGTTCAGTAGTGCTGGATGCCTGGATTTTGGGGACACATAATTCCTGGGTTGTGGGAGCACCGCAGGACTGGGTTGAAGAAGAATTGGAGGTCTGGGTTGTAGGAGCACTGGAGACCTGAGTTGTAGGGGTGCTGGGCTAGAGGTCTGGGTCTGGGGAGGGCTGGTGGTCTGAGCTGTGGGGACACTGGAGACCTGGGTTGTGGAAGTACTGGAAGCCTGGGTTGTGGAGAGATGGAGGCCTGAATTGTGACAAAACTGGAGCCCTGGGTTGTGGGAGTGCTGGAGGCCTGAGATGTAGATGAATTGGAGGTCTGGGTTGTGGAAGCGCTGAGCTAGAGGCCTGAGTCTGGGGACTGCTGGTGGACAGAATTGTGGTGACACTGGACACCTGGGTTGTGGAAGCACTGGAAGCCTGGGTTATGGGAGTGCTGGAGGCCTGAATTATGACAACACTGGAGCCATGGGTTGTGGGGGCACTGGAGGCCTGGGTTGTAGAAGACCCTGAATCCTGGGTTGTAGGACCACTGGAGATCTGGATCTGGGGAGTGCTGAAGTTTTGGGTTCAGTAGTGCTGGATGCCTGAATTGTGGGAACACAAGAGGACTGGGTTGTGGGAATGATGGGCTAGAGGCCTGGGTCTGGGGAGTACTGGTAGTCTGAATTTTGAGGGCACAGAAGGCCTGGGTTGTGGGAGCTCTGGAGGCCTGCATTGTAGAATAATTGGACACCTGGGTTGTAGAAGCACTGGAGGTCTGGATCTGGAAGTGCTGGAGGCTTGGGTCTGGTAGTGCAGGATACCTGGATTGTAGGGATACAGAAGGCCTGGGTTGTGGGAGCACTGGAGGCCTGGATTGCAGGAGCACTGAAGGCCTGAGTTATCAGAGGAATGGAGGCCTGGAGTTTGGGAGAAGTTGAGGCCTGAGTCATGCTGAGAGCCTGTGACAGATGTGTGCTGTTGGCCTGGGTTGGGGGGGGCAGTGGGGGATTGCATGCTTTGCATTCTATGGAACAGGTAACTGGGTTCACTGTAGTACTGGCTGATGTCACTACAGTACCATTGGCCGCTCTAGCCACTGTATCCATGCCCACTGGTGCCGCCATATCCATGTCCACTCTGGCCACTGCATCTCTGGCCACTGTATCTATGGCCACTGACACCACTGTATCCATGGCCACTGGGAAAATATTTCAATGGCTGTTCTAGCCACTGTATCCATGGCTACTGGGTCCACTGTAGTGCTGGCCACTGTGGCCACTGCAGGAGTGTGCATTGTGTCCAATGTATGCCTCATTGCTATGGACACTGTGCACATTGCTGCTGTGGTCACTGTAGTATAGTTGCTCAGTGTACTGGTATTCTGGTTACTGTGTACATTTTGGGCATGGTTGATGGGACCTGTCTGACTGGTGTCTTGAGGACAATTCCTTTACTAAATGCGAGAAATATGTAAGCCTTTATCAAGGTTATTGTTTGCATATCTGATTCTATACTTTGGCATGAACAGCATGGTGTCAGTGGCTTAGTAGGTTGCACGCGCTCCTCTAGCGCTAGAAGGTTGTAGATTCTACCCTACATCAGGGTGTAAATAACATTTCTGCAATGTATTAACTCAATACACACTTTTACTTGCATCTCATGATATTGACAAGGATTGTTTCTTACGTGAAGTAAGGCATTTTTCTTGCATGAATCTTTTATTGAAGGAAAATGTCACAATCTTCATATAATATTTGCATGAGTTGCTGGATAACTTGATAACGTTTTGTACAAAGATGGTATAGTACAAAAGCTTTTGGGCCCCAACAGGTCCTTTTGTCAGGTGTGGTGGCCAAAACTATTATTACCTAAAACTTGCATGTAGCTTGCCTATATTCTTGCATGTTGTAAATACAGTACTTACAAAGTTCTTGCTTTTTATCAGTAAGAGCAACTGTGTTGCCCTATGGTGCACACCACAGCAGCTGTACAATGTACCACTTATAGCTGCCTGTGCCCTAGCACTTAATGGACATGACTCCCAGTGATACTGTGTGTACTGTAAACACACTGTATTGTTGTACAATGTCACATAGTGTATGGCTTGCATAATTGTGGACTGCCTAGTGGGGCAGCTGTGCCTTTTATTGTCATACCAATGTGGAGGACAGGTCTGAAGCATTGCAACACCCCCACTACACCTTCTTCAACTGTGTTATGTTGTGCACATGTATGCATGGCATTGTGGGTACCTTTGTCCAGGCTTGTTGCAGGGCTTGGTACCATGGAGGCAATGGGAGGTTATGCCTGCGGTGGCTGGGGGTTTCTTGTGTTGCAATTGCACAGCCAGGGTTGATGTGGTTGTGTGTGCTTTACACAGACACTCTGGAATTTTGAGTATGACTGTAGTACATAGTGGCCTGTCTTGTTAAGCAGGCTGCTTTGTCGAACTGTATAGGTGATGTTGGCGGGGAACCCTGATACACATCAACTGCAGTGTTCTGCAGCCTGAAGATGTCAAGGTTATTGTCCCCCTTGATAGTGCTGCTACTGAGGTGTGCCACCATATGTTGTTCTTGGTTGTTTAGGGGGAAGGTCTGGCTTGGTCCTGCTCCAGTTCTGGTGGTACAGCATCTGTTTTGGGCCATCTTCTCCTTTGACCTCCATTTGAGGTCATCTTACCTCTTCTGGAGTGCCCTTATTAACTGTGCTGCAGGGCCTACAGATTTACGTTTTTGGCTACTTTGTCCCAGGTTTGTTCCCTATAGTCCCTTAACTCCTTGTCCCTTCCTCTCCCTAGCAGCAGATTAGGCACCCATCTCCTCTATCAATATGTCAGTTTCTCCCTAGATGAAGTTCTTTTTTTGGCTCTGTTTGTCCAATCTTAATTCAGCTCTTGTTCCCTCCACTGCTTGTAATGCACATTGCATTAATGCACACTGCATGCCTTACCCCATGTGCCAAAGTTATGCTATAGTACTTCCCCTGCATCATTTCTCTGTACTTCGCTGCAGTGAGAGCTTTTTTTTTTAAAATATGGTGCACCAGATTTGACACACTCCGAAATGACACAGTGGCTTTGTTTGACACAGTTTATATCAATTTAGGGCACTTTGGAAACCCAGCCCAGGATGTCCATATTGTCATGGAAAATGGAATGGTAAACTGTGTCATTTGGCAATGTTCAATTGCAAAATATCTCCTATTGTCTTAGATGTCAAAAGCTTCTCTTCTACTGTAGACGGTGCAAACTTTTCACTTTCATGCTTATTTAACACTGATAGCTTTCCATTTCTTTTTAGTGGATATATATCAGTGTAGCTCATGTTCTTCAGTTGCATGCTTATTTTTGATGTGCAAAGTACTACAAAATGAGATTCTTCCTGCACATTCCCTCAGTGGATCGATTTGTTTATCTTCTAAAGAGGCATTTTGCTATTGTCCAGCATCACTCACTGTTTATGTAGTATGTGTTACCCGTTGTGTTATGTATTGAAAAACATCAATAAAATAACCATTGCAAAAACAACTCAGAGTGCAGCTGCTTGCTTGTTTACTCTTGCATCTTTGGGGTTCTAAATTATTGCCAGGCCTTTATAAGTCATTTTAACAGATGCATGTTAGCAACTGAAATGGAATTCCCATCATATTCCATTCTAATGTCTGTTAGTATTTATTTTATTTATTTATTTATTAGATCATCGGTTTACAGACTTTTGAGTCAAAGACTCATTTGCAAAGGCACCTCGTCAAGAGAGCAATACATCACAGCAAACAAAACAGTACAGTACATAACACTTAGTTTAAAAAAGCAACCAGTGTTAAAGGCATTCACTGGTGGTACATGCTTGGAAATAGGTAAGTCTGATGCAATATGCAGTGACTTTTAACATTACCATTGGCATTTGCATGAGGCATTAGCATTTTCTCAATTCTAGAACCAAGTATAAAGCTTATAATTTGTTTTTCATTTACAACCATGGGTTATAACAGCAAACATGCACCAGCTTCTCCTCAGCCCCAGTTGCACTCACTCTCGCAGGTCTCACAACTGCCCTCAATCACCAAAAAAATAATGGTATATCCACTGTCTTGCTGTAAAAGCAGCTATGCAAGTGAAACATACAAGTCAAATATTTAAAATCACTAACCTTTCTAACACATTGCAGGCAGTTTTCAATCTGGCAGAGAAATTCAGGACAGCAGCGCTTAACTCTGACCTCTCAACCTAATTTGAATATTGCCATGACAACAATGACCCAGGACATAAAAAAAGTTCTGAAAATCAACTCAAAACATTTTTTTTCCAACTGCACAAACATGTTTGCTGGCACAGGGTTTGTTCATAATCTGAAACAGGTGCACCTTTCACTACGTACCATTTTCAGTGTGAAAAAAAAAAAACTCATTGCGATTCCATCAATCTGTAAATTAAACCAATCAATCAATCAAAATCTTTATTTATCCAGGCGATCATCATTGAGCAATGCTCATTTGCAAGACGGACCCGGGTGGAGCATAGTCACATATTTATACAAAGCAAACACTAGTATTTACAGACATACAAAGTGGTTACAATTATAATACAAGGCACGAAATAAAAATAAAACATAAGTTCATACAAGCTTGAAGTAGTAAAGGCAAAGGTACAAGGTGTGAACAGTTTGTACATACACACAATAACTGAACGCAGAAAGGGGGGCAGGGTTAATTAATGTAGTGGACTAAAAACACTAGGGCAACAGAGGAGAGCAGGAGAGAGGGGAGGAAGGGGAATGACTGACAGAGTGTCAAGTAAAAAAACAAGGAGAGGTAGGGGAGGAGGGTGTGCAGAGGTGGAGGAATTAGATATTATAGAGACACTGGAGATGCAGAGTAAAAAGGAAGGGGCAGGGAGGTTGTCTCAATCAGAGGGTACGAAGAGCTCCTGCCTGACAATGGGAGACTAGAAATGAAGCTGGAGTGGAGAATCAGTAATACGGAGGGTTGGGGATGCAAACTAAGAAGGTAGGACATCCAGGGCTTGAGAGGGAGGAAGGCAGAACACAAGTGTTAGTGCCTTATATAGGAAGGCAGCACATAAGTGTCAATGCCTTATGTACGAGTCTGTGCGGGGAGGGGTACCAAGGCAGACACTAATGCAGATCCTGGATGTGAGAAGCAGTTACATGCTTCTTTGATTGTGCGGGAATATAGTGTCTTGAAGGCAGTCAGGCGGACGGAAGTGCTCAATTTGAGAATTTTTTGCAGATTGTTCCAGAAGGAAGGCAGCACAAAGCTTATGGCTGCTCTGCCAAAGAGAGATTTAGCCTTGGGTATTTTGAGTGAGATAAATGAGTAGCTTCTTAGTGCATAGTTTCCTATTTCACTTAGGGGTAGACAGCTGGAAATATAGTGCAGCAGTTTTTTTAAAAATAGCTCGAAAGGCTTAGAGCGCAGCATTTCTGTCTCGCCTGAACTTGAGGGAGGTCCACCCCACAGCCACATACAGGGCACAGTGGTACGTGGCAAAAGGAAGTCCCATTATGAATCTCAGGGCTCTATGGTAGAGCGTGTCCAATTTTACCAAGTAGAAGCTGGAACACTGGCTGTAAAGGAAATCCGCATAGTCAACCAGCAAGAAAAAAGTTGATTGGACCAACCGTAGCTTAGCATCTCTAGTGAGAAATCAGTTAATTCTAAAGAAAAGTCCTAACCTCTGCCAAAGTTTTTTTAGCAAATACTCAATGTATTCCATAAAGGAAAGTCTATGGTCTATTCATTCTCCCAGATACTTGAATTTTGTGACAAATTCCAGTTTTTCTCCTAGGATTGTGGTAATCTGGGAAACTGAACCACCAGACACTGGGTTTACTGCATGGATAAATGGAGAAAAGAGCATCACTTTAATTTTTTTTGCCATTGAGAAGGAGCTTTTTATGAAATAGTTGACTCAGCAGAAGGTCAAATTCAGATTGGAGGTCATTGCAGGCAGTTTAGGGCATTGGGTGACTTAAATAGAGGACTATATCCTCTGCAAACAGATGAACGTTGGCATCATTTATACAGCTGTCAATATTGTTAATGTAGGTAGTGAACAGGAGGGGACCTAGTATAGATTCTTGAGGCACCCCTCTTAGGAGAGGTTTAAGAGGAGACAGGTCTCCTTTGGCTTTGACCTGCTGAAGGTGCCCTGAAAGATAGTCAGTAAACCAGCGCAGTGAAGTGGAGTCCATACCTATAGTTTGCAAGGAAGAGAGGAGCAGGCTGTGAGCAACAGTGTCGAAAGCCTCGCTTAGATCCAAAAAAACAGCACATATAAAGTTTCTGTCATCAAGGTCACACTGCCAATCATTGGTTACTTTAGCAAGGGCCGTGATAGTGCTACGTTAGCTCTGAATCCAGACTGCATGGGATTTAATAAGTTCATAGTTTCAAGGTAAGATCTCAGCTGTGCATTTACAATTTTCTCCAGAGGTTTGGATAAAACTGGAAGGAGGGAAATTGGCCTATAATTGTTGAGATCTCAGGGTTCCCTTGATTTAAACAGAGGGATGACACGCGCTGTCTTCTATACAGGCAGCAGAATACCCTGAGACAAGGATAAATTAAATAGTTGGGTAATAGGCATGGCTAGTACATGATAGGCAATCTTTAAGAAGAATGGGTCTAGGGTGTCGACACCAGCACTTTTTCTGGAGTCCAGCTGTAACAGGAGATCTTTAATCTCTTTTAATGAGGCAGGTTTAAAGGTGAATAACGAGGAAGCAGCAGGGGATTCAGAATGATGATTGCCAACCTGGGATCGTAGCACACATGCAGGGGAGTTGTCAAATGTCAAGCCTGCAGTGGCAAAATGATTATTAAAAGAATCTAAGATTTCCATCTTTTCACTGATAGTTGAGTTGCCAGAGATAATCTTGATCAGAAGGGAGTTGCCCGAGGAGTGGCCCAACAGGTCCTTTACAGTATTTCAAAATTTAGTTGGGCTCTTGGCAGCAGAGTCGAGTTCAGAGTGAAATAAAATAGCCTTTGACTCTCTGATCGTTTTTGTGCATAAGTTTTGCATCCTTCTGAATTGACTCCAATCTTTAGGATTGTTGAATCTGCATGCTTTTTTTCCAAAGCTTATCCCTTTCTAGAAGCATAGTCTTGATTTCAGGGGAGAACCATTTACAGGTTTTATTCCTAATGCGGAATTTGGTCAGGGGTGCATGCTTATTGACGGCCCCCAACAGAATGTCATAGAAGATAGTGTAAGCAGAATTAACCGTTTTTGCCAGGTAAAATTCCTGCCAATGTAGGGAGTGTTTAAGTTCATTAAGATAAGTGAATATATTGAAGTTCCATCTAGACCTCTTCATAGACAACTTTGTTGTAGTTAATGATTTGTTGACTGATCTTACTCCAGCAATAAAGCAATGGTCGCTGACGTCCAAGAAAAAAGTACCAGCATGGGGAGAAAGATGGAGTTTGCTCACCATGATCACATCCAGTAGGGTACTGTTGCTGGTGTTCTTTATATTAGGGCACATTGGGTCAACAATAAGTTGAGTCAGCCCATGGGCATCACAGAAGGATGCAAGTGGAGCTGATGCATTGGAGAATCAGTCAAAGTTAAAGTTCCCTGGGATGATAGTCTCTGGTAAGCCTTTTGTCAACCTGTCACTTAGGTAAGACAGAAGCTGTGAACCAGCAGATGGAGGCCCATAGCATCCTATTACACAAAGCACGCTAGTCTGGGTAATCTCCACCTTGAGTATTAGGCATTCAAATTCATTAGTGACAGATGACGAGACAATACAGGAGGCCACATATTTGTCCTTGACATAGATAGCTACCCCTCATCCTCTGGTTTGCCTGTCAGCTCTGAACAGAGCATAATTGGGGATGTTTACTTCCCTGTCAGGGGTGGCTGGTCTGAGCCAGGATTCGGAGATCACTAGTACGTCAGGAAAGGTGTGATTCACCCACGCTTGGATCAAGGTGAACTTTTTTAACAGACTGCATACATTAATATGCAGGAAGCTTATGCCTTTAAGTCTTGCTAGGTCAGCTGGTGATGCAATAGCTTCAGGAGGGCCAGGGTTAAGGTCTACATTACCTGAGCACAACAAAAGGATAAGTAGAATTGTTCTGAGTGTGCCAGTTGTGAGCTTGAAGTTCCTGGTTCTTGCATGTCTACCAGATTTGTTGCTTCTGGAATGTAGGGCATTGCCACCATGGTTACAGTGTCCTACGGTTGTGAAAACTAACACTCTAGCTGCAAAATGCAGGGGAGGGGTCGGTAGTCTGCATAGCAGGAGGAGGGCTATGTGATGGTGGTTCAGTGCATGTACCACAAAAGTAAGTAAGCCAAGTATAAGATTGCAGAAGAAGATGTATGAACTCACAAAGGCAATTAAGGGATAAATTACTAGACAAAGTACAACACGAGGGGGGGTTATAATCTGTGCGTGGTGGCAACTCAGGTGGCTGGTACAAGCCAGCTGGAACCACAATTAGAAGAGACAATAAGGGGAGCCATTTAAGTCCCCTCGTGAAAGCCACTCATGAACCCCACAAGCCAAAGAACAAGCTGCTATATTATTGCAGCATAGTGGTTGTCTGCAAGCAACTAGGTTCTAGTGCAAAGATGTCTAAGGCCAAGGCAGGCTTCATGTTTTTTTTAGAAATACCTTGCTATTGGAGGTAAGGCCAAGAAAAAACAGCTTATTTAGACAAAACACAGCCTTGCGAGTATGAATCCCAACGACTACTAAGACGAGAGAGAGACAAGGAACTGAATCCCATTGGAGGAGAGTGATACCAGGGGCGTGGGATAGAGGTGGGCTGCTGTATTTAATAACAGGAGGAGGTGGGGAAGGGACAGGCAAAAACGTTGTGGCACTTGTCGTTACCTTTGTAGGCCGAGAGTCTGAAGCTGCGGTCTCGGGCAGTGGCTGAGGTAGCACCGACCACCCGGTAGCTGGGTTTCCTCCGGCTTTAGGTGCAGGGAGGCTGGAGAAGTGTTCCTTGGCTGGGGAAGAGAAGGAGAGCGTGGATTAATTTCAGGCCTTGGACAATAGTGCAGACAGAGCAGCAGGGGGTCCGAATCTGCAGCACAAAGAAATGTAGATTACTTGACGCCCGAAAGTCTGGATCCAGTGCAAAAGGGCAGAGAAGGGGCTATAAACACAGATTACTTCTTAAAATCCCAAATCTTAACACTTCTAATAACAAGCTGTGGTAGTGGCAGAGATTTGAACAACATTTCCAACAATAAACAGTTTAAAATCTACTTTTCGACAAGGATTTAGAGGGAGAAACCAGCTTGCAAGCAATGACCAGTTGGAACGGAGCCCGAGAAGGCGCTCACAATCCGATTGGTTGCAGCACTTGCCGTACCTTTGTAGGCCAAGAGTCCAAAGCTGCGGTCTCAGGCAGTGGCCGAGGTAAACTACCTGGTAATAATAAAAACCTACAAAAAGCAATAAAATATACTTTTCTCCATAGTGTATTTACTGTTTTTGCTTTATTTACTTTCTTAGGTACACTACTACATGTTTTGCTGGATAAAAAACAAGACAATTGTTTTTCTGAAACACCGTATTTAAAGAAATCTGGTTGGAGAAAAAATGTTCCTCAGCAATTACATGAAACAATACATGGGGGGAGTGCAAAACTCGAATTTAATGCACACCGTTGGTGTGGGATGCTATAATAAACCCCTCGGGCATTTATGCAGCATCCCACACCTTGGATGTGCATTAAATTTTCGTTATGCACTCCCCCATGTATTATTGTATATTTAGTCCATAGTTAAATAATTGTAATGCAAAATAAGTTTGTAGCTACATGTGAAGGATATTGATTGTCACATTTACCAATTCTGCACTGCAATGCCCTGTTATATGTACTAATGGTCAGTGTTATGCCTACCTTTTAATAGCTTTCAGATAGTCTGCTTACACATTTAATGTTAAAGTTCTAAAGTCATGCAAAACTGATCCCT
The DNA here is from genome assembly GCA_016271365.2 of Neoceratodus forsteri. NCBI lineage: Eukaryota > Metazoa > Chordata > Ceratodontiformes > Ceratodontidae > Neoceratodus > Neoceratodus forsteri. Next base: position 1,499,585,142 of record CM057456.1, read on the forward strand.
TCAACATATTACTAACAATAATGTTAAAGCACCATAGCACTTGAAAATTGGCTAGTACTGCTTCATTGCTAAGTTGAAATACCAACCATGTAAAAAACTGTTACCTCACACCTGATTTCAATGATTCTAATGAGAATAAAGGTTCTATTCAAAAATTATTTGGCTGTTTACTAGGTTTACTAGTGTAACCCCTATGCGGTGCTATTCCAAGGGCTACTACCCTGTCTGTATTGCAGTGCACAGGTTGGGGGGCCTGGATTCAGTAATAAGGTGCCTCCACCCAGAGTAATGGTATTGGGAGTGTCTACCTGCTCTGCTGTAGCCCTCTGGGAAGCTATAACCACCCACCAACCTTCCTAGTGGCCCAGTACCTGGTACAGCAGTAAATTTACAGTCAGCATAAAACAGTAATAATATGTACACACTCTTCACACTTACCATCAGGGCTGGACTTACGGCTGTTTCCCTGGAGACCCCCTGGAAAATAAGGCTAGCAATACAGATGTACACTGTCAACACTGTAACCTCACTAATAATATGAACACTAGCCAGGTTAAACATGAAAACAGACAATCAGGTATACTCAAGGGTTGTGAACAAGGAAGGGGTCATAAATCTAGGCAAATGATTCATAATCTGATTTGTTTCAGGTTTGGCATGCACTTTTCTAGTCTCAAATAACAGTCACATAACACTGGGTACCCAGGATGAAATAGCTGGGAAGCCAGAGGCGGTGCACAGGGGTGTCCGGTGTTGCAGCTGATGTTGGGGTCCTTGATGGAAATAAAAGCAGTTAGCATGCACAATTACCAGATGATTATTTGTAATCTGAGCCAGTTGGCTCAGTCCCTTGTAACCCCAAAAAGCAAATGAAATCAGATGGTACCACAGATGATTCAAATAGTCATTGCAGGGAGATACCCTGATTGTACTCACGCTACCACATTTCTGCAGGCAAGAAGGCAATATGGAGACCTCATGGTGTTTACCAATGAGCATGGCAAAGCAGGGCCGACATAACGCATGTCATCTTCACAGCCTTTCCTCCAGGTGGCCACAACCTTCGAGTTGTTGTTGCGCAGGGGCTGGATCCCCGAGGCTGGTCTCTTGCTGAAAACAGTCTCTGGTGTAGGGTATTTGGTCTGGGCCAGATTGGCAAAGGGCCAGGCAGGATGAACAGTTTGGCAAAGTTTGTTGTCTTCTTGCTGGTGAAGCCTCCTGCTGGCGTAACAGGTTGGGTCATAGGCAAACAGGTGTTGACCCACAAAACACATTCAGCACATTCAGAATAAGTAGCACTAACTTTCAACTGTTCAGATACAATCTAGTTGCTAATTCAGCTGTTTCACTGAGCAAACCTCTTGATCCACAATTTTTCTCACACACAAGCTGGGCCGATTGCCTTCACAGAAGCAAATCTTCGGTCCAAAATGCAAGTGACATTGGTAAATTCTTTCTCTTTCTGCTGCAGTTCTAGCTTAAATTGGAACACGTCCAACTTCTGCTATCAGGCAGTCCCAAGCCTGAGAAAATTGCCAGGGAGGTAAGGTGGGTCTCTTCCCGACGATTCCCCTGCACTCCATTCAGGGAGCAACTGCTCGCAGGCTTATGCTGTTCACACTTCAACCTCCAACTCTAACTGATCCACTGTCTCATGCAGTTTTGTGGATTTCCCTTATAATCTATGATTTGGGTTGGCTGGGGAAGCTGTCAGTCACAATTAGGGCTCCCCCTCCAGGTTAGTTTTGGCATCAACCTAGAGACTACAAAAACTACAGTTTTCCTTTCCACGAGGCACTTGGGCCAGGATCCATTTTAGGTCCCCAGAGCGTGATTGGTCCAATTACTGGAAGTCTCAGACCTAACATGGTGGCTTCCATCCAGTAAAATAAGCTGCAAGATAAGCAGGTTAAACAAACTCCTCTATGTCAACTGTAACAGCATATAAGCAGTAAACAAGCACAGTTTCCATACAGGCTCCCTCTGCACAAATATTGACTGTAGAATGGAGCAAATCAGAGAAGTGACTGGCCAATCGCAAGCCCTACATCACTTGGACCCAGCACAGACCATTCACTACACGCAGATTAGCTACTCTCAAAGGGACAAGAGTGGAGGCTCTACACGTAAATAAGCAGAATCGTACCAAGACAAGTCTCCATAGCCTACTGATTTGTTATATTTTAACCCAGTGCAGCTACCAATTTAATTTCTCCTTTTGTTTTGCCCCCCCCCGACTGTCATTCCCTTGTTTTACAAATTTCAAGTTATAGAGCTGGTGCCTAGCTGCCTGCTTCCTGTCCCCTTATTTGGTCCTCTTTTAGTAGCAGGAGCATCCTGACTGACTGCCCAATGGACTGGCTTGTTGCTCTCCCGGTACCGGACTGAGCTCTTAGATATTAAGCCAGTGAATTAATTTGGTCTGCCTCTGTTCAAACAATCTGGAACTGGTAAAGAAATAGATTTGTTTTTATTTCTCCCTCCTGCAGCGCAGCTGAAACCCTGCACTCACAGGGATCCTGTCTCCCTGCAAGTGCAGATTTTCAGTTTCAGTGCGCCAAGTTGTTCCACACAGCTTCCCCTCTACTGATGTTTCCCCGTGCTACTGCTTATAGTCATTTTTTTGTATTGTGTTTAACTTGCTACCTCAGTTGCTGTGTCTATGTTTATTGATGTACAGGATTTAGAGTACAGGATTCAGAGTTCAAGATTTCTTTGCTGAAAGTCTTCATAGCCTACTGATTTGTTGTATTTTAATCCAGTGCAGCTACCAGTTTAATTTCTCCCTTTGTTTCACCCTCCCCGACTGTGACCCCCTTGTTTTACAAATCTCGGTAACAGAGCTGGTGCCTAGCTGTCTGCATCCTGCTCCCTTATTTGGCCCTCTTTTAGCAAATTGCAGCTCTTTTGTCTCTGTGCTAATCTTAGTTCCACTCCTACCACTTTGGAGTGCTATAAATCCCTGTCCTGTCCCTCTTTCAACAGGCATCTTTGTAGCCCACTGCGCTACCTACCACCATCCGCGGTTCACCTCCTGCACTCCTGGACACCACTCTGCGCCTCTCTCGGTGCCATGGAGTCTGCTGCCTCTGGCCCCCTGGAAACAAGCATCAGGTATGGCCTATACACAGCCCGGCCTCTACAGCTGCTGGTCCTGATGCCAAATTTTATGCCCCCCACTCCCAGACCATCTTTAAATACACTTAAGCTCCTCCCTCCCCTACCCCATCCTGCTCCACTGGCTCCCAGTACTAGAACTCTGGAGCTTAAAGCTTTCTGTCTCCTCCCCCTTTGTTGATCTCCCTCTGTCTCTTAAAGCTTCCTCACTGGTCTGCTGTTTCCACCCAGCACTGCTCACACAAAAGTGTCCTAGACCTGCCTTCCTGTTAAGCCAATGTTGTCTCCCGCCTATTCTAAAAGTGTATTTTCATCCATCTGTAACACACTTACTCTTTAAGCCTCTGTGCCTCTGCGGGGCTTATTTTCTCTCCACTGGGACTGTCTCTTTTGGTTCTATTCTCATCACGCTTTGCTCTTGCCACATTGCATCCAGCATTTGTGCTAGACCTAGTCCCCCTAAAGTTTCAGAATTTCTATAATCACAGCAGTACTAATTCATTCTTGCACACTGCACTACTTTTTGAGACCTAGTGCCCCCTCTGCGCCTTGCTAGGAGGTGTATCGCAATACCATGCAGTGGCCCATTCACACCCAAATTGTTTTTCCACTTTCCACCCTACTGCTCCTCTGTTCCCTTTTATCTCTCACCTACATGCCACCACATCCTGCCTCGACCATATCATCAGAGTTCCCTTCCTTTAACTATGTTATTTCAGACTCTCTCTCAATGTTTTACCTCCTCTGGGACCCTCTCACGATAATTCTGGCATTAGTCTTTACAGCCTTACACCCTCATCCCCTCCGAGTTTCAGTGGCTCTCTATGCTTTATACCCCTCTTCTCTCTGCTATACTGGCACCCTCGTACCCCAAAACTACTCCTCTTCTAGGCGCCCACTTCCAAGAAAAACTAAACTACTCTGTAGGTGGGTCAAATACTTAACCTTCCTGCTGCTAATCTGTGCAGGTCATGTCAAATTAAATCCCCATCCATCGCAGTCACTAGCCACTCCTGCTGACCTCACAACCACCAAAGACCTAAATGCCTGCATCTTAATGTATGCAGTCTACTGAAAAAATTAGACTTTATCCAGGCATGGATCTCCCACACAGACCTGAATATTTTGGTACTAACAGAAACTTGGCTGAAAAAACATTCCTTATACCACTATATCTTTTGTACCCTACAACCTCTTCCATAGTGACAGAGAAACCAGGGGAGGGGGCATGGCAATCTATGTCAAGGATAAGTTTGCGGTCTCTGACTATGCTCCTGCCAGTGCACCAAAGGAGTTCGAAGGTCTGACATTAAACCTTTCTCTATCACCCATTGAAACCCTGACAATTATAGCTTGCTACAGGCCACCGTCTGCGGGCCTTCAGCTCCTAAATTATTTACAAGATGTTGTCAACAAAAGGAAGAATGAGATTATCATATTTGGTGATTTAAATCTCGACTGTCAAAAAACTTGCAACCAAAGCTCTCATTTTAAAGAATTCTGTGACAATACCAGTTTCACTCAACTAGTAACTGATATCGCTCAACCACTTCAAAAATTCTCCCCTAACCGGTCATTGATTGATCTAATCCTAACTAACAGACCCCATAAAATCACTCACATTGCTGTTTTTCACAATGACGCTAGCGATCATCACACCATGGCCTGTGTTAGAGAACGACCCACACTCAAGTCAGTCAATTCAGCCAATAGGTTTTCTTGGAGAAGGAGTCTTCATAAGTTCAATCTCTTTAACTACCTGTTTGACCGCAGGTTCATTAATTGGACTGATTTCTACCTGACTTCCAGTGTCAATGATACGGTTTCATTCTTCAACAACATCCTAACTGCCATCATCGACAGACATGCCCCTATGGTTAAACACAGAGTACGGAAGTTCTCCTGCCCCTGGTTCACATCTGAGCTAAGGGTCTTGCTAAATGGGAGGGATCACTTCTGGGCTACAGCCAGGTGGACCAATCTCCCTTCTGACTGGGCAGCTTTTAGAGCCTGTCATAATAATTGCACCAAAAGAATAAGGGACACAAAGGCAAATTTTTACCTGTCAGCCTTTGGTACTGCTAAGGGTAACTTCAGTATGTTCTGGCATATCATTAAGTCTGTTGAAGGCAATAAACAGTCATCCTCATTAACTGGGATGATCTCCTACAAGGACACTACTCTCTCTGATAAATCTGATATTCTGCTCTGCTTTAATGAGCACTTCTCTACCTTGGGTCTTGTGTTCGACTCCTCCAAAGCTGTCTCCCTTGTCCCCAATGCTCCCATACATTCCCCAACGCCTCCCAGCTGAGTCTTCACCTTCTCCCCATTCCAGTACAAAGAAGTGAAAGACCTTCTTCTCCACCTAAAGGTTAACAAAGGTGCTAGTTACAATGGTTTAGAACCATACTTCCTCAGACTCAGCTTTTAGTACCTCATGGCCTCCATCTTGCACTTATTTAACCTCTCCATTAACTCCAGCACTCTTCCTGGGGCTTGGAAAATAGCTCAGGTACTTCTGTTATTTAAGTCAGGTGACACTACTGACCCAAATAACTACTGACCTATTTCCATTCTGCCTCTGCTCTATAAGCTCCTTGAGAAGTTGGTAAATGCACAAATTAGAAACTACCTTGAGAAAGCAAACCTTATAGACCCAGCCCAATCAGGATTTCATCCTTCCAATAGCACCACTTCATCTCTAGCCTCAGTTACAAATGACTGGATGACTGTCTCCTTGCAATGGAGAGGAAACAAGTGACAGGGCAGTCTTCCTGGACCCCAGTAAAGCATTTGACACAGTCGATCATGCTCTACTCCTCAATTCATTGAACCGGCATGGAATATCTGGTACTGCGCTGTCATGGTTCGACAGTTACTTGTCAGCTAGATCTCAATATGTGAAGGCTGATTGCTGCCTATCCCTGCTTCTTCCACTCAGGAGAGGGGTACCCCAAGGTTCGATCCTGGGACCACTTCTATTTATGATCTATATCAACTTCATCAGAAATGGCATCAGCAAAGCAAAATTACACCTTTTTGCGGATGATACAGTGATATACATATCCCGTTCCTCAGTAGATGAAGCCTGGCAGAACTACTGGCAGAATCTGATCTCCAGCACAGTCTTGTACATTCCAAACTGCAGTTAAACACTAAAAAGGCAAACGTGATGTTCTTCTATTCCAACCACTTGCCCTCCGTCCCTATCTCGCTTGCTTCTTTGCCCCCCATCAAGACTCTCCATGGCGATGATCTCGAGTTAGTCCACAATTTTAAATACCTAGGCTGTGATCTAGATCAACACCTAACTTTTTCAGTTCACATCAACTCCCTAGCAAAGAAATTACGTCAAGAATTGGCTTCTTTTATAGGAAAAAAATCTCTATTCGATTCTGACTCCAGACTGTGCCTAGTCTAAAAAAACCTTTCTATCACTTATTGACCATGTCGACATTCTATATGGCAGATGCTCTGATGCTCTGCTACATCAACTGGACATTCTCTATCACAGAGCAATAGGCTTTGTTTCAAACGCTCACCATCAGACTTGTCGTTGTGACCTGTATGCCTCCCTCAGGTGAACCTCCTTAGTAACCAGGCATCTCTTCCATTCTGTCACCTGGCTATACAAAGCCCTCCTGGTAAAACTACACCCCTATATTTCCAACCTCTTTCAACTAATTACCTGCCCCTAACCGTATGCAGTAACTCCTTGCTTATGCTAGATGTTTCAACCTCCTGTTCCCGGTTTGGAAACATGACTATAAGCCGTGCCCTCCCGGCTACCTGGAATAAAGCCCAATCCAGGTTCAAACTGCAAAGCCTGATCCTCCTGAATAGCTTTAAAAGACTTGTGTATGACAACCTATGGGACTTCGGTGACTGCAGTTGATAAAGTGCCTTCTCCCTGCCTGGTTTATTGCAGTGACCACTCTATCCTCTTATCCACCTGCCTCCCTCACCTCTAGGTGACTTTACATTATACTTCCATTCCCCCTTCCTCCTCTCCCCTTCCTCTCTCCATGTTACACTACCATCACCACATGATCTACCCCAGTCTGTATCCCATGCTATCGCCACTCAACAGTCCCTGCCCTTATCTACAGCTATCCTTTCTTTACCTTTTATCTCTACTTCCTCTCCCTGCCACCTCCATAGTACCCTTGCCAATACAGCCACCCTGTTATATTCATTTTTCCCACCTCATCCTCCTTGTTGCCCATCCCTCCTACCTCCATCCTATCATCCTCTGCCCCCCTTCCCTCTGACCTTATCCCACCCTGCATGTGCCACTATCTTTTCTTTCCTTGCTGGCTTTGTAATTCTACTTCCCTCATGAGGTACTATCTTGTTACCCAGAGCTAACCATTTATTCAACTCCTAGCTTTAGTGCATATATATATATATATATATATATATATATATATATGATATAAATATTATTGTCCTATTTTTTTTCTCATGGATTATTCATGTGTTTAGTGCATATTACTTTGTATATGCTTGGTAATGTCCCTGTTGTTAATCAGGACCTCCTTGTTAATGATCCTGCTCAACAGAGTTTTTTTTTTCCTGCCAATAAACTTGAACTTGAACAGGACACCAGCCTGGCAGTGGGCAATGATAGACCCCAGGAAGAAATTAAAGTAAACCCCACATTTGTGTGGGGGGTTGCACTGTTCCCTGCCTGGAAAAACTTGGCATCCACATCAAGTCTACACATAATACACACTTCTATATAGGAAAAATTATATGTAAATAGATACAGGTTGCAACCATAAACTGTTTCACTGGTGTACCATAGCATAAATTCTGATGCCTCAGAGAAAATAGGATAACCATAACAACAATATTGCTATACTTTTTGCATTTCACAGTGGATACTGTATAATAACACACTACTGTTCATGAAACTGGTTCAAGTAGATAAACACATTGTTTGCACAACTCTAGTCTGTATTACCTCCTGCACACTATCCCACATAGTTTGGGGCCTGACCCTATCAGCTAAGCTTGGGCTGCATGGGGAAAGGGCATTAGCATACTGACTCAAGGGCTTTATTATCTGCTTAGAAGTTGCAGAGTAACCCAGTTTTGGAAGAGAATTTTTAGAAATGTAAACCCCTTTATGAACTACATTCATGGGAAGATCTACAGGCCTTCCTGGAGAATCATAACTAAGGTGTACTACAGGCTTTGTGGCTCTTCCAGACTTTCTGGGAGGGTCAGGCACAGGCTCAGTCCTTTCAACATTTGCATTTGGGTTGATCAGTCCCGGCTTACCATCAATAAGTCAGCTTCTGATGAAAGGGGTACCTCTGCATGGGTTGTCTGTTCAGAAATAGAAGGAACACTTTTGTTTGGTTGCTCTGTGAGTTCTGGTTCAGCAGAAACACTTATATTAACTAGTTCTGAAATTCCAGGTTCATCATCAGGAGGAAAATCCATGGAATTTTAATCACGTAACTCATTACTGATACTGTCAAAATCATCATTGTAATTTACATTATTGTCCATCATACTATTAGAGTCACTAGTTTCAAACATTTCAGATTCATCTGGTATGTCACCAGTTGTGCTCCTGTGGTGAAGATTTGCCTCTTGAGACTCAATTATTTCCATGAGACACAAGGAGTCAGCTATATCAGAAGTCACACTTAGTTTCAGCGGGCAGAGTAGTAGTGAAGAAGACTGGAGGATTAGGCAGTCTGAAGGGTCCAGCCTCATCTCTCATATTACACAGGGGGTTTCCTTGAAACAACTGGCTCAGTTCATAAGACAGATAATAAATAACCCCACACTCACTATCATCAGAGTCAGATGTGCAGTCAGTTTCAATGAAAGCATGGCTGGTAGAAGACTTTGAACTCTGAATAACAGGAGGAGAGTTTGACTGTCTCTTTTTGGCTGCAGCTCGGGTCACAGGCCAGGGTTGGGCAGTATCTTGGAGTGCAGAATCAATGATGATTTGCCCAATTGGCAACAAATGATTTCTGTGCATTGTCTTTACAGCTTCTGGGTCATTCTCTGGACACACTTTGTATACTGGCAGTTCCTCCAGCTTGCTGACAACAATGTATGGTGTATGATGCCAGCAGTTGGCTATCTTGTGTTTCCCACGCAGTCCCAAATTTCTTAAAAAAACTTGATCTCCAGGTTGCAACTCTTGGGCCTTAACACGTTTGTCATGCCTTTCTTTGTTTGCTAGGTTTCTCTTTGCAGCCATGGTGTGTGCTAGGTGGTGAGCATGGTTAAGCTGAGCTTTGAGTTTTTGTACATACTGGAGATAGTTGTCTGCCTTGACTCCATCAGGGGATACTCCAAAACAGATATCCACTGGCAACCTTGCTTCTTGACAAAACTTCAAGTGGTAGGGGGGAAAACCCAGTTGCATTGTTTCTGGTACAGTTATAGGCATGCTCTAACATACTTATTTGCTGACTCTATCTCGGCTTATCTCTGGGATGAAGTGTGCCCAGTATGTCTAGTAATGTTTGATTGAATCTTTCAGGCTGTGGATACCCTTGATAATGATATGGGGTAGTTCTGGATTTCCTTTCCCCCCAGAATGAGAGCATTTCTTTAATCAGATGGCTTTCAAAGTCTCTCCCCTGATCAGAATGAATCCTCTGGGGGGCAACATAAAGAACAAAGAATTTTTCTATCAGAACCTTGGCTACAGTTGAGGCTTTTTGGTCCTTGGTTGGATAGGCCTGGGTGTAGTAGGTTAAATGGTCAGTCAAGACCAGCACATTAACAAGAAGAGCAAGAGGAAGGAGCAGCTGTTAGAACTGTACTACTCTACTGAACTAAAGAACTAGAACTCTACTACTGGGAACTTCAATTTAGGGTAAAAAAAAAAAAAAAGAATGTGTTTTTCTGAGCTGGATGAAGGAATTGTTATCTGTGCAGTTAGCTAGGTGAAAAGAAACTGTGAATTAGGGGGAGTGGCTTAGAGAGAATAAAGCCAGGTGTTTGCATTTAAAAACTTACCTAGATAGCTTTTGGCAGAGAACAGCAAGAGGAAGGAGCTGCTGTTAGAACTTTACTATTCTACTGGACCAAAGAACTAGAACTCTACTACTGGGAACTTCAATTTAGGGTAAAAACAAACAAACAAACAAAAAAAAGTGTGTCTGAGTTGGGTGAAGGAATTGTTATCTGTGCAGTTAGCTAGGTGAAAAAGAAACTGCGAATTAGGGAGAGTGGCTTAGAAAGAAGGGCGCCAGGTGTTTGCATTTAAAAACTGACCTAGATAGCTTGTGGCAGAAAACAGCAAGAGGAAAGAGTTGCTGTTAGAATTTACTGGGACTATATTGCCCTCCGTCCCTCTGCTCCACCCTCCCACCCTTAGCTGGTTCTACTTTTATAGGCACAGGATTTGACTAACAACAGGAACTTCATGTTTGGGAGCAGGAAGGAGTAATCACAGAGGCACAAACGACTCACCATCCTAGAAGAAAAAGAGTAGCTCTCCATCCCCCCCCCCCCAGCCACTGGAGTTCTGACTCTGAGCAAGTAAGAAGGAGACTACTGAAGAATATAGGAACTTACTGTCCCAGAACAGGAAGATCCAGAGCGCTAGGGGCATGGAGGCAGTAGGAAAGTATGGAGAAAAAAAAATTATATAAAAGAAAAATAAAATAAAGAGAGAGAGGAAACAGTAAGTATACAAGACAACAGTTAAGGGTCCAGAAATAAGACATCATGGGAGTGGTGCCATGCAGTGGCTGTGGAGCAGCAGTCTTCTGGGAGACATTCTGAAAGATGCAGTGTTGTCCCTTCTGCAGGCACCTCTCTGGACTGAGGGAGGAGGTTGCTCATCTCCAGGCTGAGTTGGCCAGTATTTGGGAGACCTCCTTTCCCACCCAGGGACCACCAGGGCCAGTGCTGCTGCCTCAGAGGTTGTCAAGAAAGAGAAGAGGCTGGACCACAGTGGGCTCAGGGAGGGTGAGGGTGGTGGAATGGAGGCACATACCTCCAGTTGTACCTCTCCACAATTCATATGCCATTCTGTCAGAGTGTGGTTCCTCTATGGAGGCACCCTCAGTGGAGACCAAGGAGGATACTGGGAATCTCCACAAAGAAGACCCACAGAAGGGTGGCATGGGACCCCACAAGGGAAGGAGACAACTTCTGCTGGGGGACTCCATTGTTAGAAGGGTAGAACTGGGGGAGGGAGTGGAGAGGGAGGTAAGGTGCCTGCCTAGCACCATGGCTTGGAAAGACAGGGAGCGACTCCTCAGGATCGTGGGAGCAGCTGCACGGGGGAGGGAGCTGGATTTCATTGTCCACCTAGGGACAAATGACCTGGCTGGGAAAGGGATCAGAGCAGTGCAGGAGGAGGAGTTTATGGAGTTGGGCAGGGGTCTTAGACAAGTAGTATGCACAGTAACCTTCACAGAGGTGCTCCCTGTCTATGGTATGGGTGAGGCTAGGGAGCTCCACACCATGGGATTCAATCAGCAGTTGAAAAACTGGTGCAGAGCTCAGGGTTTTGGCTTCATTGGGGACTGAGGGTTCACCTGGAGGGATGCAGGCCTATACTGGCACGATGGTCTGCATCTGTCTAGGAGGGGAACCAGGATCCTAGGTGATAGGTTTAAATACTTCATTGGCAAGCATTTAAACTAGCCAAGGGGGGAGGCACTGAAAAGGAGAAGGGGAATCCTAGCCCCCAACCCCAAAAATCAGGGTAGTTAGTGAGGTAAACACCAAGCTAGAGAAGTCAATAGGGAGAAGGGCAGGGGTAAATGGAGAAAAAGACAAAGGCAGTAAGGACAGAGATGGGGCAAAAAGGGATAAGGCTGTCAAAAAATGGAGGGTAATGAGTACCAATGCCCATAGTCTAGGTAATAAGCTCCCTGAACTGGTGGCCTTGATGGAAGAGGGATGCCTGGATATCGTGGCAGTCATCACAGAAACATGGTACACAGAGAACCTTGGCTGGGATATCAGCATACCAGGGTACACAATCTACAGGAGGGACAGGGAGAGTAGAAGAGGAGGAGGAGGAGGAGGAGTTCTCTGTGTAAGGGAAGGGATCAAAACAATGGAACTAAAGGGTAAACAGGGAGGAGAGGAGGCACTGTGGGTCACCCTGGAGACTGGAAATGGCACCACAATCCACACAGGGGTTGTATACAGACCCCTGTCTCAGGGAGAGGAAACGGACAAGGAAATAATAATAATAATAAACTTTATTTAATATAGTGCCTTTCAAATATCAAGGCACTGAACAGATAATTAAAAATCAAACAGTACCATAAATACCAATTAAAACCAAAAAGATTCAGAGTATTCTTTACCCGATAGATAGGTCTTAAGTGCCAGCTTAAAGCACCCCACAGTCCTGCACTCCCGTAGCTGATGGGGCAGAGAATTCCTGAGGGTAGGGGCCACAAACCCAAAGGCATGGGCCCCTGAAGATTTTAGACTAACCCTCGGAATCTCCAACAACCCCTCATCAGCCAAGTGGAGCTATCACAGAGGGGTGCAAGGAACAAGAAACTTTTTCAAGTAGTCTGGACCATGTCCATGTAGGGCTTTGTAGGTTAGTAAACCTACCTTAAAGGTGATCCGCCACTGAACAGGCAGCCAGTGCAGATCGCTTAGAGCAGGGGTGATGTGAGATCTTCTAGAAGCCCCAGTCAACAAATGTGCAGCAGCATTCTGCACTAGCTGCAAGTGGTGAATATCAGCCCCAGGAAGCCCTAAGTAAAGGGAGTTATAGTAGTCAAGGTGTGAAGTCACAGAGGTGTGGACCAAAACAGGCAGATCACTAGATGGAACAAGGTACTTGACCCTGGCAATGTTCTTAAGATGATAAAAGGCCAGCTTGACCATGGCCGACACCTGATGACGAAGGGTCATCCCATCATCAAGCACCACTCCCAGGTCACGCACCTGTTCAGAGGTAAGGATCTGTGCCCCCCTCCAGGACTAAACAAGAGGTGAGATCAGTCCTCAACCCCTCTGTCCTTCGACCCGGGTCCACCACCAAAACCTCAGTCTTTCCTGCATTCAACTTTAAACCACTAGAACTCAGCCAATCTTGGATTTATATGAGGCAACCATTCAGTACCAAGATAGCACTAACCTGGTCGGTGGCAAAAGACAGGTAGAGCTGGGTATCATCAGCATAGCAGTGAAACCTCAGCCCATACCATCTTACAATATCTCCGAGGGGCAGCATATACACTGCAAATAGCATGGAAAACAGCACCGAACCCTGAGGAACCCTGCAAGGCAGAGAGAAAGACTTGGAAGGAAATATTCCTGAGGCAACTCTCTGAGTTCTACCAGTGAGGAAAGATGAAAACCATCTGAGTACTGTACCCGACAGCCCACAGATGAACCTCAGGTGCTTGAGCAGAACCCCATGATCCACAATGTCAAAAGCTGATGACAAATCAAGGAGTACCAAGATGGAACAGTTTCTCCAATCTCTCGCCATCAGGAGATCATTGAGCACCCGAACCAGAGCCTTCTTGGTACTATGCCTCTTATGAAAACCCGATTGGAGAGGTTTGTATAAATTATGGATGATTAAATGGTTCTCCAGTTGAGCTGCCACAACTTTCTCAATAACCTTTCCCACAAAAGGAAGGTTAGAGATCGGTCTGTAGTTCACTAGATTCTCCCGGTCTAAAGAAGCTTTCTTCAGGAGGGGTGTCACCACCGCCTCCTTCAGGGAGCTAGGGAACTCACCCGAATCCAAAGAGCACCGGATGATCTGAGCCAAGATCAAGCCGACAGTATCTCTACAACCCAAAATCAGGGAAGTAGGGCTTGGATCTAAACTACAGCATGTGAGACGCATCCCCTGGACAATCCTCATAATATCAACGAACTCCGGCAGATCAAAGGTACTCCAGGAAACCCCGGGTTCTGTGACTGAGCACCGATCAACAGCAACCCCCATAGAGAGAGAATGACGAACTTCTTGCCCGATGTCGGCCACCTTATTTGCAAAGAAATGAGCAATCTCATCACACTCTTTTTGTGAAAAAACTCAACGGAGCTGCAGACAGGCTGGGTTGCACAACCTGTCCACAGTTCAGAAGAGTTGAGTAGGTTGGTTCCGTGCAACAGCAATTTCCCTGGACAGGAATTCTGCCTTCTTACAGGAAATTTCAATTGATAGAGTTTATAATGCTCTAACAAAATAAGATGGTCGGCATCCAAGTCAGAACTCCACCAATGATGGTCTAACCTACGCCCCAACTTCCGCAATTCCCTCAGGGACCCATCAAACCATGGGGCCCGAGGGTGAAGCAGAAGGGGGTGAACACGGGCAGGAGCAATCAGATCGAGAGCTGAAGAAATGGCCATATTATAGGCCATGATGGGTGTACAAGGGTACTATGACCTCCCTATTTCTACTGGTGATCCCCCTTCCAATGCATCCCAGCATTCCATTACCCCTAGCCACTGCTCTCCCACACTGCCTTTCCACCTTCAGGTCCCACGATATAGTGATTGCCCAGGTTCCTTTCTTATTCCGTTACTTCCAGATCTCTGCCACCCATGCAGTACCTTGTCCTCAGGTTCCTGTAGCCAGGATACATGATTTTACACTTTTCTGTGTTGAACGAAAGTTACCACCTCTTTGACCATGCATCGAGCCTCCCCAAATCTCTCTGCATTTTTTCTACCCCTTCCTGAGTGTCTACACTTTTGCAGATTTTAATGTCATCCACAAACAGACTCACACCACCTTCAAGGTCCACCACAATGTCCCCTACAAATATATTGAATAGTACAGACCCCAACACTGATCCCTGAGGGACCCTGCTTGTGACATTGACCTCTCCGGATGCCACCCAATTTATTATGACCCTCTGCCTCCTGTCCCCCAGCGAGCTTCCCACCCATTTAATGATCCTCTGCCTCAGCCCCAGGCCTGACATTTTATACAGCAGTCTCCTGTGGGGCACGGAGTCAAAAGCCTTCTTGAAATCCAGATAAACCACATCTACCATCCTCCCTTGATCCAGTTCCTTTGTGACCACATCAAAAAACTCTATCAAATTAGTTTGACAGGATCTGCCCCTTGTAAAACCATGTTGCCTTGGATCCATCAGGCCACTTTCCTCGAGGTAGCTGGTGATTCTACCTTCTATTAGTTTCACCATGAGTTTGCCTACTACCAATGTCAAGCTCACAGGCCTGTAATTTCCCACTTCCTGCCACCCTTCCCCTTTATGCAGCGGGACCGCATTTGCCTGCCTCCAGTCTTCCGGCACCACCCCAGTCTCCAAGGACTGATTGAAGAGTGCAATCAATGGCTCTGCCAATATCTCTTTTAGTTCCCTTAACACCCTTGGGTGCACCCCATCCAGCCCCATGGCCTTGTCCACCTCCATGCAGCCTAGTTCTTCCAAAATTTCCTCCATGAGGAATGGCCTCATATCCACTTCCCCCTCCCCTGCCACTGCTTTTCCTGCTCTGCTGCCTTCATCGTCTTCCTCCTTAGTGAACACTAAGCAAAAATAGTTGCTCAGCAGGTCCGCTTTCTCTCTGTCCCCTTGTAGCAACTCCCCCCTCATTTGTTTTTAACTGGAGTATTCCCTGCCTAGTCTTCCTCTTTTCACTTACATACTGAAAAAGTCTTATCCCCTTTTTTGACCACTCTAGCTATGCACTCCTCTGTTTGTGCCTTTGCCCTCCTTACCTCTACCCCGGCTTCTCACTGGCTCACCTGGTATTTTCCCCAGTCCACTTCCACTTGCATTTCCTTGAACTTCCTGAAGGCCTTCCTTTTTGCCTTTACTTTTTTTGCTAGCTTCCTAGTGTACCACAGAGGTTTGCTCCTCCTCCTATTATTTTTACTTGCTCTCTTGGCACAGATGTCAGTGGCCTCTACAATAGCTTCTTTTATCTTCCCCCACATTACCTCTGTCAACTCCTTCACCCCTTCAAAGACCCTCTCCACTATTTCCCCCATTTTCCCAAAGTTTACCGTCTTGAAATTCAGCACCTGCAACCTAGACCGGTGAACCTCCACAGTGTTCCTTATTGTAAACCTGCCCGTGTTGTGGTCACTCGTACCAAGATGTTCCCCAACTGATACATCTCCTACCCTATCCCCATTTGTCAAGACTAGATTAAGAGTAGATTCTGACCTGGTTGGCTCCCTGACCAGTTGATTTAGGAGGGTCATTTGCAGGGAGTCCAATATTTCCCTGCTGCTGGCTGAAGCAGCAGAAAGGGTGTCCCAGTCTACGTCTGGTAGGTTCAGGTCCCCCATCAGCACCACTTCTCCCCTTGCCACCATTCTCATGAACTCATCAGCCATGCTTCTTTCCACTGATTTCTGCTGTGCCAGGGGGCCTCTAAACCACCCCCATACACACTGTCTCCCCCTTCCCCACTGCCAATGAGACCCAGACTCCTTTGGCCTCTCCCTACTTACCCTGCAATTCTGATGCCCTGAGGGCTGGCAGTATAGCCTAGAGGTTAGAGGAATGAGGTGTGAATGAGCTTGATACATCCAGCAGACCAGACCTGAGTTTGATTCTCACAACCTCCACTTGCATACTGTGTGACTCTGAGCAAGTCACTTAACCGCCCAGTGCTCCAAGGTTGCCCCTGAAAACAGGCACTTGTGCCTAGTGGGCCTTACCCAGTTACCAAAGACTAAAATAAATAATAAAAAAAAAAACGCTCCTTTACGTAGAGAGCAACACCCCCCCTTTTCCACCCTGTCCCTCCTGAACAATTTGTACCCTGGTATCTCCATTTCCCATCCCTGTACCTAGTGGCACCATGTTTATGACACCCTCATAATGTCAAGGCCCTCCTCAACCATTTTTACTGTTAGATCTGGGATCTTCCTACCCAAACATCTGGCATTTGCACACATGACCCTCCACCCCCATCTTTCCTCCTGCCCTATATATTTTCCCCTTTACCCTTTTGCTGTGTAGGTAGGGCTTTGCCCCCCATTTCCTCTTGCCTCATCAACAGGGCATCCCCGCCCTCCCCCAGGTTTAGTTTTAATGGCAGCATTTGGCAGTTAAAGCAGAAGAAGCAGGGAAGGCAGTCAGAATAGCAAAGGCCCAAACTAAAGAAAAGATAGCTAACTTGGTTAAGAAGGGGGATAAAGCTTTTTATATGTATATTAGGGAGCAAAGAAAGACAAAGGGAGGGATACTGAGGCTGAATAAAGAGGAGGGCAGTTGGGCAGAGAGGGACAGTGAAAAAGCAGGGATACTGAACAAATACTTCTGCTACGTATTCACACATGAAGAGGAGCGGGAGGTACCTAATCCAGTCAATAGAAGCACTCTGGATAGGGGGGGCAAATATCAGTGGTTTCACAAAAGAAAGGGTTCTGAAAGGATTCCAAAAACTGAAGGTGGACAAAGCAATGGGGCTTGATGGGATTCATCCCAGAATTCTAAAAGAACTAAGGGGAGAACTAGCAACACCATTGACTACCCTTTTTAAGAAATCATGGGAGGATGGTGTGGTGTCTGAGGACTGGAGGAGAGCAGATGTGATTCCTTTTCACAAAAGTGGGAGCAAGACAGAGGCAGGAAACTACAGACCTGTCAGTTTGACTTCAGTGGTAGGGAAAATGATGGAATCACTCCTGAAGGAAATAATTGTTGAGTAACCAGAGGCCAGTGGGGCACAGGACCCAAGGCAGCTTGGATTCACAATGGGAAGGTCAAGTCAGACAAATCTAATTGATTTCTTTGACTGGGTGACGAAAGTAGTAGACTAGGGAGAGGCTGTGGACATGGCCTACATAGACTTTAGCAAGGCATTTGACACAGTCCAGCACAAAAGATTAATAAACAAATTAGCCAGCCTGGGAATGGGTCCCAGGGTGGTAGCTTGGGTAAAACATTGGCTAGACAACAAAACTCAGAGAGGGTAATAGTTAACAGAGTCCACAGTGAAGAAAGGGAGGTTACTAGTGGGGTACCACAGGGTCCAGTCCTTTTTAATGTCTTTATAAGTAACATTACAGAGGGACTGGAAGGATAAGCATGTCTCTTTGCAGACGATGTAAAGATCTGCAACAGGGTTGACACACAAGGCTGAGTGGAAAGGATGAGAAGGGACTTGGCAAGGTTGGAGGAATGGTCAAATGTATGGCAGCTCAGATTCAATGCAAAAAAGTGCAAGATAATGCACCTGGGAAACAAAAACCCAGGGGAAGAGTACACAATGGGGGGTGAGATACTGACAACAACAAAAATGGAAAGGGACCTGGGGGTAGTTATATCAGATGACCTAAAGGTAAGTAAGCAATGTGAGAAGGCAGTAAGGAGGGCTGGGGGGACACTGGGATGCATAGAGAGAGGCATCACCAGTAGAAAACAGGAAGTTGTTATCCCACTGTACAGACAGATGGTGAGACCCCATCTGGAGTACTGTGTGCAGTTCTGGAGACCCCATCTCCTCAAAGACATAGACAGGGTGGAGGCTGTCCAGAGGATGGCAACCAAAATGGTGCAGAGTCTACAGCAGAAGACATACAAAGAGAGACTAAAGGAGCTTAATATATGTACCCTTGAGGAAAGGATGGAATGGGGGGACATTATAGAAATTTTCAAGTACCTCAAGGGAATCAACAAAGTCCAAGAGGGTAGCATCTTTCAGAAAAAGAGATGTGCAAGAACAAGGGGGCACAATTTGAAGATAGAGGGGGATGGCTCAGAGGTAATGTGAGGAAGTATTGTATCATGGAGAAGGTTGTGGATGCATGGAACAGCCTTTCTGAGGAGGTCGTGGAATTAAAAATAGTGGGGGAATTCAAGAATGCATGGCACAGACATAAGGCAATTTTAGTGGGGGGTAGGAGGAAGTAGGCTGTTAGTTAACTAGGATCTGCAGCTTATCCATTTCGTAGGGAAATGGGCAGACTAGGTGGACCAAGCGGTTCTTATCTGCCATCAAATTCTTTGTTTTTATGTTTCTATTACCAAAGTTCTTTTGATCTGACTCTAAACACAGAAAATCAATGTACACACGGTCCATGGGTGCACTGATGGAAATGTTAACCAGGGGTGCAGCCATCTGAGACTGAGCATTTCTCTGCAGGCAATACCTACATGTTTTGATGTGAGTTTGAATGTCAGCACCCATTTTAGGCCAGTAGAAATGGGCACAGGCCAAGTCTGAAGTTCTGTCACCACCTAGAGGTCTTATTTGGTCATGGAGGAAACATAAAACCACACATTTGAAAGCAGCAGGTAGCACTAGCTGTTGTTTGACAACTTGACCATGTCTATTCGTGGTCTCTCTGTAAAGCAGTTTGTGGTGCAATGTTAACCTGGGCTCTTCTCTAAACAGCAAAGCAATTCTTTAATCTTGGGAGCAAAGTCTGGACATGTTATTTCCAGCATGAATGTCATCCAACACATGCTTAATCATAGGATGTTGAGATTGGGCTGACTGAATAGTGTCAGGAGTAAGTTGAGGCTGAATACTGAGATTCAAGGTTGCAAGATTGCAATAGGCTGCAGGAACATAGGTATCAGGAGGGCCCAAGCAAATGACCAGGCAATCAACTTTTTTGAAGGATGGGTGTTCATCTTTATTAAACTTTTGGTAAACAGCTTTAACAGATTGTTTGGACATTCTTATCCACTCAGAATTGGATTCCAGTCTTCTGGAGAGGGCATTAGCATCTATGTGATTCAGGCCTGGTCGATACCCTACTGAATAGTCATAGGTTGAAAGTGCTGATAACCAGTGGTGCCCAGTGGCATCTAACTTTGCCAAGGTCTGAACATACATGACGGTGTTCTCGTCAGTTTCCACCAGAATCCTTGCACCATAAAGGTATTCATGAAGTTGATCTATGGTGGCCCATTTTAACACAAGGTATTCAAGTTTGTGCACTGGGTAGTTCTTTTCAGAGGGGGTCAGGCTTCTGCTGGCATGCACCACTGGGCATGATCCTTCCTCATACTCCTGGTAAAGCACAGCCCCAAGTCCCTTGAAGCTGGCGTCAGTGGGTAACATGTAAAGTTTGGATGGATCTGCATAAGCAAGTGCAGGGGCATGGATAAGCTGATGACTGATATCATAAAAGGCCACATCACACTGTTTAGTCCACCTTGTCCCAAGAGTTTCACTTGTTCTGAAATATAGTTTTTCCTCCTCTTTTACAGCACTGTATTTGTATTTTTGGTTGGTTGGCAGATACCCTTGAGTTAGACTGAGCAAAGGATGGATGACTTCGGTATAATCTTTCACAACTAGTCAATAGTATCCGCAGAATCCGAAGAATCTTTGCAGTGCTTTAAGATTGTTAGGCTGTGCCTAGGTGTTTAAAGCCTCCACTTTGCTTGGATCTGTTTGACTTTCCTCAGAGAACACAATGTGGCCTACATATGTCACAGATTGCTGGAAGAATTGGCACTTGTTGATGAACAGTTTTAAACCAAAGTCCTCCAACCAGTCTAGGACCTTAAACAAGCTGGTCACATGCTCTTTGAGGGTCTTGCCAAACTCAGTTACATCATCCAGGTAAACAAGGCATTCTAGTAGATTCAAGTCCCCCAGAACCTGCTCCATTAATCTCTGAAAAGTGGCAGGTGCTCCTGACATGCCCTGAGGCATACGTAGAAATTTGTAAAAACCCAAGGGACAGATGAACGCATTTCTTTCTCTGTCTTCGAGTGCTATCAGGATTTGGTAATACCCACTCTGGAGGTCGAGCACAGAGAACCACTGGCTTCCATTAAGGCAATCAAGGGCATGGTATATTGGTCAGGTATAGTTCTTCAATTCAGTGTCTGGTAGTCCACACACATTCTCACTGAGCCATTCTTCTTTTGGACTAGCACAATAGGAGTGTCGTACAGGCTATGAGATTCTTGTATAATTCCAGCTGCTAGCATCTCCTGGAGGTGGCATTGAACATCATCACTGTCTGTTGGTGCTAGCTGGTGAGACCTTTCACGGAAGGGCCTCTCATCGTGAAGTCTAATGTAACGCTCTGCACCAGTGATGCATCTGACATTCCATTCTCTCAAAGAAAATATCTTGCTTCGCTGGGCCAGTTTTTGGCTGATTTTGCTCTCCACTCTTCAGGAATGGGGGATTCCTCAAAGTCAAACAAATCAGGAGTAACTTCATCATTCTCTTCAGTGTGTCACTTGCTAGGCAGCACAGCAGTATCTGCACAGTACACAGTAGCCAGGGTGCAGCCTCAGTTGACTCTAATATCCTGGTCAGACATGTTTTGGATTTTCACCACTACCCGCCAAGCATAGGTGTGAGCTTAGGCAGGCAGGATGCTGAGCTTAACTAATAGTTTTTCAGGTATTTTCCCCTCCTCCAGGGCATCCAACATGAGAATCTTGTTCTTAACATCTTTCCTGATCCATACCTCACCACTGATGGCACACTGGCATTGAGTGGCAACACAAATGGTTCTGGATCTTTCTTCCACACATACTCCCATGGCTTATCTTTTTCATCCTCTTTGGTTTGCATCTGTAGGTTATATGCTCTGAGCACCATGGCAGGGATGCGAAAGGCTCACCCAGTCTTCCTCGCTTGCTTCTGTTGACAAAGTTGAGCTAGCTGGCTGAACATATGGGCATTAGTGCCGATTAACAGTGGGATACCATCATACATTCCAGTGGGTGGGCATACCAGGGCCAGGCTCTACTGGTTTGTCCACACCAGCAACAGCAGAAGGAAAAGACAACCACAGTCTTACATAACCCAGGTATGGGTAGGATTTGTAGCTGAACCCCCACACATGAAGTCCTTTAAGGGGTAGTAGTGGGAGATCAGACAAGTGTCAGTTGTACCAATCTTTGATCACAATAGTGACCTGTGAGCCACTGTGCAGCACACCTCGGTTGAAATGCCATTAACAGTTACTGTTGTCTCCATGGAGGGACCCATCATCTCAGACCAATCCAGAGGTGAAGGCTTAGTGGACTGGCCCCCCAGCAGTTTTAGAAGAAAAGGGCTTTCATGATGGGCCTGGTTGTGTCTTTATATTGCTTTGTAGGACCTGGTTTAGTAGCTTGATAGTGACTCGGCATTGGTCTTCTGGAGCATTGCAAACTCATTGGGTGTGCCCATCTTCTCCGCACTGGTAGCAAAACACCTTGGCTCTGGGATCAGCAGTAGGGTTGTGTCTTGTTGAGGTTTGTAGTGATCAGGAGGCAGAGCCCTGCTGTCTTCTTTGAGTTTAGGTTCAGGCTCAGCTCTTCTGTAGTTCCTCCAAGGGGCAGATAGTCGAGTGGCATAAATAAAGTCTCTCACCATAGCTTGCAACTCTCTGATTTCTTCTATCAGGTTAGGATCAGCTGAAGACTCTGTAGCAAGGGCATTGGCCCCAGTATAGGCAGGTGGCGCCGCACAGACAGGCTCAATCTTGGTGGAGCAAAGGTCATGAGTTTTAGCCTGTTCTGCCACAGCTTGCCTGCTGACTTTCAGTTCTTTCAATTGTTTCAACAACTCACTAACTTGTTGTGACTCAGAGTTGTCCCCTTTTTCAGTAGTTCTACCTGGGGTCTGGGCAGTTCATACAACCCCAGCGTAGGGGTCCCAACCCTTGTCTTCATTCTCCAGCTCCCGAATTTCTTTCATTAACCAGCAGTTTTCAGGAGTGTTGGATTTGCGATCTTGAAATTTTAGCTTCAGCATGAGCACACTCAAATAGCAGGTAGATTTAATGATGTGTTCTAATCTTGCATGATTTAGTTCACTAGCTGAAATGCCCCCCTTTTGGTGCACCATTTACAAGGCCCGCTCTACACGGGTCACGAAAGCAGACAGTCACTCATTTTTCCACTGCTTAGTAGACTTAAACTTCCACATCAAGTCCTCTCCAGATTCAGTACTACCAAAAAAAACCTCTAAAGCAGATAAGTACTCAGCAACAGAGGCTTCTGGAGTGGTGGACCAGAGGAACTGGATGGCCTCCAGTACAGGGCTGCTTAAACTCTCCATAAGTCTCTTATGTTTCTCCTCTACAGAACACTGGCACTCTTGGGCCAGGGGGTGGCATAGTCAATCCAGGTTTCCAAGTCATCTTCTCCCACAGGAACAGGAACTGTGCCTGAAAACAGCCTGCGTCTGCGATAAGAGTCCAGGTGCACTGAAAGTATCACAATGGGGGAAGCTGCAATGGTTGAGGCCCTGGATGATGATGGGGAGGCCAGAGAAAAATGGAGGGGAGTAACCTCCTCAGAGTCCTCCAAAGCCTTCTGCAAATCCTTGATCGTCTGCCCTTCCACAGCTAAAAGCCTCAATAACTTGTCTCTGAATTCCTTCACCTTTGGGACCCCCCCAAGGGGAAGACAGGTTGCTACATATATGAATGACCCTCCACCCCATCTGGGATCCCTTGGGCATAATAACAGGGGGCACTGTCTCAGGGTCTATAGGGAGGCTACATGAAATGAGGGCCCTAGGGTCTGTTCAAACAGGTCAAAGTCCTGCCCTCACACTGAAACCTTCCCCAGATACTTAACTTTTCCCATGGCTTCCTTTATAGTAGCATTAGTAGTCCCCATGAGAATGTCTAGTAACAATAAAGCATTATGGGGGTCAACCCTTTCCGCCTCACTTCAGCCCATCATGCAGTGCATGATCAGCTTATGTAGTGTAGTGAGCCCCTCCATCCCAAATTTTCTCCAGATTCGTAACTGACTGAAATTTTCTTTTGAATATTATGGGGCGCAACTCCCAGCAGTGCCTCAAAGATGTAACCCTTAGGCGGTGCTATTCCAAGGGCTACTACCCCTGCCTGTATTGCTGTGCACAGGTTGAGGGGCCTGGATTCAGTAATAAGGTGCCTCCACCTAAAGTAATGGATTTGGGGGGTGTCTACCTGCTCTGCTATAGCTTTCTGGGAAGCTATAACTACCCACCAACCCTCCTAGTGGCCCAGTACCTGGTACAGCAGTAAATTCACAATCAGTATAAAACCGTAATAATATGTACTCACCCTTCACACTTACCACCAAGGCTGGACTTGCAGCAATTTATTTATTTATTTATTTATTTAGTTAGTTAGTTTTTATTAACCGGGTAAGTGTACTAGCCATAGCAACGACTATTTCAGGCATGAGTACAGTACAAAACAGGGCAGGTACACATAGCAAATACAAGGTTAGATACAATTGAAACAATTGAAATACATAGAAAGTATAATCATAATAGATAAATTGATAGGTCAAAAGTAGCTAAAGTTAACAGTGTTAAAATATACAAGAACAGAGAAACACAAGACCTTTTTGTAAATAGTGGCTAAATAACATATTGACTGATTTGAGGAAAAAACATTTTAAGATAGTAGTACTAAGCTGTTCATAAAGGATGTATGTAGGGAAGTAAGAGAGGGAAAGGAGATAGAGGTGAAACAGCCAGGGGAGAGATACTTAGAAAGAGGCAGATGAGAGGGAAGGAAAAGGGAAAAATGGGGAAAGTGCTTTATGTTGAAAGGCACAACAGAGGTGTCAAAAAAGGAGTGACTTGGAAGGAAGAAATGGGCTAAGGGGGTTTAAAGCAGGTGCATCTATAGGAAGTGGAAAAGTGGCTATATAAACCTTTCTTAAAAGAAACGTGGGAGGAAGATTGGCACGGGGCAAGTGGGATGGAGTTCCAGAAAAGGGGGGCATGACAGGCAAAAGGCATAGCACCTTTGGAGGAATAATGTCTGGGAATGAGGACGGGTACACTGTCAGCAGACTGTAAGCCATAGTGTGGGGTAAGTTTATGGAAGAGATCTGCTAAAGGTTTTGGTATTTGTAAATGGACAATGTTGTCAATGATAGAGCCATAAGCATAAAGCCTGAGTTCAGTAGGAGGAAGCCACCCCAGATCAGAGTAAAGGAGACAGTGGTGTGTCAGTCGATGAGGAGAGGATGCATAGTGGCAGATATTGTTATATGTGACATCCCATTTCTGGAGGCTTGATTTGGACACAGAAGCATAGGTAGCAACCCTATAGGTGAGTGAGGGAAGGAGTATGCCACGGGCAAGGGCAAGCCTAGCAGAGGGGGTTAGCATATAGCTGGTACGGTATGCTATCCCAAGTTTAGTGTTGACCAGCTTGCAGGTCTGTTGAATATGTAGATCAAAGTTTAGCGATGGGTCTAGTGTGACCCCTAGATATTTAAATGAGTCTACCAACCCTAGAGTTAAACCATTGGAGATAGAGACATTAAATTTAGGCTGGGAGAGTTTAAGCTTGGCCTTTGACCTGAATAGCATAGCTTGGGTTTTGGACTCATTTAGGACAAGCCTATAACTAGTTAGCCACTGACAGATTTGCTGAAAGTCAAAAGAGAGTTTCTGATTGATGACATCAATGCTTTTGTCATTATTGTAAGGAACAATGTCATCAGCATGTAGAAGTGAATCAGTCCTATGGAGGTAGGTGGTGATGTTATTGATGAAAATAAGAAAAGCACAGGTCCAAGGATGGAGCCTTGCGGCACCCCAATGTTTATGGTGGCCTTGTCAGAGAGGTTGAGTTATATTTCACAGTTTGTGACCTGCCGGATAGGTAGCTGCCAAACCACTTTATAATGTTTTGAGAGAAACCAAGTGATTCAAGGGGAGGCTAGGAGGATGGAGTGGTCAACAAGGTCAAATACCTTGGTCATATCAATGAAAATAGCCCCCGTGAGAAGGCCAGAGTCCATAGCCACTAGGGTATCAGATGTAAATTTGAGAAGGGCAGTAGTAGTGTTATGGCCCTTGCAAAAGCCATGCTGGGCTTGGGTAAGAAGGTCATATTTCAGTAGGAAATCAATCGTTTGAGCAGCTGCCACTTTCCCCAGAGTTTTATTGAGAACAGATAGGATGGCTATGGGACGGTAATTTGCGGGGTCTTTGTGATCACCTTTTTTGAATACAGGGGAAAGCCTTGCAACCTTCCATATATCCGGGATATAGCAATGGGACAGGGATAATGTGAACATTTTAGCTAGGGGAGCAGCTGGAACACTGCCAAATTTCTCTGGGGATACCCTGTAAAATAAGGTTAACAATACAGATGTACACTGTCAACACTGTAACCTCCCTAATAATGTGCACACTAGACAGGTTAAACATGAAAACAGACAATCAGGTTTATTTAAGGGTTATGAACAAGGAAGGGGGCATTAATCTAGGCAAATGATTGGTAATCTAATTTGTTTCAGGTTTGGCATGCACTTTTCTAGTCCCAAATAACAGTCACTCGACACTGGGTACCCAGGATGGAATAGCTGGGTAGCTAGAGGCGGTGCCCAAGGGTGGCCAGTGTTGCAGCTGATGTTGGGACCCTTGATGGAAAGAAAAGCAGTTAGCACACACAATTACCAGTTGATTATTTGTAATCTGAGCCGGTTGGCTCAGTCCCTTGTAACTCCAAAAAGCAAATGAAATCAGATGGTACCACAGATTATTCAAATGGCTGTTGCAGGGAGCCACCTTGATTGTACTCACACTACCAGATTTCTACAGACAGGCAGGCAATATGGAGACCTCGTGGTGTTTACTGATGCACATGGGGAAGCAGGGCTGACATGATGCACCTCCTCTTCACGACATTTCCACCAGGTGGCCACAACCTGCGAGTTGTTGTTGAGCAGGGGCTGGATCCCCGAAGTCAGCCTCTCGATGAAAATAATCTCTGGTGCAGGGTATTTGGTCTGGGCCTGATTGGCAAAGGCCCAGGCAGGATGAACAGTTTGGCAAAGTTCATTGTCCTCTTGCTGGTGAAGCCTCCAGCTGGCATAACAGGTTGGGTTGTAGGCAAACAGGTCTCGACCCACAAAACACATTCAGGACATTCAAAATAAGTAGCACTAACTCTGAACAGTTCAGATACAGTCAGTTTGCTAATTCAGCTGTTTCACTGAGCAAACCTCTCAAACCACATTTTGTCTTCCTTACAAGCTGGTCTGATTGCTTCACAGGAGTAAATCTTCGGTCCAAAATGCATATGGTACTGGTAAACTTCTTTCTCTTTCTGCCATAGTTCCAGCTTAAATTGGAACACTTCTGATGTCTGCTATCAGGCAGTTCCAAGCAGGAGAAAGGTTGCAGGAAGGTAAGGTAGGCCCACCCAAAGCTAGTTCTACTTTTATAGGCACAGGATTTGACTGACAACAGGAACTTCCTGTTTGGGAGCAGGAAGTGAGTGATCACAGAGCCACCAAAGAACCACAGTCCTGGAAGGGCAAGAGTAGCTCTCTGGCTCCCTCTAGCTGCTGGAGGTCTGCCTCTGAGCAAGTAAGGGGTCTACTGAGAAATATAGGATATTCCTGTCTCAGAACAGGACAATCAGGAGCTTAAAGAGCACACAGGCAGAAAGTAAGGAGAGAGAGAAAAAAAAGACAGAGGAAAGAGTAAGGATTGCAAACAGTTAAGGGGCCAGAAATAAGACATGATGGGAGTGGTGCAGTGCAGTGCAGTGGCTGTGGAGCAGCAGTCTTCCAGGAGACATTCTGGAGGATGTGGTGTTGTCCCATCTGCAGGCACCTCTGGGCTGAGGGAGGAGGTTGCTCATCTCCAGGCTGAGTTGGCCAGGATTTGTGGAACCTCCTCTTCCATCCAGGGACCACCAGTGCCACTGCCATTGCCTCAGAGGTTGCCAAGAAAGAGGAGCAGTTGGACCACAGTGTGCTCAGGGAGGGTGAGGGTGGTGGAACAGAGGTGCATCCCTCCAGTTGTACCTCTCCACAATTCCTATGCCATTCTAGCAAAGTGTGGTTCCTCTAAGGAGGCACCTGCAGTGGAGACCAAGGAGGATGCTGGGAACCTCCACAAAAGAGGCCCACAGGAGGGTGGCAGGGGACCCCCACAAGGGAAGGAAACAACTTCTGGTGGGGGACTCCATTGTTAGGAAGGTAGAACTGGGGGAGGAAGGGGAGAGGGAGGTAAGGTGCCTGCCTGGCGCTATGGCTAGGAGGGACAGAGAGCGAATCCTCAGGCTTGCCAGAGCAGCTGCACAGGGGAAGGAGCTGGTTGTCATTGTCCACCTAGGGACAAATGACCTGGCTAAGAAAGGGATTACAGAAGTGCAGGAAGAGTTTGTGGAATTGGAATGGGGCCTTAGACAAGTAGCATGTACGGTAACCTTCTCGGAGGTGCTGCCCATCTATGGCGTAGGAGAGGCTAGGGTGTTCCGCACCATGGGATTCAATCAGTGGTTGAAAAACTGGTGTGGAGCTCAGGGATTTGGCTTCATTGGGGACTGGGGGTCAACCTGGAGTGATGCAAGCCTATACTGGCATGATGGGCTGCATCTGTCCAGGAGGGGAACCAGGATCCTAGATGATAGGTTTAAATGCTTCATTGGTAAGCATTTAAACTAGGCAAGGAGGGAGGCACTGGAAAGGAGCAGGGAAATCCTAGCCCCCCCAAAGAATCACAGTAGTAAGTGCTGTAAACACCAACATAGAGGCATCGATAGGGAGAAGGGCATGGGTAAATGGAGAAAGTGACAAAGGCAGGAAGGACAGGGATGGGGCAAAAAGGTGTAAGGCGATCAGGAAATAGAGGGCAATGAGTACCAATGCCTGTAGTCTGGGCAACAAGCTTCCTGAGCTGGTGGCCTTGATGGAAGAGGAATGCCTGGATATCGTAGCAGTCACAGAAACATGGTACACAGAGAACCATGACTGGGATGGTACATACCAGGGTACATAACCTACAGGAGAGACAGGCAGGGGAGAAGAGGGGGAAGAGTAGCTCTCTATGTAAAGGAAGGGATAAAAGCAACTGAACAAAAAAGTAAACAGGGAGGAGAGGAGGCACTGTGGGTCACCTTGGAGACTGGAAAGGGCACCACAATCCACACGGGGTTGTGTACAGACCCTCATGTCAGGAGGAGGGAATGGACAAGGATATGATAGAAGGCATTCTTAGAATGGCAGAGAAAGGGGAGATACTGTTGATGGGAGACCTGAATATGCCAGATATTAACCAGAGCACATTTGCTGCAGCCACATCCAAGAGCAGGGCCATTCTTGATGCCCTACAGGTGGCAGGCCTCAGACAGCTAGTTTCGGAACCCTCTTGTGAGGGAGCAATCTTAGACATCGTACTCTCAAACGGGGGCAATGAGAGGATCTCAGATCTAGAAGTGGGTTGCCATCTGGGAACAAGTGATCATCAAACAGTGTGGTTCACATTAAACTCAGCTACAGAGTCAAGCCATACAAAAGTGAGGGTTCTGGACTAAAGGAGGGCTGACTTTGGCAAGATGGGAGAGTGCCCCAGAAAAGCACTAGCAAACAGGCTAGAAAGAGGTGTGGAGCAACAATGGGGAATCATCAAAACTGCCGTCACAGTGGCAACAAGTCTTTGTGTGACGCAAATAAACAAATCAAAATGAAAGAAAAAGCCACTATGGTTCTCAAAAGAGGTGGCTGTGAAAGGCAGGAAGAAAAAGATAGCATTCCGGAAGTATAAGGAAACACAGAAGGAGCAGGACAGAGAGCTGTACCAGTTAAGGCAGAAGGAACCAGGGAGGGAAGTCAGAATAGTAAAGGCCCAAACTGAGGAAAAGACAGCCAACTCAGTTAAGAAGGGGGATAAAACCTTTTATAGGTACATCAATGAGCATAGAAAGACAAAGGGAGGGATAGTGAGGCTGAATAGAATGAACAGTGAGAGGGCAGAGGGGGACAGTGAAAAAGCAGGGATGCTGAATGAATATTTCTGCTCAATATTCACAAAAGAGGAGGGGGAAGTGCCTAATCCAATTAACAGAAGCACTCTTGATAGGGGGGTCGATCCCAGTCCTTTCACAGAAGAAAGGGTTCTGCAAGAACTCCTAAAACTGAAGGTGGACAAAGCAATGGGGCCTGATGGAATTCACCCCAGAATTCTAAAAGAATTAAGGGGGAACTAGTGAAACCACTGGCTACTCTTTTTAGCAAATCATGGGAGGATGGTGTGGTACCCGAGGACTGGAGGAAGGCGGATGTGATTCCCCTTCACAAAAGTGGGACCAAGACAGAGGCTGGGAACTACAGACCTGTCAGTTTGACCTCTGTGGTAGGGAAAGTGATGGAATCACTTCTGAAGGAAAGAATAGTTGAGTACCTAGAGGCCAGTGGGGCATAGGACCCAAGGCAGAATGGGTTTACAGTGGGAAGGTCATGTCAGACGAATCTAATAGATTTCTTTGACTGGGTGACCAAAGTAGTAGACCAGGGAGGGGCTGTGGACAAGGCCTACCTAGACTTTAGCAAGGCATTTGACACAGTCCCACACAAAAGATTAATAGTCAAATTAACCAGCCTGGGAGTGGGTCCCAGGGTGGTAGCCTGGGTAAAACATTGGCTGGACAACAGGACACATAAGGTAATTGTAAATAGAGTCCACTCAGAAGAAAGAGGGGTTACTAGTGGGGTACCACAGGGTTCAGTATTGGGTCCAGTCCTTTTTAATGTCTTCATAAGTGACATTGCAGAGGGACTGGAAGGAAAAGTATGTCTCTTTGCAGATGACACAAAGATCTGCAACAGAGTTGATACACAAGGAGGCGTGGAAAGGATGAGAAGGGACTTGGCAAGGTTGGAGGAATGGTCAGAAGTATGGCAGCTAGGATTCAGTGTAAAGAAGTGCAAAATAATGCACCTGGGAAACAAGAACCCAGGGGAAGAATACACAATGGGGGGAAGGTAGTTACAACAACAAGAAAGGAAAGGGACCTGGGGGTAATCATATCACATGACCTTAAGTTTGGGATGCAATGTGAGAAAGCAGTAGGGAGGGCTGGGGGTATGTTGGGATGCATAGGGAGAGGCATCAGCAGCAGAAAACAGGACGTTGTTATCCATCTGTACAGACAGTTGGTGAGACCCCATCTGGAGTATTGCATCCAGTTCTGGAGACCCCATCTTCCTAAGGACATAGACAGGATAGACAGTCCAGAGCAGAGGAGGGCAACTAAAATGGTGCAGGGTCTGCAAGAGAAGCCGTATGAGGAGAGACTAAAGGAACTTAATATGTATACCCTTGAGGAAAGAAGGGAGAGGGGGACATGATAGAAACTTTTAAGTACCTCAGTGGAATCAACAAAGTCCAAGAGGGTAGCATCCTTCAGAAAAAGAGACATGCAAGAATAAGGGGACACAATTTAAAGATAGAGGGGGCAGTTCAGGGGCAATGTGAGGAAGTATTATTTCACAGAGAGGGTAGTGGATGCATGGAACAGCCTTCCTGAGGAGGTTGTGGGGTCTAAAACTGTGGGAGAATTCAAGAATGCATGGGACAGACATAAGGCAATTCTTGTGGGGGGTAGGAAGAAATAGGCTTTTGGTTAACTAGGATCTGCAGCCTATCCTGTAGGTAGGGAAATGGGCAGACTAGATGGGCCAAGTGGTCCTTATCTGCCGTCAAAGTCTATGTTTCTATGTTTCTATGTTTCTTCCCATCAATTCCCCTGCACTCCGTTCAGAGAGAAGTTGCTCGAAAGTTCAAGCTGTTCACACTTCAACCTCCAACTCTAACTGATCTACTGGCTCATGCAGTTCTGGAGAATTCCCTTGTAATCTAGGATTTGGGTTGGCTGGGGAAGCTGTCAGTCACAGTTAGGGCCCCCCCTCCAGGTTAGTTTTGGTGCCAACCTAAAGATTACAAAAACTACAGTTTTTCTTCCCACAAGACACTTGGACCAGAAACTGTTTTAGGTCCCCATAGCATGATTGGTCCAATTACTGGAAGTCCCAGACCTAAAAATGGTGACTTCCATCTAGAAAGATAAGCTGCAAGGAAAGCAGGTTAAACAAACTCCTCAGTGTCAACTGTAACAGCATACAGGCAGTAAACAAGCACAGTTTCCATGCAGGCTCCCTCTACGCAAATATCAACTGCAGAATGGAGCAAATCAGAGTGGTGGCTGGCTGGTCACAAGCCCTAAATCACTCAGACCCAGCACAGACCATTCACTACACACAGATCAGCTAGTCTTTTAAAGGGACGGGTGCAGAGGCTCAACATGGCACTTGCACGTAAATAAGCAGAATCACACCAAGACAGGACACCAGCCTGGCAGTGGGCATTGTTAGAGCCCAGGAAGACAGTAAGGTAAACCCACAATTTGTAAGAGGGTTATACTAGATTACTAGGCTTACTAGGTTGTTGGGACAAAAGGAGTCAATAATGTCTGCTCTTTTAAAAGCAGTTAAATCTGGGGAAAGATTAGATTTTTTTAAACAGTGCTGCATTTTATACTTTTGGAGCCCTAATATCTATTGGTGTTAGGCAGAGGGGAGTATTAGTCCTGCATGACATACTAAGGGGCAATACTACCATAGCGCTGTAGCTAATATAATAAACCATCTACTATTGTGAGCTTTGTTAGTAGCCCAGGAGCCCTAATACAGTAAGGAGGCTCAAACTTTGGAACTTTTAACTTGAAAACATCGCAACTTTTGTTGTGAAGCAGTCCAGCGGTATGCACCGCTACTTCCAGGTTGTGAAGTATGAATCTCCGATAGAGCGAGCAGGACGAAGGAGAAGGTAATGGAGACGCGACGCAGGGAGACACGCTGCAGTCATGCAGACAAGTCATGTATCAGCTGAGTAGCAGCTGAGCACACCAGGAGGTCAAAAAGTGAAGGAGTGAGTAATACTGAGCCTAAAAATGCTGTGGTGCAGTGCATGTGAGATGTTTAAGAAAGGGGAAAATGAGGAGGTCTTTATATGTAGCAAATGTAGCGAGATTAAGGAATTGAAGGCAGAAATTATTGAACTAAAAACAAGAATTAAGGTTCAGTTAGAAATATCCCTGTTGGACCAATATATTGATGCTAGAGCTGAAGGGAATATACAAGACAGCTTGAGGGAAACCAAGGAAGGGTCTGGAGAGGCGGTATTACCATGCATGGCAGATAAAAGTCCAGAAAAATAGTCAGAGGTCCCCAGAAAAGGATCATATAAAAGAGGGAGACAGAATATTGGAGGGGTCTCACACATCTTGACTCCTAACAGATTCCAGGCATTGTTAATAACTGAGGAGGGGGATGAAATTCAACAAGTAAATGCCGAGTTGGGCCTTCTGGCTGCAGATAATGTATGCACAAGCACACAGAATAAAGAGATACCAGTACGATCATTAGATACTGAAGTAGACCCATTTGAACTAATGAATGAAAGTGGGATTTTCCAAAATATAGCACAGTGTCTACCATCACAATTTCAGGACCCAGCAAGCAATACTCCTCGTGACATTTTATATATTGGTGATTCAATGTTAAGATATGCAGATAATGTGCTATGCAAACAGCAAAATGAATATACAACAGTCAGTGTACTACCAGGAGCAGGTATAGGGGACATCAAAAACTTGCTGCCAGGTTTATTAGAGAACATCACTGCTCCATTTACAGTGTTGCATGTAGGAGTAAATGATGTGGAAAAAAGGAATACATTGGATATACAGCTAGATTTTGAAGTAGTGGGGGCTACACTTAATGGGAGGAGGTGTGAGTTACTGATTTCAGGAATCTTGCCTATACCAAGGGCCAATGAGCAAACAAATCAGGCAATATACAGATTTAATGGATGGTTAAAGAGATGGGCTAATAGGGAAGGCTTTCTATATATAGATCACTGGTAAGAATTTCATAGTAGGCAGCTGTTTGCAAGGGATGGGTTACACCTTAATAAAATGGGGAAACGCATATTAGTGCAACAACTAAAAAATAGTGTGAACCACCATTTAAACTCAAAAAGCAGGGGGATGTGGGGGATATAAAATCTGGTCAACCAGTAAACAAGTGGAATTTTATTTTACTCAATGCAAGGAGTCTAACAGATAAATTTGATGAGTTACAATCAATCTTGAAGAATCAAAATATACGTATTTGTGCAATAGTAGAAACATGGTGGCAACCCGAGGATACCTGGGATAGGCAAATCCAGGGGTATGTATTGTATAATAAAGATCGAGTACAATCCAGAGGTGGGGGGGGTGCTTTATATATTGCCGAGGATATTACTACTGAAAGTATGGATACAACTAGATGGCAGGAAGCCGAGGCTATCTGGGTCAGGATAAGCCCACCCAGAGCAGCTAAAATCAATCTGGCAGTAATATATAGGCCACCATCCACGAGGTTAAAGATGGATGAAATTATATTAAACCTGGTTAATCATTTAACAGTAGCAGGAAATGTAATATTGGCTGGAGATTTTAACCTCCCTGGCATAGATTGGGGTGGCTGAAAGGCTAGCACATCAGTTGAATCTAAATATTTAGAGGCTTTTAGTCTTGGAGGTCTTGAACAACATGTAACAGCTAATACAAGACAAAATCATATATTGGACCTAGTATTAAGCAACCTGGTTGATAATATTATAAACTGCAGGATTTGTCCACCTTTGGGTTCAAGTGATCATGATGTGGTGGGTTTCCAGTATTCCGGTAGTCTAGGGGAAAATAAGGGTACTACTATAATACATAGATACAATGCTGCCAATTTTATACAGATGGGTCAAGACTTGGCCACATGGGAATGGCAAACAGATTTTCAGAATCAGACAGTAGCACACATATGGGATTCATTGACGGATAAGATAAACAGATTAATCGCTAGATATGTACCTATCAGAAACAAATATAACAAGGAAAGAAATCTATCCGCACCTTGGATGAACAAAACAGTTAAAAGTTTGATCAAAACCAAAAACAAAACTTATCATATAGCAAAAAAAATTAGTACCAAGGAAGGATGGGAAGTACATAGGAATAATCTTAAAATCGCAAAAAAAGCTATAGCAAGAGCAAAAAGAGATTACTAGTATGTAATAGCATCAAAGGTTGGGGACAACTGTAAAACCTTTTATGCATACATCAATAGTAAAAAAGGGAAAATTACTACTATAGGACCATTAAAAACTCAGGATGGTAGCCTTATAATTGATAATAAGGCTCTTGCAGAGGAATATAACGTACACTTTTCATCAGTTTATAATAAAAATTCTCAGACTCCTGCAGACAGTGAGATAGTTAAACGGGGGGACCACCTCTAAGAATAGATCCCGTAGATGTCCTGACTAGGCATAAGAAGCTAAATCAGAATAAGGCGCAAGGACCAGATGGGATCCACCCAAGGGTGATAAAAGAAATGGCAGTATTTTTAGTGGGACCCATAACATACTTATATCAGGAAAGCATCGACACAGGTGAGGTACCTGAGGCCTGGAGACAAGCTGTGATTATACTCATACATAAAAAAGGTAGTAGACAGGAGGTTTCAAATTATAGGCCAATTATTTTGACCTCCGTGCTTGGAAAGATCTTAGAGGGCATAATCAAAGATTATATAGTTGAGTTTATTAACAGCACAGGCAAGATAGATAGGACTCAACATGGATTTACTAAAGGTAGATTGTGTCAGACTACCTTGCTGGAATATTATAACAAAGTTGGTAAGGCCATAGATATGGGTGGATCGGTGGACATGGTTTTCCTGGATTTTGTGAAAGCTTTCGATAAGGTCCCACACAGGCAGCTTATAGAATCACTTAATGAGATTGGCTTACCATTTTGGTTACAAAAATGGGTGAGGGATTGTCTTACTGGAAGAAGTCAGAGGGTTTGTGTCAAAGGAGAATTCTCTGGTTATGTTGGGGTGACCAGTGGTGTCCCCCAGGGCTCAGTACTGGGACCATGTTTGTTTAATTTGCACATTTCATCGATGCAAGTAGAATCAGTTGTCTGGATGTCTAAATTTGCAGATGACACCAGAATTGGGTGTATAGTGAATAGTTTGGAGGAGTAGGTAGTTCTACAAATGGCACTAAATAGATTGGACATGTGGGCTACCCAGAAGCAATCAATATTTAACATTGATAAGTGCAATGTTATGCATTTTGGGAAAAATAATAACAGATTTCAGTATACTCTAGGAAAGTCCATGTTGAAGGTGGTCTGTGAAGAAAAAGATCTGGGTATTATGGTAAACAGGATTTTAGCTTTAAGCTTCAATGCAGTACAGTGGTCAAAAAAGCTAGTGGCATAGCAAATTGCATAGCAAGACACATCAAAAGTAGGGATAGGCTGGTTGTGATGCCATTGTATAGTGCACTGGTGCGTCCCCATGTGGAATATTGTGTCCAGTTTTGGGCCCCATATAAGAGGGGTGATGTTGAGATGGTGGAGAGAGTCCAGAGGAGAGTGACAAAGAGCATCAAGGGGACAGAGGGTATGAATTATAAACAGAGACTACTTAATTTTAAATTATATCCCTTAGAGTATCATAGATTGCGGGGTGATATGTGTTTGATTCATAGGGCATTGACTAATGCAAATATGTGGGATCTCCTGGGTCTGATTAAAAGGGACCAAACATATGATACTAGGTCTCACAATTATCAATTGCTTAAGGATAGATATAATACAAATAGAAGGAAATATTGGTTAAATAATAGAGTGACAGAAGTGTGGAACAGCTTACCAGGAGAGATTGTGGAGAGTAGTACAATGCAAATATTCAAAACACAGCTGAACAAATACATTTTAGAAAAAAATATAAATGGGTATAAGTAAAGCACGGCTCGCGAGCTCACAGGCAAATTGTCTTTATGCTCTGTATGATCTATGTAATCTATGTAATGTCCATCGAGATTGTCCCCCACACATGTTGGTAATCAAACCATTCTATACTGAGTAATACGTTCTAGCTAGTGCTTTTTTAAAGCAATCCAGGTTGGTAAGATCAATAATTTCTTGTGGCAGCCTATTCCATGCCTTGATTGTCCTTACAATATAGAAATTATATCTTATGTTTGTTGAAACATGTGGGACAGTAAGTTTTTTTTTATTATGGAACCTTAAATTGTCCCTTTTAGTAGTTGTTGAGCTAGTCAACAAGTCTGTCTATAGTACAATACAGCAAACATGTAATGCACATAACATTTACAATTCATCCTAAATGTGAAATCATTTTCTTCACTATCCTGATACCAAATACAGAGATTTACTGGTTTAACAACATTTTGGGTTCTCAGTCCTGTATAACTTTGCCTTGTCCTGTTATCCTAGAATAATCTTCAAATTAAACTACTGTATACCTCTCTTAAACAATGACGATTCATGCTTCTGAATCTGAAATATTCTTCTGCTTTTGATTATTTTCTTTGATAGAGACAAAGCAGGAAGGGAAGGGGAACATTAAAAGAGAGGAGGAAGGTGGGAGGGCAAAAAGGAAGAAGGGGGCAGCAAGCAGATTGGAGACAAAATCTAGAAGGCTATTTGTGTGAATGCTCAAAGTCTTGGAAATAAGATTCCAGTTCTAAAGGCCATAATGGCAGAGTCCAACCTAGATATTGTTGCCATCACCAAGTAATGGTGTACTGAAAACCATTACTGGGACATAGCCATACAAGGCTATTCTCTGCTCAGAAAGTACCAGGAGGAAAGGAAAGGAGGGGGTGTGGTGCATAATGTGAGGGAAGGCATAAAAGTGACAAGAGGCACAGGGAATACAGAGGAAGGCAGAGATACCATTGGTCACCATGGTAATGGGGAATGGAGCCACTATTCACACTGCAGTGATATACAGACCTCCACCACAGGGGGAGGAATAAGATAAGGTACTGGTGGAAGCCACTGGAAAGATGGCAGAAAAGGGGGAGGTGTTGCTGGTGGGGACTTCAACATGCCAGATGTGCTGTAAATAGGAGCCTCCCAACAGTGGTTCAGCCTGACGTAGGGACACCCTAGATTCTCTGCAGAGGGTGAACCTCGGGCAACTAGTCAGTGAACCACTCATGATGGGGCAATTCTGGATGTGGTACTCAGTAACAGGGATAGTGCGGCAGATGTCAAGGTGGGAGGTCACCTCGCAAGTAGTGATCATTGTGCAGTGTGGTTCAATATAAAGATGGCTGTAGAATTGAATCACACAAGGGTGAGGGTCCTAGCTTTCAGGAGGACAGAGTTTATAAAAATGGGTGAATGCCTCAGGGATGACCTGAATGGGGTGAAGGAACAGTGGACTAAGCTAAAAGACAGGAGAGTAAAGGCAATTAACCTCTAAACAAGTGAGCAAAAGGAAGAGAAAGAAAAAGAACAGTATGGTTCTCTAAAGAGGTGGCTGAAAAGGTAAAGGCTAAAAGGATATGATTCAGAAGATATAAAGAGATGTGGAGGGAGGAGGCTAGGGAGGAGTATCAGTGAAAACTGAGGGAAACAGGGAAATCAGTAAAGAGTGTAAATGTGCAAACTGAGTCAAGAATAGCCCGGGAGGTAATGAAAAAGGACATTTTTTAGGTATATAAGTGAAAAAGAGGAAGACCAAAGGAGGGATTGTAAGGTTAAAATGGGAAGGGGGAGACTGCAGAGGGGGAGCAGGAAAAGGCAGACATTCTGAGCAAATACTTCTGGTCAGTGTTCACAGAGGAAGGAGAAGGTGAGAGAGCTCAAAAAAAGTAATAGATGCTTACGAGGGAGGTGGGCATTAGTCCATTTTCAGAAGAGACAGTCCTAAAGGATTCGTTAATCTGAATGTTGACATATCAATGGAGCCAGATGGGGTACATCTAAGGGCACTGCAGGAGCTCAGGGAGGTACTGGTTGCACCTCTGACAGTCCTGTTTAACAGCTTACTGGACACAGGTATGGTTCTGGAGGAATGGAGGAGGGCAGATGTCCCACTACATAAAAGTTGTAGCAGGAAGGAGGCTGGCAATTATAGGCTAGTCAGCCTGAAATCGGTGGTGAGATAGTTAATGGAATCACTGCAGTAGGAAAGGATTGTGGAATATCTTGAATCCAGTGGTTTACAAGACCCAAGGCAACATGGGTTCACAGGGGGAAGGTC
Organism: Neoceratodus forsteri; assembly: GCA_016271365.2. Taxonomy (NCBI): domain Eukaryota; kingdom Metazoa; phylum Chordata; order Ceratodontiformes; family Ceratodontidae; genus Neoceratodus; species Neoceratodus forsteri. The sequence goes on from CM057456.1 coordinate 1,499,624,036, forward strand.
ATGTCAAATTAATCTGACAGATTTCTTTGACTGGGTGACAAAGCAATTAGATCAGGGTGGAATGGTAGACATGATCTACCTAGATTTCAGTAAGGCTTTTGATACCACTCCACACAAGAAACTAGCAAGCAAGCTAGCTAGCTTAAGAGTGGGTCCAATGGTGGTAAACTAGATAAATTAGCTAGGGGATAGGTGACAGAGGGCGGTGGCAAATGGAGTTCACGCAGAGGAAGGGAGGGTGACTAGCGAGATGCCTCAGGGATCAGTGCTGGGAGTCAGGACTAGTCCCCTTTAATGTTTTTATAAGTGACATTGCAGTGGAGCTGGAAGGGAAAATCTGCCTCTTTGTGGATGACACAAACATTTTTAATAGGATGGATGGGGGGGGGTGGAAAGGATAAGCAGAGACCTGAGAAAACCAAATGAATGGTCAAGGGTATGGCAGCTGGGTTTCAATGTGAAAAGTGCAAAATAATGCATTTAGGGCACAGAAACCCAGGGTCATAGTTCAAAATGGGTGGAGTGGTATTGATGTCTACCAAGCAGGAAGGAGACTCGTTGGCAATCATATCTGATTACCTAAAGGTGGTCAGGCAGTGTGACAAGACAGTCATGAGGGTTACTGGGATGCCAGGGTGCATAGCTAGGGTATCAGTAGCAGAAAGTAGGAGGTGGTGTTGCCTCTGTATAGATCCCCACCTAGATTACTGTGTCCAATCTCCATATCTCCAGAAGGACATAGACAGAGTGGAGACAGTCCAGAGGAGGGCAACTAGAATGGTGTAGGGACTGCATCAAAAGCCCTACAAGGAGAGATAAATGGACCTCAATATGTATACCCTGGAAGAGAAGAGGGAGAGGGAGAGGTGCGATATAATAGAGACCTTTAAATACCTCACAGGGGTAAATAAGCAGGGGTCAACCTTAACTTTTTTTGCACTAGCCAGCTGGACAAGTTGATTAAAAATTCCACTAGCCCGCAGATGGTTGCACTAGCCCACAGTAATAATGGTCAATTTTGATCGGTTATACAGAGAAAATGCAAGTCAAGAAATACTCTGATTATTGCATATTTATCCTGCTCCCACATTGCTTCCTGCCCCAGCAAAAAAAAAAAGACTGCAGTCCAATCACACGCAGTGTGTACCCCCATTGTTTCTTCACCATGGCCCCTTGCGTCCTCTTTCTTCACCCCCTCCCTGCCAAACCAGAGACTACCATAATAGCAAATGTTCAATTAGGCAGCTCTAGCTCTGCACAAACAATAGCCAACGTCAGCATGCATATCACTACAGTCCCACCCTGACATGCAGGGCAATGTACAGAATCAGGCAGAGAAAGACACTCTCATCCCCCACCCTATGATTAACCAGAACTGCACTTCTGGAAGTTTTCTTACACTGTGAAGTGAGCCAGGGGAAGTTCTAGGATTTCTTTGGATAGAGTTAAACAAACACAGGGGCTTAGGATGTAAGAAACTTTGACATATCTGTTTATATATGTCTATATATTATATATATATATTAAATGTCAGTGGCTCAGCAGGTAGCACACTCATCTCTGAGGCTGAGAGATCAGGAGACTGTGGGTTCTAGCCCCACACCAAGCATTTGGGTTAATATCCCAATACTGACACTGCAGTGCAGCATGAGGGGGGGTGCTGCACTCCTGAAGTGCCGTCTTTCAGATGAGATGTTAAATTTAGGCCCCATCTGCCTGTTCTGGTGGTAGTTCAGGTGGATGATAAAGATCCCATGGCACTTCTCGAAAAGAGTAAAGGAATTTCCCTGGTACCCTGGCCAAATTTCCCTCATTCACTAAAAATACCACCAATAGCTTAATCTGGTTCAAAGTCAGTTGGCATTCATCTGTATCCCCATCCCCCGGGTTGTGCCTGAACATAGGCAGAATTTGTCTAGTGCACTTACCCAGTCAACAAAAACTAAATAAATAAAATATACCAGGCACAAAAATATTGATTTAACATGCTCTGCCCTAACAAAAACAGATTTTTCATAACAGTGTCCTTTCATCAGTCAAATGAAAGAAGTATACAGGCATGATGTTGTACTACCTCTCTTTCTATATAGGATGATCTATGCGCGCACCAGGAATACCTATTTTAACCTTTCAAATGATATATTTTACTAAGGTTCTGCTTTATACCATACATGCTCCAAAGTATTGTTTTTAGGATGAAATGACATGCTAGGTGGTATAAGGGTGGGGCTGCATGGATGGTATTGACTGGTGTGATCCATTAAGAGGAGCTGTGGATCCCTACACCAGTCTGTAATGGCAGCTATGGGTCTATGGATGGCCACTTCAGAGTCTAGTCTGCAGCGGTGTCAAGGGAAAGTATAGAGTTGACAGACCACCTGGCTGGGCAGACCGTGTATACATCATAGCATTCTGTCACTGCAGTGTTGGATACAGACACTCAAAAGGTTGGGAAATGAGGCAGGCTGGTCTTAATATTGTGGGACAAATCAAAGACAAGTTCAGCAAACTGGAAGCTAGTGACTTAACACTCTACCCTTGATCATAGCATGTACACTAGCTGAATGTCCTAACAATTGAGTGATAACAACTCACATTGAGTCTTTTGTGGAATCCCCCTCTTGAACTGCAAGATAATTGCAGCTCTTAATGTGAGCTTAAAGAGCTGTTAATCACACCAGGCCACCTGGAACACACTGAGGGACAGTAGCATGAGGATTAAAGCCTGCTAAAGTAGGGACTTTTTCAACTTCATTAACAGCCATGAAAAACCTGCACTAGTCAAGACGGACAAGTATAGGGTTAGCTGCACTAGCCCTGGACAATTTGCACTAGGTTCAGGGCTAGTAAAACAATGTTAAGATCGAACCCTGTAAATAAGGTACAAGAGGGAAGTATTTTTCAAAAACAAAGATGCTCAAGAACAAGGGGACATGCTATGAAGCTTGGGGAGTGGGGTAGATTCAGGAGAAATGTGAGCAAATGCTTCTTCACAGAAAGAGTTGTGGATTCCTGGAACAGCCTTCCAGTGGAGGTGATGGGGGAGAAAACAGTGGGGATACAAGAATGCATGAAATAGGCACAAGGGAATCATAGTGAAAAGGAAGAGGGAATGGAGAAAGATCTGTAGATCAGGTATGGTCTGCGGTAATAATGCAGGTAGGGGAAAAAAGGGCAGATTGGGTGAGTTGAGCGGTCTTTATCTGCCATCTAATTCTATGTTTCTATGTTTAATTGACTGTACTATCATACCTTAAATTAGGTCCCAAGTCATGGACATGACAAAATTGAGAATTATAATAATGTAGTTGTTTGTAATAACGTCTTTAGCTATACTGCATGTACACCCATATGTTGTCTTTATTAGATTATATGGTCATCTCACTCTCAAGTCACCTTTGTAAAGGATAGATCATGAAATGTTATTGGACAAACTACAATAATCCAGATTTGATTGCTACGCTGGTCTTCATCAGATTTTATAGGCTGGAAAGCAATGTGCAGTAATAAGAAAGGAAGACTATGACGATGTCATTTTAAGCAAAGGAGTGCCCCAAGGCTTTATTCAAGTTTTACTGTTTTTTGCCTCAATTAAATTATACGGTCATCTCATTGTTAGGTCACCCTTCTGATTCATTGCACATTCAGATGTAGCAACATGGTGCCATGGGGATATACAGTATATCATTTACACTACAGCAGTTCATCACCCAAGAAGTACAGACTGTGTTATTAAACCATGTGTTCATGGTTTCTCCTGGCTGATGTTATCTAGCAAAGTTAGTGCTGCATAACAGCATTGTCTAATAAGTAAAAACAATTTGGTAGGAGTTGTAATTAAAATTGTAAAAGCAAATTACTACACACATAATTAAAACTGTAAAGGCAAATTACTAAAAGCACATTTAGAAAATCTGAAACGTCCCAATAAGCCATGTCTTGAAGTTTCCACTAGATGGTCTATTGGAGTCTCCCTACATGACTATACCTGAAATAAATTGCTATGGTATTGTCTTTAATATAACGCAGGTTGTTGGGAAGTGTTTTGTTAATTGCTTTGCAAATGTTATTAAAATAATTGCTGTTAGTGATGAGAATAGCAAATATTTCAAAGCTGAACTCCCAAGCTTATCGTTATTGATTAATAGTTCTCCGAACTTTGGAATGCAGCAAATTTAGTGTCCAGTTTTAAATGCAGAGAGGCAAATAACATAACTACAGACCAATATTTTTATTACCAGCGTTGTTCAAGATTTGTGAATACTGGTGCTTCATACAAATTGAAGTTCCCTAACAGAAAGTGGTAAAAATTACCACATTGTATCACTGTTTTTAATTGCTCCTCTTTGTGTCATACATAAAGGGGTCGCAGCCTCTCTGCACTGTGGCAATGGTCATTAGGACAACACAAGGAAAGGGGAGAGGCCAGCATGCAAATAAAACACTTTGCTGTGCATAGATGCTTCCAAGCCCTTAAACAGTTGCCCACATGTCACCAACTCCCCTAGAAATGTGTAAAGCAGTATTACTGGGGTAGTGCAGGTATGCAGCAGCTGCCTGAGGGTCCAAACTGCACCACCCATGACTTCAATCGGCCCCTGGTGTTCAACCAAATAAGGATTGGTTAGATTTTTTTATCATTCATCTCCCTATCTGCCCTGCCATGATCCCTATTAGCTTGGTTATATCTCAGTCCCCATTGGTGACCCCCAGACACTTGGAAGTTCCTATGACTGCCCCTTTTGGAATCCATCCATGGCAAGGCTTTTGGGGGACCCACCCCCTCCAGTCTTTCCTGAATTTGATGGCAGTGGGATCCTCATTCTGGGCAGGTGGGTGGTCAAGGACCCAGACTTGCCAGTGTCATCAAACTGAGAAGGAAGTGTTTTCTTTTTTCTCCCTATCCTGAGCAGTCTGGCTATTAACCCTTTCTGGCCATCTGTGCACTGGTCTGAGTACGCCCATCAATAGATCCCAACATTTTCAAATTTGCCACCCCTTCCCCAAGGTCTGCCCTCCTGGAGTTAGAATATATAGTGAGGGGATGTGGAGGGCATAGCCCCTCACATGGGGTGTGTGAGGGGCACAGCCCTCTGCATTAAATGCAAGGTGAAGTAAAATCCCTAGTGCCCTAATGACGGGTGCAGTTGGACGGGTGGGTTCGGATGGTGGAACTGCTATTAGCATTCAACAAGTACTACACATCTTGTTTGCACACCCTAAAGCAGCTGCATCTCCCCTTCCACCACCATTCCAGCTGGCTTGCACTTCTTGGACCCCAGGGTGGTGCTCTTGAAGCAGATGTTGTCCTGCATCCCGCCTTGAAGATGTGAGCATCCTGTGGGATTCCCAGACCTCCTCCTCCTCCCTCCACTGGCCCACCAACATCACATGCGTGTTCCCAATCCTGGTTTGCCAGCATCACTAGCGGCAACTGAATTACTCTGCCAATGAGTTGATTGATCATTATTTTTAAACTGAAAGCCATTTTTAGTGATTATCAGTTTGACTTTAAGGGACAACATTCAGCAACCACTTTGCTAAAGCTCACAGTAATTTAGTAGAAAGGATTGTTGAGGAAGTACTGGAGCAGGGTCTGTTCAGGTTCTGTTGACCTCTCTCAGGCTTTTGATTTGATAGTTCATGAACTGTTATTGGACAAACTACAATAATCCAGATTCAGTTTCTAAGCTGATTTTTATCCATGTTACTGTATCTGTTGAAAGTAATGAGCAGTAATAAGAAAGGAGGTCTATGACTATAATATTTTAAGTAAAGGTGTGCCCCAATGCTCCATTCTGGGCTCTCAGATCATTTATGTTCTAATCAATAATGTAACATTCATATGTTCAAACCCCTCTTACAATTATTTTCATTAATATTATCATTTACTATAGTGAACAGTCAGTGGAGAGGTGTTATGCAGAATTCAGCAGGACTTTACTGCAGTAAAAAACTGTTTTTTTAAGAAAACATATTTAGAAATAAGCTTGCAACATTTTCCCAGTCAAATATATACCCTGCATTGACTGTATGTATCCTTATTGTATACTTTTCTTCTAGATGCGGAACCTTTGCAACTGAGCTTCTAGCTTAAAGGTTGCAATCCGAGACGTGAATAAATAAAATAGGGAAAGCAACACATACATTGCAATTACTTTCTAGTTAGCTGCCCCAGCTGCCTACATTCCTTCTTGGAGCTCCAGACAGTCCCAGCCCTGTCACCCCTACCATCTCCCAGGACTTACCTACTCCAGGAGGGTAGCCACATGGTATCGATTCCCCATAGTGGAAGTCCTTGGGCTGGACCAGTTCCCTTGGACAGGCTTCATTGGTGCTCCCAGAGTGAGCCTAGGTCAGTAGGGTGTGGGGTACCTGGACCACTGGAGCCATCATAAGGCATGACTGCATTTTTCTTAGATTTTTCTCCCCCCCCATGGATGCTGGCTAATGGATGTGCTCATGTAAGGTGTGCATGTCCATCCAGCCAACCAGCTGTCCCAAACCCCAGACTGCACTCTGGCCTGTACTACCACATGTGGTCACCCAGGTGGTGGTCACACAGCAACAGTGATGCTCCCTTCCCAGAGGAGGAGAGCACCCTGGTAAATTTTCAATCCTCCTCCCCAGTTGACTCCACAATGATCCAGGCTTGGTCCCCAACCAAGGTCATTGGCATCATGAGTGGTACCGCTACCACTGCACTGGTGGACTACAGCAATTGATCAACTTATTGGTCTACCAATATATTTTTTGAAATATCTTTTGATGCCAGCTTTTTTTAGCCAGTATTTATGTCCATTGAAGCTGATTTGTCCACTTGTGTTTGAATTTCCCCATCCTCATAATTCACCTTCTCTACATCTTACCTCCACTGATTCCCCCACAAATTACCCTCATGGTGGGCCCTGGAAGGATTGGCTGATCCTCCTCCCCCACAGTAAAATCAATTTGTGGAGAGTCAGTTGGTGGGGGCTGCAAAGGACTTTGGGCATCAGAATCAAGCAAAATCCAGTGCACCCCCCCCCCAAATGTTTCTCAAGGGAGCCTGCAAATTATTTAGTTATTCTATGTTTGCACTCTTTCTTATTATTATTATTAGAATTTTGGTAACCGGGTAAGTCCACTGAGATCATGCAGTCCTTTTTTCAGTGATGACCCGGGTGTCAATGGTGAACACAGTACAATAGATAAATTCAATAATAATATGCAGGATACAGAGAGATTTAACAATGTTGCAAAAATTATAGCAGTGGAAAGCCAGGTAAGTAACTTAAAACAGATCAGGCATTAAGCATATATAAATAAACAGGATAACTAATATTATACAATATATACATAGCAGGAACATGAGAGCAGGTGGATTATAAGATACATCTATCAGAGTAACATAGACTAGACATTAATGATGCTCTAAGGGTTATTTAAAGCAATTGCAGAGGAGGGGGTTAGTAGGAAAGAGGTAAGCTCTTTTTTGAAGGAGGATAGGATGGGGCAGGAGGGTAAGTTGGGGGGAGGGAATGCCAACCAGAGGGAGCTGAGAAGGTGAATGAGCGCTTACCCAATAGGCATTGCATCTTCTGGATTGCTAATAAGGGTAAGGAAGTAGATCTAAGTATGGAGTGGGGGAGTGGCTTAGCTAGAAGGAAGCTACATTTAAAGACTACCTTAGAAAGATTCTGCTAGCAGCTTGGCAGAAGACACCAGGAGAAAGGACTGCTGTGTGACTGGACTTCTCTACTGGGACTATATTGCCCTCCTTCCCTTCCCTCCAAAGCTAGTTCTACTTTTATAGGCACAGGATTTGACTGACAACAGGAACTTCCTGTTTGGGAGTAGGAAGTGAGTGATCACAGAGCCACCAAAGACCCACCATCCTAGAAGAGCAAGAGTATCTCTCTGGCCCCCTCTAGCTGCTGGAGGTCTGAACTTACCAGACAGAAGGAGGGAACCACAGTGGAGGTCCTGAACCAAGGAAGGTACCTAAGATAAATTAAAGGGCATTTTGAGGAGACACAAAAGTTTTTGCTTCTTAATGAAGGGATGGGGGATAGAAATAGGAAAAATTATACTTATCTGATCAGGAAGTTGTGACATCTAGTCAGTCCTGCAAGATATAAAGAGAACTAAATGAATTTGTGATAGTTATGGTTTAAGCTAAAAAAATTAAGAATGCCAACCACAGGCCAGATTATCAATCTATACACTGTTTTTGAAAGTATTGTATTTGCTAGTATTATCAGTCCATGCATGGTTTGGCATTGGCAGTTTTGATAATGACAGCCACAGTATTGTCAATGTAGGGACTGTTTGCCATTAAGAGTACTGACAATGGAATTGGCAGTCCAATAACTATATACTACAGTATTTCTTTGAAACAAAATACAGAAATTTAATTAAAAAAAAAATATGTGTATGAAATAGTTACAGTAAGCAGAAAGTGATAAAAGTAGGGAAATTAAAGGTTAGGGGAAAAAGTCTCCTGAGCCTTGGTGAATCTTTAGTATAATGTTACTCAGAGCTTGAACAATCATGTGATGCAGCATTGGCATTGACCTAACTTTGGAACCCTCTCTTTAAGCATTGCTGTGTGAGCATTATTCTGTTCTTGGAAAGACATTGGAGAAGTTAGGTTAACATCACTGCTGCATTGCATGATTATTCAAACCCTGAGGAATATATGTCACAGATTAACCTACAGTAGGCTCATTGTTCCCCTGTTCTCCTAATTTGAAATGTCTCTACTTTTTAGGCTTTGTGTAAAAACCCTAACGTATTAATGACGTTTTTTGCATATAGCCATCAATACAAATATATATACTGCACAACCAGTGTCTGGATTGTAGACAAGGCAGGTCGTAACCACAGTGCCATACTCAAATCTCCTTGGGTGGGTCAGGCATGTCCATTCTATGAAGGGCCCACTCTGCACATGTGGATACATCTGCAGCACTTTTCAGCACATTTTGACAACTGTCTATGGAAGTACAATCCATATCTGTGGAACTGAGCCAGCAGTTGGGTCAAAGCTGCCATTGGAGCAGGTCTGCACACCATGTGAATCCACAGCTTGATATATATTCTGCAGAGGTATCCAGGAGGGCAAGAATCGTGTGCCTGGGCCCCCTGAACTAAGTCCATTATGCCCATGTCCTGTGTCTCTAATTTGTATTCTTACTTGGATCTTACTTAGAATTGTAGAGACAGCAAGATGCTGAAGACCCATGTAAGTTGTCCCTTTTTTAATGGTAATAATCCATCAATCCTTCCAGTGAGAAATGTCTATCCAACTTCTTAAACATATTAAATGTTCCACTTTCAATCACTTCTATGGGTAGACAGTTGCATATGTGTACCACTCTGTGAGTATAAAATTCTTACGTTTCTCAGTTTTGAAGTTTTCAGTTTTTAATTGCCTATTGTGACCCCTTAAACTGTGTGATGGCTTGAAATTTAAATTCATTCCCTCCATTAAATAGTTGTTATTTATTTTTCTGTACACAAATATCAAATCCCTCCTTCTACATCTTTTATGCAGTGTATTTAGTTGTAGCTCTTTTAGCCATATGCAGCAGGGCAAATTTTCCATACCCCTAATTGCCCTAGTAGTTTTTCTCTGTATACGTTCCAGTTTTATTCTGTCACTGTTGTCCAGACCTCCCCAAAATTGTGAGCGATTGTCTACATGTTGTGTGTTGTGTGACGTAAGTGTTATATAGAGGCAATCTGAGTTCCCCGATTTGGAAATGAAATGTCTATTAATAGCATTCAGAGCATAATTTGATTTCCTGAACACCTCTACCCATTGATCATGAGACTTAAGATCATTTGTCATGACAATACCCAGATCCATTTAATTTTTGATTTTCCCCCAGTATTATACCCTGCACTGGATACTTGAAACCTGGATTTGTTCTGCCAAAGTGCATAATTTTGTACTTGGATATATTAAAGGTCAGCACCATTTCATTGCTCACAATACCAATCTATCAGAGTCCCTCTGGATAACTTAATTCCCTGTAATAATATCCTCCCTAGCACCTAGCTTACTGACATTAGCATAAACCTCATACCATGACTCTAACTTCTTACCTATATCTGCTATGTACAGTCTCAATAGTACTGAGCCCAGAACTGAACCTTGCAGGACTTTGCTAGTCACCTTGGTGGCCGAGGACAGATGATCATTAATTTTCACCCTCTATTCCCTATCATACAACCAGCTTTCAATCCACTATACCATATTTATAGAGCTTGAAATCATATAATTTCTTTATTAGGTCCAGACATGGTACCCTATCAAAAACTTTTTCAAAGTCTACAGTAGGTAAATGGCATCTGCTGGTGTTCCATTATCTAAATACAAACAAACATTTTCATAAAAGCTCAGGAGATCAGTTGTACATGATTTCTGGCTAAAATATCTGTGTTGGTGTCTGCCATCTGTCAGTAGGTTCCGAGTCATAATATTAAATCTGCCTTTAATACAACTGTCTATGAGTTTGTCCAGTATACTCATTAGGATTGTAGGCCTATAATTTCTAGGATTACTCTTTAGTTCCTTTTTATAATGATAATAATAATAATAATATTCTTTATTTAATTAAGCGCCTTTCAAATTACCAAAACGCGTTACAAAAAATTGCTAAAACAGTAACATAAAACAGCAAGTTAAAAAATAATCAGTAAAATCAGTTATTATATATAATTAAACAATAAAAGCTTGGACCCATAAATACGTTTTTAGTTCCTGTTTAAATTCCCCTAGGGTCATGTACTCCCAAAGCTGATGGGGTAGAGAATTCCAAAGGGCTGGGGCCGCATACATAAAAGCACGGGCCCCTGAAGATTTTAATGATACCCTTGGGATCTCTAGCAACCCCATGTCTGTTGAGCAGAGCCATTGCTCAGGGCAGTAGGGGGACAGAAGCTCTTTTAGGTAGTCCAGGCCAAGTCCATGTAGGGCTTTATATGTCAGTAATCTGACTTTGAAGGTGATCCGCCACTGAATCGGCAGCCAGTGCAGTTCGCGCAGCACCGAAGTAATATGACATGACTGGGAGGACCCCATCAACAGTTGGACTGCAGCATTCTTCACAAGCTGCAAGCAGCAGATATCAACCCCCAGTAGCCTTAAGTAAAAGGAGTTGTAGTAGTCAAGGCGCATGGTCAAAAAGGCGTGGATCAACGTAGGGAGGTCACTGAACAGAACAAGGTGCTTGATCCTAGCGATGTTCCTTAGATGGTGAAAGGATGACATGATGACTGCCAACACCTGAGCCCACAGAGTCAGCCCATCATCAAACATCACCTCTAGGTCTTGCACCCAATTAGAAGAAGGGAGCTGGGAGCCCCCCAGAAAAAGCCACATGGGCTGACCAGCCCCTGAGCTCCCTATCCAGTGACCTGAATCCATGACCATCACCTCAGTCTTTCCCAAGTTCAACTTTAGCCAGCTAGAATTAATCCAATCCTGGATTTCAGTGAGGCAGTTATTGAACACTGAGAGTGCACTATCCTGGTCAGGTGCAAAAGACAGGTAGATCTGGGTATCATCAGCATAGCAGTGAAACCTCAGCCCATACCATCTTACAATGTCTCCTTGGGGCAGCATATACACCGTGAACAACATGGGGGACAAATCAGAGCCCGGAGCAACCCCACATGACAGAGAGAAAGGATCGGAAGAATAGATCCCCAACACCACCCTCTGAGTTCTGCCAGTGAGGAAAGAATTAAACCATCTGAGGACTGTACCAGTCAGGCCACAGATGAACCTCAGGCACTCAAGCAGTACCCAATGGTCCACAGTGTCAAAGACCGAGGAGCGATCAATGAGCACCAGAATAGAATGGCATCTCCAATCTCTCAACATCAGGAGATCATTGAGCACATGAACCAGAGCAGTCTCAGTACTGTGCCTCTTTTGAAAACTGGATTGGAGAGGTTCATAGATGTTATGGATGGTCAAGTGGTTCTCCAGCTGTACAGCCACTACTTTCTCAATAACCTTCCTCACAAAGTGAAGGTTCAAGATCGGTCTGTAGTTAGCAAGAGAGTCTGGGTCCAATGAAGCTTTCTTAAGGATGAGTGTCACCACCACCTCCTTCAGGGAACTAGAAAACTCACCTGAGTCAAGGGAGCACCAGACTATCTGTGCCAGGATTCAGGCCAATGATAGCACAAAAGCCCATAATCAAGGAAGTGGGGCCCTGATCTAAAACTAAAGCATGTAGGGCGCATACCCTGGACAATCCACATGACATCCGCGTACTCCGTCTGGTCAAAGGTACTCCAGGAAAAGTGAGGGACAGTGACCAAGCACCAACCAACAGCATCCCCCTTAGAGTGTGAAGATTGGATTTACGCCCTGATGTCGGCCACCTTATCCGCAAAGAACCGAGCAAGTTCATCACACTCCAACTGTGAAAAGGCTCTTCAAGACTGTAGACAGGCTGGGTTGCACAGCCTGTCCACTGTTTGAAACAGCTGAGCCAGTCAGTTCTGAGCAGCAGCAATCTCCCCTGACAGGAACTCTGCCATCTTAAGGGCGATTGTTGATTGGTAGACTTGGTAATGTTCTAACAATCTATGGTGGTCAACCTCCAGGGTGGATTTCCACCAACAATGCTCTAACCTTCATCCTTGTCGTCTCAACTCCCTCAGAGTCCCATCAAACCAGGGGGACTGAGGGCGAAGAGAGAGAGGGTGAACACGGACAGGAGCAATAGAATCAAGGGCTGTGGTCACAACTTTATTATAGGCCAGTACCATGGCCTCTGGATTCCTGCTAGCCACAGGAAACTCCAATAGGTCAAGTACCGCCACTAGGCCTTCAAGGCTCACATCCCATAAAGGGTCATATCTGACCATCTCCACAGGGGTGGGCCTATGAAGGGGGGCGTAAAAATTGAAATCCACGGTGTAGTGGTCGGACCAACCAACAGGTTCCACCACCAAATCAGAGGCTTCGACCCCCAGGAGGAAAACTAGGTCAAAAGAGTGACCATGTTTATGAGTAGCAGTGGTAACTATCTGTGTAAGGCCCAGTGAGGTCATCAACTGGAGGAAGAGCTGTTCAAATTGTGAGAGTTCGTCATTGATTCAGGCATTGAAGTCACCCAGGACCATCAGCCTAGGTGACTCAAACACCATATCGATGATGAAGTCCTCTACTTCCTGGAGGAATCACTTCTCATTTCGGGGTGGATGGTAGAAAAGAGCTATCCTATAGCCTACACAGCTACTACGGTATACTCAAATGACCAAGCCTCCTCAACTGGTACATTCGTGAGTCCCAAATCGGTCTTGAAACAGACCGTGCCCCCTCCCCACAGTCCAATCTCGAGCAGTGTATCACCGAGTACCCAGCTGGAATAACAGCCTCCAGTATGAGGCCAGCATTTTCATCCAGCCAGGTCTCAGCGATGAAAGCCAGATCCACTGTTCTGACAAGATATGCAATAATTGCAGTCTTGTTCTTAATGGGTCTGGCATTGCATAACACTGCTCAAGTTGGATGGATCTACATGGTAGCCCCAACTACCTGCCCACCAATAATGGTGGTGCCCTTGGGTATGGGGACCACACAACATTTGGAGACCATTTATGGCTGTAGGGCAGAGCTCTGCAGATGTTTTACTATCACATAGAAAAATGGACTTCAGCAGATAGTCTAATGGACTTCTTTAAATTGGACTTTTATTGCAATCCCTTTGCTCAGCAGTTTGTTTACTGCACTATTTTTTTTCTGTTAGTCAGCGTTTTCCAGTGAGGCATGAGGTTCACATTTCATTCAACTAGTGTACCTGAAAGCTAGTGTCTTGGTGTAGGCACAAAAGCAAGTTTAAGCAAACAACCCTGGAATAATGGTGTCAAATGTCACAGAATGGAATGTTTATGTAGTAAATCTAATGCTCCAACTGTCACTGAAGATAAGTTAGAGGACCCCTAAACACAGTTCAAGTTACATTTTTTTTTTGCAGTGGAGGTTTGAAATTGACTGTTCACATGCACTTTTTCATCTTAAAACTTACCCTGCTGTTGAAATTCTGTTGTAAAACTACTGATAAAGGAGTTTGTTACGTTTTCTTTTTTTACAGTGGAGGTTTTAAATGGACTGTTTATATGCACTTTTCATCTTAAAACTTATAATGCTGTTGAAATTCTGTTGCTAACGTACTGACAAAGGAGTTTGTTTGTCTGTGCTAATTACTGTATGTGCCTTCTTCCTGTAAACTTAGATCAGCTAAGCTAGCTGTTTTACAGGGAGTGTGTGTTTTTTTTACCTGTGAATTTCAAAAATCTTTACTGTGTCTGTGTGCACACTATTCATCATGTTTGAGGTAGAAGAATATAAGGATGTTGTTTAAATTTTGATATTGGTAGCCAATCTTACCAGTCTGAGCCCACAGTATCCAGTGTTAATCAATATGAGGGGTCACAAGCTGCATCTGATTCTGACATAGAGACTGACAGTTCTGATTCAGATGACACAAATCTGAGACTTACCTTGGATCGGTTAGTATTTTTAATTATAGATACAGTACCTAATCATTGCTTTATAGAAACATAGAAACATAAAATTTGACAGCAGATAAGGACCGCTTGGCCCTCCCAGTCTGCCCATTTATGTGTAATTTAGGGGTCATTGTCTATTTTGTTTAGCAACACAAAGGTATTCCAGTCCTTCATATCGCCTGCTATAGCCCCTCATTATATTGTATAGCAACTCACTGACCTATGCTGTGTCACACATTGTATATCTATATTTTTTAATATGTCTTTGTACTCATCAGTTCTGAACTATAGCAAGTCATACTGTTTATTGGGTATTGTATGTGGGGAGAGGATCTGCAGAAGTGCCAATGTGCACTCAGTGTTATCATAATTTGGTGGTACTTCATATTAGTTTATAAGGGGCCGTGTTTGGATATGGTTTCATCTTGTGTTGCAGTACAAGTATGTTTGTGCATTTTATTCTCATTTTACAGTTTACCTATTCTGATGTATGTGTGTGTCTGTGTAAACACTGTGGGGGTGGTCCTGACTGTCTCTTCCTGTACTATCACCTGTGTGACCACACAACCACATGTAGATGTTCATGGACAGGGGCCAAAATTGGCACTGGCCCCACTAGACAAATGCTGTTAGATATTGTTTTAGGATAGACAAAAATCTTTGTAATAATAAAAAATTGCATTGCAAGTCTAACTTTTACCGCTTAGAAAAACAGACCATGATCCTGAGCATGAGCGTGATGCTGCCAGGGACGTGACACACATGCTCAGGATCACAGTCCTGATTTTGTGCAGTAAAAGTAAGACTTGCAACACTCACTAGTCTTATGTATGCCCCCCGTGTCTAAGGTTTTTGAGATGGAATAAAATGTTTGCAGGGGGATGGAATCCTACAGGTAAATTCACAGTCCAGCAAATGATCCAGTTTAAATAGCATGATAGAAAACAGTAGCTGATAGAAATCTAGGGTTTGAGCAGTTGATAGAAGAACTCCATTGAAGTGCGGCATCGGGTGACCAGAGGACAGCAGACTGGATACCTGGGTGGGGGGTGCAAGCTTGTTAAGCCACAGCAATCCATTTAGAACTTTAAAATCTGAGCAGCTTAAATAGAAAACTATCTAGGTAGATTGCATTGAATAAAACAGGATGGGATTTATTTGATTTCTCCCACATAAACAGTCTTAAAAGGCTCAAGCAGTAAAAAACAGCTCCATGGGGCTAGATGGGCACATTTGATTTGGTTCAATTATTCTATGATGCAACACCATGGCACCAGTCCTTTTTGGGCACAAAGCCTGCCTAGAAATCTCCTCACACCACTGAGGGAAACACACTCCAGACCTCGGGCTGATGGAGTACACCACAGGTCAATATTATTTGGACAGGACACCCAATGTGCAGTCCATGCATACCCCTGAACTTCACAGCTATACAGGTCTCATAGAGTTCTCAGGCATTTCACAGGCATAGCTCCATGGCCTGGATACCATCTTTGGACAGCTTCACTTCTCCTCCCTTAACAGAGTCAGCACGACTTGGTGCAGCATTATCCCGAGGAGCCACTGAAGGGGTGGTCTCCCTGGGCCTGACTGCCACCCTTTGCTGCTGCTCTGTGGGGTACCTGAGCATAATCATGGTCTCTAATTTTCCAGATGACACACAATCCATCTCGTGGGTGGACATTGACTCTGGGCTAACAGGCCATGACCTGCCATGCCATGGCCCACCTGAGCCGGCCTCTCACTCTCCAAAACTCGGAGCCCCCCATGGCAGCACCCACTCACTGGAACATTGCTGCAGGACTCCTTGCTGATCTTGCCAATATGCTGGGCCCACCCCAGTGCCAAAATCATGGTGCAGGCCCTCTCTTTCTCCCCCAGCTTTGGCTCTGCTGGATGGTAGTGGCACGGCATCTAAGGATTCCCACAATGGCACCAGGGTCCTAATGAACACATTGTCCTCACATCAGCTGCATTTTTGACTTGGTCCCACTCTCTTGAGTTCTAGAGTGGCTATAACCCCACCCTGGGCTCAGGCCCATGGCTCAACCATTATTCTCCCCAGACTCCACAGCATGGCTTCGCAGAACACCCTGTTTTTCCACTGTGGAGTCCATTTCATTGTGATGCCAGGTCCCCACCCATATGTATGGGTTCTGGCATTGCATGTGGCACTGATGCCCTCTGGGCATTGTAGTAAACCCATTGACTGGGGGGTCTACACACTCCCCCCTACTGAAACACCTCACCTCCTGGTGAAGTTGCTGGCAAAGCTACACTTAATTGTGGGCGAGGGTGATAATGTGCATCTCTCCCCAACATCTTCACCAAGATTCTCCTCTGACCTGATTGCACACAGTGGTCACCCCTTTTTCCCTGGTGGGCAAACCCACCTTAACTTAACTTGTCTCCCAGTGTTCAAGGGCCCCAACTACCCTATGGGGGTTTCACCCTGGCAACCCTTCCTGACTTCCTCTGTACATATTGCTGAGTACATCAGGCCCATCGTTCCACTCAGCTCCCCCCTCCTTGGCACAGAATAGGGGCCCAGACATACCAGGGACTAAGTTGGAAAACATATGAGTGGGACATAAAATAGTAGGCTGGGTTAGAAACTGGCTCCAAGGAGCAACCCAGAGAATATTAGTAAATGGCTTTCTGTCAGATAAAGGAGTGGTGACCAGCAAAGTCCCCCAAGGATTGGGGCAGGGGCCAATTCTATTTAACATATTCATCAGTGACATTGTGGAGGGTTTGCAAAGAAAGGTATGCCTGTCTGCAGATGACACCAAGCTCTGCAACAGAGTGGACATGCAAGAGGGGGTCACAGAAATGATTGCTGATCTAAAAAACTGGAGGAATGGTCAAAACAGTGGCAGTTGAAATTCAACACCAAGAAGTGCAAAGTGCAATAAAGTAGCCAAGAGGGGAGGTGCTGAAAAGGAGCAAAGCCTCCCCCCAACAAAACACAGTAGTTAAGAGAGGTAAACACCAAGGTAGAGAAGTTAATGGGGAGCAGGATGGGGTAAATGCAGAAAAGGACAGGGATGGAGCTAAAAGGGGTAAGGCCATCAACAAATGGAGGGTGATGAGTACCAATGCCTGTAGTCTGTGTAACAAGCTATCTGAACTAGTAGCCTTGACAGAAGAGGGACATCTGGATATCATGGCAATCACAGAAACATGGTACGCTGAGAACCATGACTGAGATGTCAACATACCAGGATACACAATGTATAGGAGGGACAGGGAGGGTAAAAAAGGAGGAGGTGTAGCTCTCTATGTAAGGGAAGGGATCAAAGCAACAGAACTAAAGGGTAAACAGGGAGTAGAGGAGGAACTGTGGGTTACCCTGGAAACAGGATATGGCACCACAGTTCGCACAGGGGTGGTATACAGACCCCCATCTCAGGAGGAGGCAGTGGACAAGGAAATGATAGAACATAGAAACATAGAAGTTGATGGCAGATAAGGACCACTTGGCTTATCTAGTCTGCCCATTTTTCTACCTAACAGATAAGCTGCAGATCCTAGTTAACCAACAGCTTACTTCCTCCTACCCCCCACTAGGACTGCCTTATGTCTCTCCCATGCTTTCTTGAATTCCTCCACTGTTCTTGACTCCACGACCTCCTCAGGGAGGCTGTTCCATGCATCCACAACCCTCTCTGTGAAAAAATAATTCCTCACATTACCTCTGAGCCATCCCCCCCACTATCTTCAAATTGTGTCCTCTTGTTCTTGCACATCTCTTTTTCTGAAAGATGCCACCCTCTTGGACTTTGTTGATTCCCTTGAGGTACTTGAAAGTTTCTATCATATCCACTCTCTCCCTCCTTTCCTCAAGGGTATACATATTAAGCTCCTTTAGTCTTTCTTCGTATGTCTTCTGGTGCAGACCCTGCACCATTTTGTTGCCCTCCTCTGGACAGCCTCCACTCTGTCTATGTCTTTGCAGAGATGGGGTCTCCAGAACTGCACACAGTACTCGGATGGGGTCTCACCAACTGTCTGTACAGAGAGACAACAACTTCCTGTTTTCTACTATTGATGCCTCTCCCTATGCATCCCAGTATCCCCCCAGCCTTCCTTACTGCCTTCTCACATTGCTTGCCCACCTTTAGGTCATCTGATATAATTACCCCCAGGTCCCTTTCCATTTTTACTGTTGTCAGTATCTCACCCCACATTGTGTACTCTTCTCCTGGGTTTTTGTTTCCCAGGTGCATTACCTTGCACTTCTTTGTATTGAATCTGAGCTGCCATACATTTGACCATTCCTCCAACCTTGCCAAGTCCCTTCTCATCCTTTCCACTCCATCTGGTATATCAACCCTGTTGCAGATCTTTTGTGTCGTCTGCAAAGAGGCATACTTTTCCTTCCAGTTCCTCTGCAATATCGCTTATAAAGACATTAAAAAGGACCGGTCCCAGTACTGAATCCTGCGGTACCCCACTAGTAACCCTCCTTTCTTCACTGTGGACTCTATTTACTACTACCCTTTGCATCCTGTTGTCTAGCCAATTTTTTATCCAGGCTACCACCTTGGGACCCACTCCAAGGCTGGCTAACTTGTATATTAATCTTTTGTGTGGAAGAAGGCATCCTTAGAATGGCAGAAAAAGGGGAGTTATTGTTGATGGGGACCTGAACATGCCAGACGTTAGCTGGAGTACCCTGGCTGCAGCCACATCAAAAAGCAGGTTTGTTCTTGATGCCCTGCAGGGGGCATGCCTCAGACAGCTAGTGGTGGAACCCACTAGTGAGGGAGCAATCTTAGACCTGGTACTGTCAAATGGGGATGGAGAAAGGATCTCAGATCTAGAAGTGGGTAGCTATCTGGGAACAAGTGACCACAAAACAGTGCGGTTCACAATAAACACAATCATACAGTCGAGCCATACAAAAGCAAAAGTGTTGACTTTTGGAAAATGAAAGAGTGCCTCAGAAAAGTACTAGCAAACTGGCAAGAAGGAGGGGTGGAGGAACAATGGGGAATAATCAAAACAGCTATTACAGAGACAACACGCCTTTGTGTGAAACAAATCAACAAAGAAAAACAAAGGAAAAAAAACACTTTGGTTCTCAAAGGAGGTGGCAGGGAAAGTTAAGGAGAAAAAGGTAGCATTCAGGAAGTATAAGGAAACACAGAAGGAACAGGACAGAGAACTGTACCAGTTAAAACAGAAGGAAGTGGGGAGGCAGTCAGAATAGCAAAACCCAAACTGAGGAAAAGATAGCCAACTCAGTTAAGAAGGTGGATAAAACCATTTATAGGTACATTAGGGAGTGAATAAAGATGAAGGAAGGGATAGTGAGGCTTACTAAAGGGAAGGGAGGTTGGGCAGAGGATGATAGTGAAAAAGCAGTGATGCTGAACGAATACTTTTGTTCAGTGTTCACAAAAAAAGAGGAGGATTGGGAGGTACCTAAATCAAAGAATAGAAGAACTCTGGATAGGGAGGTCGATACCAGTCCATTCACAGAAGAAAGGGTCCTGAAAGAACTCTTAAAACTGAACGTGGACAAAACAATGGGTCTGATGGGATTCACCCAAGAATTCTAAAAGAACTAAGGGTAGAATTAGTGACACCACTGGCCTCCCTTTTTAACAAACCATGGGAGGATGGTGTAGTACCGGAGGCCTGGAGGAGGGTAGACATGATTCTCCTTCACAAAAGTGGGAGCAAGACAGAGGCAGGAAACTACAGACCTGTTAGTTTGACCTCAGTGGTAGGGAAAATGATGGGATCACTTCTAAAGGAAAGAATTATTGAGTTCCTAGAGGCCAGTGGGGCACAGGACCCAAGGCAGCATGGATTTACAGCAGAAAGGTCATGTCAGATGAATCTAATAGATTTTGTTGACTGGGTGACCAATGTGGTAGACCAGGGAGGGGCAGTGGACATGGCCTACCTATACTTTAGCAAGGCGTTTGACACAGTCCCACACAAAAGATTAATATACAAGTTGGCTAGCCTTGGAGTGGGTCCCAAGGTGATAGCCTGGGTTAAAAACTGGCTGGACAACAGGATACAGAGGGTAATAGTAAATGGAGTTTACTCTGAAGAAAGAGGGGTTACTAGTGGGGTAACGCAGGGTTCAGTTCTGGGACCAGTCCTCTTTAATGTCTTTATAAGTGACATTGCAGAGGGACTGGAAGGAAAAGTATGTCTCTTTTCAGATGACACAAAGATCTGCAACAGGGTTTATACACAACGCTGGGTGGAAAGGATGAAAAGGGACTTGGAAAGGTTGGAGGAATGGTCAAATGTATGGCATCTCAGATTCAATGCAAAGTTAAGGTAATGCACCTGGGAAACAAAAATCCAGGGGAAGAGTACACAATGGGGAGTGAGATAATAACAACTACAGAAATGGAAAGGGACCTGGGGGTAGTCATATCAGATGACCTCAAGGTGGGCAAGCAATGTGAGAAGGCAGTAAGAAGAATTGGTGGGATACTGGGATGCATAGGGAGAGGTATCACCAGTAGAAAACAGGAAGTTATTATCCCTTTGTACAGACAGTTTGTGCGACCCCATCTGGAGTTCTGCGTCCAGTTCTGGAGACCCCATCTCTGCAAGGACATAGACAGGATGGAAGCTGTCCAGAGGAGGGCAACTAAAATGGTGCAGGGTCTGCACCAGAAGACATACAAAGACAGATTAAAGAAGCTTAATATGTATACACTTGAGGAGAAGAGGGAGAGGGGGGACATGTTAGAAACTTTCAAGTACATCAAGGGAATCAACAGAGTCCAAGATGGTAGCATCTTTCAGAAAAAGAGATGTGTAAGAACAAGAGGGCACAATTTGAAGATAGAGGGGTGATGGCTCAAAGGTAATGTGAGGAAGTATTTTTTCATGGAGAGGGTTGTGGATACATGGAACAGCCTTCTTGAGAAAGTAGTGGACTCAAAAACAGTGGAGGAATTCAAGAATGCATGGGACAGACATAAGGCAATTCTAGTGGGGGGTAGGAGGAAGTAGGCTGTTGGTTAACTTGGCTCTGCAGCCTATGCATTAGGTAGGGAAATGGGCAGACTAGGTGGGCCAAGCAGTCCTTATCTGTCATCAAATTCTATGTTTCTATGTTATGCACCTGGGGAGGAAGAATCTATGCTGGAAATATACCCTGGGGAGAACAGCTGACTGAAACTAAGGTAGAGAGGGATCTGGGGGTATTCTTATCTGATGATTTAAGGACAACCAGGCAATACAAAAAGGTGGCGCAAAAAGCTAGCAGCATTCTCGAATGCATCGGAAGAGGTATCATAAGTAGGAAAAGCAGTTACCCTCTCTTCTTCACTGTGAACTCCATTTACTGTTACCCTTTTGTGTCCTGTTGTCCAGCCAATTTTTTATCCATGCTACCACCGTGGGACCCACTCCAAGGCTGGCTAACTTGTATAATAATCTTTTGTGTGGGACTGTCTCAGATGCCTTGCTAAAATCTAAGTAGGCCATATCCACAGCCCCTCCCTGGTCTACTACTTTGGTCACCCAGCCAAAGAAATCTATTAGATTCGTTTGACACAACCTTCCCACTATGAATCCATGCTGCCTTGGGTCCTGTGCTCCACTGGCCTCTAGGTACTCAACAGTTCTTTCCTTCAGAAGTGATTCCATCATTTTCCCTACCACTGAGGTCAAACTAACTGGCCTGTAGTTTCCTGCCTCTGCCCTGTTCCCACTTTTATGAAGTGGAATCACATCCGCCCTCCTCTAGTCCTCAGGTACCACCTCATCCTCCCATGATTTGTTAAAGAGTAGTCAGTGGTGTCACTAGTTCTACCCTTAGTTCTTTTAGAATTCTGGGGTGAATCCCATCAGGACCCATTGCTTTGTCTACCCTTAGTTTCAAGAGTTCTTTCAAAACCATTTCTTCTGTGAATGGACTAGTATCGACCCCCCTACCCAGAGTATTTCTCTTGTTTGATTTAGGAACCTCCCCCTCCTCTTCTGTTGTGAATATTGAGCAGAAATATTAATTCAGTATCCATGCTTTTTCACTATCATCCTCTATCCACATTCCCTTCTACTTTATTAAGTCTCCATATCCCTTCCTTGGTCTTTCTTCACTCCCTAATGCACCTATAAAAGGTTTTATCCCCCTTCATAACAGAATTGACTATCTTTTCCTCAGTTTGAGCCTTTGCTATTCTGACTGCCTTTCCTTGCTTCCTTCTGTTTTAACTTATAAATTTCTCTGTCCTGCTCCTTCTGTGTTTCCTTATATTTCCTGAATGCTATCCTTTTCTCCTTAACCTTCCCTGCCACCTCTTTTGAGAACCATAGTGTTTTTTTCCTTCATTTTGTTTTATTGATTCGCTTCACACAAAGGCTTGTTGCCTCTGTGATGGCTGTTTTGATTATTCTCCATTGTTCCTTCACCCCTCCTTCTTGCCCATTTGCTAGTGCTTTTCTGAGGCACTCTCTCATTTTCCCAAAGTCAGCCTTCCTAAAGTCCAATACTCTTGCTTTTCTATGGCTTGACTCTATGGCTGTGTTTACTGTGAACCACACTGTTTGGTGGTCGCTTGTTACCAGATGGCTACCCACTTCTAAATCCGAGATCCTTTCTCCATCCCCATTTGAGAGTACCAGGTCTAAGATTGCTCCCTCCCAAGTGGGTTCCAACACTAGCTGTCTGAGGCATGCCTCTTGTAGGGCATCAATAATTACCCTGCTCCTGGATGTGCCTGCAGCAAAGATGCTCCAGTTAACATTTGGCATATTCAGGTCCCCCATTAACAATATCTCCCCTTTTTCTGCCATTTTAAGGGTGCCATCTATCATTTCATTGTCCACTCCCTCCCCCTGAGATGGGGGTCTGTACACAACTGCCATGTAGACTGTGGTGCCATTTCCTGTCTCCAGGGTGACCCATAGTGACTCATCTACTTCATGTTTACTCTTTAGTTCTGTTGCATTAATCTCTTCCCTTACATAGAGAGCTACTCCTCCTCCTCCTCTTTTACCCTCCCTGTACCTCCTGTAGATTGTGTATCCTGGTATGTTGACATCCCAGTCATGGTTCTCTGTATAGCATGTTTCAGTAACTGCCACAATATCCAAGCATCCCTCTTCCATCAAGGCCAGTAGTTCAGGGAGCTTGTTACACAGACTACCGGCATTGGTACTCATCACCCTCCATTTTTTGATGGTCTTACCCCTTTTAGCCCCATCCCTGTCCTTACTGCCTTTGCCTTTTTTTGCATTTACCCCATCCTGCTCCTGAATGACTTCTCTGCCTTGGTGTTTACCTTGCTAATTACTGTGCTTTGTTGGGGGAGGCTGGGATTTCCCTGCTCATTTTCAGTGCCTCCCCCCCTTGGCCAGTTTAAATGCTTGCCAATGAAGCATTTAAACATATCACCTAGGATCCTGGTTTCTCCCCTTGACAAATGCAGACTATCGCACCAGTATAGGCTTGCTTCCCTCCAGGTGGCTCCCCAGCCCCCAATAAAGCCAAAACCCTAAGCTCCACACTAGTTTTTCAACCATTCATTGAATCACATGGTACGGAATATCCTAGCATCATCCTTGCCATAGACATGCAGCACCTCCGAGAAGGTTACCGTACATGCTACTTGTCTAAAGCCCCTCCCCAACTGTACAAACTCCTCTTGCTCTGCTCTGATCCCGTTCCCAACCAGGTCATTTGTCCCTAGGTGGACAATGACATCCAGCTCCCTCCCTCATGCGTTGCTCCAGCGATAATGAGGATTTGCTTCCTGTCCCTCTGAGCTGATTGTATTGATCGTATGCTCATTCTCTGGGCTTGGCCCCTCAGCAGCCAGCTACCCTCCCTGCAACAAAGATAGCTCATCTCTGTGAGGTGCAAGGAGTCCATGTCAGTGATCCTTTTACGACAATGATCAAGGAGCACAAGGGTGAGTTCTGGTAGTCTCAAAGAGGGCATGCTGTATGACTTGGGTATCTCCCACTCCACAACCAGGTCTTCATACATGCGGGTGACCCCTTCCCTTTACTGCAGCTCCTGGGTAAATGGGCCACCCGCCACACTTTCAATGTCAGACTCTTCCTCCTCCACAATTGCTTCTACTACTATGTCTGGGCTTTCTACACTCACCACTTTCTCAGGTTCTGGTGGTCTCTCATGCTGGGTTTCCCCAGACAGGGGGCCGGTCACCACAGCCATAGGGGACTCCATCCGAGCCACTTGGATGCCTCTAATGCTGGCATCAGCAGGAGTTCTATTGGGGTAGCCCACCCACGGCCCCTCCCTCTGCCACAGGGAGGTTGTAGGGCAACCAGTGGTGGGGAAAAGCAGGACAGACAGCTGTACCCTTCCGCAACCAGCTTCTGCTCTTGTGACTTAGTTGCACAGCTTGGCTCCCTCACAGCTGAACGTTGCTTCACTGCAGGAAATCTTAACATCCCTTCATGCAGGGTGGGCTTCATGGCAGGCACACTTGGCTGCACCAGTGGTAAACTGGCTCTCATCTACTCCCAATGTTCAGCAGATTCAGTAGCAGACACTTCACTCACTGGGGATAACAGCTTGCTCCCAGCAGCTCCTTTGCAATGCATACTGTGCCCAGATATTGTAGGCCACCCACCAGCACTGTGGGAACAGGAGAAATGCAATGGCTGGTGAAGCACTCTGGTCCTCTCCTGTCCACACAGGACACATCACTCAGCCACACTACTTCTCTCTACCATGCTCCATAACCAACTGAGCAGTGATTCTGGTATGGTCACAGTTTGGCCTCCAGGACTCGGGGTAGACATCATAGCAGTCTTGGCGAAATCCAACTTTCCCCAGCACTTGCACAACCAGAATTGCCCTCATAGAGCCATGAGGCACTACTCTCACTCAAGGTACAGAGAGCTGTTTTTTTTGCAGTTTCTTAGGACTCCCTTTTTTATGGGCATCTCGGGGCTACAGACTCTACCAACCATTCACCAAATTATCTACCAAATTATGCACACATGCATATGGCATACCATGAGGCACCAGGCACCATCTTGTCATGCACAAGCTGTGTACAGTTCAAGATGGCAGCCACTCCAAGAATTTCACAGTGCTGCACGGCATTTGAAATCACCCCAGGTGACCCAGTCTCTCTGGCACTCATCGTGTAAGGCTAGTTGGCACCCCATTTTGCAGATATCGGAGGAGTGCCACATTGTAAGCTCCCCCTTCCCGTGTCTAGGGGTTTTGAGATAGAATAAAATGTTCACAGGGGAGGGGGTGCTACAGCCAAGTCCACAATCCAGCAACCAATTCAGTTTAAAAAGCACGATAGAAAACAGTACATGATAGAGATCCAGGGTTAGGGCAGTTGACAAATGAAGTCTGTCAAGGTGCAACTTCGAGTGACCAGAGGACAACAGACTGGATCCCTGTTGGGGTGGGGGGGCAATCTTGTTAAGCCACAGCAATTCATTTAGAACTTTAAAATCTGAGCAGCTTAAACAGAAAACTGCCCAGGCACATTGTGTTGAACAAAACAGGATGGGATTTATTTGACCTGTCCTTCATAAGCAGTCTTAAAAGGCTCAAGCAGTAAAGAACAGCTCCATGGGGCTAGATTTGATTTGGTTCAATTAATCTATGGTACAGTGCCATGGCACCAGTTCTATTTAGGAACAAAGCCTGCCTACAAATCTCCCCACACCACCGAGCGGAAACACACTCCAGACCTCGGGCTGATGGAGAATACAACAGGGCAAGATCTTTTGGGTAGGATACCCAATGTACAGTCCATGCTTACTCCTAAACTTCACAGCTATACAGGGCTATTATGTTCCTAGACACCGCATAGGCATAGCTCTATGGCCTGGATCCCATCTTTGGACAGCTTCACTTCCCCTCCCTTAACAGAGTCAGCACAACTTGGTGCGGCATCATCCCAGGGTCCCATTGAAGGGGTGGTCTCCCGGGACTGACCACCACCCTTTGCTGCCGTTCTGTGGAGTACCTGGGCATAATCATAGTCTCTAATTTTCCACATGACACACAATCCATCTGGTGAGTAGACATGGACTCTGGGCTAACAGGCCATGACCTGCCATGCCATGGACCGCATCAGCCAGCCTCTCACTCTCTGAAACTTGGAGCCCCCCAAGGCAGCCACCCACTCACCAGAACATTGCTGGGGGCCTCCTCACCAATCTTGCCAACATGGCGGGCCCGCACGGTACCAAAATCACAGTGCAGACTCCCTCTTTGTCCTCCAGCATTGTCTCCACTGGGTGGCAGTGGTATGGCATCTTAGGATTCCCACAATGACACCAGAGTGCCTAACGAACACTTTGCCCTCACATCAGCTGCATTTTTCACTGGATCCCACTGTCTTGAGGGCTGGGGTGATTATTGCCCCACCGCTGGCCCAGGCCCGTGGCCCTTACCATTACTGTCATATCTACAGTTTCTGGTATCGCGCTAGGCACAAATGCTCCCTGGGCATTGCAGTAAGCCCACCAATTGGGAGGGGCTTACACTTACAAAGATCCCCATTCTCTGAAGAGCATGTACTTTTAGCTCCAACCATCACTTACAATTGTTCAGGAAATTTGCACACGCTCAATGCGTGTTCACATTAAGAAGAGGCATCTGGTGTCTGAGGATCAGCCAAATAATAAGGTAATGTACTTTGCCCGAGCTAAAGTATATATTCTTAAAATTTAGGTAACAGATATTTCTGTTTCTCATATTGGGGCACATAAATAGTTTATTTTGCCATAGACGTTATCACAGGCACACTGGTCACACAAGTTCAGTATAGCTGCTGAAAGCTGATAGAGTACCTTTAATGTGTGCACTGCTCTTGCACTGCATTGATAAACGTTTCCAGAGAGCTGCAAAGTACAGTAAGCTGAAACTGAATAGCAGCTAGAAGCAAACCATTAGGAAACTTGTATTAATTCATTGCAGTGAGCAAAGCACACATTAAGCAACTCACTTAAAAATACTAAACCAGTAAGTTGGAGGGACAGTTTAACGTGACTTGTATTTTATGTTATACTGGAATATATATGCATATGTATATGTATTAGTCAGTGTGTGTGTATCACAACAATTAGAAAGTACAGTTATGTGGCTCAGTGGTTAGTGCAAAAAATTGCTAGTCTACATTCCCCCACTGTCTAGATCAGTTTTAGCCTTATGTATGTTATTGCTGATTTACATGAGGTGTCTAGTGGCAATGCCCCCACCCCCACCTTCCAATGTCCCTTGGAGCCTGAAAAGAAGAACATAGTTCCTCTATGTCTTTTTTCGATCTGTAAAAATAGGTCCATCACTGATGCATCTCCCACTCTTCTAACCCTACCTGTCACTGAGTGCCTGCCACTCCACACCCTCCAGATACTCTCACACCCCCTCACTCACCTGGACAGATCCAAGTGTGAAGATCCATTGTCCAATGGAAGACAAATCTTGCTGCCTGAACTGGTGACTGCTATATGAGAAATATATGCATACAGTATATGTGTATATGTATTAGTCAGTGTGCGCGTGTGTCGCAACAATTAGAAAGTGTTGTTAGGTGGCTCGGTGGTTAGTGCAAATATTGCTAGTCTACATTCCCCCACTATCTAGATCAGTTTCAGCCTTATGAATGTCATTTCTGATTTAAATGAGTTGTGTAGTGGCAAACCCCACCCTCCAATGTACCTCGGAGCCTGAAAATAAAACAAAACAGTCCCTTAATGTCTTTTTTTTCTAATCTATACAAATGTGTGTAGTACAGTTAGGTGGCTCAATGGTTAGTGCAAAAATTGCTAGTATGCACATTTCTCACTGCCCACAATATCATTATTTTTCAGTCATATTGGATCTTGCTAGAGCTTCTTGTGTATTGGTGCCACTTCAGCATCTTCCAGTCCCTAGGCACCTCATATCTGTCCAAGGATATATTAGCCATTTCTTTAAGTAGTGTTGGTCCCATCTCATCAGGTCCCTGTGATTTGTTTTTGTCCAGGTTAAGTAATTTGTCTCATATCTCTAGAAACATAGAAATTGTTGGCAGATAAAGACTGCTAGGCTCATCTAGTCTGCCCATAGACTTTATACACGTATGCATCCACTCACCCTAAGTGGTCAATGGCATTTCATCACTACCTTCCTGCCCAAGGTTCACCTGTGCTTGTCCCAGGCATGTTTAAACCCCTCCAATGTGCTTATACCAACCACCTCTTGTGGCAGACTATTCCAAGTGTTCACCACCCTCTCTGTGTAGAAAAACTTCCTCACATTACCTCTTAATCTCCCCCCCCTCCAATTTCATATTGTGACCCCTCATTCTGGTATCTTTTCTACATTGGAAAAGATCTCCCACCTGCACCTTCTTTATGCCCTTGAGGCACTTAAAAGTTTCTATCATGTCACCCCTTTCTCTGCTCTCCTCCAGTGAGTACATATTGAGGTCTCTTAGTCTCTCCTCATATGTTCTGTGGTGCAAACCATGCACCATCTTTGTCGCCCTTCTTTGGACAGCCTCCACTTTGTTTATGTATTTATGTATGTGTGGTCTCCAGTACTACACACAGTACTCCAGATGAGGCCTTACCAGTGTTTAATACAATGGCATCACCACTTTCCACCTCCTATTAGTAATACCACTGCATAAGCACCCCAGTATGCCACTGGCCCTCCCTGCAGCCTTTGCACACTGCTTTGATACCTTAAAGTCATGAGATATGATAACACCTAGGCCCTCTCTTCTTTGGTGATGGTCAGCACCTCCCCCATCCTGTAGCTCTCCCGAGGGTTCCCCCTACACAGGTGCATTATCTTGCAGTTTTTTGCATTGAACCTCAGTTGCCACACCTCTGACCATCTTTCAAGCTTCTCCAGGTCCCTCTTCATTTTCTGCACCCCTTCTGGAGTATCCACCCTGTTGCAGATCTTGGCGTCATCTGCAAATAGGCATACCTTTCCTTCCAGTCCCTCTGCAATGTCACTAATGAAGACATTGAACAGGACTGGTCCCAGTACTGACCCTTGTGGCACTCCACTGGTTACTCCTCTCTCCTCCCCGGACTGGATCCCATTTACCACTACCCTCTGCCTTCTGTCCATCAGCCAGTTTCAAACTCAGTGTATCACCATATGCCCCATGCCCAGACTACTCATCTTGTTAACCAGCCTTCTGTGTGGGATGGTATCAAAAGGCTTTGCTGAAATCTAGGTAGGTGACATCTTTGGCCCTTCCCTGATTCACTTCCCTAGTCACCCAATCAAAAAAGTATTTCAGATTTGTTTGACAAGATCTTCCTGATGTGAATCCATGCTGCCTCAGATTCTGGGCACCAATGGATTACAGGTGTGCCACTATCCATTTTTTCAGCAGTGTCTCCATGATCTTCCCCACCACTGAGGTGAGGCTGATTGGCCTGTAGTTCTCCGCTTTCACCCTACTGCCACTTTTATGCAGTGGGACTACATGCGCCTCCTCCAGTCCTCTGGAACCATGCCTGTGTTGAGTGACTCTGGGAACAGGGTGGCCAGAGGTGCTGCTAGTTCCCTCCACAGCTCCCTTAATATCTTCTGGTATATGTCATCTGACTCCATGGCTTTATCCACCTTCAGCTTTGTGAGTCCCTCCCAAATTCTCTCCACTGTGAATGGACTGATGTCCACTTCTCCCACCCAATTACCTCTGCTCCCCAACTGTGGTCCTTGACACTGTCCCTCCTCAGTGAATACTGAACAGAAGTATTTGTTCAGCATTTCTGCCTTGTCTAGATCCCCTCCTTGCACTCCCCTTCCTCCCCTTTAAGCCTCACAATCCCCCCCCCTTGTTCTTCTTCTTCTATCACTGATGTACGTATAGAATGTCTTGTCCCCATTTTTCACAGTCCATGCTAAACCCTCCTCTGTCTGTGCCTTGGCTTTCCTAACAGCCTTCCCTGCCTGTCTGACTGACTAAAAGGCCCATACTCACAAATTTCTTCTGTATCACCTTTAGTAGGCTGGATCACTACAGGTTTTTGGAATACACTGCTACAATAATTATTGAAATATTTTGGCCATTTCACTTTTCTCATAAATCTCTTTGCCATCATGTTGAATTGGTCCCAAAACAGGTGGGGTTTTACTCAGGACATTATATCTAAAGAATCAATTTGGGTTTGATTTACCTTTAGCTAAGTTTTTCTCTAGTTTTTTTTCCCTCCTTACTTCTTTCTTGTACAGTGTTCTTATATCTTTTTATTCTCGTCTCAGTAGGATTTTTTTCATAATTTTGTATAATCCATTCTTTCTGGATAGTAATTTCATTATTTTTGGCTTCAACCAAAAAGGCATTTTCCATTTTGTATTATGTATTTACTTTTTCAAGCATAAAATTCCTAGCTTCATACATTTTGGTTTTGAATATAGTCCAAACCTGCTCAGTGATTTTTCCCTTTAACTCTTTATTCCAGTCCCAGTTTTGTATGATATGCCTAGAAACATAGAAACATAGAATTTGATGGCAGATAATGACCGCTTTGCCCACCTAGTCTGCCCATTTCCCTACTTAATGGATAAGCTGCAGAGCCTAGTTAACCAACAGCCTACTTCCTACTACCCCCCCACTAGAATTGCCTGATGTCTGTCCCATGCATTCTTGAATTCCCCCACTGTTTTTGACTCTACGACCTCCTCAGAAAGGCCGTTCCATGCATCTACAGTCCTCTTTGTGAAGAAATACTTCCTCAAATTACCTCTGAGCCATCCCCCCTCTATCTTCAAATTGTGCCCCCTTGTTCTTGCACATCTCTTTTTCTGAAAGATGCTACCCTCTTGGACTTTGTTGATTCCCTTGAGGTATTTGAACGTTTCTATCATGTCCCCCTCTCCCTCCTTTCCTTGAAGCTATACATCTTAAGCTCCTTTAGTCTTTCTTCATATGTCTTCTGGTGCAGACCCTGCACCATTTTGGTTGCCCTCCTCTGGACAGCCTCCACCCTGTCTTTGCCTTTGCAGAGATGGGGTCTCCAGAACTGTGCACAGCATTCCTGATGTGGTCTTACCAACTGTCTATACAGAGGGCCAACAACTTCCTGCTTTCTACTGGTGATGCCTCTCCCTATGCATCCCAGTATCCCCTAAATCCTAAATCCATCATAATTCCCTCTATTATAGTCAAACCATTCTCTTGTGTCTTTATCCATGTGTGAACCCCTATTTACAGTATACTAAATAAAATAGCATTGCGATCACTATTTGCCAAAGGGACCATTATTTCATAGTGACATTCAGCATTGGGGGGGGGGGGGACAACTCTACTGAAATCTCACAGCTGAACTGCACTCTCAAGCAGACTAGATAGACCGTAATGGCCTTTACCTGTTGGCAGTTTCATATGTTCATATCAGACTTTGTAAGAATGAGATCCAGTACATTGTTACTTCAAGTTGGTCTAGCCGCATATTGTTTCATACTACACTTGATGACTATATCCAGGAATTCATTCCCTGTTTTACTATTGGCATTATTTAATGATCAGTTGATTTCTGACAAGTTAAAATATTTTACAATTACTATGTTACATGTACTACATGCTTAGTGAAACATTTCCAAATATAACTTGATGGTCTCAGTAGTCATTCAATCCAGCCGGATGTAGCAGTTTCCAATTATTATAGGCCCATCCTTCATGCTATTAATTTTTAACCATACTGATTCTGTTAGGTTGTTATCCCTAGGGTCCCACTCACAGTAGTTTAAGGTTTCTCTACAATAAGTGGCCACCCCTCCCTACTTCTTATTTGATTTAATATGCTAAATAGTTGGTATTCATTAATATTCCTGTCCCATTCTTTTGTATTACTCTACCAAGTTTCCTGAACTGCTATATTATCCGGGTCTAATGTCACATTCTTTATTCTTAAAAAGCAGCTGACACCTTCAGGAGAACTTTAACAAGACATAATATTTTGACATAGTACCACTTGTAGGTTACATTAGTTCTGTATTCCTTCTCTCCATTATTTATTACTGAAGTACAGGGATTTATTTAACTCTAAAAATTGATGAGCGTTTTGCTCATAAAAGTGCTAAATCTTTGTGAAAATGCATAGCTTTTGCCTTACTGTGTTTAACAAACACAGCACTTCTAGAAAATCTGTATAAATACTTTCTGTACAGTTAGTATAGTCCCAAGAAAAAAACTGCTAATCAATTATTTAAAACCCTGAAGTAATTTGTGTGAAAACAGGATCTTTGTTCCTGAAGACCTCATCTATTCCTGTTACTTTTTCCCTACTGAGGTCATAATGCACTGCTTGTGAGATCGCAGTTATCCCCAAGGCAATAGACTGTGATGTCACAACAGGATTATGACTTGAAGTAGAGAGTAAGCTATAGAGGCAGGTGAACTTTAAGGGATAATGATCATGTGTTCATGCAAATTTCTTCAGTAATAGTAATGGGGTGGAAAAATATATAGAATATATATAGAATGCAAGCAGAATTGTATGTAATTATTATGTTTTTCAAGCTTTTCTTTGAGGCATCAGTAGCTCTTTAATTCATTCATTATATTATTTAATATATGTGCATTTAATGTTAGTATGGATAGATTCTTCCCTTTCTTGTACTTTCTATCTATTTATTTTCAGTCTCAAGGGTGTTTGTCTCCAAGATAAACCAAATATCCTAGGTATTGGTTTAATGTTCTTGCGATAATCACATTTAGATGCTCTCCAGGATTTTAGTACCCATCTTATTAGGATGCAGTCCATCTTTCGTGTACAACTGACCCTTCCCTCTGAATGACTCCCAGTTTTTTTAGCTGATAGAAATCTTCTTTAAAAGTCCAGTTGTACAGCCATTTGTTCATTTCCATAATATCTCTTTCTTTCCTATAAGAATGTCTTAGTACTTGCACTATTTCAAAAAATACCACCTTACAATTGTATGTTTTCACTTTCTTCCCAACTCCATATAATTTTGTTTTATAATATTTCATAGATTTTGCCAGAGCATAGCAGACTATTTTCCTTATAGCTCACCTTTTATCTATTGTCTATAACCCTTTATGTTTTTGGAAATACAATGATTATCTAATTATTTTTTAATTCACTTACATTCTTGCTTCCCACTACTTCTGCTGGAAGGCAATTCCAAAATGACACTGCTCTTTGATTGTTCCAATAAGTATGTTTATGTGTATGGCATGTTTCCCCTACCAGCTGTAGGGAGTGAGCTCTTATGCAATAAGTCTGATTTTTCATATCAAGACCCAAAGACTCACATAAGTCATTATCTCATAATGCTCTATACGGAAGACATATATTGCCCCTCAGTCTTAGGTATTCAAGAGAAAACATCCCCAGCTCACTCATCCTCTCATCATATTCCAATCCCCTTAGGTCTCCTATCATTCTGGTGGCTCTCCTTTTTACCCTTTCCATGGACATAATCTCTGTTATGGTACCTGCTGACCAAAACTGTGCACAATATTCCATGTGAGGCCTCACCAGTGATGTATACAATGGGACCAGGAACTCTCTCTTCCTACTTCCAATATGCCTTCCAGTACTATTTAGAATCCTACTTGTTTTCTTAATTACTTTATTGCCCTGTCCTTAAAAAGGGTGACCCTAGGTCCATTTCAAACTATCGGTCCATCACCATCCTCTTGGTTCTTGATAAGATCCTAGAGAAGCAGGTTGCCTTTAACTTAAACTGTTGCCTTTTCCCTTGACTGCTACAATCTCTCTGACTCCCAGCATGGATTTCATAAAGGCCACAGCACTGCTACAGCCCTCCTCAAATTTACTAATGATGCCAAAGTCACCATGAACAATGTCCTTCTGACAGGCACAGTCTTTATAGACCTAATTAAGGAGTTCAACCTGGTTGACCACACCCTTCTCCTGGCCAAATTACAATAATTTGATTTCTCCCCAGATGTTGTGGCCTGGTTCAAAAGTTACCTATCAAACAGGAAACAAGTAATCAAATTTAACTCTGCCATCTCAGATCTCACTACCATAAACATCAGAGTCCCCCAGAGCTCCATTCTTGATCCCCTCTTCTTTTCATTTTTTGTTAATGATATCTCTTGGAATATCTCCACCTGATTGTCCCAGCTCTATGTGGATGACTTACAGTGGTAGTCATAGAAAAGTTTCTCAGTACTGAGGTATGCTTGTGTATACTGAGGCAGAATGAGGCAGAATCACATTACAGTCAATGCAAATTGTAACTTGAGTGCTTCGGTGGTAACTCAGTGGTACCTTGAGGTACCTTATGGTAGGCAACTGTAGTTTTTTATTACTGCTCCAGGACCATTTCTGACATCCACGCCACCCACTCATTTGACTTCTTTCATATTCAGTCATGGATCTCCAATAACAAACTTGTTCTCAATACTGGTAAAACCCAGGCTATGCTCCTAGGATCTGCCCCAAGATGAAGAAACTGTCAGTGTGACTGAAAAATTCTTCTGCTGATGGCCCCCTCCTGGATAGTGTAGGCTCTTTCAAGTACCATGGTATCATGCTTGAGTCATCCCTTGACTTTGATCAGCACATTTCTGTCACCTGCAAATCTGTCAATGTCAAAATCGATACTGTGTATTAAACTAGCTATGCACTAACTCCATCATCTAGAACTGCTATTGCCCAGGGTATCCTACTCCCAGCTCTTGCATATGGCTCGGTCACTTATGTTAGTGCCTGTAAAGCCAGTCTTCACAAATGGGACACCACCTACAATAATATCTATCGCTTTGCTTTAGCATCTCCCCACCATACTCACCACTGTCACTTAACATCATTCTAAATTGGCCCTCCCCCACTACCCACCCTCTTCTCTCCCTTGGCTCCCTGATTGATGGCAGTACTAGATCTGGTGTTCCTTCATCTGTAGCGTGGTAGGGCGCAGGTATATGTGGGCAATCAGATAACGTAACACCATAGCAGCGTGTTAGATGCTTCAAAGGTTTATTAAATAACAAAAAAGTTCTTCATATTAGCAGGGTGCAATTTCTTACAATGATCATCAGAGGCGCTCCAAACAGTCTGAAGACAGTCATTATACAGCAAGCTTCTTCATCAAGTAATAGTGCTTTCCAGGCCATAATCACATTTTATTTCATAAAATTAGGACCTGCACCTTTAGTCTTCCATCTGGTAATGCATATAATCTCACTCCTCAGAGCACTTCACATAGGCACTTTAACAGCACACCCCAGAGTTCACCTCCAGACCCAAAAGCAATCTAATCTAACTGAACCATAAGTTCAATCTTTATACCCAGAAGGGGTCAGGTGACCTTAAAACCCCACCTCTTCCTGAGATCTATAACTATATTTCTTTAAACTCTAATTATTTATTCTATTTAAAGAAGTTATATCTTTTTAAATTCATATAATATACTCTCCCACTCAGAAGTGATTTATATCCTTTCTAAACATTTTCAATTTCATTTCTAGCGACAGGGAAGCACCACCCCTTCCTAATAATATTTAAGAACGAAGAGAATGGCCGGCCAGCTCTTAAGAGCATGCTACAGCCACAACTGAAGGAATTCTAGACTGCCAAAATGCCTAGAAGACACCGCAAATCCCTCGTTTTATGCCCAACACCGGATTAACTTCACACCACAAGAAATCACCTCCAGAGGGTAAGAAATACAATCCTATCTGCTTAAACAAACAAAGGGTTCAAGTTTCTAACAACTAGAGGGCTAAATACTCTTGCGACTATGCGCACCAATGAGAAGAAACAGCCGCTCGAGCACTCACACCCACACATTCAATTGGCAGCCTGAAAACCAGCTTCTACAGCCGCACAGCCCCAAACAAAACATCCCACAGATATGCCACAGCACATCTCATCTAGTAACCTGAGGACATTAAATATATATATTCCTTTACATGTGAATCCACCGCAACTCCAAACTCTGTAGCGAACCCAAAAGCCAGAAAGCCGAAAACTATTCATTAGGAGGGGGGGTCCCTTTTCTGCAACCAAAATCAACACCAGCACAATAATCCCACCGGCAATTCACATCGCCGCTCAAAACCCAGGCAGCTCTCCCATGCACAGCCAACCACCCCCCTCCACGTTCCCACTAATACCAACAACTAAATAAATGGAAGGCTACCCACACACCTCCAGGGATTCCACAAATGCATTCCCTTGCTGGCTCAACTCCATACTATCTGAATTCTGCTCACAGTGCCCTGTGCCTGACCCCACATAGCCCCCCACCAAGAACAACACACAAACCATCCAAACCTACGACCCCAGGGGGGATATTTACCTCTAGGACCCAAAGGAAAAGCCACTGCTTGTAAACCTAAAAACTGGAATTGTAAACTGCACGAACGTGAGCACGATCGCACAGACGTGCTGTTTTACCGATCTTTCAGAAAACAAGAAAAATTACTCGCAGAGGCCAGATAAATTAAAAGCCTACTCTGACACCTCCCAAGGACCACACCAAGTGATCTTATTCTACAAATAAGAGGAAAACAATTCTACCAGCTCCAAACTTATCTTAGGGGGGGGGTTCTCCCTTATTACCCTTCAAATATGACTTTCTTTCTTAAAGGGGGAGCTTCCCAATACTCCAACACCAAAAGGAAAACTAAACACTAGCCTCATATATTATTATGACAATAATCACAGAGCCACTCTGTGACATGTAGCCACTATGCTGAACCAGCCTAACTCTTCTTATGACCTTAGATCAGTGGAGCAAACCCTCCTCCATGTCCCAAGGTGCAAAACAACTATGGGAACTTGGGCTTTCTTCCATGCTGCTCCTCAAATTTGGAACTCCCTACCTCTAGACATCCATCTTGCCCGTACTCGTGCCTGCTTCAAAAGGTTGCTTTGAGATCACCTAATAAAGTTGGCCCAATGTGCAAGCTTTTATCCTCCATGAACCCTTCTCTGTACACTTATGACCTTTCCCAGATTACTTAAATCCTCCTTTTGCTCACTCTGCTCCCCTCTATGCATTTTACCTTTCCCTAATACTTAAATGCTCTTTTCTTCCCACTCTACTCTAGCTGGTCCTTCACTCTCTCTATTCAACTTACCACTCTGTATGAGTTTCCATTACTCTATGTCCTTACCTGAGGTCCAAAAATATTATCTATTTATTCAGCTCGTGTCTAGGTGCCTGGATTTGATATTTGCTCATGTGTAATTATATGTCAACTCTACATTCCTAATTGTATTGATTGTATTCCTCATTTAGGTGTGTAATGTTGTTTCTGTTGCTCTGGTGTAAATATGCATAGATATGTGCACTTTTTCTTATTTCCCCATTGTTTTCCTTTATTCCAATCTGATTTGTACTTTTTACCTCTCTGTATTTGACCACTGTTGTTGTCTATAGTTTGACTTGTACCCTACAAGGTTGTGCCTGAAAATAGACATTTCTATGTCTAGTGCACCTACCCAGTTATCAAAAACAATAAATAAAATAAATAAATAAATGTCTGCTGGTCTCTTTCCAATATTATTGATTCCTACATGCACTGCTATGGTCTTTTCCCCTTCTTCCAAGCCATTCATCACCCCTTCTAAATTATTTTTGATATCACAAATCTTTGCCTCTGAGAAATATGACACAGTGTTTTTTCCTTGTTATCCTGGCAAATACTTCTATTAATATATTTCACTATAGAATCACCTATAACTATCTTTTGCTTATCCTGGGATCTATTTAATATGGTTGGCACAACCTCCATCTCCTAACTACCATTGTTTTCACTTAGCGGGCAGTACCTGTTTGTTACTTCAGTAACATCAGAATGTTGTTGGCGCAGGCATATATCCACCCTGCAGCCATTCTTTTTCTTTCATGGTTGAACTAGTGGCCAGTCTGTATCCTGCTAGTTCACCCCTTCCTCCTCTCTGCCCCCTTTTTCCTGCTCCCACATGCCCAAGATCTGTATGACTGCCAGTATGTTCATGTGCCTTCTTTGTGCTTGCTCAAGCTCCATTTCCTGACAATGTTTCTCCAGGGATGATCCCTCTTATCATGTTATCTATGAAAGACTCCAGATCTCTGAGTTCCTTCACATGTTTTAGTTTTACCTTAGATGTGTTTAACTCCTCCTTTAGTTCAGTTATTTGCAAACAGTTTGGGCATCTACCTATTTGGCCTTCTACTTTACGTTCTCTTGTTTCTAGGAGCAGGCATTTACACAGCTTGCATACTACTCCAATACTTCCATTTGCAATTTCAATGTATTTGAAATCAGTCTGCAACCTTTCCATGTTCCAATAATCAGTTTGCCCCCTTATAATTTGGAGATTCGATCTGCTTAGTATTTCTCTTGCCTTGTGTACGTATACTGTAAATCCGATAAAAAACTATGTAAAAACATAACCTGTATAGTTCAGAAGTTCTATCCCCATTATTTCGTCTGAGCTGTCTGACATGGCAGACATGCACAGACACAGTTCTTTCTGCATGGGTCTCTGCATGCGTCCCCACGAGTGCTTGCCCCAGTCTCACTCATGCTGCTAACTAAGGGGCAAGTTTTAGGTACACCATGACCCAGAAGTGGCTACCCTAGTCACAAGCAGATTGCATGGGTTTCCAGCAATATTAAAAGTAATAGGTTCCCCGAATCTCTCTATGACAGTAAAAGTTTTAAAATAAAATGCTGCAGGTAACAGCTATAAAAACCTTTAAGACTGCAAATAAGTAAAATGCTGTGTGTAACAGTAAAGTTGCTCCCGGGCTCACCAGGACTACAACTCCCAGCTGACTCGATTGCATTGCCTAGCAACATCCGTACACACTTCCAGTACCCAACTTCTAGGCGGCACTATATTACTGCTTCTAATTACCCGAGTTGGTGTTTGCATAGACCTATTCGGTGTTCTGCTATCAAACAGCTCGGTAGCAGAAAACCACTGCCTGGTTGCATACTCTGCTCACTAAGGGGTGAGTTTTAAATGCCCCATGACCTGGGGTGGCTTCCCTGGGTCAAGGACAGATTGCACAGGTCTCTAGCAATATTGAAAATTAACAAGTTCCATGATGCTCTCTACGAGAGTAAAAGTTTTAAAGCAAAATGCTGCAAGTAACAGCCCTAAAAACCCTCTAGGCAGCAAATAAGTAAAATGCTTGTTTAGCTGTAAAGTCACTCCTGGGGCTCACCAGAACTATGACTCCCTGCCAACTTGGTTGCATTGCCTAGCAATGTCCTTACACACTGCCAGTACCCAACTCCCAGACTGCACTGTATTAGTGCTTCTAATTAACGGTGGTGGGTTTTGAACACACTCATTCTGTGTTCTGCTACCAAATATCAGAAAACCTACTGCTTTGTTTCATGCCCTGCTCACTAAGGGCAAGTTTTGAATACCCTGCAACCTGGAAGTGGCTTCCTCTGGTCAAGAGCAGATTGCACGTCTCCAGCAATATTAAAAGTAACAAGTTCTTGAGCCGGCCCAGTGGCGCTGAAGGCTGAGGCACTGGACTCCTTGCCTCATGCTACACTGGTGCCCCATGTTTGGGAATCAGCATGGGTCACCGGGGGTTAGCAGGGGCTAAGAAGGATTGAGTGTTGGATGGACTGCTCTCCTTCTCTGGGGAGGGGGGTCCTCATTACTTGGTGCTCAGTAACCCCCTGTCAGATGCTGGAGAACAGGGTGCTGGGTAGCAGCTTGGGGAGTAGTTTGGGCAGATGCCTGGAGGAAACATGGGCGGACATGCATGCACTTCCCTCCACCAGTGTCAATGCATGCCCCAGATGCCAGAGAAACAGAAAAAAGTGGAAAAAGTGATGGCACCTTTCGAGCAGCTTCATAGCCTTCTGTGCATTTGCAGGGCTAGCTCTGCACCTGAAACTGGATCCATTCGGGTAGGGGGTTGGGGGCTCCCTGCCACCCCACTGTGGGGGGGGGGGTAAGCCACAGAGGTTACAAGGTGTGGAGTGAAGTTGTGGTAGAGGCAGATGGCAGCTGGATGCCTGGACATGGGAGCAGAATAGGTGGCAGAGGAGGTAAAAATGACAGCAAAAAAAAAAAAGTAACAAGTTCCTTGAATCTCCCTATGATTGAAAATGTTTTAAAACAAAATGCTGCAGGTAATAGCCTCAAAAATCCTCTAGGCAGCAAATAAGTAAAATGCTTGTTTAGCTGTAAAGTCACTCCTGGGGCTCACCAGAACTATGACTCCCAGCTAGAGATGGGTGAAAGTGAAAAATTTCATTACGTGAAATATTTCATGAAATCTGCACATTTTGCATAATTTTTCATGGGTGCAAAATTTCACCCATGGGGTGTGAAATTTTGCTCATGGAGCACAAAATTTTGCTCACAAAACAGGTGAAATTTCTCAGCTTTGCACCTGTAAAATATTTCATGAAACGGCAAATTATCGCATAAAATTTCACATGCGAAATTACCCATTTCGAGGGAATTTTGCCTGCGAAATTTAATTTCACCACATCTCTACTCCCAGCCGACTCAGTTTCATTACCTAGTAATCTCCATACACACTGCCAGTGCCCATCTCCCAAACCGCACTGTATTAGTGATTCTAATTACCTGAGGTGGTGTTTGCACAGACCTGTTTGGTTTTCTGCTACTAAACAGCTCTGTAGCAGAAGCCCTACTGCCAGGTATCATGCCCCACTCACAAAGGGGTGAGTTTTAAATACCCTGCGACCCATCCTTGGGTCACAAACAGATTGCACAGGTCTCCAGCAATATTAAAAGTAACAAG
Source organism: Neoceratodus forsteri (assembly GCA_016271365.2). Classification (NCBI taxonomy): domain Eukaryota; kingdom Metazoa; phylum Chordata; order Ceratodontiformes; family Ceratodontidae; genus Neoceratodus; species Neoceratodus forsteri. The sequence goes on from CM057456.1 coordinate 1,499,665,233, forward strand.
TTCCCTGAATCGTTCTATGAGAGTAAACATTTAAAGAAAATGCTGCAGATAACAGCACTAAAAACACTCTAGGTTGCAAAAAAGTAAAATGCTTTGTTTAGCTGTAAAGTCACTACTGGAGCTCACCAGGACTACAATTCCCAGCCAACTTGGTTCTGTTGCCTAGCAATATCCATTCACACTGCCAGTACCCAACTCCCGGATCGCACTGTATTAGTCCTTCTAATTACCAGTGGTGGTGTTTGCAAAGACCTATTTGGTGTTCTGCTACCAAACAGCTCCTTAACAGAAAACCTACTGCCTGGTTTCTGGGACCTGAATGCTCCTTCCCCTGAGCAGGTGTCTCCAGTCCTCTGAAACAGCCCCTTGTCAGAAAACTCGTTATTGTGATATTATCACATAATACTTTAAGTATACAAAGGCCTTAGGGCCCAATATATACTGAGCTCTCTGCAGATATTGCAGGCCTCTTGCAGCCACAGAGTGCTTTCTGCACATACAGAGCAGTCCTAAACCTCCTAGACCTCTCTAGGCTGCTTCCCCCAAACGTACTTCTAAATACTCTCTCAAACCTGGTCCAACTCTACCCAAGAACCTAGGATTTCTTTTTTGTCAGTGGACGAGTACACCTCGCATAAGCCTTTGAGTGGGCATGGACCCAGATATAAGACCTCCCTATATTGTGAGCGTTTAGCACCATATAGGAATGTGAAACTCTCCCATAATGGTCCTCAGCCCTCCACAACCTTTCAGAGGATGGGAGAAATGGCAGCCACTATTTGTAGCTTTATGACTTGTTAATCCTGTTGGTTATGGGATAGGCAATCCATAGACAGATTTCAATATCTCAAAATTCCCTGTGCTACATTCATTGGAAGACCAACCTTAGCTTTCAATAGGAAGTCCAATGTGTGTTGGAAGCCCCAGTGTGTAATTCTGCTCTGCTCTCTCCAGCCATGTTCTCCTGGTGAATGGAGCTCTGTACTCATAGTCAGAGGTGACTTTGGGGTGTATGTGGCAAATTTAATGTAGAGGCAGTGGAGAGCATTGCTGTTTAGGTTTGCAGTAAGTGACTTATGCATATACTAGCTTGTGTGTGGATTAGGCCCCAAGTCCTTTACTAATTATAGTAAATAAAAAAAATAAAAAAACTGTGACCTTAATCTTAGAAGAGGGGGCTACAGTTTTCTGCTTGACAAGTAAACCAGTCTACACACACATTACAATGATCTGTAATAAGGCATGCACTTTGTACTTGGTGCAGATGACTGCATTCATAGTTATATCCTTTATGCCCTCGGTAACTGGCTACCTTCATCCAGCAGAATAAAGTTCTAGACCTGTTTGCTAGCTAACAATGGGCTCCTGGGTCTAATACCCCATGCTTCAACAAAATGTCTGCATAATCTCAAACCAATACAACACCAGGAATATGGCCACAATCGCCTATAAGTCTCCTGTCTGGTATTCTCAGCTGTGCAAATGGTAATTTTCTCCCAGGGCCACTAACTGGTTTAATAAATTGCCTGAATTGTTGAATTTCCCTAAGATTAATCAGTTTAAGAGATAGTTGTGATCTGCCCTTGCAGTCCAATGCAACTGTAACCATGAAACTGTTTTATTCGGTTTCTCTCTGTACATATCTTGTAACTTTTTATACAACAATCTGTATGGATTTTTTCCAAAACTGTATGTAATATTTCTGTTGTGTTTTGAACATGGCTGAACTGCATTTCCTCTGGAATTGCTTATTGTACTTGCAATATTTTTTGCGACATGTATTTGACTTGGAATCTTTGTAAATGAGCACTTGCGCTCAAAGGTAATCTCCAAAGTTTTCAGTAAAGAAAGTAACCATGACTTTGTGCAGATCCTTGCTTAGACAATAAGGCATTAGAGGGTGTGCATTGTTGAGAATTAGTCTACATGCGGACCTTCTCCACCATTCAGACACAGGATTGCACTCACTTCATTCTTCAGTAAACTCACACCAATAATTTTATTGTCAATACAATGAAAATTCAATGCTTAGAACAGTCATTTTAATATCAATAAAATGAAATTAGTGACATCAGCCTCTTTCTTGTATTCTGATTGATCTATACTCGCAGCAACAAACACAGGAAGCATAATAGTTATAAAGTGCTAGTTGGGTCACTGTTCTCAGCAATAAAGTGATTGTCTCTTGATGATAAAGTACTTGGCCTTCGGTCTTGTGCTTTATTGACTTGACAGTCACATTATTGCTGAGGATAGTAACACAGCTAGCATATTATCACTTAAATAAATGCATTCTTTGGGGAGTGGCTTTGCCTTGTGTCTTGTATAGATGAGAAGTGGAGTAGGCACAGGTATCCATTCACTGAAGTGAAATACATTCTGAACTGTGCAAAACCAAATAAAATATTGTGGAGAATCATGCCCTCTGAACTTCTCTCCTATATTTTACAAGTATAGCAAACTGATGTCTTTTTTTTATAAATTCTATTTATTCTCTTCAGGTGAGGTGGGATGTACTTCTTTATCAGTCCAGGAGTCTCCCCAGCATGCCGCATTGCACCCCTCCAGCTACCTGTATGGGGAGGCCTGTAAATTACCCCACATGTCGGGGCTCCCTCAACGGCAAGGGGAAGAGACCAAAATCTACCTGAATCTCCATCCAGTCAACTGGATGCCATTGTGGTACATGAAACAGTAAATCCTAGCTTTATTCCGCTGCTTCCCTGAAGGGTGTTTTCATGTCTGTCCCCTTGTTTATTTTATTTATTTATCAAGTCTAGGATTATAAATACCTTTGAGCCATGGCTCTTTTACAAAGGTTCCACGTCAGAGAAATACAAATTATGGGGAACATCAAGACAGGCATTACAACAATGTGGACATTGCAAACAGAGTACAGATTAATACAGTTCAAGGGTAGCATTGTAACAAGGCAGCCAGCGGCATTTGTCAAGAGAAAATAGACAACAGATAAGAAGTGCCAGAGTCATAGGGAGAGGAAAGAGGGTGGGGGAGAAGGAATGTAGGAAGGGTGGCAAGAGGGTGAAAAGTACAGCATTGGGTATACCAAGATGTGAGGGTAGAATCCAGTGGGGGGGGGGCAACTAGAGCAGAAAGGGAAGTGGAGAAGCAAGATTAAGTTGGACAGTCACAGGAGCTATTGGTAGTGAGATAGTCCCAGAGCCTAGTTTTAAACATACCAATAGTTGGGGCAGAGGAGATGGTTGGGCTGAGGCCATTGAACCAGAGTGGTGCTCGATAAGCAAAAGAGCATTGTCCCTGTGAAGTGTGACAGTGGGGGACTTTCAGTAGCTGTAGCGTGGATCTCCTAAGGCACCATTTGTTAATTTGGTGTTGCAACAGAGTTGAGACCCCAGAAGGTGCAAGGCCAAGGTAGATTTTTTTGACCATGAAGCAGGTGAGAAACTTTATGCAGTTTGATAGTTGAAGCCAGCCGGTCTGAGTGCACAGGTCACATGTGTGGGTGAGACGATGAGCACCAGTGATGAGCCGACATGCTTTATTTAAGGCAGTTGAGAGGTGTCTAAGGGTTGTGGTTGTGGCCGAGCCATAAATGATGAGACCATAGTCTATTACAGAGATCACAGAGCTCAGGACTGCCACCTTCAAAGCTTCTGGCATGAGGTGTGGTCTGTGTTTGTAGAGGAGACCAAGCCGTGTATTAGCAGCTATAGCTACATTATCTACATGAAGTCCAAAGGAGAGATTAGGGTCAAGCTGAATCCATAAGTATTTGAAGGACACCACCCGATCTAGAGTGTTGCCCTGGGTGGTGGAGATAGCCAAGTGGTGTAGCCTGTGTGGGTTATGAGAGCTGCAGAAGAGCATAGATTTGGTTTTCTTGTCATTGAGAACCAGTTTATGATTAAGAAACCATGACTCTACAGAACTGAAACCAAGTTGAAGGTTGTGTTGAAGAGTTGCAGGATCTTTGTGAGTGGAGAATACAACAGCATCATCGGCATATAGTATGATCTGCTCAGAGCAGTGGTAAGGAGGGAGTTTAAGAAAAGGCTAAAAAGGAGGGGTCCCAGTATGGATCCCTGTGGGACACCCGAGCGAACAGGCAGGGTGTTAGAAAGAGCGTCCGCAATTTTTACTCTCTGTGACTGGTTTTCTAAGTAGCTTTTAAATCAGAGAGAAGAGTCAGGTGATAGCCCGGCATTCAGTAGTTGGTGTATTAGTAGTCCATGGTGTACTGTATTGAAGGTCTTGGAGAGGTCAACGAAAACGGCCCCTGTGAGAAGGCCATTGTCAAGGGATTTGTGCAAAGCCCCAGTGAACTCAAGAAGGGCTGTGGTGGTGCTGTGATCTTTCCGGAAGCCGTGTTGTTGTGGACAAGGTATATTGTATTTATCCAAGTGGTCAGTAAGTTGATCAGCCACGATGTGCTCAAGTGCCTTAGAGAGTGGGGGCAGTATGGAGATAGGGTGATAATTTAGGTGAATCATCTTGTCCCCACTTTTATGGACAGGTGTTACGGTGGCTGTTTTCCATAGGTCTGGGAATTTTCCACAACTGAGAGAGAGAGAGAGACCCTTGTGGATCAGAAATGCAAAGACATCAGTGCACATGGGGAACACTCCCACTCCCAACATGCAGATGTTCACCACTCCACCAATCCCATGCATCTGTACTGGTCCTAGGTGAACCTACCCCCAGCTGTTACTAGGGTTTGGTAAGTTGCTGGGTGCCAGATCCCTTCCTTCTAGGAAAGGAGAGCAGTGCACCAGATGCTCATCCTTCTCCCTCTGGCTGCCCCTCTGATGACCCAGAGTTCGCTCCCAAACCCAGGTCATCAGTTCTAGAAGCACTAGCTATACAACTTTGCTGGACTCACTCTGGGGCCTTACAGTATCTTAGAAAAATGAAGGCAGTCAAACTGAGCTGTCTTATCTGTGTGAGATGCTGCCTGCTGAAGTACCACAGGAAGCTGTCCTCTTCAGTTGTCTCTCACCTGCTTGTTGCAGGACTTGGTCGACCTATGGGACTGACCAACATTTCCATGCCCTTCACAGTTTCCTTCTGAGTGACACAGTGTGAGCCACAACACACTCATATTGGTTACTGCTGATGGATGGAGTTGGATCTGCTGTGGCCCAATTGATAAGATGCCTTCCTTACTGTCTACCAACCACAGTGGCCTGGTGCTATGATGGTTGGACTAGAGATAATTTAAAACAAAGCTAACATGGTTGATCTCAGTGGAGACTGGGTTAGTGTTAGATGAGAGGAGAGGGTTGGCTACATAACACCCTGTAATGCCCATGGGCTATGCTTATCAGTGGTGCAATTAGGACTCCTGTCCAACAGTAACCATTATGACTGGGGGCAGCTGTTCAACTGAGTCTTCTCCTACTGGTGGTCAGTGTTTCCTTCTGCTTGCCTATCAGAAGCTACTGCTGCTACTGCTTGCTGTTGCACTGCTGCACTGTTGTTTAATTATAAAATGTTGACTGGCACCAAATATAGCCAAAGCATCCTCGTGCCACACACAGAGTAGAGTGTCTGGACTCACATTGCTGCAACACTGCCCAACACATATTCACTTGGGGGAACCACTGTGAAGCAGGGAAGGAGCAGGGGAATGTGAGTGGTGCTATTAGTTTTGGGGAAGCTGGGAGTGAATATTAAATTCTGTGTGCCAAAGGTTCCCCCATATGGGGCTGTAGACAAATGTCCCTATTGTTATCATGTTAATCCAGCTGATTATCACACTATATTTATTTGCTTTGATTTATAACTGCTTTATTTTATTCTATACAGGCTGAACATCATTGCTTCTTGATCAGCTCAAGAAAACAAAAAAGTATAGTTTAAGGAAGATGACCCAAGGAGTCTGATTCTCATCAACCTCAGATCTACCATTCAGTAACTATATAATTCAGGTTATATCACAAGGAGCCTGCTTATGTGATGGTGGGAATACACAGTAGATATTAAGCATGAACAACATGGGAATAATGTTAACCAAACCATTTTTGAACTCTACAGCTAAATAAGGACTTGGTATAAGTTAATTATTCCCACATTATATAATGGGCAGCCTGTGGGGTCCTTCACAAGCTCACAGCAGATTTAGGAGCACATGACTCTGGGCTGACAACCTGATTGGTCAGTGGTGTCTGTTCTCCCTCTGCTGTGAGCACATTGTGCAGATAGCAGCCAGAATCTGGAGAGAGTGGAAGGAATCAAGTATTTGCTCTGTAGACTTCTGCGAAATTGTGGTAAAACCTTATAAAAATAATTAAAAAAAGCAATAACCCTCCACGAAGGAGCAAAGGAAGTGGGGGGTCAGGGTTGGGGACTGAAGCAATCTCAGGAGGGAGTGGGTAATTGGGGGCTCCTCCTCTCAGTTGAGGAGGTGGATGGTGGTGTGGTTCTGAGGAAAGAAGGAGCAAGGGGGGACAAAAATGCACAGAAGGTAAGGCAGTGGCAGTTGGTTTGTGTCTCTGCAGCATAGTGAAAGCCATTTAGGCTGTATTACACTATCTGTTAGGTGCCCTGAGCGCTGTCATTTATTATTGTGACCTAGCTACACTGTGTGTCTCTCTACAGCATAAAGAATGCCTTTTAGGCTGTATTGCACTGTTTGTTAGGTGCCTTCAGCCTGTCATTTTAGTACTGTGACATAGCTACACTGTGTGTCTCTCCACAGCATTTTGAAAGCCATTTAGCCTGGCTGTATTACACTGTTTGTTAGGTACTCCAAGCCTGTCATTTATTACTGTGACATAGCTACACTGTGTGTGTCTCTCTGCAACATGGTGAAAGCCATTAAGGCTGTATTACACTGCCTGTTAGGTGCCCAAAGCTCTGACATTTATATTACTGTGACATAGCAACACTGTGTGTGTCTCTGCAACATAGTGAAAGTCACTTAGGCTGTATTACACTTTATGTTAGGTGCCAGAGCCCTGTCATTTAGTACTGTGACATAGTTACACTGTGTGTCTCTCTGCAGCATAGTGAAAGCCATTTAGCCTGACAGTATTACACTGTTTGTTAGGTGCCCCAAGCCCTGTCATTTATATTACTGTAACATAGCTACACTGTGTGTCTCTTTGTGGCACAATAAAAGTCATTTAGACTGTATTACACTATCTGTTAGGTGCCCCAAGCCTTGTCATTTATTACTGTGACATAGCTACACTGTATGTCTCTCCATAGCATAGCGAAAGCCATTTAGGCTGGCAGTATTGCACTGCATGTTAAGTGCCCTGAGCCCTGTCATTTGTATTGCTGTGACTTAGCTACACTGTGTGTCTCTCTGCAGCATAGTGAAAGCCATTTAAGCTGTATTACACTGTTTATTAGGTACCATGCACCCTGTCATTTATTACTGTGACATAGATACACTGTGTGTCTCTGCAGCATAGAGAATGCCTTTTAGGCATTATTACACTGTTTGTTAGGTGCCCCAAGCCCAGTCATTTATTACTGCGACATAGCTACAATGTGTGTGTCTGCAGCACAGTGAAAGCCATTTAGACTGTATTACACTGCCTGTTAGGTGCCCCAAGACCTGTCATTTATTAGTATGACATACCAGTAGCTACAGTGTGTGTCTCTGCAGCATAGTGAAAGCCATTTAGACTGTATTACACTTTTTTGTTAGGTGCCAGAGCCCTGTCATTTATTGCTGCCTGTTATAGTCAGCTGCACTGTCTGCCTCTGCAACAATTAGTGAAACAATAGCTAGCCCTTTCACGGCTGTGTCTACTATGTCTCATATTTCCCAGTCTAAGTCTAGTAAAAGGAAGCACAGTGTTGCTGCATGTGCAACTGTTAATGATATGGACAATAGGAATCATACCACAAATGAAGAACATAGCAACAATAATAATAACATCACCAGAACTGGCACTAACTGTTCCTCCTGAACCAGAATAGCATTTTAGCATAGAAATGTCTGTTAGGTGCCCTGAGCCTTGTCATTTATTACTGTGATATAGCTACACTGTATGTCTGTAACACAGTGAAAACCATTTAGGCTATATTGCATTGTTTGTTATGTGCCTCGAGCCCTGCCATTTAGTACTGTGACATAGTTACACTGCCTGTTAGGTGCCCCAAGACCTGTCATTTATTAGTATGACATGCCAGTAGCTACAGTGTGTGTCTCTGCAGCATAGTGAAAGCCATTTAGACTGTATTACACTGTTAGTTAAGTGTCAGAGCCCTGTCATTTATTGCTGCTTGTGACAGACAGCTGCACTGTCTGCCTCTGCAACAATTAGTGAAACAATATATATTCCTTTCACAGCTGTGCCTACTATGTTTTGTATTTCCCAGCCTAGGTCTACTAAAAGGAAGCACAGTGCTGCTGCATGCTCAAATGTTAATGATATGGACAATATGAATCATACCACTAATGAAGAAGAAAGCAACAATAATAATATCATCACCAGAACTGGCACTAAATGTCAGCCTGAACCAAAAAAGCATGTTAGCAATGAAATTATAGTTGAGATTCAGAAATAACTGACTGGAGTTACTTGCAGAGGTACTGAACATTTTGCCACATGTGCCAAGATACATCAAGCTGCTGAAGCAGCATGCAGGGAGGCATCTCCTCAAATATAAGCTCAGATGCTGAGGCAGTGAATCCTGCTAGCTATGGCGGTGACAAGGGGACTGGGAATGAGATAGCCCAGGCTATGTCCCTCCTGATGATGATGGCACTTCCAGTTATTCTGAATCTTGTGGCAATGAGGTCTGTAGTTTGGCAGGTTAAAAAGAGCAAAAGAGCAAAAGAAAAACAGGCTGCTATGGATCTCCAAGGAAGTAGCAGACAAAGTGAATGAAAAGAAGCCAGCATTCAAAAGGTACAAGAAGACACAGAAGGAGGAGGATAGGGAGAGTTATCAGGAGAAACAAAGGGAGGCAGGGAAAGCAGTTAGGAGAACAAAAGCACAAATGGTGGAAAACATAGCCAAGTCAGCAAAAAAGGGGGATAAAACATTCTTTAGGTACATTAGTGAGAAGATGATAAGTAAGGCACGGATAGTAAGACTAAAAATGGGAAGGAGGAAGTGTGGAAGATGACTAGAAGAAAGCAGGCATATTGAACAAGTACTTTTGTTCAGTTTTAACAAAGGAAGGGGTAGGAGATGGGCCACAGATAGGGGAAAAGGGCATTAAGGGAAGAGAGGTGGACAGGAGCCCTTTTTCAGATGAGAGAGTCCTCAGGGAACTAGCAATACTAAAGGTAGACAAGGCAATGGGGCTGGATGAGGTTCACCCCAGGGTACTGAAGGAAATAAGGGAGGAATTGGCTGGACCTCTGATGGCACTGTTTAATCTATCACTAGATATGAGGGAAGTTTCATAGGACTGGAGGAGGGCAGATGTGGTCCCTCTACACAAATGTGGAAATAGGGGCAGATGTGGTCCCTCTGCACAAATGTGGAAATAGGGGGGAGGCAGAAAACTACAGACTTGTACAGACTTGAAAGCCTGACTTCGGTGGTGGGCAAGGTTATGGAAACACCACCTAAAGAAAGGATTGTGGAATATGGTTCTACATCATAAGGGCGATTGCCGAACAGCGATCATCCTTATGGCGAGTGTACATCGCTGAAATTCAATTTTGGTGATGTGCAACTCCATGCCAGTGAAAACGGTGCAAAAACTCAATATTTTTCTTTTATGCTCGGGGCTGTGCCCCCTGCACCCCCTGCTCCCACACCCCCCTATTATAGATTCTTAACTCCAGGAGGGTGCATGTTGAGGGAAGCGCATCTGTGAAAAAGAAATCACTGTCTCGGGCCGGCCACAACAAAATATGCCAGTGCCTGGTCCTGAACCCTGCATCCCCGCCATCCTAGGCCAGCACCCACCCCACCATGCTATGATGCCAGCTCAGTGGCACTCCGTGGCACCACCCCTCACAAACCCTCCCACCCCTCTCTCGGCATGCTCAATCCCCCCGCATGCATATACATGCACAACATCCTGTCACCTTTCGTGAACCCTCCCCATCTTGTCACCCTCCCTATGCCCTTGCTGTTGGGGCAGTCACCGCAAGAGGGTCGACGTCTTGGTAGGTGCCCACTTGAGGACAGCTGAAGTTACAGGATACTGTGGAATACCTCAAAAACAGTGGATTGCAGGATCTTAGGCAGCATGGGTTCACAGGAGGGAGATCCTACCAAACAAACCTGATAGAGTTCTTCAACTGGGTAACCAGGGAGGTGGATCAGGGAAGAGTGGTGGATGTGGCCTACCTGGATTTCAGTAAGGCCTTTGACACTGTTCCTCACTGAAGATTGGTAATCAAGCTGTAAATCCTGGGTGCAGGTCCAAAGATAGTAAAATGGATATGAAATTGGTTAAGTAACAGATCTCAGAGGGTGGTGGTAAAGGGAGCCCATTCAGAAGAAGTTAAGATAACCAGCGGGGTGCTTCAAGAGTCAGTACTGGGAATGGTCCTCTTCAATGTCTTTATTAGTGACACTACAGAGGGGCTGGAAGGAATGGTATGCCTGTTTGCGGGTGCCACAGGCCTCTGTAACAGAGTGGACACATGGGGGTGGAATAAAATGAGGAAGGATCTGAAAAAGCTAGAAGACTGGTCAAGAGTTTAGCAACTGGACTTCAAAGTCAAAAAGTTTAAAATCATGCACATAGGGCACAGAAACCCAAGGGCAACATATGATTTGGGGGGGGGGGAGTTAGTAACCACAAAACAGGAAAGGATCTGGGGATTATCAAATCTGATGAGTAGAAGGTAGCAAATCACTGTGATAAAGCAATGAATGCTAGGGTGCATAGAGAGGGGTATCACCACCAGAAAGAGGGAGGTAGTAATACCGCTGTATAGATCAATGGTGAGGCCCCACTTGGAAAATTGTGTCCAGTTCTGTCAGCCCCATCTCAGGAAAGACATAGACTGGGTGGAGGCAGTACAGAGAAGGGCAATCAAAATGGTGCATGACCTGCACCAGAAGCCCTACGAGGAATGATTCAGGAAGTTAAATATGTACTCTGTAGGGGAAACGGGAGACATGATAGAAACATTCAAAGAACTGAATGGTATCAGTAAGCTACAGGAAGGTGGCATTATGTACAGAAAGAGATGCTCAAGGACAAGGAGGCACAATATGATGCTGAAAGGAGGGAGACTTAGAGGGGATGAGAGGAAATACTTCTTTATGGAAAGGATGGTGAACACCTGAAACAGCCTCCCATTAAAGGTGGTGGGTACCAAAATGGAAACAGGTCTCAAACATGCATGGAATAGACACAAGGCGACCTTGGCAAAAGGACTGGGGTGAGGCAAGGCTGGAGATCAATTAGGGTCTATGGCAGCACAGTAGATAGGGACCTTAGGACAGACTAGGTGGGCCAAAAGGTCCTTTTCTGAAGATAGCTTCTATGTTTCAATGAGGGGGTAGGAGAGGATGCCACTGTAAGGCATGAGAGGCAAGTGCATAAAATCAAATCATATATTAAACATAAGATTAAGAAGATGAGCATGAATGAGAACAATTCATCTCAACAAGGAAACGGCAGTGTAGGGTTTCCTCCAGGTCCATTGACTGTACAGGAAATAGTGCCAGGCTTCATGATACAAAGCACAAAAGGTAAATCTTAAGTGTGAAATTTATTTTATATTGATTCTGCAGATGACTCTCAAGCTGTATGCAGTCTGTGCAAAAAGTGTATCAGTCATGGTGGCAAAGCTGGAAATTTTAGAACATCAGTAATGATATGACATGCAAAGGCAAAACACCCAATTGAGTGGGGCAGGGCAAGGAGTGTGGTTGGTATGGGTGGTAGTGGAGGTGATGGTGACGGTGACCATAGTGACAATGAACTGGAAGCCGGAAGTGACATTGAATCACTTGATGTGTCCCTTGTAGTCTTCCCAGATAACAATAGATTGTTTTCTTCTGACACCATCAAGTACTGCAAAATCCTGAAGTAGTACTCCATGTGAAAAAGGTGTGAAAAATACATTCCTCCCAAAATGATAAAAATATATCTTGTCATTCTCATAAACTAACATTAAAAGAAAGTGTTGCGAGGGCATCAACATTTACCCACTCGCATCCGGCATGCCCGCTGTTAAATAGAGCCATTGCAGAGTTGGCTGATTGTCAGCTTTTTACTTCTGTTGCTGGAAAGGTTTCCTCCAGTTCACAAACCGGATTGAACTACAGTACACCGTTTCTTGTAGAACATATTTCTTGAAAAAGACTGTTCCACAGTTGTATGACTTGGTGTATTCTGCGGTCATGAAACAGTTGAAACTTTCTGAGGTGAAACAGGTTGACATAACCACAGATATATGGATTGACTACATGACTGTTACAGCTCATTGGGCAAGTTTACAGTCAGAAAGTAATACTCCCCACTCTACCATGAGCAGTAGAAAACAGGCTGTATTATGTGTCACCACTACTGAGGAAAAGCACACTGCTGTGAATATTTTGCAGGAGCTGGAACAGCAATTCCAAAAATGCCTTACTCTGTATTCCTTATCTCCAGGGTTCATAGTGTCAGATAATGGTACCAACATAGTCAAAGCTGTTAGAGTTGGCAAATACCAACACATACCTTGTTTTGCACATTATTTAAATCTTCTCATTCATATTTTCTTAAATGGAAACAGAAATATTGAAAATCTGTGAGGTTTTGCTAGTAAAATAAGTGGGATTTAAGCAGCTCTGTGAAAGCACTAAAAATCCTGAATGGGCTGTAGAGGTCGAACAACTTGCCACCACATACATTAAAGCAGAAAGTTCCAAACCTCAGGAATTCAACATTTTACATGTTGGAAAGGCTTCTTAAACAGAAAAATGATGTACATGACTACACCATGCACAATCAAATAAGTAAAGTAGGCATCATGTCAGTCCCAGCAGCTGGACTCTACTTGAATATTTACCTTATTGGAGTCATTTGAGGCTGCCGCATGTGATGTCAGTGTGGACAGTGCAACTCAGAGTCACATTCTTCCTCAAATCAGATTTATTCACATTTTCCTTGATGACATACAGGAAGACTTTCAGTCAGAAGAAGACACTGCTGCTGTCATGTTGGCAGATGACTTGAGTCTCAGAATGTTGAATGATCAGAGAATAAATGGCATGATTAAGACTAACACCTATGAGTTGGCTATATTGCTAGATCCCCACTTTAAGTAGAACATTAACACCATCCTTCCTACAGGGGAAGACACTGAGTATTGGAGAGATATTCTGCTAACCAAATGTGACATTGTCCCACTACAAAAAGACACAGGCAGAAGGGGATAGGAAGAAGTACCAAGAGAAGCAAAGGCAGGCAGGGAGGTCAGTAAGGGAAGCTAAAGCTCAGACAGAAGAACACATTGCAAAATCAGTGGGTAGAGGGGACAAAACCTTTTACAGGTACATAAGTGAAAAAAGAAAGGCAAAGGGAGGGATAGTGAGACTGAAGGGGGAGGATGGGGTCCACGTGGAGGATGACAACAGTAAAGCTGACATATTGAACAGGCATTTCTGCTCAGTCTTTACTGAGGAAGAGGAGGGTAATGGGTCTGAAGGGAGTACAATGGGGTAAGAATGGTGCAGAAATTAACACAAGTCCCTTTACATGAAAAAGGGTCCTGAAGGAAGCTGGAAGTAATAAGAGTTGATAAAGCAATGGGGCCAGATGGGGTGCACCCCAGGGTCCTTAAAGAACTAAGAGAGGTGGTGGCTGAAACTCTGGCTATACTGTTTAGCTGATCACTGGAAACAGAGGAGGTACCCAAAGACTGGAGGACAGCAGATGTAGCCCCCTTATACAAAAGTGGGAACAAAGAGGAAGCGGGGAACTACAGACCAGTCAGCCTCAACTCAGTAGTGGGGAAGATCATGGAAGCACTACTGAAGGAGAGATTGGTGGAACATCTGGTTGTCAATGGACTACAGGACCCAAGGCAGCATGATTTCACCAGGGTGAAGTCATGTCAGACCAACCTCATTGAATTTTTTGACTGGGTGACTAGGGTGGTGGATCAGGGGAAGGCAGTGGACATGGCCTATCTGGACTTCAGCAAGGTCTTTGACACTGTGCCACATAGAAGACTATTACACAAACTGGGGAATATGGGTGTGGGCAGAACAGTAGTTTGGTGGGTAGGTAACTGGCTGGGTGGCAGGACACAGAGGGTGGTGGTAAATGGCTGTCACTCCACAGAGGGAAGAGTGACCAGTGGTGTACCACAGGGATCAGTGCTGGGACCAGTCCTATTCAACCTCTTCATCAGTGACATCGCGCAGGACCTAGAAGGCAGAATTTCACTGTTTGCTGATGACACAAAGCTCTGTAACAGAGTAGACACACCAGAGGGTGTAGACAGAATGAGAAGGGACCTGCAGAAACTTGAAGAATGGTCAGGAATTTGGCAGTTGAAATTCAATGCAAAGAAGTGCAAGATAATGCATATGGGGCACAAAAACTCTGGTACAATATATTAGTTGGGGGGTGAGGATATAGCATGCACCAAGCAGGAAAGGGATCTTGGGGTTATCATCTCTGATGACCTCAAGGTAGGGGAAACAGTGTGACAAGGCAGCAGGTAAAGCAAATAGGACGCTGGGATGCATAGGCAGGGGCATCACCAGCAGGAAAAGGGAGGTCATAATTCCACTATACAAGACACTAGTGAGGCCCCACCTGGAGGTCATTGTACAGTTCTGGAGACCTTACCTACGTAAGGACATAGACAGGGTAGAGAAGGCTCAGAAGAGGGCAACAAAGATGGTGCATGGATTGCATCACAAGTCCTATGAGGACAGGTTGAAGGAACTGAACATGTACTCCCTAGAGGAGAGGAGGGAGAGAGAGGGGATATGATAGAGACATACAAGTATCTTACAGAGAGGAACAGGGTGCAGAAATAAACTATTTTTAAGCAAAAAAGATGTTCCAGGACTAAAGGGCATGGGATGAAGTTGGAGGGAGGACGATTCAGAGGAAACATGAGGAAGAATTTCTTCACAGAACGGGTTGTGGACAAGTGGAACACCCTGCCAGAGGAAGTGGTGGGGGCTGAAACAATCACAGGATTTAAGAATGCATGGGATAGATATAAAGGAGTTCTGGAGGTCAGGGGTAAGGGGCAACAGACTTCAAGGAAAACATAAACTGAACTTACAAGCTCAAATGTGCAGACTGGGTGGGCCATAGGCCTTTATCTGCCAACACTGTCTATGTATCTATGTTACATGAGATGCCAGGAAAAGCAGCACAATAACTTGACAAAAATGAATAGGGGATAACAGAGGGCATAATCATGTAGTTAATAAAACTTGTAGGGGTTCCCAGGTATGAGTAAATTTAGATATTTGGCCAGGTATACTGGCAATGAGGTGCTCAGCCTGCAAAGCAAATAGGATCACCCTATGTAATTCCATATATTGGGGCACACTTTGGTTGAGTCAGTGCCAGAGGATCACTTTCTTGGCACACACACTGAGAT
This sequence comes from Neoceratodus forsteri, assembly GCA_016271365.2. NCBI lineage: Eukaryota > Metazoa > Chordata > Ceratodontiformes > Ceratodontidae > Neoceratodus > Neoceratodus forsteri. Next base: position 1,499,680,711 of record CM057456.1, read on the forward strand.
TAGGGCTATATGCAGCTGCTGGTGTCCGACCAGGGCATCTGTATAATTTCCCAGAATACATATTTCAGGAAAGAAGACATCTGATAGTTCCAGGAGGGGATCTAAACGTGCGAATCGAATTCCAAAAAGGGACCACCTTCTCACAAGACCACAGAATATGCAGTAAAGTACCAGATTCTTTACCACATCTGGAAAAAGATATATGGGGAGTTTACCCATTTTATGCAGCTTAACTGGGGTATAATAAAGATTATGCATGATTTTAAACTGCATAAGGCAGCATCTATCCCATTTTATATAAGTATATAAGTGTTTCTATATAACAGGCCAGCTTCTGGTATTGTTGGAGGACAGAAGGGATTGGTCCCAGCAATAAAACCTTGAACCTTCAGCAGTGGCCAGGAAAACCTGATGGGACCAGTAGTAATATGATATATAATGTGTAGTGGGAGCCTTAGAAACAAGAGGAAGGACCAAGTTACCAAAGGGACTAAGCCATGGTCCTGTGCTGAAATATTACAAAAACATATGTAATAACTGAAAATACCAGAAACAGAAGGAGGCAGGCCAGATATATTTGGCACAGGCCTCCTGGAATGATAGTAGCTTGTAGTTAAAGGTAAGATCTCCAACTATTTGTACCCCCATATCAGGCCAGAACTTCCTGGAGAGAAGCTGTCCAGCTATACGGAAGTTGGGGTTGCCAAACAGTGGTTGAAATGTATCTTTATAAAGGCAGATTTTAAAAAATGAGCAGAGTTATTGATGATATTGGAGGGATGCATCCAAGGAGGAGTCTCTTAGTGTGCAGGGAAGTTTCATCCTGGGAAGAAAGGGAAGCAACTTTATATCTATGTCAGTGAAAAGACACAGGGAACTCTCTATGTCCACCCACTGTGGGATATAGGGTCTAGGTGGAGCACCTTCAGCTGTCCCGAACCAGTGTGAAATATGAGTAAGATGCAGGGTTAAATAATAAATGAAGAAATTTGGAGCCTGCAGTCCCCCATCGAGCTTCATACGCATTAGTTTAACTAACGCTCTACATTCAGTTTTACCCTGCCACAAAAAGGAGGAAATAAGTCTGTGGAGGGAGTGAAACCATGATTGGGGAAAAGTAAAGTTGTACATTTAGAGTGGATATAATAACTGGGATAAAATATTCATTTTAATGATGTTCAACTGGCCCCACATTGAAAGGGGCAACAGTGACCAAAGATCCAAATCAACCTTAATGTGAGCTAACAAGTCAAGGTTGAATTGTCACATCTTAAGGGAAGACGTACTAATGTATATCCCCAGATATTTCATTTTATCCTGACGCCAGACCAGACCAAGGTGTGCAACATCTGCCTTAAAAGTAACAGTGTTAAGGGGCATTACTTCAGTTTTTGCTACAGGTAGGTTCAATTTATAGTTAGAAATACTGTTGAAATTGGATATAATGTGTAAGGCCACAGGCAGGGATAAAGCAGGGGAATAAATATGTGTAACAGAATGTCATCAGGATATACTGACAGTTTATAATTAGTTTGGCCAATTGAAATGCCCGAGACCTAGGAGAAAAAGTTAATTTTCTGAAGAAGAGGTTCCAAAAAGAGGTTGAACAAATAAGAAGAAAGAAGGCAACCCTGCCTGGTGCCTCAGTGAAGGGAAAAAGGGGAGGACAAAATCCGGTTACAAAGAGTCCGGGATGATGGGGAGGAGTAAGGCACTTTGATCCATTGAATAAATACTTGGGGGATGCCGTATTTAGGTAATATATGTTATAGGTAATACCATGAGACCTAATCAAAAGCTTTTTGGGCATCCAGGGACACCAAGGCCACAGGAATATGGGAGTCCCTGGACTCTGAAACAAGGTAGGATAGCTTCCTGAGGTGGTCAGATGAGAGTCTACCCCGAACAAAATCAACTTGTTCCCTGCTAACTAGGGAGTCCCACACTCAGCCCAATCTACAGACCAGCGCCTTAGCTAGAATTTTTAAGTCAACATTAATAAGGCATATGGCCTGTAGTTGGATACCAACAGGGGATCCCTGTCAGGTTTAGGGAGGACCACTATAGTGGCCACAGTGAGGGAAGGGTCAGAAAGACCAGTCTGAAAAATATAATTATAGGTATTTAGTAAAATAGGGGCCAGTTGATCCTTACAAGCCTTATAAAAGTTAGTGATAAACCCGTTCAGTCCATGGCATTTATTGGATGCCAGAGAGTCAATGGCTTGAGATATTTCAGCTGGGTTAATGGGGCTTGTAAAACGTCGACTTGAAGATCAGACAGGTGGGGGGAGGGGTGTATTCCGAAAAAAAGCCTCCAACTGAGCGGGACAAAATGGAGTGGAGGGAGGAGCATATAGCTGTTGGTAGAAGGTCTTGAATGCATCAACAATATCCCATGGTGAAGTGAGGAGGGAGCCTGAGTTGGTACGAATAACTGGGGTAATCTTGTCAAGAGTTTGGGATCTTAAGCAAAGGGCAAGCAGCTTCTCCACTTTTTCCCCCTGATCAAAATATTTTACTTTAGTATGGAACGGAAGATGTTCTGCCTTTTCCCTCAGTATGGTGTTATATTGAAAACAAAGGTTATTGAGATGTTCCCAGTCAGTCTGTGGGGATGACTGTGAGACCTGTCCTTTTAAAGCTCTTATCTGGTTCGACAAGGAGGATAGGATAGTAGAGGTTTGCTTTTTCCTTGTAGTTGCTAAGCGGATCAGTTCCCCTCTAACAGCATATTTCAGGGTCCCCATAGGCTATCAAGGGTAGGCATGAAGGGAGAATTAATCTCCATAAAGGAAGCACTGCAGGTGCTGTAACAGGTCTTCTGACTTAAGGAGTTGATTACTTAGGATCCTCATTTTATCCCTATGTAATGAGGGAGAACAATTTAGTTGGATAACGGCTGGATGATGATCAGAGATTACTTTGACTGAATAATAAGACAAAAGGACACCAGGAAGATGTTCTACCCCTATCAGGAAGTAGTTGAGTTGAGTAAAAGTGTTATGAGGTAGTGAGTGGAAGGAGTATTCTTGACTATCAGGGTTCAGTGTCTTCCATGGGTCTACCAAACCCACAGAGTCCATCAAATTCCATAGAGCCAACTGGCCACAGGAGAGGGCTTCACGAGTCTGTCCAGTCCAGTCAAGGTCATTAGATTGGACTAAGTTCCAGTCTCCCACGAGGATAATGGGAAGGGAGGTCCAAGGGGCCAGGATAGTCATGAGAGTAGTAAAAAAGGTAGGATCCTCAGTGGTAGGACCATAGAGAGCTCCCAGAATCACTTCCAAGTGTCCCAGTAATGCACGGAGTATAAGATAACGGCCTTGAGGGTCCTCTACTTCTTGTAAAAGATGGAAGGGAATTCTCTGGGCGATAAGAATAGTCACTCCCTTTTTGCAGGAATCCGAGCCAGCACCAAATGCTTGACCCACCCAGGATCACCGAAGAAGGAGAGCATGGGATGGGAGCAGGTGAGTCTTTCGCAAAAAAGCGATATCGACTTGGATTTTGTGTAATGAAGCAGAACCTTGGATAGCTTCATAGGGGACTGGGTGCTCTTAATATTCCAAGTACAGAACCTATAGGCAGCCATCAAAAGACATTAAAGGATAAACAAAGGCTTACTCAGGTATAAGGAAGAGAACAGAAGAAGAAAAGGTTGATAACTCCCCATGTGTCTGTTTCCTGGTGGTTCCCTCCCCACCCCATGTCCTCTGGTGGTGCCCACCCACCCAACTCACAGCCACAAATACTGTGTATAAGCCACAAAGTACAATAATAGAACAAACAAGGTAGTAAAACCCCTCACCCCCAAAAGAGCAGACTCCACAAACTCAAAAAAACCTCCCCATACCCCTGCCCTGCAAATCCCCTAACCTACCCCCCACCTGCAACAAACTGAAGTAATCTTGGAGGGTTAACAAATCATTCAAAGAAGGAATGATGCAATTGGTCAGACCATCCCTCAGGTAACAACTTCCTCAGCACCTTCCTGCCAGAGAAAAGCCCAGGGCCCCAAAGTGAGACCCCTAGGTAGCCATCAGAAAATGCCCTGGGCTAAATAGACATAAAAATAAAAATTAAGGGATGACTGCACCATGGACATCAAAAAAGAAATCTCTGGCAGGCAGGGAGACAAACACCTCTAAACACGGTTCATGATGATACTCACCACGAGTAGTTATCCCACCCAAACCCCCTGCCCCTCCTGTTTCAATTAACCAAAACTACAAATGGGTATTAATGCCAGGGATACCAATGGCACTCCAACCCCCTTGTCTCCCTAAAACAATTCCACTATTATTACCTCCCTAGGCATAAGTACAAAAAACAACTAATGCAAAGCACCTAATTACACAAAAAAAACTAAACAATGGGGTTATGCCCCATAGTATTATCTACATGTATGTTAAATAAATCTAAAGGAGATAAACAATATATGGGGCACCACCCTGGTGCACTGCAATCCTTGTGCAGTGGATTAGAGGAGGCCCAGTAGCACCTAGAGGGGCCACCTTAGATAAAGTCTAGCAAGAAGAGCAGTGTAAAAGGCATCAACCCAGTCTGATGGTAAAAATGTCCCAAATTCAATGTAAAAAGGATCACTGAATGTAGAACACTGCCCTCAGTGGAGGAAGATCCAGCCACATCCACAATGCCAAGCAAGAGCAGAAAGTCCAGGAAAAACCAAAGGAGTTGTTCTCATAAGCCCACTGAAGTCACCAGATGTAGAGCACTACTACAGGAGATTACCAGAGCACCCCGTGTTGCATGGCTCAGTGCAAAAAGTAAAGCACTGCATCCCAGTTTGGAGAAGGATCAGCTGCCATGTTGCTTTGCAAATAAAGGTGTTGCTGCATCCTATAGAAAGTCTATTCTAGGAAGCAAACAGCAATGAAAAAAGGGGACATGCAGAAGGTAGCCATCCAGATAAAGTCCTCATAAAGAGAGTCACCAGACTGGACATCTGGAAGCTCAGTTAGTCTCCACTGCAAAATGCAAGGGTAAACCAGTCCAGAGAGGTTGTGCACAAAAGAAGGGTCAGACAGCATTTGTGAGTAGGAGGCAGTGCAGTCATAGATAGGATGGCACAACTTGCTAGTAGAGCACAATGTTCAAAGAATAGCCATGATATGACACTGTCCCTTGAAGGAAGAGTACTGGTAAAATAGAGATCTGCAGAAAGATCCATCAAAACTCAAATTGCAAAAGAAAGTCCACAAGGCTAGGTAAAAATCACAGTCAAACAAGAAATGACTTCCCTCACTCAATGGACTGAAACAGGTCTGGGAGCAATTAGAGGAGGTACTGAGCAGCCCGAGAAGCCTCATCAAATGAATGCCATGTCCCTGGGATCAGAAGTTGTTGGTGGGCAGGATACTGCATCCTAAATCTAATACCAGCTGCAATTATTTTGGTCACAGTCGGGTGAATGGACACCCGTTTCTGCCGCACTGCAGTGGGCAGATCCTGGATGACCCGCAATTTTCAATCTCCCCAGATAACTTCACGGAGGTCTCTTATTTTTTATAAAATATGCTGCATGTCCAGGAAGTTTAGGAGGCACAAGATAAATGGGCTTGGTAGGGATCACACAGGTGGCTTAGGACAGAAGCAGCAGTGTGATCTCTCCACAATGCAGCAGGTATTATTGGGAGAGGGCTTTGCAATTTGTTCCAAAAGTTTCTGTGTGAAGATAATGGGACAGGCACCTTCCTCCCCCTCCAGTAACCTGAGGATAACTACAGTAGATTATTCCTTCTGGATCTCCCTTCGAGGTCATTCATCTTGCTCTCCATTTTCTGAAGCTTTTGCCAGAGAGAGGTAATGGCAGGGTCCACATTTTCTCTCTCCACAGTTCGATGGAGAAAATGCATCTCTCTGAGTCCATCACACTGCATTTCAGTTCCCCCATATCTGTATGGAGAGCTTTGAGTTCATCTGTCACCATCTTGAGGGAATCTTTCAGTGGTGCTAGCTTCTCCAGGAATTTCTCCTCTGAAAGGGGGTAGCAGCAGCCATTTGTTTGGAACCTTTAAGCTGCAGTCTGGTCCTGGTCTTTTGAATTTTTAGAGGCCTTATCTGGTGTAGATGGTTCAGTGTGGTGCGGTGGGGTTGCTTTCATTTCTGCATCCATCAGAGTCCAGTGAAAACTCAACGCAGAATGCAGACTGAAGGCATACAGGATACCAGAAGTAGACAGGTAGCGGAAATCACAGGATTCACTCAAAAATTACACAAAAGTATTTATTTAATCAAAGGAGGAGCGGGAGCTGAGGGCCGATACAACTACTCCTGCTGAGGCATCACGTGACTCCAGCCTTATCTTGAATCTGGCTATTCTTGGTAGGTTCAGCAGAGATTCGTTCAACTATTGGGGTGCTCGGTAGGTGAAAGAGCATTGAGCCTGGCTAGTATGTTGGAAAGGTACAGATTATACTTTCCTAGCCATGCTCCTGGTTGTGTATAGGTTATTGACGGGGTACAAAAGGGATTGTATGTAGGGGAAAAACCCAAAGAGTACCTTCATTTCTAGTAGGCATACCTGGTACTTGATTCTATCCTGCAGTGGGAGCCAGTCTGATTGGGAGTATAGGGAACTTGTATGTGTGAACCTATCTGCACCCAGGATAAACTGGCAGGCCTTATTTAGTACCAATCTGACCCTATTTAGGACCTTGTCCATGGCTGCATCATACACAGCCAGGCTATAGTCTAGCACTGACAGTATAGTGCTAGGTATTACAGTGTGGTTTGCTGCAGGCATGGGGTATTGCCTATGTCTGTAGAGAGCATATACTGTTGTAACAGTGACACTGTTACAGCGACACCAACCTGTCGACATCTGCAGTGTTGACCGTGTTGTTCGAGCGATGACCGTGTCATTAACTCTGGAGTTTGAATGCTCTCTCTCAACATCCACCCACCCCCCCCGGAGTTGGAATCCATAAGTCCGGAGGGTGCGTGGGGCAGAGCTCCCCACATGGAGGGGTGCGGGGGGACAAAGTCCCCGCATGAACACCGAACAGGTGTCAGTGTGATCCCCGTCAGGGTCGGGATCTGGCGGTGTCAGAGATGTCAGCGACCATGTGTCATTGTGGGGAAGGCTGGTGATATTTTTGTCACCGCGGCATGGTGGAACCTGTAGAGTGCACCTAATCATGTGTGAGCTACCTTTGCAATAGTGTCCACATTGGGAGGGGGCAAATGTAAGTAACTCATCCAGAGTTATCCCTAGGTACTTAAAAATGATAACATGTTCAACTGCATTATCATTGCCATTCTAGATGGTGAGTGGAAGTTTTTTTTCTCTGTTTGAGGACCAACAAAGAGCATGTTTTTTGGTTTTTATAGTTCAGTAACAGCTTATTCTGACAACCACCTTTCAAGTGCCCCAAAACTGCATTGGAGTTCTCAAGTAAGGGACATTTGGTAAGGGCTGCTGGCAAAGATGACTACTTTATCTGCCTAAAGGAGGATATTTAAAGAGCAGGCCACAGGGAGATTGTTAACAAATAGACCGAATTATAGTGGACCAAATATTGACCTCTGAGGTGCACCAATGGAAACGCTTCTGGCTTCAGACAATGAGACATTGATCCTCACACATTGAGAGCAGTTGGAAAGATAGCTTCTAAACCAAGACACTGTGTCTAATGAGAGGCCAAGAGTATAGAGTCTGTATAGTAGGAGAGAGTGAATCAGCTGTATGTGCAAATGAACTCTGATGGGATAATGATCCTGCTTCCATGCAAATTGTCTCAGTAATAAATAACTGGGAGAGGAATTCCATAGAAGATACATGAAATACAAGCTGAACTGTGCCTGTGTATTACATTCCTAAAAGTTTTCCCAGAGGCATCAGCAGCTCTTTAAGTATCCCAAGCAATCACTTTCAGTTCAGTTCCCTAGTTAGTCCTGTCTGTCTTATCAGATAGTAATTGCTCAATCCAGAATGCCCTAATCAAACTAGCAGAATCCCCCTTCACAAATTGAAGCCAGGCTAAGGGATCCACATACCTCCACCCCACACTTACAGAGATGCTGTGGTCACCCAAAACTGCTGCATCACTAGTTGGGCGTAATTTGGAGCTCTGCTCCCCAGAGTTCACAGTGTCAGGTAAATCTGTTAATTGGTCAAGGAAGGGTGTGGCAATATATGGGATATACACTTGCAATAGCTAATCCATACCTCCAAGTGCCATGAACACTTTTGTTCTTTGGGGCACCTAAGCCGTATTCACCTGCCCTCCAGAATTTCATGGACGGCTTGAGGGATGCAGTGTTATTTTCACAATAAAGTAATAGTGCTTCCTCATAAAAGGATACAACAGTGTAGGAGGACTACTGTATTTCACAATCACCAACTCTCACATGCTGCAGGGGTTCTACTGATTGGCCTAGGTCTGGTCGAGCTTCATAACCACTATGTCCCCTAGTCCCATGAGGGGCTGTGCAGTGGAGGATAAGGGTTGCCTCAGGCTGTAGATGCCACCCTTGAGTGCATCTAATGGGGCAGCATTGAGGAGTAGAGTGTTCTGGGGCAGCAATTTTTAAACTGTGCATATGCTTTCTTGACTGGGAATTGGGCCTGATGTTCCTGAATAGGCATGGGTGCTGTTAATATCTCCTTTATTTGGACTGTTGGTAATTCTCCAATAGCCTTCCTATTGTACTAAGGCACATACAGTCTTAATATTCAGGTGCATCAAATGGATTCTCTGTAGAGCAGAGCAGTATGAAAAATTTCACCAGCAGAATTTGTCCAGAATGTTAATTCTACTTCCAAAATGCTTTTCAGAAATTCTTTTTGAGTTCCACAGGGCTCCAAAAAAGTGAAATAATATTTTCTGGATTGATTAAACCACAGAATAATATTCTGCAGGTTGCAGGAAAGGAATCCGCAGTTTATGTAAATGGAAGACTACTAATTGAAAAGGAGAAGTGCTATATCACTGCACAGCCTTTTATCCCTCCTTACATCAGAAAGTACTCACCCAGAAAGGCACATGACTGGCCACTTGATATATAATACAATGGCATCTATTAGTTTTCATGAATAGAATACTCATTCAATACACATCTTGGACTGATATTTTATAGCACTTGCTGTTTTTGTAGTCTTGTTTTAAAACAGGAGCATCCATAGAAGCACACTCAGAAAGAAACATTGAGACAGTTAATTACAACATCTAAACACCCCACAATTTGTTTGCCAAACAACATTGTGTAGACAAACACAGAACTGCAGGGTAGAGTCCTCAGTTATGTGACCAAGGGTCTTCGTCAGGGGGTCCCCAATGAAGACCCTTCGTCATAGCTTTGAGGCATCTACCCTGCAGTTCAAGTGTTTATCTGCACACAATTTGTTTGGCAATAAATCAGCAAAGTAAGCTAAGATGCAGTAACTAACTGTCTCAGTGCTCCTTCTGACTGCACTGTTTCTTGTTATTATTTGGGGACTGGCACTCCCTCCAGCTACACATTGGACATGTACCAGGGAGTACAAAATCACACATACCCATAATGCAAAGCATCATGGGCTATATATGCAAATCACCACAGAATATTATGCTGGTTCAACTTTAAGCAGAAATGCATTGTGACAAAAGGCCTCTCACACTGTCTGTAAAGGGTGCCAACAGAAAACACAGACACCTGTTTCGTCCTACCAGGACTCATCAGTGTGCCTCATCTATATGACACCCCAGTGGAATGAACCAGCTACCCTAAGTTGGTCTATCTGGGTTATGTTGTGGTAAACCCAATAAAAACCAAAAACAAGTTAAAAGACAAAGAATCTCAGTGCACAAACACTGAGGCAAGGGTTACCACAAAGGGCACTGGCCGGGAAGCAAAGTTTCAAAGAAATACAAAATAACACACACAAACACCCATAATGCAAAGCATCATGAGCTGTATATGCAAATCACAACAGAATATTATGCTGGTTCAACTTTAAGCAGAAATGCATAGTGCCGAAAGGCCGATCACATAGTCTGCAAAGGGTGCCAATAGAAGACACAGACACACGTTTCATCCTACCAGGAAAAGGAGAAGTGCTATATCACTGCATACCCTTTTATCCCTCCCTACATCAGAAAGTACTCACTCAGGAAGGCACATGACTGGCCACTTGATATACAGTGCAATGGCACCAATTCGTTTTCATGAATAGAATACTCATTCAATACAGATCTTGGTTTGAAATGTTATAGCACTTGCCATTTTTGTAGTCTTGTTTTAAAACAGGAGCATCACATAGAGAAGCACACTCAGAAGGAACATGCACCATGGAGTGAAGCCATTTCTCCCACTTGGGCATCCCATAGATCAGCTGCAGACTACACATAGTCTAGTGCTTCCACAACAAAATGTAAATCCTACATGGCCGGTTTTTGTTTTTATTGGGTTTACCACAATGTAACCCAGATACATAAAGCTAATCAAATTTCAAAGTTAACAGCACAGAGCCTATATATATACACATTAGGGGCTTTGAATCAATGCTGGGCTGGGTACGCATGATTCATATGTTCCCCACCCGTGTACTGCCTGTTCATGGCCCCAGTGCACAGCTGCATGAAATGGATCGGTGGACACAGGCAGGCATCCAATCAGATGCCCATCCTCTGTTCCTGAAGTGTATCCCCTGCTCCATGTGATCAGGGGATTGTCGGAGGCACTGGATGATAAAATGTTCCAAAGACTGATGAGTGCCCAAATCACTGGGATGACAGGGAGGGCTGGGGCAACACAGTGGGGGAGTCCTCGATCCACTGCAGCTGGCAGGTGTATTCTGGAGGGAGCACAAAAGATATGGCTGAGTCCCCACTGCCGTATCCTGCTCCCCCCTTGCCTTGAAGTCTGCACTTTTGTAAATATTGCAGAGTAGGGACATGCTCCCAGAAGCACACCCAGAGCAGCCACGTGCATAGCTGTGTGACTGGCTAGGTGAGCCATTGGTGAAGGGACATGCTTCCCTTCTGTAAATGCCGCAAGTGGTCCACCGGATCCCAGTGTGCAGCATTCTGTGGTGGGCTGCCTACATACCACGTATGCGTAGCGTATAAGCTACCCACCCCTTAATGCATAGAGACCACTGCCCCAGAGTAGTAATAAGATCCAAAACATGATAAAGTTTAAAAAGAGAAATCAAAAAAACATTCAAAATAGGTCTAAAGAAATGAAAAAGCTGCCTAAGAATGATATGAGGCGAAGGTTAAAAATATATTTAAAAGCAAGAAAGGGCTGTAAACACAACTCTTCATTCATACTCTGGAGTAGTTTAGTTAGTACTGTAAACATCCACAAAAAGGGTGGTTTGTGGAATTTTACCTCTGTAGTTTGGTGGGGCTCTCAAGGAGATGAAGACCAATGTTTGGAAGGTGGAGCATTGCTGGTGGATAACCCAGTCTGAGGAGGATAAACTGGCTTTGAGAGTTCACTACAGTAACTATTAAAAGGGCAATCAACCATAAGAAGGCAGAGCTCCTGTCCAGGGAGATTGCCACAGGGAGGAACAGACCAGCTCTGCTCTTTTGGACTGTGGACAGGCTACTCCACCCTGTCTATCTGCAGCCAAAAAAGAGCATTTTCAGTCACCTTGTAGGTAGAGTTTGCTCAGTTCTTCTCTAACAGGGTGTTCTCTATATAGTCTGAGATCTCCCCAGTGGGATAAGATCTGTCTCACAGTGGTGGGTCTTGCATAAGCAGAGGCACTCTTATTATCTGGGAGAAGTTTTGGCCAGTGGGGGTGGCTGAGGTCATTGAGGTAATCTCAAAACTGCGGACCCCCTTTTGTGAATTGGACCTGGGCCCGACTCATCTCCTAGTGGGGTGTGCTGCATCTATTGATCCAGTGTTCACCGAGCTAGTTCATTGCTTGCTGTCATAGGAGTTCTTCCCCAATGCCTTGATGGAGGCGTTGGTGAAGCCCCTTCTGAAGAAGTCATCACTCGACCCTGACGATTTGGCAAATTATCAACCTATCTCCAACCTCCCATTTTTGGGGAAGGTTGTTGAGAAAGTGGTGGCTCTGCAGCTTGAGATGCACCTCACAGCTCTTGACATCTATGAGTTGTTCCAGTCTGGATTTAGGGCAAGGCATCGCACTGAGACGGTGTTGGTCAGGGTCTCAAAATGACCTCTTCAGGGTGAAAGACAGAGGAGATTGGTCAGTTCTCATTCTCCTGGATCTCTCCTCAGCATTTGACACCACGGACCACATTGGGCTTCTGGGTCACCTTAGAGAGTATAGTGGACTTGCCGGTACTGTCATCAACTGTTTTGAGTCTTTTCTCATGGCTAGGATACAATGGGTAGAGATGGGGAATTTCACCTCCCGTCCGAAGCTCCTGCCCTGTGGAGTTCCTCAAGGCTTGATCTTGTCACCGGTGTTGTTTTCTTTTTACATGCCACCCCAGGTGAGCTCAGTAGACATTATAGTCTGGGATTTCACTGTTATGCAGATGATACCCAACTGTACATGTCTTTTGCTCCCAGGACAAATAATGCCATGGACATGCTAAACAACTGTCTATCTGAAATCCAAGAGTTGATGTCCTCTAACTGGCTGTGACTGAACCCCTGCAGGACAGAGGTACTGGTGATCCAGCCTGGTTTCTGGCATGATGTAGCTGCCACTGGGTTAGAAACAGGGTTGTTCCTTGGACCTACTACGTTGGTGGCATCCACTAGGGTGAGAAATCTGGGCATCATCCTTGACTGTTTGAAGCTTGATGCTCAGGTACCATCATCCAAAGTGGTTTCTACCACTTAAAGAATGTCACCCAGATGAAACCCCTAATTCCATCTGGTGACCGCCCATGCTGGTGGATGCCTTTGTTACGTCAAGGCTGGACTACTGTAATGCTTTGTACTTCAGGATCAGTGGAGGGAACCTCCATCAACTGCAGCTGGTGCAGAATGCTGTGGCCAGGACACTGATGGGCCTGCCCCAATCCTGTCATGTGACCCTGGTCCTGGAAGGTTTGCACTGACTGCCTGTCATATGAAGGATCATCTTCAAGGTGAGCTTTCTCACTTATTAGGCCCTATATGGCTCCGGACCTGCTTATCTGAGAAACCTCCTGACCCCTGCTCTCCCAGTGCTCTCCCTCCACTCCTCCACTGAGGGTCTCCTAGCAGTTCTGAGGGCCAGGCTGAAAACCTCAGGGGACCATGCATTCGACGTGGCTGGCCCAGTTCTCTGGACCTCGCTCCCCAGACCCTTGAGGGCGGAGGCTTTTAAGCCATCAGTGGAGGCTTTTAAGAGGGGTCTGAAAGCTCATCTTTTTTAAAGAAGCATTTTCCTGATTGTTTGCAGCTGATTTTATTATTTATTTATTATGGATTTTAAACGGTTGTTTGCTGACCCTGTATATACTGTTCGTATAACCTTGCTGTGTTTTATGTCTTCGTATTGGGTGTCATATAAATAAAGTCTTACTTACTTACTCACTTAAGGCCTTAATACACATTCTAATTGCTGCTGAATATGTATTTGCATGAGTAATGTTCCTTATCTGTTCCCTTTATAGTGGCATGCATAAATTAGCCATCTAATGTACCTGATCAAGCAATTACAGACCTAACTAAAACATTAACATTCTTCATTGGTTAATAAAAAACAGTGAAACTGTTGGCTGACTTAACAAAATTGGCTAAATACAGTCAGCAGAGGTTAAAATTCATGAGCTAATTAATTAAACCTGCACCAGTTAATTATACGGTAGCAGCTACTTGAATTAATGTTTCATCTGACAGATATTCCTTAATTGATCTCTTATTTGGAGATTTTATAAAACATTTCTTTAGGAGTTACTGGAGTTTGTGATGCATGTGAAGACATCTTGTAGACCCCAGATGTATTCATGTGCATTAGACTTGTCTTTTCAAAATTTGCATTCCAATTCTAAATTCTTACTTTATTTTTTAATTTTACTTCCTGTCCTCAGTCCCAGTCGGCAACTCCCACTTCTGTACTGCCTGCCTGTTACAGGTGTAATCAGTATATTTACATATCATGGATTTCTGTGGGAAAATTAAAGAAATGTTCAGATCTGGTGGCTTACTGTACATCCCTCACAAACAGCTGCTCCCACCAGACTGACCACAAATGCTTGTTCGGCCATCCTGGTGTTTCAAAGGCTGTGTTTATGTCTGATTACTTGTGATGATGTCTGTGTCAGCCAGTAATGCCAGGGCATGATGGGGTTTGTTCTAGTGGATTTAATATTCTTGTTTACCGTATATTTATATTTTAATGTTACTTGTCTCTTTTCCTTATCAATTGCTGTTCTTACAAATGGGAAAGGAAAATGACTTGCATACCCAGTACAATCCGAGCATAAACAAACTGGGACCTACCACCGCTTCTGCCATTGAAATGAACAAAACAAAGCACACCAACTGGCAGGGAAGGGAGACTATATGTGAGGCATTTGTTTTTAAAGAAATGCTTAATAAAGCATAAATGGTGCTTTCAACATGTCGCTTGACTAGTAGGAGTGTCATCTCAAAGTCATATTTGTGTTCCAGAACTGCTCAGCTTTGCTTTGCAGTTCTCAAAAGCAAAGATGTCTTTGAAGTAACACTCTTGATTAACAGGAGACATCTCAAAGACATCACTTACCTGTAACAGAGATAGTGTAGTACTGTAGCATATGCAGTAGTGGCTGACACTTTCAGTGATCATGTAATTAGCCTTTACTGTTAGAAAACTAGTGGGCCAATTTTTTATATAAAATTTTAAGGGTCAGCATATTTAAATGTTCCACTAATCCAGGCACAATATAAAGTATATTTTACTCTTTGCAGCACATTATAGAAAAGACAGTAGCACTAATCAGCATACATGTTCTATCTTCTGGGTGCAAATACTGTATGCTTATATATGACACAAATTTAGCCAAGCAATGTGCCAGGACAGATCAGATACATCTGTACTGTGGTTGCTAATTATTCGATGCACGGGAAAAATGGACTGTGTGCTGCTAAAGTAATCTCGTTTAGAAGGATGAGACTTGTACTGAATGCAATCCCAGTCTAGAATATTGTAGTGAACTGGCTGCTAATGTCTGTATGGCATTCACTGCTTCTATCCTGGGGACGAGAGAAAGAGAGAAAGAGGGAGGGAGGGAGGAAGAGAGAGAGAGAGAGAGAGAGAGGCACACAAATGACATATAAAATAAACCTTTATTGTAGTAGCAGTGTAGCAGGCCAAATGCCTTGTTTGGCAACAGCTACTGGTTTAACACTACTGAACTACATTAGAATTTGGGTTCTGTATGGCCCTAGCACTGGCACACAGAGGTGCTGGCTGGTTCCAGTATTAGTTCACTCTGGAATTGGCAGAGTCTGCTTCAGGCTTGCTTCTCAGACAGGTGGTATGTAGCAGGAGTGCAGGATCATTCAGTATCAGTCACCTGCAGCTTTTTCACAGGCTGGTGTGGCCTCTTTACTGCCACACTGTATCCATCAGTCATATCCATCTGTTGCTTTCACAGCTGGGCTCTTGGGCCTCATCCTAACACTCAGGCAGACTATGCACTGGGTTTGGATTTGCCATGTAGAACTAAGGTTGGAGACGTTACCAATTTAACCACTTAACTCAAAAAGGACAGAAAATGTTATGTTCCCATAATTCACAGCAGATTTTCTGAAGCCTAGCAACCATACGTTGTTAGATGACACGCCGATTATTTCGTCATGGGCTTCGATATGTAAAAGCACTGAGGAAAGAAATCTAAGTCAATGCTGTTGTGACTTCATGCCTGGATGACGTCATCTAAAGCACAGTGGTTTCAACATCAGCAGTCACTTCACAGTTGGCTACTGCTGTAGCTAGTTAGTTGCTTGGTAGCCATAAGATGGGCAAGTCATGCCCACAACAGCACTGTTCCTAGGGAAAAACCCACAATTCTCAGCTCTGTTTCAGTACCCACTCTGAAAAATGTATACTTTTGTAAAATCCCACTCCTTCAGTTTTCATCTTTTTTCCTTTTAAACCCTGAGAGGTCATTTTAAACTCTCAGCAGATTCCACAGCCATATCAAACTTTCGTATTTCATCAAATACCCATATAGGAAGGAAGCTAATATCATGGCTCTAATACCATGACACAACCTCCAAGATCTCCATTTCCAATGGTGCAACAATCTGGCAAGACTTTTTTTGTCTTTATCAAGCTCCCTTTTTTTCGTAAATTGTCCCTGGTATTCAGTGAACATGGTGACTGGGATTGAGCGGCTGAAAAAAGGATGACTCAGTCATGGCACCTGTGTTCTGGGCTACCTGGCAGGGTAGCAACTTGGATACCGGGTTTAGTGACTAGATGACAAGATGCATATATATATATATAAATACTCATGCAGTGGGGGAGGGACCACTCCATGCGATGGGCAGAAGGGAAGGAAGGGTATGTGGGGTGTAGAGTGGTGGTCAACTGCTGAGCTGGCCATGTGGTGTGGTGGGTTGGGTGACAGACTGGGGTTGGGAGGGTGCTGGGTTCAGTTCTGGGGTGTGAGCGATTTTTGCGCCTGGGCCATTTTTAAAATTTTTTTACGTTTTACACACACACACCCCCGACAAGCACCCCCTGGAGTTGATAATCTTTAAGTAGGGTGTTGTGGGGGATAACACAGAAAACCAGCACCGGTTTTGTAGTCGTTGTGAGTGTACATCGCCGTTATTTATTTTCGGCAATGTACACTCACCAAAACAGTAATCGCCCTTTGGCAATCGCCATTATGACATAGAACCATTTTCCCTGCATGTAACATGTGTTCCCCCACTTCAGTTTCCATCAGTTCCTGTGGTTACTTTCAGGTAATAATTCTCCTGGATGGCTCCTCTTAAAGATTTCCTAAAATCATGTTCCTCCTTCGTAGCATGTAGCCCAGCTCTGAGGTCTGCTCTGAAGTTCTGTCTCTCCTGTCCTGGCAGACAAGGTCAAAACATTTACAGCCATGCAAATTCCCAGGTTTGTCAGAAGGAGAAGCACCTCCCCAGCCATCTGTTTTCCCCTTTTCCCTGCACAAGACAATGACTTTAGCTCCTTTTGCCATCTCAGGCACTAGAGAGAAAGCTCCTTAATACTTTCCTCTTAGCCAGAGTCTGACCTGAAATTAATTCCCACGTAATTTGTTCCCAAGTCATCCAGGTAAATATTCTTCATAATTCTTCAAATATTGGACATACTGGCCCAGATATTCAAACTGCGCCATTTTGTGGTGCAAGCCCCTGCGCCGCTCAAAAAAGTTGCGCAGGGGTGTGGCCAGGGCGATATTCAATGGAGTTGCTCTATTGCGCAACTTCTTTGATATATCACCTCCTTGCCACACCCACTGTGCATGACGCAGTGGAACTGCACCAGTGCAAGTGGTCAGAGTGGAGCATTGAGATGCGGTGGCGCAAGTTCCATTGCGCCATGCACAGCACCTGCGATATTCATAGGGTGACATGCAAATGGGGCCATAATTTATGCAAGGTGCAGGGGGGGCCATTTGCATCTAATTACGGCCCCATTTGCATGCCATTAACATGCAGGTGCACCGATCCCCGACGACTTGTGCCTGACTCCCTGCCAAGCAGCAGCTGTCGGGGACCGACACCCCCATTAGCCCGATAGCGGGCATAATAGTATCGCCCTGACCCCCCATTAGCCAATCATGGACATAATAGTATCCCCCCGACCCCCCATTAGCCCGATCGTGGGCATAATAGTATTCCTCCCAACCCCATTAGCCGATTGCAGGCATAACTGAAAGTTTCCTCCCCAGTAGCCCGATCGCGGGCATCAGACCTCCCCAAGTCCAATATCCCTGGTGGTCCAGTGGACCGTGAAAAGCCCGATCGCGGGCAGCATCTTCACCCCCAAAGTCGGAAACCCTGGTGATCTAGTGGCTTTCACCCACCCACCAAAGAGCCCCTCCGCTCCCCGTCAGCGGTGGTGGCACCACCGCCTGCCACCCGCCCACCGACTGACAGCTCGGTGAGGCTGCGCCAGTTGGTTCAGAGCATGAGCCAATGGGCATGCAGCCTGATACTCATCAAGTCGTCTCAGATATGTGAATGAATCATTCATTCACATATCTGGACTGACTTAGGTATAGCTGCATGCCCATTGGGTCATGCTCGAACCACGGGCATGCAGCCCTCACCCAGCTGTCAGTCAGCGGCGGCGTGGGCAGGCAGGGTGCTGCCACCCACCGCCTGATGGGGAGCAGGGTGGTGGATTTCCAGGGTGGTGGCCACTAGATCACCAGGAATTTCTGATGTGGGGGGAGGATGCCACCCGCACTGGCTTCTGCGTCCACTGGACCACCAGGGATATTGGACTTTGGGGGAGGTCTGATGTCTATGATCGGCTACTGGGGAGGAAACTTTCAGTTATGCCAGCGATCGGGCTAATGGGGGGTTGGGGGAATACTATTATGCCCACGATCGGGCTAATGGGGGGGTTGAGGGGTTACACTTCAGCCTGCGATCGGGCTAATGGGGGGGTTACACTTCAGCCCACGATTGGGGCATAGGGAGGTGCCCCCAGGTGCATCGGGAATGAGTCCAGGGCCACCCACAGGTGGCAGGTGCTGTGTTGCGCCCTGCAATGTGGCAGCTCACCTGTGGGTGGCCCTTGACTTGTTCCTTTTTTCCGAGTAACTTTGTGCAGGCACAGGTAGGAGTTGCATCTGCATAACTCTGCATGGCCCGGGCTGAATATCGGGCTGTGCAGTTTATGCATGGGCATACCCCCACCTGTGCCTGCATACGTGCAATCATGCCCGAGGCGCATCGGGATTCGTGCAAGGCGCATCTTCCTTTTAAATATCGCACCGGGCACATCAGTAGGTTGTGCATGGTAACACTGTTGCGCCTGCACAACCCCTTTGAATATCTGGGCCACTGTACCCAAAAATAAAACATGTAAAGTATGTCTATCCAGTTGTTACAGGAATGTTTTAACCTTTCTTTCTCTAAAGATTTGAACATGTCCAATTATTTCTTTTTTTTTCTGATGGTTGACAGACAGTGGGAACAAGTATACATGTCCAAAGCTTTTTCACAAAACTCTGGTAGCTAATTTATTCCTATGCATAAAGCTCAAGAACATAAAGCAATTCCTTTCTCAACCCCTGTTTTCATTTAACAAGCATTTCAGAAGCAGAAAGGGTATCTCTTTTTCTGCACTGGTGCTGTAATACTTCCTTAGTGATGAACATTTTCATTTTGTCCCTCAACTTCTGTCGCTTTTTTACCCACATCTTCCTTAGCTCCCTTAGCAACTTCATAACCCAGCCTGGCTCCATAATTCTATTATCAAAATTGGATCAAGATGCATACTTACATAGCCCTGTAGATACTACTCCTCCTGACAATGCACAAGTGATATCCAGGTGCCCTCCAATTGAAACCTGCAGGTTCTGTAAATTCCCTGAGTGCTGAATGTGGCGATACTGAAGGATTATGGCCAGTTGCGCAAGTAAACAAGAAAGTATTACGGTAAGAGGCTTGTGTCTAAGGTGACGCCACTCTGTCATGCCTCTTCCAGTCTAACTAACTAACTAAACAAAAAGAAAGATGATATTCAGAGAGTACATAGTGTCAATAATTTTACTCATAGGACCCAGGGTGTGTGGGGGCGGAGCGCCCCCACAGAAGATATAAACAGTTCACTAAACAAAAGAAATATGATATTCGGAGAGTACATAGCAACAATAATTTAACTCATAGGACCCAGGGGGGGGGCGGAGCGCCCCCACAGAAGAACAACAAACAAATATTGTCTTCATTATTTTAAAAAAAAGTCTAAATATTGATTGCTTCTTTCTTCTGTGGGGGCGCTCCATCCCCTACACCCCCCGGGTCCTCAGTGGTTATTCTGTATTCAGTAATATAGTATCTGAAATAAAAATAATTTCACTGCATTTACTGCCATGCCTGCTTGCTTTCTTCTGTGGGGGCGCTCCGCCCCCACACACCCCCGGGTCCTCAGTGGTTATTCTGTATTCGGTAATATTGCATCCGAGATAAAAATAATAATTTCTCTGCATTTACTGTCATGCCTGCTGTGTTAATGGTACCAGTCGCTCACGCGGCATCAAGATACACAGTACCGTGCATTCTGTGAAAGCAGCACATCACCGCAATGTGGCTGTAATCCTTCAGTATCACCCTGAATGCTTTGTCCTCTTCTGACCTGTTTTTCAGAGACTCTTCTTTCATTCCAGACTCCAAACTCTGCAGTACTTGTACTTTCTGTTCCAGGATCTCCTGACCCTTCCTGGTGTGCACCTAATGCATTCCTTCCCGGCCAGTTGGTTCAACAGGCATCTGGTGGCACTTGCATGTGCCCATTGCATTCTCTCTGCACCATTTCACTGTCTGGCTCTTCAGACCAACTACTCACTTGCTCCAGCATGTCACCTAGCACCAAATCCTCTTTCCAAGAAATTAATTTCTCCTTCACACAAACCTGTGTTTTTGTTATCTCTAATATCTTGTCTGCATTTACAACTTTCTTTTCCATTTCTACTTCTAGTGTGCTTGCCCATTCAAGCTTCATTGGCTGCAACCCCCCACTGGATGACTAATTTCATTGAGTTTAGCATAATCGGCTACTTCTTTAGTTCTGTACAATGCCTAATCGTGAATTACAATCAATTAAGGCAGACTGAATGGACATCTGTATTTTTTTTTTGCAACTCATGTTTCTACATACATGTGTTACCAGAACTGATATTTTTTGTATTAATTTGTATTGCAGTCCTTTAGAGGAGTTTAGTATTGATAGCAATTGCTCTCTAAAATAACAGTGTCTAGGAAACCTTTATGATGATAGATACATGTATGCTATTTTGTGAAAAACTGCAGAAAGTCTGTATTATTAAGTGTTACCTATAGTCTTCAAGTAATCACGTTTCTTAATTTAAGGTGCTAGGGATCTGAGCTGCTTTTGCAGAGGTGGAGTTCATTGATATGTTCAGGCCACCTAAAAATGACAGGTCATACATCAACAGAGAAAGAGAGTTTTAACTTTTGCAATAGATCATTAAAATGTGAGATTGGAATAATGGAAAAGCTCTGACCACAATCAGACTGTTTTTTTTTTCCCCAGATTCCACCTTTTGGCTATACTAATGATCCTTGGTTACCTTAGCAACAACACAAAATGAACCCAGACCAATACTGTATGTCTCAGGAATCATACAGTCAAACTGTACCATTTGGATAATTAATAATCCAGTGTTCTGACTATTGTATCAAAATGTAAGAAGTAAAAAATGCCATTAATAATAACTGTGCTTGTTTCGATCATTACAGAACTCAACATGATTGATTTAAGAAATGTAATTTATGAACATCATACTAGAGATAATTGACAAAAAACATCAGTGTAACAGATTAAGGTCCTTGTTATTGATTTCTATTAAGACATCACAGCATGAAAACTTCAGATATTGATTGCTGCAGGAATGCCATTATTCATAGTAATTTTGCCTGCCTGATGATTTATTATACAAATCTGATGACAGTTCAGATTTGATACTTTTATTGTTTATTTCTTCTCTGCTATTACCAGTATAGAGTTATTTTAATAGTGTTAGAAGAGTTTAGTAGTGTTGCAAATTTGTGACACTTCCAACAGCCAAAATGAAAAAACATGTTTCCAAACATTAATTTTAAAATCTTACACCAGGACCATGTTCCTTGGGCCCCAAATAGGTAAACAAAACTGCAGCATGATTTTGCCATGCAGCATAATGTCTTGCGACATTATGACCCCGTGCTGGAGAAAAAATGACAAGATGGGTGGAAAATTGGCTAGGCAATAGAACCCAGAGGGTATTCATTGGGGGGAGAATTATCTAATACTAGAGAAGTCATGAGTGGAGTTCCACAGGGATTGGTGCCAGGATCAGTGTTGTTCAATGTATTTATTAATGATGTTCCAGATGGCTTTAAGAGCAGGGTGTGTCTTTTTATGGATGGTACCAAGCTCTGCAGTGTTTCCATTGGTTTTGCAGGTGTCTAATGCTTTTTTTGGCATTTTTCATCAGCCTGCATGTGGATTCAGCATTCTTTCTGGAGTTGTGCTGATTCCCAGTTCTTTCAACATCTGTAGTCCCTGATGTGGATGGCATGAACTGGGGGGTCATTCTTGCTGGACTGAGTGCTCCGTCTAGGTGAACAATCCATTTGGAAGGTGCCTGGACTGGTGTTCTGACTGTAAGGTGCGTGGACTGGTGTTTCTCGGGCATTGGATAGTGCCACATTTGGGATTGCCTTGTGACTGTAACCTGCCTGAAACTGAGGTGTGCCGTGGCTTGCCAGTACCACATCAGTCCTGTTTAAGCAAACCTTTTCCAGCTGGTAGTCGGTTGCTCTGACATCAGTGTTGCTTGCGTTTCCAGTGTTGGCTTTTCCTTTCTGAGGATTTCTGAATGGGGTCAGTGCACTAGATAATATCGCCTGTTGCAGGATTGATACAGCTCCTTTGGAAACCTCTGTCGGTAGGACTGGCAGCAAACATTAAACTATCTTTTCAGTGAAGCCGCTGTGGACAGGCTGTTGGGGCCAGTAAAAGATCTTCCTTTAAAGTGGTTACTTGGCAGTGAGAGTGCCTAAATTTAGCTGTTGAGCTTGAATTTGTTCTGGTCTATTTTTTTTTATTAATACTATAGTTGCTCCATTCATGTGAGCTGTGAGAGAGCCACAAGTCTAGTACTTCCTGGACATTACTCAGTCTGAGGAGGTGAGAACTCCTTGTGGCTTTCTAATTTTCTCAAACTCTAGGATGTGAGCCTGTCATTTCTTCCTCCTTTTATAACATTAAAAGGCAAAAAACATCTGAACATGGTTCCTGGACTTGACACTGTTGAATTTTTATTTTTACAGGCATTTAAAGTTGTCTAGATTCTCCTGTTTGTTTATTTTGTTGGGTTTGGGGGGGGGGGTATTTAAATTGTTTTAAAGTGTAATTTGTGTTGTGTGTGAGTGTCTGGGTGTTTGCTGCTGCACGCCTCCTGGCTGCCCTGACAACGAGGAAAGCCAGATTCCCCTACATCTCTTGGGCTATGAGCCCTCTGCTGGTCCGGCCATGGCTCAGCACTCTCAGCCGACCTGCTGCACACCTCCTGGCCGCCCTGACAATGAGGAAAGCCGGGTAAGACCTTTGGACACACCGGGGCTGTTGAGGGCTGCTACCATTGGCTGCCGCCGTCTGCAGTCCACCCTGATTGGACCCTTTTGATTTCTCCTCACCAGACATTGGTCTGCTGGAGCCTTCTGACCTGGGGCTGCTGCGTCCATAGACTTATAGTGGTCACGGCTGAAATTTTACGGCCAGCCATGAGCTGCTCTGCCTTGACCTTTTTGCCTTTTCTGTAATAATTTTACTGTTTAACTGTTATTTTCTGATTCAGTTAAGTCGATTCCAAGGACTTGTTTTGCACTGTCAGTTTAAAGTTATTAGGTTGCAGCTCTTTTTTCTTACTCAATACTGCTGTAAAGTTGTGTCAGCTTCTGATGTACTGTTAGCTAAATGACTTTTGCAGCCCTCCTGTAAACTGGTTTTAATTTCCCAGGCTGTCTCATCTGTTGTTTCCCTCTGCTCTGTTTCTCAGGGTCTGAACCGCCCTCTCCCACTACCTTTCAACTCCCTCTCAAGTCTACTTTCTACCTCAAAAGACTGCTTTTTTCTCCCTGTTAAGCTATAATTTTTTCCCTGTGTCTATCCGCTAATTTCTCACCTCCCCCTGCGGCACCAGGTTAAGGCTTTGATTTTACTAAATAGCTGCCCCTGCTGCTGCACCCCCCCCCCGCCATCTCCTCTTTCTATGTGTGCCGTCTTCGGTGCCTAGCTCTCCTCCCCCCAATTTAGCTTCCTCATCACCTCCTTTTGTCCTGGCTGCCCTCCCACTGCTAATATCTGCATATTTCTCTCTTTCTCCTCCAGATTCCCCTACATCTCTTGGGCTATGAGCCCTCCGCTGGTCCGACCGTGGCTCGGCACTCTCAGCTGACCTGCTACATGCCTCCTGGCTGCCCTGACAATGAGGAAAGCTAGGTAAGATCTTTGGACACACTGGGGCTGTTGAGGGCTGCTACCATTGGCTGCTACCGTCTGCAGTGCACCCTGATTGGACCCTTTTGATTTCTCCTCACCAGACATTGGTCTGCTGGAGCCTTCTGACCTGGGGCTGCTGCGCCCATAAACTTATAGTGGTTGTGGCTGAAATTTTACACCCGCACCCCCTCCCACACCACCAGGCTTAATTAAATAGGCCTTTCCCATGACCCTTTTCCTGCCCTTCCCCTTTACTTTTCTCCTATTGGATGCCTATTTCTGGTCCTCCCCCTCCTCATCCTCCCCTACTACCAGCCCATTCTCTGTCCTGATACCTCAGTCCCACAGAATCTGTTTTCACCTCTGCATCATACCTTTAGTTCTTTCCCCATCACACTAACCACTCCTGCCCTTCCTTTTCACCTTTCCCATCACCGTTCTCTCTCCATCGCCACCTTCACTGATAGTCTACCATGCTCCATACACATACTCTGTGCTCCCCTCTCCTCTTCCTTATTCTCCTCCTTCCTCTTCATCACCCTCTCAGCACCTGCTTCTCCTCCCTCCCAAACTACTACCTACTTGATCCTATGTACAAACATCTAGGTACCCTACCTCTGGAATCTAGCCCTCTGTACTGGGATCAGACTTCCCACATGGAGCCACCCTCTCCCACCTATGCTTTTTGGCTTCCCCCAATTTCCTCTCATACTGCTCTTACCCTTAACCTACGCTATCACCCTTTGACTCATGTTAGTGAGCAGCGTGCATGCCAGACATGAAGGCGAAAGTGCATAAACAGGGAACTGCGCCTGTGTACCATGAAACTAGTGCTTCTTCTTCTGCTTTTATCTGGCAACATTCACCCTAAACCTGGCCCAACACCCACTAAGACTCCAAACCTCAAAAAGCAGACAGGGGCCCTCTCTATCATGTCACTCAATATCTGTAGTCTCCTACACAAACTTGATGCCCTTCAGGCCTTTGCTAGCCAACAATGTCCAGATATTCTAGGTACTGTTGAAACCTGGCTCTCTCCATCTGTCCCAGACCATGCCATAGCCCTCCCTGGATACAATGTTTTTCAGCTTGACCGAACGACTAAAAGAGGTGGTGGATGTGCAGGATACCTAAAGAATACCTATGTGGGTTATCACATTAGCACTGCTCCCCAAACCACTGCTGCACAGATTCTACCTATAAAAATCCTCCTTGGCGCTCACAGCAAAGCCTTTACAGTTATCACAATCTACATTCCTCCAAAAGAACAAGGCTTTGGCCTGAATGCAGCCCTGGACTTTGTCAGGTCTCTCCCGTCAGACTCTGAGTCTATCCTTGTTGGGGACTTTAATATAAATTGGCCTGCTGCAGAGGCTGCAGCCTACAGGGATTCTATAGCAGTGGCAAACCTCACCCAGATGGTTGACTCACCAACCAGAAAAACTATAAAATAGGCACCAGCACCCTTCTGGATTGGATACTTACCAATCACCCCACCCGGATCTCCAACACCACTGTCCACCCTGACATAATCAGTGACCACTCCCCTGTCAGTTGCACCTGGACAAATAAATTCAGCAAGCCACCCCCAAGAACCATAACCAGCAGAGTCTTGCCCTGTGGCCATCTCAATTATCTCAAAATCTACCTTCTTCAACTGGACTGGTCACCAATTTTTAATGCAACAGATGTAAACACCGCCCTTGACCACTTTATCAATACCTTTAATGGAGCCAGCAACAAATTCACTCCGGCTCAAAAAGCATAAAGTAAATGCCATCTCTAACTCATAGATCACAGGGAAACCTCCTAAGGCACCTAAAAGAAAGGGATCAACTATGGGAACTAGCTAGAAACTCTGGGAGGCAAATTGACACTTATAACTATACACGTTCTCGAAATGACTGCACCAAAGCCATCGAGCAATCGAAATCTGCCTATTTTAAGAGTGCTCTCACAAATTCCTGGGGAAATGGAAGAGATTTCTGGAACAATATTAAAAAAGTTACTGGGAAGCAGTCAAAATCCCCCCATCCATGCTCTGTATAGACGGGGTTACCACACTTGATCCGAAAAGTATTGCAGATACGTTCAACACTGCTTTCACTGACCTTGGTTCTGTACTTCCTTCTGATTTGTTTAGCAAAGAGGATACTCCAATGCACCCTATCTCTGATGCCTCCTCAAACTACCTTTCTACTTTAAATTGGTCAAGATACACCAGGTCCGCAGCTATGTCACAAAAGCTATCGCCAAGTCTAGATCCAGCAGTGACTCTCTTGACCTCAAACTTCTATCCCTCACTCTTGAAGAAGTACTCAGACCACTAATCAAGATCTTCAACCTCTCCCTCAGCCTCAGCCAATTCCCGGACAAATGGAAGCTGGCCACTGTGACCCCTATATTCAAAAGTGGTGTAAAAACTGCCCATGAAAATTTCCACCCAATCTCCATCCTACCTCCTCTTTCTAAGGCCCTTGAACGTATTGTGGCTGACCAGATCACAGAATTCCTGGACATACACAACATCCTTTGCAAGCAACAACACGGCTTTAGAAAGGTTCACAACACTTTCACAGCATTACTCGAATTCACCGGAGCCCTTCACCACCCATTGGATAACGGTAAACTAACAGGGGCTGTGTTCATCGATCTAACTGAGGCCTTTGATACTGTCAACCACCATCTTCTACTTGTCCAACTTTGGAAGGCTGGGCCTTCACCTGATTCAGCTGACTGGTTCAATAGCTATCTAGGCACCCGGACCCAAAGAGTAAAAATAGTTGAAACACTCTCTGATGCCAGACCAGTCCTCTCTGGTGTTCCACAAGGGTCTATCATAGGCCCTCTCCTCTTTAGCATATTCCTGAACACACTTCCAGACTCAAATCCAGAACAAATCATACTCTACGCAGATGATGCAGTTATCCTTGCCTCCCATCACAATCCTGTAGAACTGCAAGGAAACCTCCAGCGGGGTTTTACATCAATTGAAAACTGGCTCTTGTAACACAAGCTGTTACTAAATCAGAAAAAAACTAAGACCATGCTCTTCTGCAGCTCGCAGAACTAAAATAAACAGTACTTCCTCACAGTCAACACCAAACTAGGAGCCACCATTGATCAAGTTGATACTCTCAGATATCTTGGCATCACCCTTGGCTCCAAACTCTCCTATGCCACCCATATCAATAATGTCACCAAGATGGCCAACACCAGACTGGGCATACTGTACCGTCACCAAAAACATCTAACCTCTGAAGCATTGTCTATTGCTGTTCAAAGCTCAGTTGTGAGTGTTATTGACTATGGACTCATAGTCTATGGCTCTGCCACTGCCTCCACACTCAAACGAATTGCCACCTCCCTAAATAAAGCATGTCATCTCACTGCCAGAGTTCACCATCTCACCCATACCTGCAATCTCTACTCCCAAACTGGGTGGCTTCAATTAAAAAAACAAATTCAGTATCAAACCTGCATCACGGCCAAGAAAATAATGATGGGCATTGCCCCCCCAGGAGTCTGCTCCTTCTTAAAACCAGAGTAAACAACTGCAACACCAGGAGATCAAGGGGATTATGTCTGACGCCTTGAGTGACCACTCGCCTACCTTTTGCATCTGGTCCAACAAGTCTCCAAAAATCCCTGAAAAGTTATTGAAGCGAGGAATTACAGTAGGTTCTGTCCAGCAGACTTTTGCTCTGACCTGAGGAAAGCTGACTGGACCCCTATCCTCTCCCTGCCGACGCTGGAGGAGGCTCTTGATTATTTCACGCAGACCTTCTTATCTGCATCTAACATGCACGCCCCTGTAAAAAAGCTCAGGGTCCAAGGTAAATGCCATAAATGGCTGAGTCCCTGCCTCAAACATAACATACTCCTCCGGGACAAAGCATGGGGTACTTACAAAGCTACTGGCAACTCTACTGACTAGGAAAAGTACAGAGAGTTGAGAAATCAGTGCAAAAAATCTATGAAGCAGGCTAAATCACAATACCTAAACAACCTACAAACTAGACACCAATGTGACCCAAAAAAATTTCTGGGGCCACATAAATCTACTCATAAAGGGCTCCACAAATAGTCAAATGGACTCCCAACCTGGTGGGGGACTCACTGTCCAATTCTCTGACCATCATTGCTGAAGCCTTTTGTGCCTCTTTCTCTACCCCAAGTGTTTCTCCCCTCCCTGTCCTCCCAAGGCCTACATTACACTCTGATGCTGCTTGGGTACAACTGCGACCTCACTCCCACATAAAGCTGATCAAACAGTCAGAGATACTGCCTCTCCTGCACAAAATTGACCCTTCTTCCACATTGGGACACAACCAACTTGAACCACGACTGCTGAAGGCTGCCGCTCCTGCCATTGCCCATCCTGTCACCCTACTAATAAACAGATCACTCTGGGAAGGTAAAGTCCCAAAAATGTGGAAGGTGGCGACCATCATCCCTGTCCCCAAAAGTGGTCCTCGAGACAAATTGGGAAACTATATGCCAGTCTCCCTTCTCAGTCCCATTGGGAAAATTCAGGAAAGACTGGTCTCTACCCAGCTACAGGTCTTCCTTGAACAACACTTACTCATGGCTGATGTGCAACATGGCTGTAGAAAGGGACATGGTACTGACACAGCTCTCATACAGCTCATGGCAGACATACTTGCCTCTATGGACCACAGCTCCCCAATGGGTGCCCTCTTCATTGACCTATCCAAGGCATTTGACTTGGTCAAGCATGATCTCCTACTCACCAAACTTCGACTCCAAGGACTGGATCACCACTCACTCTCCTGGTTCGTGAGCTACCTGAGTGACCGCTCCCAAAAAGTCTGCTGGAAGGGCACTCAATCAGGACTCAGACCCATCACTACTGGGGTGCCTCAGGGCTCAATCCTGGGTCCCCTGCTTTTCTCATTCTTCCTCAATGATATTGCAGGAAACTGCTCACTCAGTAAGCTCATTTTGTATGCGGATGACACTGTCTTATATTGCAGTGACCCCCAACCTAGTGTCATCTCAGCGAAGCTGCAGGACAGTCTCTCAAAGCTTGAGGCCTGGTTCTTAGTGAATTTCCTCTTACTCAATGAAGATAAAACCAAAGCTGTGCTGTTTGGGTCTAGACACTTAGGCCTCGACAGAAGTCAGATGCTCCAGATCAGCACCAACCAAGCAAAAAGAGCTGAGATATTGAACAGCTTTAAACACCTTGGAATACATCTTGACCAGGAGATTACCTACAAGTCCCACACCGACTCCGTAACCTGGGCCAGCCACCTAAAACTTGTCTCCTCTACTGGCTGGGGGGACTCCCTATCCCTGGCTGCACGACAGGCAATTGCTAGCTGCAATCTTCTCCCCACCATTCTATATGGTGCTCCACTACTGCAGTTCCTCCGAGAGTCAGAATTCAACAAACTATCTGTACTCTATAATCGAGTGTCACGGTTCACCACAAGCTCCTCTCCTAGAAGGCATCACAGAGAGGCACTTACGGAACTTAATTGGCCCACTCTGCGGCACAAACTCGCGTACCCCGTCACTTGCCTTACCTTCAAGTTCTCTACCCTGGGTCCCCCTCCCCATCTTAGAGGACTACTCTCCCCTAAAGAACAAACCAGAACCTTGCGATCATCCGCGAAACACCTACTGGACATCCCTCGGATATGCTCCAACCAAGGCAAGCGCTCTTTCAAATATGCTGCCTCCCACCTATGGCACTCCCTTCCCACTAGCTTGACTGACTCTCCCACCTTCAACCAGTTCAAGTCTGGACTCAAACTTTATCTACTCAATCTCAGTCTCTGTGGCTGCAACCGTTAGCCCCCAAGCCTGGTCTCATGCCTGCTGAACTGCTCTGAACCTCTCTACATCCTGTCTTTCTACCTAGCCTCATCTGTACTGGCTAACACACTCTAACTGATGGGTGCCAGGTGTCTGAACGTGAAACAGATGTCTACTACTGTATGCTGTTTACTAATGTCTATCTACAAAATTAATGTTATAGCTGTAAATCATGACTGAAGTCTAGTTGGGAGTCTAACTGTCGTATCCCTGTATGCTGTCGTAATGTTTATGTGTGTACAATATGTAATTATTGTAAATATTGCCTATAAATGTCTCTTTATGTAACTAATTCTGGGTTACCCCTGAAAAAGGGACCTCTGGTCTCAGTGGGCTTACCCAGTTACCAAAATCCAAATAAATAAATAAATAAAAACCACAGCTACTGCAAATCCCTCATTGTCGTACCACTCAAGGTCAAAGGTCTTTCTCTTACAGGGCTCCCAGCTGGCTCAATAACCTTGCCAGTGACATCAATGCCTCGCCAACTCTGGACGCCTTCAAAAAGAAGCTCCATAAATCTCTGGTAGCTTCTAGTACCTGTGACTGCTTTAGCTGAGCACCATCATTTCAGCAGCTCCCCTACCCACTGCTGTCCATGTTAACTCTGCCCCTCGCGCTTCTTTATCCCCTACTCGTTCCCTTGCTCAACCTTGTACTCAAATACTCTGTCCCGACAAAGCCCTCTAGGCTGCTATACTCTATTCCACCCCACTCTCTCCCTTTCCCCTCACTTATGTTGTAATACATCTCCTATTGTTATTGTAATATGTCATGTTATTTGTACTTGAAATCAAGTTGTTATGACCACTTGGCATTATGACTGTCTTACTCTGTAATTTCATAAACTGTATTGTCCATTCTTCTGACGTGGAACCTTTGTAAAAGAGCCTCGGCTCAAAGGTATTATGTAATCCTAGATTTAAATAAATGAATAAATAAATAATAAATACATTTGTATTGTGCATGTCTGTGTGTGTGTGTACGTCAGTTGTTTTTGGATAAGTGTGATTACTATGTTTTCTTGTGTCTTATTGTTTTGTTGTGTGTGTACTATGTGTATTGTACTTTAAACTGCATATTAGTGTGGTGTTTTGTGTTTTTTGGTTGTCTGTTTGGTGTGTGTTTGATGTGTGATATTTGGTGTGTGTCTGGTGTATTCTCATTTTCTTACTTAACTGTTATATTGCAGTAAGTTATATTTAGAGGTTTGCAGGTAAAAAGGCTTGCCTACTCAGTGGACTTCCTGCAGTCACTTTGTCCCTTTTTGGGGCTCCCATTACCTTTATCAGCAGGGTTGTTCAGCCATTGTTGGGTGCTGGGAGTCCTAAAGGGGCAGAGCAATTATCGCAGTGAGGGTCCCCAGTATGGTTATGTGGGGGGCAGAATCAAGTAGTGCAGATCAGGAGATGCCCAGGGAGGAGAAGGTGCCAGAACAGAGGACCATCATACCTGGTGCCCCTCCTTAGGGCTCTGCCAGATGTCACCCAGCAGTAAGTAGTTCATCTGGCCTGCTCAGTTTGTCCCCTTTGGACTCTTCTCTGTAATGCAAGATCAATGAGGAATAACACTGTGGTGATGGAATCTTTCATTTCTAATTTCTCAGCTGATTTTGTTCGCATCACCAAGACCTGGTTGGGTGATGAGGCTGGCCTGTGCTGGTGGCTTCTGTTCCTCCCGGTTATTCAATCTTGCATTGCCCAAGGAGGGACTGTAGAGGGGGCAGGGTGGCCATCTGCTTTAGATTTACCCTGGGTCTCACCACACTCCCAGTGCAAACACCAGTGTCCTTTGAGAGTGTTGTTGCTAAATGTGCATTGGGAATCAATGGCAGAATAGTTCTTATCTACCGATCACCAGGCCCTGGGAGTCTATTTCTGCAGGATCTGGCAAACTTAATCACCGCGCATATGTTGGACTCTCCTAGGATTCTTGTTCTGGGGGACTTCAATACCTGGGTAGATAATGAATCCTGTCTTTTTGGATGAGAGCTCCTTCATCTGATGTCTCAGCTGGGATTGTCTCAGGCTGTTGCCCCTGGGACACATACATATGGCCACACTGTGGATGTGGTCTTCTTACTCGGACTTGACATTATGGTGGTCAAGGTTGATCCGGTCATTTGGTCGGATCATCATGTGGTTGAGTTCCAGTATGGGGCTCCCTGTAAACTACCCCCCCCCAGAGTCAATCCGGTGTCATCTGAAAAACAAATTAGAGCCTCGCCAACTCCAGAAGTCACTGGTTGTCTCGAGCTTGATGCTAGCTTGTGATCAGGGTTCAGAAGCCGGGGTCAAGGCTTATAACAGCCCTAGCCATGGCACTGGACCTGATTGCACCTTATCGCATTCACCCCTTGACCTCCCAGCATCACTCACCATGGTATTGTGCTGAGCTGCAATGGTTGAAGACTTAGGAGCATAGGTTAGACAGCTCATGGAGGTGGTCCTGCTCTGAGGAGGATAGGTTGATGCTGTGACTCCATTATTCGGAGTATCAGTGAGCAACTGATCTTAAGAAGACCAACTTTTTGTCACGATCAATTGTTGTGGCAAGAAAGTGTCCAGCTGCACTGTTTCACACTGTTGACAGCTGGTTAAATCCCCTCTGTCTCCAGTCTGGGACAGCATTTTCTGTAGAAAAGTGCGAGCAGTTTGGACAGTTTCTTGCAGACAAAGTGGCCTCTATAAGGGCATGTATTACCTCCTCTGGTCCAGTTTTTACTGGAGGTAGTCAGTTTGCTGGTGAACATTGTCTGCAATGTTGGTCTGAGTTTCAGCCAGTTTTGGTGGATGAGGCTCTTTGGGTACTCACCAGCATGCATACCACCACCTGTGCCATGGACTTGGGTCCGACATGGCTTGTCATCAGCTGCTTGTATTTCCTGGAACCAGTGTTTGTGGAGATTGTCAATGGGTCATTAAATGAGGGAGTTTTTCCTGCATCTCTGAAAGATGCTGTAGTGAGACCCCTCCTTAAAAAGCCATCTATTGATCCTGATGTTCTTACAAACTATAAGCCTATCTCCAATTTTCCCTTTCTTATGAAGCTTATTGAGAAGGTGGTGGTTGACCAGCTGGTTGAGTGCCTTGAGACATTATCCATCTATGAACCTCTCCAGTCAGATTTATGGCCATGGCACAGCATTGAGACAGCTTTGGTCTGGGTGGCTCATGATCTCTTCATGGCAAGGGACTGACGGCACTATACCATTCTGGCACTCTTGGACATATCCTCAGCATTTGACACAGTTGATCACGGGGTGCTGTTGGAGCATCTATGGAACTATGTGGGTGCGACTTGCATAGTCTTGCACTGGTTTCACTCATATTGAACCGGAAGACTGCAGTGCATTGTCCTAGGAAATTTTTCCTAGGGTTCTCTTGGGCTGCCTTGTGGTGTTCCACAGGGTTCCATCTTAGTGCCCCTATTGTTCTCCATGTATATGCTGCCAGTGGGTGAGATCATTAGACAGTACAATCTGGGGTTTCACTGCTATGCAGATGATACCCAGTTGTACCTCTCTTGTGCCCCGGTGATCTTTTTGCCCTTGATATGCTGAGTCATTGTTTAGCTGAGACGAACAACTGGATGTCCACTAACTGGCTGTGTCTAAATCCTGGCAAAACAGAGGTTATGTTGATCGAGCCTGGTCATGGGGGTATGTTGGCTGATGGGAGACTGCCCGTCCTTGTGGTCGATGGTTGTCCCCTGTCAGTGATAAAGATGATAAAGGATCTTGCCGATATTCTTGACAATTGGCATGACCTTGAAAAACAGGACTTGTGGGTTGTTAGGGCTATTTTTTTCCATCTCCAAAATATTGCCAGGATCCATCCATTTTTGACTCCCACTGACCTGGCTATGGTTATCCATGCTTTTGCTACTTGGCGACTTGATTACTGATAGGGCATTTGGGGTGGCTGCTCCGCTCCTGTGAAATTCTCTTTCACCATACATTAAGGCTGCCAACATGGTGGAGGCCTTCAAAACCTCTTTTAAAACTTATTTACTTGATACGTCTTTTAATTTTCTCTGAATTAATTTATTTTGGAGTTGTATTATTGCATTTTCCTGTTATTTTGTTAAGTGTGCTGAGCCCCTGTATAGGGTACTATATAAATAAAATGTGCCTTGCCTTGCCACTCCTGTATAGCTGTTCCTGCCATCACTGTAATGTAAGCCCTATTGTCAGTATCTCAGTATTTTGCTCTGACTTTATGTTTTAAAAGTACATTCCATTTTTGGATTGGCATAAATCAAGTTAAAGATTACCTTTTGTTAGTAAATAGCAATTGGTATTTATCTGCCCTAGGTCCTATAAGGCATACTTTTCTTCAAGCAAAACAAAATGGTTTTATTAAATGCATGCTGAAAATAGAGTTAAAAATCTACGTTTTGACCTTAGGTCTTCTTCAGGAAATATCTAAAAAAGAAAAAAAAAACAGTTAGCCACTAACTTTGTTTTTTTTTTTTTTCTTTTAGATATTTCCTGAAGAAGACCTAAGGTTGAAACGTAGATTTTTAACTCTATTTTCTATTTTCAGCATGCATTTAATATAACCATTTTGTTTTGCATTTAGACCACATGCTGACACAGTGCCTTGTTTTTGTTTTATACTTTTCTTCATTCGCTTCTTTATCAGCGTCAGTGGCTCAGTAGGTAGCACACTCACCTCTGAGGCCAGGAGATCAGAGGGCTGTGGGTTCAGTTCCCACATCTGGCACTTGGGTTAATATCCTAGTACTGACACTGTAATGCAGCATGAGAGGGGTGCTGCATTTCTGAGGTGCCGTCCTTCGGATGAGACGTTAAACCGAGGTCCCATCTGCCTGGATTGGTGGTAGTTCAGGTGGATGTTAAAGATCCCATGGCACTTATCGAAAAGAGTAGGGGAATTTCCCTGGTGTCCTGGCCAAATTTCCCTCATTCACTAAAAATACCACCAACAGCTTAATCTGGTTCAAGGTCAGTTGGCATTCATCTGTATCCCCCTTCCCTGGGTCGTGCCTGAAAATAGGCAGGATTTGTCTAGTGCACTTACCCAGTCAACAAAAGCTAAATAAATAAATATCTGTCTGTCTATCTATATGTCTTAGTAAGTGGACCAGGGTGCCCACCCTGGTATTGCTGAATTATACCCCTTCCCTCTAGAGCACCCCCACCCAATATATATAGGTGGTAGCACTGGGGAGCCTAATGTCCAGTGTCACGTGGGGTCCACCTGTAAAAAAAGAAAATCATCCCTTATTGGTCTTTTACTAATTTGTTTAATGAAACCTGTAAAAAAAAAAATGGTTCCTTGCCAATCTGACCTCCCCACACCCAAGCCCACCCTGACACCCCCACTGAGCACACACCATCTCCCCACACACCCTCACTCACCTAAACATATTCCATGATTTAGATCCACTCTTTGATACAAAAGAAGTCTTGCTGCTGGCACTAGTGACTGTGATATGAGAAATTAGGTAAGTCCAGTTAATATATTTCAATGCCTCTTGAACATTTACTCATAATTTAGTCATTGTTCAATATGTTTACACCAAATGTTTAGCATGACCGTTTTGTGATGCTACCTCATGAACAGAGTAGGTAAAATGTTTCAAATCTGTCCCAAAAGGTGATTTTATGGTTGTTCTGAGAAATCCCCTTTTGGGCATGATTTGAAAGTTTCCACCTACCAGGTTTATGAGGTGGTGTCATAAGAATACTATGTTGAAAATTTGGTGGAAAAATGTGGTAACATGACCATGTTATACGTGAACATTGAAATAAATCAACATTCATTACTTTGCTAATTTTCAAAAGTTTTCCATCATATTTTCAACATGGCTTTTTTGGAACTCCACCTCATGAACAAGGCAGGTGAAATTTTTCAAATCGGGGCCCAAGAGGGATTTTTGCAGTCACTCTGCAAAATCATGTTTCGGGTGGGATTTGAAATTTTTCACCTACCGGGTTCATGAGGTGGGGTCATAAGACTATGTTGAAAATCTGGTGGAAAAGTTATGACTGAATATTGAACTATTTCAGCATTCACTCATAACTTCATTAATGTTCAACATTTTTCCACCAAACTTTCAACGTGGCCTTTTTGGGACCCCATGTCATGAACAAGGCATATGAAAAAATGTTTCAAATCCGGGTCGAAAGGGGATTTCACAGTTGCTTTGCAAGGAGAGTAAAGCTACTGTATTATGCCTGACATACATCATAAAAATAGAGTAGTGCAGGCAAGGAAGAGCCACCTTAACATACACAGGGATAAGAGATATAAAACGTTACCATTCTTTGGTTTGAATATATCATTTGCTAAAATACAACACTGTCAGATAAATTAAATAGTTTATAAGTTACCTTTTTTTTTTGGGAAATGACATTTCCCTTAAATGGCAACAGGGAGTTTTAAATATATTCTAAACGACATGGTTTTGCTTTACTGTTACCAATAGGAAACTACAATTATTATACTAAATGTTATAATTATTTAAATTGTTAAATCAACTAGATGCCAAAAATATAATTTAAAACAGCAGTATAAATAAATACAATATAAATAAGTGTAGACAAGATAAATACTAAAAGTAAAGGAACATGCCAAACATGTGGTAAACATATGTCTGTTCGGAACTAAAAATGTATAACTGTTTTCAGGAATTAAAAAGAATGCAGGAAATACATTAGAATTGTGCAGGCACAATATTGTCTGTATATTAGGGTTGAGTAAGCACATCTACTGTATGTTAAACTCATAGATTTGCACCTTAATAACTTTCCCCCTTGCAACTGATTTACATGAAATTTGGAAAGCACACAGTCTGTGTCAGGATCTCTTGATACTGTACATTTCATATAGATCGGTTCAGGGCAGGCAAAGTTACAGAGGTGAAATAAACCAAAAAAGTCTCAGTTTTTGAACATTTTTAAGACTTTTTTGCCACCCAAGAACTAAAAAAAATAGGAGGCTTTGAAAACTGAAACTCCCAGGTTTCATAGAGTTTGGTCTAAGGTGTGTGCTTTTGTGGTTTTTTAGGTCCTTTGGTTAAGTAGTTTTTAAAATATTTAATAAAAATGTTCCATTTCTGAGCATGTGCAGTTCAAAAAATTAACATTCTATTCAAAACTGAATGTTTGCGAAAGCAGCAGGCTGCACCATATGACACAGCAGTCTTTAATAAATGACAGCTGTGTTGAATAGTGCAACCCCTGCTGCTGTTGCCACTTGTAGGTCAGGGAAGAGGCTACTGTCATTGTAGCCCCACCAGCCTGACTGTGCCTTAATGTGACTGTTATCTGCACACTGGGGGCCCCAGTCCCTGGTGGCAGTGTATGTATGTATGTATTTAATTATTTTATTTATTTCTTATTCTTAGCTGACACCGGGATGCCCACCACCAGCATTGGATGCTTCCTCCCTGTGCAGCCTTTGATTTACAATGCCGACATCAGGGGTCCAGTCCTTATGTTGGCATTTACACACACCCCCAGCAGTGTGGAACACTAGGGAGCCCATCTCCAGTGTCCTGAAATTGTATTCTTTTTTCAGAAACTTCAAATTCCCTGAAAAGAAAAAAAAGTTCCGCAACGTCTTTTTTTTTTTTTGGGAAAAAAGAAAATGGTCCCTCGTCATCCTTGCCATCTCCCAAACCCTCCTTCCCTCCCACTGAGCCCCCCATTACCTATGCTTACCTCAGGGACCGAGACACATATGACACAGCTGTCTTTAACAAAGGCAGCTGTGTCACTCTCAAATGCAAAATACTCTGACACAGTTGTCTTTAATAAATGACAGCTGTGTCATATTAAGTACTATACAACACTGCTGTCTTTAATAAATGACAACTGTGTCATGTAGTGTTTGTATTTAGCATGTGCCATTTATTACAAAGACAGCTAAAGATATAGGCAGGCTGCTTTCCTTTGGCAGCCCATGTATTTATGCCAGTGCCAACATTGGGGTGTCCAATCCCTGTGTTGGCCGTTACACATACCCAGAGCAGTGTGGGCACTGGGAAGCCCACCCTCAGTGTCCTGAAATATTTTCATTTATATATTGTTTTCTCTGGAAAAAAGAAAATGGTCCCTTTTCGTCCCTGCCGTCCCCCTCCCACTAAGCACCCACCACCCACACCTCCTTATCCTATACTTACCACCAGCAGTCAGGCACTGTCATCTTCTATGGATCGGCACACATCTGCACCCTTCAAAGCCAAACTGTGAACTGAAGAATACAGGTAAATGTTGTATAATGCATTTCAATGACATTTTGAACTTATGTTGATAACTTTGTTATTTTTTGGAATTGTTACACCAGTTCTTCAATGTGGCCTTTTGGGGACCCCAATTCATGAATGCTGTCGCTATCATTTTGTTAATTGGTCCCCTAAGGTGATTTTTACAGTTGCTGCGTGGAATCACCTTTTGGGACTGATTAATGAAATGACAGTGCCAGTGTTCATGAGGTGGGGTCGCCCAAAGGTCATTCTGAAAATTTGGTGAAAAAATTCCAAAACATGGCCCTGTTACAAGCGTGTGTTGAGCAGTTTCTACGCAGGCACATAACATTTGTAATTTAAAATATTTTGACTCCAGATTTTCAAAATACCCATTTTTTCTCACCTCCTCGTGAACAGTACAGCTGTCATTTCTCACATTCTGCCCAAAATGTTTCTTCACACCTGTGGCACGGAATGGCACTGTCACTGCATGCAATCACCTTTTGGGACTGATTATTGAAATAACAGTGCCAGCATTCATAAGGTGGGGTCCCAAAAAGGCCATGCTGAAAATTTTGTTAAAAAAGTCCTAAAAATGGCTGATTTATGAGCGTGCATTGAACACTTTCTACACAGGCACGTGGTTTTGGTAATTTACAATATTTTGACTCCAGATTTTCAACATACCCATTTATTCACACCACCTTATGGACAGTACAGCTGCCATTTTTCACATATGGCCCAAAATGTGTTTTTGCACCTGTGGCATGGAATGGCATTTCAGCACGGATTTGAAAATTTTCACCTATGGTGTTAATGAGGTGGGGTCATAAGAAGAATATGTTGAAAGTTTGGGGTCAAAATATTTAAAAACAAAGAATTTATTAAGTAACATTGATTGCAGGGATGTCCATTGCACCTCTGGGGAACACGCTGCCTTACCGTGCTAGTGAGCTGAGTTCAGGTGTGAATTCAATGAGCCAGTTTACTTGGACAAAGCTGATGGGGAATGTGCTGCAGCAAGCAGCATCAGTCATGGCTTGGGTAGCCACACAACAGTCTTTTGGTGCAGACACCACTGTGTTCAGGGGTCTATTGGTCCAATGCATTGCATCATGACTGTCTCCAATATTGTATTTAGCTCATTTTGCTCCAAAGGTGACCTGCACAAATGAAGATACAGTTCCACTATCACAAAAAGAAGGGAAATTAGTTGCAAAAAACTATGTTAATGCAGGGACTAGGGTTGTAAAAATGCAAAGTGTACAAAGGCGGGAAATGAAAGAGTATTAGGGATTTGGGTCTTCGGGGTATTGGCAAATCAGTGGTGGGGTCTTACTTAGGGTTGTCAACCCTAATGCTCACCCCTACCCTGGAACAGATGAAGTCAAATGTGATATCTGCATGAAGAAAGCTCTGACAGATTATGTTGTCCATATTGTATCACCATGAGAAACTACATTGGAGCAGTTTCTTGTGCTTCAGACAGGAAGATAAGGGCTGGGGGTGGGCATTAGGTTTCACAACCCCAAGTAAGACCTCACCACTGATTCACCAATACTCCAGAGTCCCAAATCCCTAATGTTTTTTCATTTCCCGTCTTTGTATGTTTTGAATTTTTACAACCCTAATCTCTGTATTAATGTAGTTTTTTGCAGCTAATAATCAATATATGTAAAGGAATGCATGTTTAGTTAAGTAAGCAATGAAGAAGCAACAGGAAAAAATTGAGAAAGACAAATAGTGGTTTTAATTTTACTTTAATGGGGTCATTTATTAGCCTACAGTATGTACTATTCACAAGCATCTGATTGCTGTGATGACCCAGGAGAAACAGAACCAATATTTTGATGAATGGTAACAAAAATGTAATAATGCATATCTAAATGATGGCAAAATGTATTATAGTATGCTTTCGGTCAGATACTGACCTTTTAGAGACATATTTGGTGTATCACTAGTTTTACTAGGATTACAGGATTTATTAAAATACAGTAATTGAATACAATAATTGAATATTTACATTTGTATATATATTTAAAATAAAGGTTTAGTACAGCAGCCTGTCAGATTAGATAAAATAAATTGCATTATACATATCATTTTTTAATGTATACATATGTATTATGTGCAAAAGTACAGTAACCCTAAGGATGTGGAAAGTACTCCACAAAACATCGGTTGAGATATTCAAAACTGACAGTAAGAAATAATAAAATAATAAAACACTTCAAAATACTTAGTGGTGCGTGAGCCATCTTTCTAATGTGCTTTCCTTGTATGTGCACCATTGTTGCAACAGGCTCCTTCTGCAGTTATTTTTACTTTTGCAGGTACCAGAACCACATTGGCTGATAGGTGTTATTGGGAGGACTGAGCAGAGTCCTTTCCAGGAAGATCCACAGGATTACACACAATGTAGTACCAAAATAGAAGAGCAAAAGTAAAGATAAGGCTGAAAAACTGGAATACCCTTGGTCACCGAATCGTATTGCAGAACACCTGTACACATGAACTGAAGATTTTTTTGTTTTGAACTTTACTTCAACGTTGGACATTTTACATCTATTGGGGCAATATGAGGTCATTGGTGTTAAGGGACACCCTAATCTCTTAGCAGATAGAACCTTTGTTATTCTGGGACCGAGAATAATTGTAACATACTGATTCATTCTTTCCCTGAATTGAGTAGAACATTAATAACATGAATAATATTAGTCATACGAGGAATATAACCACCTCAACCAATTATACAGCCTTCTATCAAACAGATGAGGACAGAATAATAAAAAATACTAAAACTAAATGACAGTTTGTTAGTACGCATACCCCTAAAATTATACTGAGTCGCCTTGAGCAAAAAAAGATAAGAGTGTAAACTTCAGTGGCATTCTGTCACTCAAGTAGAATACATAAAATAAAAATGAGCCCCAAGATGACTCAGAGTAACTCTTCAGCAAGATTTAGGATACAAAGATGAAATGCTAGAGAAACAATGGGATGGCACAAGCCATAGAGCATCCCTTGATTTTATGTTAGTCATTACTGAGCTGCATGCAAGAGGTGGCTATGGAACTGCTTTCAAAACCAGGGAAATAGAAAGTGAACTAGTGCATAGATCGCATGTTCCAGACATCAAGGATACCTTAGATTAGAAAAACTGACAAAGGACATGGAAGAATTAGTGAAAACAAAATCACAAAAATTAAAAAAAGTTTAGAAGGGACTTGGAGGACTACCAGTTAGGTAAAACTTCTACATGGGCAAAAACAGACAGAATTTTAACAGGATCCAGATGGGAAGAAAGTATGATATGGATGCAGACAGCTCTTTATACTCCACAGAAAGTAGTGAAGAGGAACAGGGACAGCAATATCATTTTTTTTTGTTAGGGAGAGGGGGGAGATACAATCAAGGTATTGGGAGACAGAGAGAATGCAGGAAGAGACACAGGAAAAATGGGGACTAGAACATACAGGCACATTCCCAACACCATACATACAGCACCTTAGGTGAACCAGAAATAGAAAGAACAGGAGAAAGCACAACACCAAAACAGAAGCCAGAGAGAGCAACCAATACAAGTGAATCTGAGAAGCAATGTAGACAACAAATGGTATATAATCTCTCCTAAAGGGATTTGAAAGATATTGAATTAGAAGTACTCAACAAGGGCTTGTCATTCAGTCCTCATACTTGACTGAATGCTTTTCAACTTGAACTAGACTTTAAAAGTTCTGTTGTAAAATATGATTAAAATATTTTGTTGACAATATAGTGGACAGGGAACTAAAGGCTGCTGAAAAAGAAAAACAAGTTGAGCTTAAAAAGGTTCAAAATATTAGACTGAAGTTCTTGCCACCTAGAACAGTTCCAGCAGGCGTTGAAACTTTTACCCAGATGGTAAATGAAGAAATTAATAAATTAGTCCAAAAATCTAGCACAATGGACATGATTAAACAGTATAATTCTAGCGCTAAACAGTCCACTGTCCTCAGATCCCTTGAAAATGATCAGAACATAATAATTAAAATGCAGATAAATGGGTTCCAGCCTGGAATATAGCAGTAAAAACCATTGTCGCACATAACATCGCAGGCAAAACATCTCCACCTGCAATGTCAGTAACCAAAAACATTGGCAGATAGAACTGCTCAGGCAGGTGGCAGGCAGCCCACTGATGGCCCCAGTAATAGTAATTATACCAGTCCCTCCCCCCAACACACCAACCCACCATTACCATCACCGGCACAGTTGTCACATTCTTTATATTATGTTACAATATCCCTGGGGCTGGATTTTCAAAGGCCTCAGACTGGCACAAGGAGCCTGCATCAATCAGTTCTCATGCAAGAGGCATCTTGAGCCAAGAGCTGTGCCAAGTGGTATTTTCAAAGGCAGCCTGTGTCACCCAGCAGGCTGCCTGTGCCAAAATGTGCTAGCACCCACCTTGCACCACAAAGGTGGCTGTGGCATGGTGCTAGGGGATTTGTGGTAGACCCAGACTGCCGCAGTCCTCAGATCTGGAATTTCAAAGACCCCCCCAGGAACTAAGTGCCAAGTACCCTTAGATCAGCAAAGGGCTAGTCTAACAGTACTTAGACAGCTCCTGGGAGGGTTGTCCAGTATGTGCCACTGTGTGGCCTGCCCTGATCAATCCCCGATGGGTGATCCCTGGTGGTCCAGTGGTCCCCCCTCACCCCCATCACGATCCCCGACACACACTGCATTGCATATTGACATCTCCCTGGTGGTCTAGTGCCCCCCAGGTAGTGCCCATCTCTACACTCCCACACCCCTCCCATACCCTGATCCAGTGACCGACATAGCTCTCCACACACCACCAAGGCTGGCCGCCAAATGAGCTGTCAGTGCACGTACTGTATACAATATATAATATGCACACTGACAGTTCATTCAGCGGCTGGCCATGGTGGTGTGTGGAGGGCTGTGCCAGTCATCATATTGGGGTATGGGAGGCGGTGGGAGTGCAGAGATGGGCACTACCTGCAGGGAGGGCACTAGACCACCAGGGTACTGGTGTGTATAGGGCACGAGTGCCAGTGGTGCAGTGGTGTTCGAGGGGCTGTGTCCAGTGGCTAGCCCCTGTCTGTGGGTGCTGCAGACTCCCCATTGCCATTGTGGAATTCCAGGTGGGTGCGGCATACATTTGGTGCAGCACCACCTTTGCTGCAAGCCACTGGACTTTGGCACTGGGACTCTGTGGATTAGAAAATCAGGCTCAGCGTCCAGGGTGCACCCGCACTTGACGCAAGCTGCCATTGTTGCAACTTGCATCAGGGCTTTGAAAATCAGGCCCCTG
This sequence comes from Neoceratodus forsteri, assembly GCA_016271365.2. Taxonomy (NCBI): domain Eukaryota; kingdom Metazoa; phylum Chordata; order Ceratodontiformes; family Ceratodontidae; genus Neoceratodus; species Neoceratodus forsteri. Next base: position 1,499,724,170 of record CM057456.1, read on the forward strand.
GTGTCTATGGACCTCCCAACCCATCAGAGGCGCCCAATTCAGCCCTCTCCCACACCGTGCAGGACACACATGTCTTCCACTCTCCACCATGGCTGGCTGACCGACTGAGCTGAAATCAATGAGCATGTGTTGCACTCATTCATTTCAGCTCAGTCGGGCACTCAGTCATGGTGGAGAGTGGAAGGCTGTGCTGGTCATCCACATGGGGTGGGGTGAGATTGGGGTGGTGGGGAGCTAACTGCCAGGGTGGGGGTCCACTAGACACAAAGGATGTGGTGACATTGTATAAAGAATGTGACAATGGTGCCAGCGATGGCGATGGTGATGGCAAGTTGGAGAGTTGTGGGGAGGGATTGTTACAATTACTATTACTGGGAACATCGGCAAGTGGGATGTGGGACCCACTGGACACCAGGGATTATTTACAATGTACTGCTTGCTACTTGCCTGCGTGTTTCTGTTCACCAATGTTTTTGTTTTACATTGCAGGCGGAGATGTTTTGCCTGTGATTTTATGTGCGGTGATGTTTTTTACTGCGATGTTCCAAGCTGGAACTGAGAAATGTGGGGCCATTGTTATTTAGGACTATTTTAAAATACAAAATGTAATGGTTACATCAGTTAGGTGACACTATCTTGTACAAAAAATTGACAGCTAATCCCACTAATGAAATAATAATCAAATTAAAACAAATTCTGGAAACTACCTTTGACAATGATGAACTTAGGGAACGGGACAAAGAAGCATTAATAATGAACACCCCTAAAACCCCTGTCTTCTATACACTCCCCCAAATCCATAAAAATGATAAAAAAGGTCACCATGTTATTGCAGAGATTGACTCTCTTATGAATAGAATTTCTACATATGTTGAATTTCACATACATCCCCTGGTACCAGAAACAATGAGTTACATTTGGGAGTTAATGCACATCATACAAATTTTACAGGAACTGGATGCCAGGGGCCTGATTCTCAAAGCTCCCGGCAGGGCACAAGGCACTTGCACTAACAAGAATGGCACAAAGTACCCCTTGTGCCAAAAGATGCACTGGGAGTGATTCACAAAGGCAGCTTGTATCAACTACAGGCTGCCTACCTCAAACAGGGCTTATGCCGCCCATGCACCCAATAATGGGCTGCGACTTGGGATTAGGGGGCATGTGGCAGACGCAAGTTGCCACATCCCTGAAACAGAGATTCACAGATCTTTCCCAGAGGGAGAAATTCTAAGTACCCTTAGACCAGCTAGAGCTAGTCTAAGGGTACTTAGAAGAGTCTTCTCTGGGAGATTACCTGTTTTTGCAATGTACCACAGTCCTCCTCCCCAGCACTGATGTTGCCGGTAGACATAGTAAACATAGTACCCCCTTGCCTCATGGTCTAGTGGCCCCCTCCCCAGTCGATGTCTGCCCATAGTTGTAAAATACCATTTCCTCCCTTGTGACATAGGCAGCTCTCTCCCTGATCCCCGATGCTGCCAGAATTAGTGAAATAATACAATGCCCCCCTCCCCAATTCCTGATACTGCTGGTATTATTTAATCAGTACAATGCCCCATCCCTCATCCCCAGGGGCGTAGTTTGTTATTTTTACGGGGGTGGGGGGGAGTAACAAAAAAGTCCTGATTTTCATGTATCATGACAGTGAAGAGGGCAAGTGGCTTGCGTAATGCAAACAAATCAACCAGCATCAAATAATGCCCAAAAAACATTTAAGACTACAGCTGAATAACTCCTGGGAGGGACCAGCCCAGGCCAAGTCGGAGCACTTCCCCACCCCACCAGTTTTACTGTAGCCTGCTCTCGGCCCAACTCCTCCTGAGACCAGAGTTGAAAAACTGACCGAGATCTGTTTTGTATTCAGTTCTTCGTTCTTCTGCCTTGGGAGTGAGGACTTACTTGTAAAGTTGAAAATATGTAAGGAACTTAACTTCCTTCTCAAGAGGACAGGACCTCACCTCAGCTTCAATTCAAATCAGTCTTGACCTAATTTTGCCCCCACCTGAACCTCCAGGTGGATAGCTCACTAGTCTCTCACCCCCCTTTGCTGCTTACATAACCCTTCCAAGTCCAGCCCTTATAGTGGATCCTGAACTTCTTGAAATGTCTGCTTGAGCTAGCCCTCCCACCCTTGAGGAGTGCAAAAAGCATGTTTCAAGGAAGTGCAGCAAATGGCTGTGCCACCTCAGTATACCTATAAACATGGATGGTAGGGAAAATATCCCAGCATGTGCATCCTCACAGCATGAGCCCTTATTTACATAGATTACATAAAAAAATGCGATTATACAATGACAAGAATGAATGCTGGCCTCTGATTGGTCAGTCTTGGGCTAGACCCATGATGTTATCCCAGTACATCTGATTCATCGCAGGTCTAGTCTCAGCCTCTCCGTGAACCTCTTGATGATTGTTAGCATTAGTGTGTTTTTTTGTATCTTCTCTTAAAAATATTTTTCCACACCAAATAAAACATCTTTAAAAATATTTTTTTTTAATTCTGTATAACAACACGCCATTGTATAATAGCAATAATGCCTTCCAGGGTGTGTGTCATGGTAGGATAACATCATGCCTTATGTATTGGATGCACTCGTGCCCAACCACTGGAGGTGTGACGTTATCCCAGCATGACACACGCCCTGTCGGGCATTATTGCTTACTTGCACCCAGTGGTAACACTTTTCTTTGTTATAACCAAGTTAATTCATTAGTCTCCCATCCCATCCCATATTATTCAATGTCACATGCCTGAATCTGGTTAGGTAAGGTAAGCAAAGAGGATAATGCTCTCCTCAAGCAAGCAAGCATTGCATACATAAGTATGGGACTTGCTGATATCCCTCAGGCGGTGCTCTTAACAAGCATGCTGATGTACCTGGGACAGTGCAACAGAACAATGTAAATCCCCTAATTGTTCAAGATGATCATGGGCATGGTGTGGTCACACCACAACCCCTACCACTCTCCTCCCCATGGGCTCCTAAGGAATATGTATCTTTATCCATGCCCAGGGTTACACAACCCCATCCAAGCAAACACAGACTGCCCTGGCACAAAAGTGGTCGCATCACATAACCTAAGAGAACAGACGCCACAGGAAGTTTGCTGGAACAACGACTCCAGATACCTGTGCACAGCCTCGCAGGACCCACCCTGAAAGGTAAGTACTTGGTTGGTGGTTTTTATTAGCATCACCTATGACAGTGTGTGGTGGGCCGGTCGTGGTAGCCCAGGTTGCCGTGGATGCTCCCCCACAGACTACTTCAAAATCGTCTCATCTGACAGTTTTGAAGGGCACAAATGAAACATGGTTGCTTCAGTTTGATGTGGTTTAATACAGATTTTTTTGTCCGAGCGTGTGTCTCTGTTCTTCTACACACAGACACAGACAGACACACACACCACCAAAAAATGGACTTTTTTTTTACCATGTTTACATTCAGGATAGAGACAGGGTAAAGCAGGTCCAGGCAGTACAACACAGTAAATGAAACAATGCATTTTACAATGCCCAACAAACCACCAAAAGACCACAAAACAACGGACCTTCCCCCTGCCCTGGGGGAGGAATGGCTAGGTCACAGGTCAGGGTGCTAAATGAAGAGGAGAGACCACAGAACATCTTGTCGAACCACACAGTAAGGTGAAACTACATAAACATGCACAATTTTTTATACTGTAGGATTTCTTACTTTCCAACAGTTCCTAATTTTGACACAGAAACTTATCTTTAGTGCTCAGAAGCCCCTTGTACGAGGGAGGTAAGCATGGCATGGACCCAGAGGACTGGCATACATGTTGAAAAAAATATTTCTGTGCCAGTATGCCCATCCGCCCCTCCCTCTCCCTCCATCACCAGTGGCCTGAACCATTTTTTTCAGCATGTGTACCAGTCCGCCCTGGTCAGCACAGCAGCACAAAGCTGGCAGGGCAGCAGAAGGCACAGCAAGCAACAGTGAATTAAATGTCCATGCAAAAAGCTACAGCCCACTCTCCCCACCCCAGACCTGCAAGGCCACTATCTCCACCCAGACTGGCCAGCTCAGCTACTCTCTGCACCCTGATGGACTTGCACAGCCACTCTCCACACTCTGTGTCCACCCCACCAGCACAGCCACTCTCCCCACCACACCAGCACAGCCACTCTCCCCACCCCACCCAACCAACACCATTTCCAGCTCCATTTATCTGGTATCCGTTCCAGGCATCCAGGTCTGTGCCTCCCCATCACAGGCACACAAAAATAAATAAAACCACATTTTACACTGCATTTTGTTTATGTTTCTTTCTTTGTCTGGAAAGAGAGATGTTGAGCTACCGGTCAGTACAGTTTGCCTGGTATACAGTTACAACCCCACCCCACCGACACAATGCCAGTGCTTCCACCCACCCACACAACAGTGCCCCCACCACACCCACGCAATGCCTGTATCCCCAACCCCACCCACACAAATGACCAGTGTCCGCAACACCATACACACACATGACCAGCAGTGTCCCAACCCCCAACACACACACGACCAGCAGTGTCCCCAACCCCACACACACATGATCAGCAGTGTTCCCAACCACACACACACACACACACAACCAGCAGTGTCCGCAACCCCACCCACACACACGACCAGTGCTCCAATCCCCCCCCAAAAATCATGGCCAGTCAGTAGTCGCTATAACAATAGCCAGGTAGTAGTCTAATCATTTCTTTAGGGTGCATGTTTTAGTGCTAGATTTTTTTTGCTAGTCTTGTAACACTGTATGGGGGAGAAAACAAAAAGCTACCCCTTTGGTTGTGTTTGCCAGGCAATGAAGACAGAGACAGTAAGGCCAAGGAATCTGTCTGTTTCACTCCTCCACAGTGGACGATCAGTGAAATCAAAAAAGTGAAAGATTACTTTTACAGCCAGGTAAAGGATGAGGGGGAAATAATGTTTCAACATTTACTAATGTTCGCATGCTAGCTGCGGGCACAGGCCAGTGAGAGACATCCCTTGACAGGTAAAGGATGATGTTTTAACATTTACTTATGTTTATATGCTAACACCCAGTCAGCAAGCACAGAATGTCCCCCCTCCTAACCAACATGGAGAGTCCACCAGAAACCCACTCAGCAAACATGGACAGTCCCCACCTTCACCCCACCTACAAGGACAGTCCCCCCCGACACCCAAACAGTCCCCCTCCCCACTAGACACTGGGCTAGCGAGCATAGAATGCCCCTCCCAACCGACAGGACAGTTCCCAGCAGACACCCAGGCAGCCAACATAAACATGGATGGTCCTCCATATCCCACCAAGGACAGTCCCTTCCCCCACACACAGCTAGCAAACACAGAATTTCCCCCCCACCCAATATGAATAATCCTTCTAAACACCTGGCTAGCAAAAACAGAGAGTTTCTCCTCCCAGCAACATTGATAGTCCATCCTAGACACCAGATCAGCAATCACAGTGACATTCACCCCCACCCATAAGCCAACATGGAAAGATCCCCCAAGACACCTGACCAGCAAATAGTCCCCCTCCCCACAAGACACCCGTAGGGAAACATGGACAGTCCCCCTTTTCCACCATTATGGACAGTCCCCCCAGACAAATGGCCAGCCAAGTCCACCTAACAATGGCTAGTGTCACCACCCCTCCATCACAGCCAGTGTCCCCATATCACCATGGCCTGTGTCTCCACCTCACTAGACCCCAGAATAGAAAACAGACTGTCCTCCCAGCCCCACCAAACACTGACCGCCCTCCCAGTCCCAAACACTAACCACCCCAGCCCCAAACACTGATCGTTCCCCCCAAGCCCCACCAAACGCAGGCCCTCCCCCAGCACCAAACACTGACCAGCCTCTCAGTGAGTCAGCCCCAAAACACACAGACTGTCCCTTCCGACCCCAACCCAACAAAACAGACCATCCCCCCCCAGCCCCACCAAACAGAGACCGTCCAGTGAGTTTCCCCAACAAACCCTACCACACCAGTAGCACAGTAACTGAGTGTCCCCACCCCACCAACATGACTAGTGTCCACACCATACAAAAACAAATAGGCCCCCCACCCACCCCACCAACATGGACAGCCTCAACATCCAGCAAATCCCTCCCACCCAAAGAAACACAAGCTGACAGCAAACCTTCCACCCACCCCCAGGCACATGGCCATGGCCAAGACAACCCCAAAAAACACATTTCTGGGATGTGAATGGTATTAATTTCCAACAACCAGCTTGCAGCACAGTCACTCACCAAATCAGTGAGGCACAGACAGGGCAGCATGCAGCAGGGCACAGCAAGGCCAAGAAGGCAGGTCAGGTAGCGAGTCTCTCCCAACAGTCCGTTCCTCTCCCGATTAATCCCTCGATGAGACAGTAACTAATTTTTTCTGACACCAGATGAACATGTCGCATTATGGGTCTGCTATAGCCTGCATGACCGCCGGCTTCTTCACTGTTCTGGGCCTGGCTGTTCACTGACCTGAATAATCCCTCTCGGTGGACCGTGGAACTGGTGGGCAACAGGCGTGGTGTGGGACTCACCGACAACATGGTAAATCTTTTTCTGGCCTGCTGGACACAGGATCTGGGTGTTCAGGCAAGCCTGGCCATGCCTCAGACTCACTGTAATTGTACTACTCGCTCCTCCGCCTGGTCTGTCCGGTGGTAGAGGCCTTGTGGCCGCAGGCCTGCTAGGCTCTAAGGGACGGGAGGCTCAGGTGGCAGAGAGATTGCCCAAAGCACAGCTGGCTGCACTGAGAAACAGAGAGTAGGTAGTCAGAGGACTCGGGTAAGGTATATTCAAACTGGGCTGTTCAGGACAGGAGGAGGGTGGGAACACTAGACTGACTGAGACACTGGTGACACCTGACAGACAACCAACAACTGCTGCTCGACAGCCTCGAATAGCTATCTCTCCTCAGCCCTAGGCTATATGGATGCTGCTGCTGCTCCTTCATGGAAGGCACACAGACAACTAAATTGCGCCACTAACGGAGTACTGCTCACGTGATGGCGCCAGCTTGCAGCACTCTCTGATTGGCTGTAACATGCAGGCTACTATGGTTGCAGGCTTGCAGCCAATCGGAAAAGGGGATAGTTTTTGTTTAAGAGACACGGCGCCATGCCGCCACGCCCCTCCCTCCCCCGGAGAGGTGCAGGCAGTCTGGGCATAGCCCTGAGCCCATTCAATATTAAAAAAAAATGATAACCGGAGAACGGTGGCTGGGCTCCTACAAAAGTCCTGGTCTAATTTCTCAGGGGGGGCAGCTTGCCCCTCTGCCCCCCCACAATCTACGCCTATGCTCATCCCCGATGCTGCCAGGATTAGTTAAAAATACAATGCCCCTGACCTGATCCCGATGCTGCCCCATTAATAAATAATAATGCTCCCCTCATGGAGGTATAGTAGCCCCCCATCCCTGCAGGTAGTGCCCACCCCCTCTCCCCCATCCTGTCAAACAGACGGTGCCGGAACAGCCCACCTCTCACTTCCACGGCTGGGCAAAAACTGAAATGTCATGGTGCGCATACTGTATAGTGCATGCGCTAACTGATAGACAGTTTGTCAATGAGCATGTACACTGTACAGTACAGTTCCATGACAGTTCAGTCGGTGCCCACCCATGGAAGTGAGAGAAGGGCTATGCCAGGCTCCGGCTGTTTTTTAGAATGGGGGAGAGTGGGCTGGGCACTACCTTCTGCGGAGGGGGGCCACTATACCATCATGAGGGGGGACATTTTATTAATTATTAAAAGGGGCAGCACTGGAGATTGGGGGAGGAGGGCATTGTATTATTTCACTAATCCTGGCAGCATCAGGGATTGTAGAGGAGGGTTGTATTATTTACATAACCCTGGCAGCATCAGGGATTGGGGAGGGGAGCATTGTATTGATTAAATAATACTGGCAGCATCGGGGATTGAGAAGGGAAGCATTGTGTTATTTCACTAATCCTGGCAGCATTGGGGATCGGGGGGGCAGTAGACCACCATTGTAAGGGGACTTAAATTATAATAATAGGGAAGCAATTTGGGATTGGGGAGGGAGCCGTCTATACCACAGGGTAGGGGATGGTATTTTACAACTACGGGCAGACATCGATCAGGGAGATGGGGACACTAGACTACCAGGGAAGGGGTACTATGTACTGTACTTGGGGATTGGGGATGGGGGCACTTGGGGATCAGGGATGGAGGCACTGCTTGCATTTGCCACAAGGAGCCTTCAGCAGACCCTTCCCATGCACCAAGTGCTTGCCTCATCGGAGGGGTTGGTGCAAGTGTACTGACTTAGGCACCAGGAACCCTTCTGTACCAGAATCTGGTTTAGGGTCCCTGGAGCACTGGGCTTCAGTGCAAGCTGCTGTTTGCCACAGATTGCTCCTACCCTAGCATTTTTTGAGAATTGGGCCCATATATTCTTGCATTCCACACGAGTCAGGTTTAGAAGCCCTACACAATGTTGGGGGGACAAAGAACTGATACAAAACCATAAAACACTTTACAGTACTTCTTATATTAGCCAAAACAATTCTGGAAAATAATGTTTTCAAATTTGAAAAAAGAACATACTGGGCTCGATTTTTAAAGGGTCAGGAATGACACAAGGTGCTTGTATCACAGAATCATGATGCAAGGGGCTCACTGCACCACACCTTGCATCATTCATGATTCACAAAATGAGCCTGTGGTACCAAGGGGGCCCAATGTGCCAAACATCCGTGCACCCAGTTTGCAGCATACCACAGGTAGCTCCATGGTGCCAAGGAGTGTGCCAGTAGGCAGCTGCCATATTTCCTATGGTGTAATTCCATAAGGGCAGTAATGTCCAAGGGGTCAGCCGAGAGTTAGACCAGCCATGAGCTGGTCTAACGCCCAGTGCACCAAAAGGGGTCCCACCTGTGGATCCCCCAGGGTGTGGTGACAGCAGTGATGCCCACCAGCACTGATGGTGGTGGACTGTTGCCAAGCATGAACGGTAGGCCAGCTGAACTGCTGATGGCATGGCATGCTGTTGGGGATGTGCCCTCTGTCATGCCAGGGGCACATGCAGGGCATACTTGCCCACCTTGCTGGGGGACAGAGACATACCCTGACATACCAACCAGGGGTCCCAGTGTTTGCAGACTGCATCAGTGACAGTGGTGGGGCCAGACTATGCAGTTGACATTGTGCCTGCTCTGTGGGCAATATGTCTGCTGGTGCTGTCAGTGCTGCATGAGTGTCCTGCAGCTTGTAGCAGTCCTCTTCTGTGTGCCTTTCTTTTGCTGCAGGGGTGTGCTTGGCACAAGCTGCCAGACTTTGATGCCAGGACCCCTCCCATACCTGAATTGGGTGAAGAGTCTCTGGTGCACTGGAGATCAGTGCAAGCTGACATTTCTGCAGCTTTTGACAATCTTTAAGAATTGAGCCCACTATCTAAAAACAAGTACAGCAATGAGGTCCAGTATGGCCCCTACTTGTACTAATCTGACCACTGCATCTTTTGATAATGTGTTTGTGTTAAACCCCACGTACAACCCATATTATAAAAAATATTATCAAATGGGTTAGATTTATTGAAGACATATTGGGGGCTGATCACAAACGGGCAGAAACTATGCACCAAAGGTTCGTATTCCACCAGCGCAGCTCAGCACCCTTGGGAGATCCATGTGGGGGCTGCATTCACTAACACCTGCTACTGTCTGGCTCCCATACATGGTCCTGTCCCCCCGGCAGGCAGGTCCATGGGGGCCAGTCGGGTGCAGGGCGGCATATCTGAGCGGGCGGACAATCAGCTGCCTGACCCAGATCCCACAGTGGATCACTGGCACCCATGGGGTGCCATGTTGGCTGCCAGAGTGCAGTGGGCTGAAAGCTGTGAGAAGGGTGGTTTGCCCAGTCCTCTGCCCCCGGCCCTCCCAGTGTGCCCCACATACTGGAGCATCCACAGTGGGGAGTCCGATGGACCATGCTGTCACTGCTGCAACCCTGGGGGGGCATGTAACTGGCTCTCCATGCTTACGGCTGCCCTGATGTGGTGTATGTGCTGGCCCCTCATGCACAGCACTCTGCACTTAGGGAACTGTGTGGAATGCCGGCACACCCCTCACACCACCCCTGGCCCATTGCCATGTGGAGCTCCGTGATCAGCCGGGGAATTGGGTGCATTGGGGGGGCATATTTGTTTATTGAATGTCATGCAGGGGGCACAGTGGGCATGGGTGGGTGTGGGGTGGGCTATGTGCCAGCATTATGTAGCTCGTACCCACTCCACACCTTAATGAATAGGGCCCATTGTTCTTATGCAGGGCACACTTACTAAACTTAAGCAGTTCTATAATAATCTAAACAGTAGCACAGATTTCTTAAAATCTGTTATGAATCACAAACAGGAGGCAGTTTTCTTTCTCGATTTAGAGATGTATATGAGTAGTGGTAATACTGAAAGTTGAGTTACCAAAGAGATACTGACAGGAACAGTATTTTACATTTTAATGGTTTTCACTCTCATAATTTGAAAGAAGCTGTATCTGTAGGGCAATGCCTATGTATGAAAAGATATTGTTGAGATGTTAGGGAGTATGAGATTGCAGCTACAGATCTAGATCAGAGATTCTCAACCAGATAGTGTCCTGCTAACAGTATTAATAGAGCTAGGGAAAGGGCGAACCTGATCCCAAGAGATGACCTCTTAACCCCAAAGGTACAAGACAACAAAATGGACAAAATAATATTTCTACACCTTTTTTGAATGAACATAATATTCAAGCTATTATTTGTAAACAGTGGAATGTTTTACAGTCTCTTCCTAATGGAGAAGACACTTTCAGGGAATGTCCACTGTTAGTAGCTCATAGAGCTCCAGACTTGTCTATGAAGATTTCAAAGTCAGAACACAGGATAACACAAAATAGCACTGAAAATGTTTTAACATCCTGAAAACCATGGGGCAACTATCCTTGTGGACACTGTATTAACTGCTTAAACACTTGCAAAATAAAGAAGATTCAGAATTCAGCTATAGATATGGACATAGAAATCAAGCAGTTAATTTTTTGCCAAACTAATCATGTAGTTTACATGTTAAATTGCCCATGTGATTTGGTTTACATTGGGAAAACCTTGAGACAACATAACGTTAGTGGTCTCAATTCCCAAAACTCTGATGTTGGCACAAGATGCCTGTGTCACACAGAGGTGATGCAAGGGGCACCCAATTCAGGATGGCCCCACTGTGCCAAACTGGGACCCTGTGTGCCAGACCTGCCCTGTGCCAGGTCTACACCAAGCTGATGGGTGCTCCAAGGTGTTAGGGGGCTTGAGGCCGACACAAGCTGCCACATCCCCAACACTGGGATTCAGGAAAACATCCCAGAGGGCATAGAGTCTGGGACAATTAGACCAGCCAGGGCTGGTCTAACAAGCCATGCACCACCCTGGAGCCCTCCCTGGGAGGGAGGGAACATGGGCTACTGTCCGCCCATGGTCTTCCACACCCCCATGACATCATTTGTTGTGCAGTGGCATTATATCTGTGTGGTGCACCATCCCAGCAAACATAAACTACATGCAGAAATACATCCAGTGCCCTTTGTGGTGCAGTGCCTGCAGCAGCTACCCCATGGTGCCCAGCATGTGGACACCCTAACATACTGGCACAGCAGTGGCACCTCTGATGTCCCATTGGAATGCTGGTGCCACCCCTCCCATCACCCATCTGTACCCCACCAGCCCTCCCCATGCACTGACCTGTCCCCCATGATCCCAGCAGCCTCCCAGTAGGTCTCTGTCCCTGGGCATAGATGCCATTCGACTGCCTCGCAGCTTGTGGCAAACCTCTCAGGTGTGCCATCTTTTTACCGAACGGCATGGAAGAGAAGGAGCTTGCTGCTGCATGCTGTCTCACTGTCTTACTGAGGAGGTTTGAGGAGAGCAGGACTGCTAGAATGCTAATACTCTCTCTTTTAAAGGTATGCCACCATTGCCTGAATGTAGTATAACTATAAGAAAAATCTAGCAGTCTTTCCAGGCCAACTTGTGTGGCTGGATTTGAATTCCTTTTTCTCCTGTCATGGTTTCTTTCCACAGAGCCTGGAGTCCTGAAGTAGCAACAGGAGCCCGCCCTCTGGGAGGAAAACAGGGGTCCCATGGGGGGGGGGCGGCCTCAGGAGAAGAGGAACTCTGGGCAGATGGTGAATTCCCAGCCCTGAAGAGAATCATCCCAGAACGCCCTCCATACTCCTTCTGCATTGCTGAAAAGATTTTTATCACTTCAGTTGGTTTATACTTGGAAGATATGATAGTTCTTCAGTTAAGTTGGAGCAAGACTCATGCTTGGTCTTTTCTTCTCTGATATTGCTGACATTGTTTTGGGACTCTTACTGCTTTACCAGCTAATCTACTCAACTCTAATCATTCTGAACTATTTGAACTGAACTGTTTGTAGTATTTTGAATTTCTTGAATATAGTATTTGGAAAAGGGGAGCATTTGCAGTAATCAAATGTTAATATAATTACATCATACTTGATCATATTTGATAACATTCACATATAAGTATTATATTGTCATATACATATTGCCTACATAGATGTGCTATAGGTAAGGTAAGGTAAAATTTTATTTAAAGACACCCATTCCCAAAGGCTCTGGCCACCGTACAATAAGTTAGCAAATGTCAGAATACAACCACAGAATAATATAAAAACAATTATATACATAATTATATAAAAATTTTAAATTTTAGCACATAGTCAACTATCCTTACTATACTAAAATCTGAATTCACAGTCAGTGACTTAATCTAAAAATGCCTGGGTGAATAAGAGGGCCTTAAGGCGGGCCTTGAATACCTCCAAAGTGGGGGCCCCCTTAACCCCAGAAGGGAGTGAGTTCCACAGGACTGGGGTAGTGACACTAAATGACCTATCACCAGCCAATTTCAACCTTGACCTGGGAACTGCTAGGAGGCCTCCAAAGGAGGAACGGAGGGGGCGAGCCGAGACAGCAGGAACCAGAAGGTCTAACAGGTAACCAGGGCCCTGACTGTGTAGGGCCTTATAGGTGAGAAGTCCCAACTTAAAGAGGATCCTCCACCTGACTGGCAGCCAGTGCAGCTCACACAACACCGGTGTAATGTGGTAGAACTTAGGCTGCCCAGTAAGTAACCGGGCAGCTGCGTTCTGCACTAGCTGCAGTCTGCGGAGAGAACCTCCTGTGACCCTGAGATAGAGCGCATTACAGTAGTAAAGCCTCGAAGTAACCAAGGCATGCATCAAAGTGGGGAAGAAGATGGAAAAAACAGGAGCGGACAACGGAGGAAATCTGAGCCTCCATTGTCAAACTCCTATCAAACAAAATGCCAAGATTTCGCACCCTTGAAGAGGCCTTCAATGAGACAGAGCCCAGAACTAGTCCAGTCTCTGAGTCAGAAGCCAACTTATCACACACTCTGTTCAACTCCACCACCAATACCTCCATCTTATTGGGGTTCAGTCACAACCAGCTAGATGCCATCCAGTCATTGATCTCGGCAAGGCAGCTGTTTAGCACATCCACCGCGTTGGATTTTCCAGGGGCAAAGAACAAGTATAGCTGGGTATCATCAGCATAGCAATGAAAACCCAAGTCATACTTCCAAATGACCCCTTCCAGGGGCAGCATATACACTGCAAACAATATAGGGGCCAAAACCGAGCCCTGAGGTACTCCACAAGCAAGGAGGCTAGCGGAGGAGGAGAAATTCCCCATCACAGCCCATTGCCTCCTGTTGGATAAGAAGGACTCAAACCAGCAGATGACAGTGCTGTTGAGTCTGCAGAGTTCTCTGAGATGGTCAAGCAACACCCCATGGTCCACAGTGTCAAAAGCTGAGGAGAGGGCAAGGGAACAAGAATTGTCTTTTCTCCTCAATCTCTAGCCCTGAGGAGGTCATTCTGCACCTGAACAAGCGCAGTTTCTGTGCTATGCCTTGCCCAAAACCCCAACTGGAATTGTTCATACAATTCATGGGTCACGAGGTGCTCCTCTAACTGAAGCGCCACTACCTTCTCTACAACCTTCGCTAAAAAAGGAAGGTTAGAGATAGGTCATTAATTTGCCCTGACCTCCAGGTCCAATGATGGTTTCTTTAAGAGTGGTCTCACCAATGCCTCCTTCAAGGCATCAGGAAAGACCTCCTGTGATAAGGAGCACCGGACAATCAGAGCAAACACCGGGCCAACGGTGTCGATGCATCTCATCAAGAAACGCATCGGCACCATATCCAGTTCACAAAAAGTGTGCTTCAGATTGGTCACCACCTCAATAACCTTACTAGCATCCACTGGTTTAAACTCCCCCCAACCAGGCGGAGCACACTTAGTATACATCAGGCGACCACTGCCAGCTATGACATTGCTGACAGGAGAAACTCCCTGCCGAATACTGGACACTCTGTCTGAGAAAAAACGAGCATTCAAAATCTGGGAAAACCTTTTTTGGCTGCAGACAGGCAGGATGGAGTAACCTGTCTACAGTCTGAAAAAGTATAGTTGGTCGGCTCTTCCCAGCAGCAGTCTCCCTGGACAGGAACACTGCCTTCTTATGGTTGATTGCCCCGCGGTATACATTATAATGCACAAGCAGGGCCAGTTTGTCTGCATCCAGGCTGGACCTCCTCCAGCAGCACTTTAATCTCCAACCCTTTCTCTTCATCTCCCTGAGGTCCTTATCAAACCAAGGGGACCTCCGGTATGAAGATTTGGGTTGTACACTGACAGGTGCAAGGGAGTCAATGGCATTGAATAGGACTCTATTATAAGAGTCCACCATAGACCCAATGTCTTCGACGCACACATTTTCCACATCAGATAGATCAGCTGCCACCAAAAAACCCTCCGGGATCAATCCCTGTAAAGGGCGGCAGCTCATCATTTCTGTAGGGAGAGGGCATCTGGTGGGAGCCCTGAACATGAACTGCATCATGCAGTGATTGACCAAACCACCCGATCAATCCCGAGATTATCTATCTCAAGCCCCAGTGAGAACACCAGATCCAACATGCGGCCACCCTGATGGGTCACAGCAGAAACATCTTGTGACAGGCTGAAAGAAGACATAATTTGGAGGAGGTTGTAACCAAGCCGAGACGATTCGTTATTGGCCCAAACATTGAAATCCCCCAGAATAATACATCTGGGGGCCTCCAATGTTTCACCGGCAACAAATTCGGCAATCTCCTGGAGGAAGTTCCCCACTGCTCCAGAAGGGCGGTAAACAAGGAAAACCCTGCAACCTGCACCTAGACCCCACAAATGGCCACACATTCAAAAGAATCTGGAGCTCCCACTGGGTGCACAGTGAAGCCTAGGTCAGATCTAAAACAGATGGCTACACCACCACCCCATGATCCTCTCTGGGGCAGTGCACCACAGTGTACCCGGGGGAACGGCAGCCTCAAAAATTGGACCTGCATCATCCCCAATCCAGGTCTCTGTAATGCAAACCAGATTGACAGAGGAAACCAGATTCGCAATAATTGTGGTCTTGTTCCTAATCGGCCTGGCATTGCATAGCACTGCCCTCAGGGGATTTGTGGGAAAGGTAGCCCCTCTGTTTGCCTGACCACTCGGTCTGGTGGAAACTTTATAGTTGTGGCCCTGGATACAGATATTTTATCCTGTTGCTTAGTTTTGGTTTTTGCTATTTTATTTGAGTCCTTTACCCTATTATAAGTATCCATTCCTAATGTGCTGCATACAAGTTGAAACTTTAAAATTCCAGGACTTGTCTAGTAAGTTTAGAATTTACTTAGTAATTGCTTGAATAAAATGTCCCCTTTAAATTCAAATTTGAATTGGGGCTGTGACATTTCAGTCACATGATTAGCTCTGTCTCCCTGTCTCCCTGTCCTCCCTTTAGGGTGCATGCACTGGTGTCTTACAAACAGATTTGCCATCTTTGAATGCCAGACCCACTTAGCTACTTAAGCTGAGCTAAGTTATTTTATCTGTGCTTTTAGTATTTTTACTCTCATTTACAAGCTGCCAGAAAGCTGTTTGATGGCATACAGTGGAGAAAGGCTGTGGTATCTAAACTAAGCTTCTCTAACTAAACATAAGTAGTTTGGCACAGTGGGTTCTGAGTAACGTACTGGGCGCATATTTAGAATAAGCATAACTGGTAATTCAGAAGCAACAGAGGAGTTGCAGGGGAACACCATAATGAGAAATTTAAGAAGTGAGAAGCTTGAAGTAAATTTCTGAAGTTTCTGAAGTGCCTAAATTACTTGAACCAGTTTCAACTTTTATTCATGGCTGCTGTTTTAATTTACTTGAACTCATATGAAATATGTTATTTATTTATTCTGTTATAATGCCAAGAAATTAGAAGATAGCTTATTCCTTTTAGCAATATATTGTTAGCTCACTCACTTAGTTTGAGTGATTTTTAGAGGATATTTTAGCTTTTTCCCTTCGTTTGTTTTATAGATAGCTACTCTCAAGTGTCTTCCTGTGTCACTTGGTATCTACAGCACCTGTATCTTGCCTCCAGTATCTCCTGGACTGTGGAATGGAGAAATATAGAGACTCAGGATTTGCAGTGCCTAATCTCAGCATCTGTGCCTGCACTTTTTTTTATCTTCTAGCTTGTTGTGTGGGAAAACTCAGAGACTGAGGAACTGAGTGTTCAATTTCAGTGCTTCATTTTATGAACTACCACACTGATGAACTGCGGTCTTACCAGTATCAACTTATTCAATGTGGAAGGAGAAAACATTGGCATATTCCAAGCTGATTCATCAGTGGTGACTATTTCCTTCTTCCTTTTGTCTAGTTTCCCTCTGGTATATGAATATACGTCTTTGAAATAATTTGGATGTTGCATTTAAATTGCTTTAACTGTTTTCTTCTTGCCTAAGAACTGGCTCTAGAATTGCCTTTAGTACTGACTCTGACAAAACGTTCTATTGTTATTGACCAAGAGAAAACTTTTGTAAAATCTGGTAGAGACAGGGAAACTTTTGTGTATTCAAATTATATCTCAAGGACTCAGAGTTATTGTTTACTTACTGTTTTTGAGTCACAAAAAACTGCATTAACTGAATATCTTTTCTCTTGGTACTCGCTTTTGGTCATTACCAGTTGTTAACTATATTTCTGCTAATCTATGTTCATCAGAAGTGGTAAAGTAGTGAATATTCTGGAAAAGAAAAAGGAAAAAAAACAAAGGTTGTGTTTATAGGGAGGAACTGTTAATTACAACTTCTGCCCCAACTCAAGGAGAGATAATTAAACCATCAACTTATTCAGATATGGTAAAACTGAACTTGGATGAGGAGAAGCAGTTACTAAATTGGCAAGATATTAAAGCTAGCTCTGCTCCTATAAAAGAATGAAATCTTAATGAAAATATGATTCCAGCTCAGACTCAGATTTTGGAAAAAGGGGTTTGTAATCTAGATGGAGATAGAATTGATAAAACAAAGGACAGTAATAAAAATTCAGGACAAGAAAAAGAGGGAAAAATCTGAAAGGAGTAGAGCTACTAGTAAGAAAACTATACAGGCAGGTATAGCAGATTATTTCCAGGTCAGACCCACAAATACAAAAAGAGGGGTCCAAACAGTGGAGCCAGATAAGTCAGAAGAACCAGAAAAAAACTCTATTTCCTCTCTGGAGAAGGAGAGCCCAGCTTTAGCAGCAATTGGGAGCCAGCAGTATAATCGGAAAGGAGATACTATCTTTCCACTTTTTAGCCCCTTAAAATTTTTAGCAAATTCCTGTATTATAGTGCCTGAGGAACAAGGCCTCATAAATAACTCAATATTGGCAGGTTCTGCAGAAACAGTATTTAGAAATTTAGATAAAGAGGTAGAACAAATACAACTGGAAGCAGACTTTTTAACACATTGCCTTGACACTTTAACAAAGTATACAATTAAAGCTTTGGCACACCCAGAAATGGCCAATATTGCCCTGTTAGAAGCTTTAAACAATATTAGAAAAAGATCTGATGGCCTTGTTAGCCAGATGCTTAAGAGCATTGACACCGTAGAAGAAAAGTTTGAAAGCATTATGAAACCAGCTAACCAACAAAGAGTTTTTGTTTCATCAGTTCATATCCTGGATTCCCCTAAAGGGAAGGGGGTACCAAAAAAGAAACAATCAGTAAAAAGAAAAAAAAAGAACAAGAAGAAAAAGAAAAAGGTTCTGGTGGAACTTCTGAATGAAACAGTAGATTAGAAAAAAATTAAAAAAAATCAGACCTCTCCAGAGGTGCCACTAGAACATCAGATCTAAGTAAAAAAGGAAAAGAAACCAGCAGATAAGGAAGAAATAACAAGAGATAAAGTACATACTGGGCAAAAAGGAACTGCTACTAACATAGATACAAGGGGAAAAATTGAAATTAATCATGAAACAACTGAGACTGGTGCTCCTGTGAGACTAAAAGGTACTGAGATAGTCCTGAAAATAGGAGGACTTTTTTTAAAAACAATTGAAACAAGAGACTCTATGCACGAACTGACCAAATATCTTCTATTAGCTGAAGTAGGTGTTACACCAGAGAGAGACAAAATTGTTATGGTATTCTGAGATAGAAAAGATAAAGAAACACCTGTCTGTGTAATGGTAGAGGATATGGCAATTGCACAAAAAAGTTTGGGCAAGTCAACTGTGACTAAAGTATGTAGGACTACAGATTCCCGCTCCAGTCACCTGGGAGACTATCAATAATCAAATACAAATAGAGAATGAGACAATAGGTCTCCTGACCCAGGAAACAATTAAATATAAAGGGCAGGTTTCACAGAAGGGATGCGCCCAGTGCATCTGAGATGCGCCGGGGCATCCCCAACATTTGCCCAAGGGTGACTCTGGCAGGGTGCCGGTGCACCAGCACATCCTAGATGCACTGCATACTGCCTGAAAAGCTATGTATCACATCTGGAGGAGCTGTGATGGGGCCGTGCCCATGCATACTGGGTGCAACCCCATTCACAGTCCTATTCTGTGGCACATCCCCGGGGCAAGTCCGAGGATGCGCCACAGGAAGATAAGTCTAGAAAGCTAGACTTAAGTGGGTGGCCACCCACAGACAGGCTGCCTTACTGCAGGCAGCAGCATGGCAGCCTGCCCACCCTGGCAGTCCAGTGTGCCCCTCCACCCCAAGCTCCCAAACAATGCCGCTCTCGGTGGTAGTAAATTAAATGAGGACCCCCCAAGCCCCCTTACAATGCCGCTCCCAGCGGTGGTGAAAGAAAAGAAGAACCCCCCTCCCAGCCCCAAGCCCTCAGTAAAGCTGCCTTCCACCACAGTTGGCTGGTGTGGACAGCCCCCCCAAGTACCCCCAACACACCTTCTCCCCCACCCCAGCAGGGTCCCACTGTCGGTGGGCAGCTCAACCATCCGCACCGCAACTTCCACCGCGGCAGAGCTGTCCGAGAATGACAGCTATCGACAGCCCAAACCCCATTGGTAGCCCAATGGGCTTCAAGCTGTATGATGGCTGTCATTCTCAGACATCTGTCGAGTAGGCAACGTGGCGGTATGTGATGGACTTGAGCTACCACCAACAGTGGGACCCTGCAGGGTGAGAAGATGAGCTAGAGTTTAGGGTACTTGGGAGGCTGTCACTGATCAACTGCCACAGAAGGTGGCTTTAACAGGCTTGGGGCTGAGGGGGTTCTTCTTTCTTTCACCACTGCCAGGAGCAGCATTGTATGGAGGGCTTGGGGTGGGGGGGGTTCCTCATTTCTTTTACTGCCACTGGGAGCGGCATTGTACAGGGTCTTGGGGTTTCTCATGTCTTTTACCGCTGCCTGGAACGGCATGTCTCAGGCTGGGGTCAGGCTGGGGGGGAGCGGCTACAGGTCAACGCATTGTGCTGGGGCATCCCTGCAGGTGCAATGCAAATGGGGCTATAATGGCATGCTAATTGCCCCGTTGCACCATGCATGCCTAAAGGTCTCATTTGCATGCCCCTGGCTGTGAATCATGTTTTTGGGTGCAGGACATACTGAGATGCCCTGCCCCAATGGGTTCACATCCTGACATGGGGGATGTGCTGGCACAGCCTGGGATGCCCAGGGCATCCTGGATGGGCACACCTGTGCTATTCACAAAGGGGATGCACTGGGGGCATCTCCCTGAGCCTCCTCTATGAATTGCCCAATTTGTACTCAGTGCATCTCCCCTGCACCGGGACAGCTGAGATGCACTGAGCGCATCTTCTTTGTGAATCCTGCCCAAACTCTTTAGTTTAAAATGGACCTTCCACCGGGGAACCCAAGCAGTTAAAAACAATAGTCATGTCCTCTCAATTTTTGGAATAGAGAGACTGGTGGGTGAAAATGAAGATATACTCACCCATTATTCACATCAGTTAAGAAGGGGGACAAAACCTTTTATAGGTACATTAGGGAGTGAAGGAAGACCAAGGGAGGGATAGTGAGGCTTAATAAAGGGAAGGGGGGTGGGCAGAGGGTGACTGTGAAAAGGCAGAGATACTAAACAAATATTTTTGCTCAGTATTTACAAATGAAGAGGGGGAGGTCCCTAAAACAAACAATAGAAACACTCTGGATACAGAAGTTGACACCAGCCCATTTAGAGAAGAAAGGGTTCTGAAAGCACTCTTAAAACTGAAGGTGGACAAAGCAATGGGGCCTGATGGGATTCATCCCAGAATTCTAAAAGAACTAAGGGTAGAACTAGTGACACCACTGACTACCCTCGTTAACAAATCATGGGAGGATGGGGTGGTACCAAAGGACTGGAGGAGGGCAGATGTGATTCCCTTCACAAAAGTGGGAGCAAGACAGAAGCAGGAAACTACAGACCTGTTAGTTTAACCTCAGTGATAGGGAAAATGATGGAATCACTTCTGAAGGAAAGAATTGTCGAGTATCTAGAGGGCAGAGGGGCACAGGACCCAAGGCAGCATGGATTCACAGCAGGAAGGTCATGCCAGATGAATCTGATAGATTTCTTTGACTGGGTGACCAAAGTAGTAGATCAGGAGGGCTGTGGACATGGTCTACCTAGACTTTAGCAAGGCATTTGACACAGTCCCACACAAAGATTAATATACAAGTTAGCCAGCCTGGGAGTGGGTCCCAAGATGACAGCCTGGGAAAAAATTGGCTGGAGAATAGGACACAGAGAGTAATAGTAAATGGAGTCCACTCTGAAGAAAGGGGGGTTACTAGTGGGGTACTGCAGGGTTCAGTATTAGGACCGGTACTCTTCAATGTCTTTATAAGCGACATTGCAGAGGGACTGGAAGGAAAAGTATGTCTCTTTGCAGATGACACAAAGATCTGCAACAGAGTTGGTGCACAAGGTGGGGTGAAAAGGATGAGAAGGGACTTGGCAAGACTAGAGGAATGGTCAAATGTATGGCAGTTTAGATTCAATGCTAAGAAGTGCAAGGTAATGCACCTGGGAAACAAAAACCCAGGGGAAGAGTACACAATGGGGGGGTGAGATACTAGCAACAACAAAAATGGAAAGGGACCTGGGGGTAGTCATATCAGATGACCTAATGGTGGGCAAGCAATGTGAAAGGGCAGCAGGGAGGGCTGGGGGGATACTGGGATGCATAGGGAGAGGCATCACCAGTAGAAAACAGGAAGTTATTATCCCTCTGTACAGACAACTGGTGAGACCCCATCTGGAGTACTGCGTGCAGTTCTGGAGACTCAGTCTCCACAAAGACATAGACAGGATGGAGGCTGTCCAGAGGAGGGCAACTAAAATGGTGCAGGGTCTGCACTGGAAGACATATGAAGAGAGAATAAAGGAGCTTAATATGTATAGCCTCGAGGAAAGGAGGGAGAGGGGGACATGATAGAAACTTTCAAGTACCTCAAGGGAATCAACAAAGTCCAAGAGGGTAGCATCTTTCAAAAAAAGAGGTGTGCAAGAACAAGGGGCACAATTTGAAGATGGCGGGGGCAGCTCAGAGGTAATTTAAGGAAGTATTTTTTCACAGAGAGGGTTGTGGATGCATGGAACAGCCTTCCGGAGGAGGTTGTGGAGTCAAAAACAGTGGTGGAATTTAAGCATGCATGGGACAGTCATAAGGCAATTCTAGGGGGTGGGGGTAGGAAGAAGTAGGCTGCTGGTTAACTAGGATCTGCAGCTTATCCATTAGGTAGGGAAATGTGCAGACTGGGTGGGCCAAGCGGTCCTTATCTGCCATCAAATTCTATGTTTCTATGTTTCTATTATGTGTTAACCCTGCTTTCAAGTACCCTGGGGCTAGAAATCCATAAACAAAAGGTGGTAAAAGTAGAAAGAGCTCTCCCTGAAGTGATGGGTAACCAAAAAAACTTAGCTTGTATGTCACATGAGTTATTTCAGCAGGTATTAGAGAGATCATGTAAACTGGATCCTGCAGGCATATTATTGGCAGACATGAATGATTCAAATTGTAATCAGTTTGCTTTTACAAGACATGAAATTAGTGAATGACTGGATGCTACTTCCACTGTAACTCCAATAGAAAGTAATGTAACATATCATGCAACTAATCATTCAAACTTTCTTTCCTGGAATATTGCAATTCTCCAGGGTAAAACATAAGATCAGGATTGGACCTCTTATGTGAAAAAAATTTAGGTTATTCTTCCAGGAGACATGGTGCACTAATATGATTTACATAAATGGTTTTCAAGGAATTTACTCTTTGCTACTGACATCAAGAAATATGGTCGACCAATGGGGGGATTAGCTATTTATATTAAAATGAATAATGATATTACATTAATAAATATGATTAAAATTGCACAAAATTACATAATTATGACTATTAGATGGTATGATAAAAACTATACCATCATAAATGTCTATGTTCCACCCCCCCCCCCCCAAAAAAAAAAGCAAGTAGGACACCTGGAAATTATTTGGGAGGAGATCTCATAGAAACATAGAAACTTAGAATTTGACAGCAGATAAGGATCACTTGACCCACCTAGTTTGCCCATTTCCCTACCTAATGGATCAGCTGCAGATCCTAGTTAACCAACAGCCTACTTCCTCCTACCCCCCAACTAGAATTGCCTTATGTCTGTCCCGTGCATTCTTAAATTTCCCCACTGTTTTTGACTCCACAACCTCCTCAGGAAGGCCAATCCATGCATCCACAACCCTTTCCATTAAAAAAATACTTCCTCACATTACCTCAAAGCTGTCCCCCTTCTATCTTCAAATTGTGCCCCCTTGTTCTTGCACATCTCTTTTTCTGAAAGATGCTACCCTCTTGGATTTTGTTGATTCCCTTGAGGTACTTGAAAGTTTCTATCATGTGCCCCCTCTCCCTTCTTTCCTCAAGGGTATACATATTAAGCTCCTTTAGTCTCTCTTCGTATGTCTTCTGGTGCAGACCTTGCACCATTTTGGCTGCCCTCCTCTGGACAGCCTCCATCCTGTCTGTGTCCCAGTATTCCCCCAGCCTTCCTTACTGCCTTCTCACATTGCTTGCCCACCTTTAGGTCATCTGACATAACTATCCCCAGGTCCCTTTACATTTTTGTTGTTGTTAGTATCTCACCCCCCATTGTGTACTGTTCCCCTGGGTTTTTGTTTCCTAGGTGCATTACTTTGCACTTCTTTGCATTGAATCTAAGCTGCCATACATTTGACCATTCTTCCAACCTTGCCAAGTCCTTTCTCATCCTTTACACCCCACCTTGTGTATCAACCCTGTTGCAGATGTTTGTGTCAAATGCCTTGCTAACATCTAGGTAGGCCATATCCACAGCCCCTCCCTGGTCTACTACTTTGGTTACCTAGTCAAATAAATCTATTAGATTCATCTGACATGCCCTTCCCACTGTGAATCCATGCTGCCTTGGGTTCTGTGCCCCTCTGGCCTCTAGGTGCTCAAAAATTCTTTCCTTCAGAAGTGATTCCATCATTTTCCCTATCACTGAGGTTAAACTAAATGGTCTGCAGTTTCCTGCCTCAGTCCTGCTCCCACTTTTGTGAAGGGAATATCACATTCACCCTCCTCCAGTTCTCAGGTACCACCCCATCCTCCCATGATTTGTTAAAGAGGGTAGTCAGTGGTGTCACTAGTTCTACCCTTAGTTCTTTTAGAATTTTAGGGTGAAACCCATCAGGCCCCATTGTTTTGTCCACCTTCAGTTTTAAGAGTTCTTTCAGAATCCTTTCTTCCGTGAATGGACTGGTATTGACCTCCCCCATACGTAGTGTTTATATTGTTTGGTTTAGGTACCCCTCCTCTTCTTTTGTGAATACTGATCAGAAATACTCATTCAGTATCCCTGCATTTTCACTGTCACCCTCTGGCCACATTCCCTCCCCTTTATTAAGCCTCAGTATCTCTCCCTTGGTCTTTCTTTGCTCCCTAATGTACCCACTGTATAAAAGGCTTTATCCCCCTTCTTAAAAGAGTTGGTTATCTTTTTCTCAGTTTGGGCCTTTGCTATTCTGACTGCCTTCCTTGCCTTCTTCTGCTTTAACTGATATAGTTTTCTGTCCTGTACCTTCTGTGTTTCCTTATATTTCCTGAATGCTATCCTTTTCTCCTTAACCTTCCCCGACACCTCTTTTGAGAACCATAGTGGCTTTTTCCTTTGTTTTGTTTTGATTTGCTTTACACAAATGCTTGCTGCCTCTGTGATGGCAGTTCTGATTTTTCCACATTGTTCTTCCACCCCTCCTTCTTGCCTGTTTGCTAGTGCTTTTCTGAGGCGCTCTCCCATTTTGCCAAAGTCAGCCCTCCTAAAGTCCAACACTCTTGCTTTTGTATGCCTTGACTCTACAGCCGTGTTTATTGTGAACCACACTGTCTCAAGGGATTTGGAAGAGGTATTTAAGAACTTTCCAAACAATGTTTTTCTCATAGCTGGAGACTTTAACACAAGAATAGCCAGTTATGATAATATTAACTTACTGGAGACACAGATGAATTTGGGAAACTGTTTGGTTGTGCCAAGTATGGACAAGAAACAAAATGAAAATGGAAAAAAAAATCAGAACTTTTTTGAGGATAATGTATTACTCATTTTGAATGGTAGAGTTGAGGAGGACTTAGAAGGAAACACTACTTATTTTTTCCTTTAATGGCCAAAGCCTTATAGATTATATTGTACCTACTCCTGAATTTTATTATCTGTTTGTAAAGTTAAAAATTTAAATGTGGCTGTTGAGCGGCTACGCACCCTTAGAATTGAAAGTTAAGTCCTTTTGTGAAGTCTATTAAATTCCCAACAATCCCATATCAACCCTAAGTGCAACAGGAAAACACAAATAAATTCCAGGGAAGTCAATAGTATTATATTTAATTGGGATGTTATGTTAAAAGTATTCAACTCTTCAGATCAAATGTCTCCACATATTTTTGAGCAACAATTAATACAAATAAATAAAGAGATAAAAAATAAAATGTACTCATCTGATAAAAGTGATAACACACCACAGTATGACTCTTGGTTTGATCAAGCTTGCAAAAATATAAAGAAAAATGTTAACAAATTGATAAAATGGTATAAAAACACGCAAAAAGGAAAGAATCTGTAAAACTTAACAAGGCAAGGAAAAGTTATAGCAAATGTTTGGAGTCAAAAAAAGTGGAGTTCCAACATAAACAATGGAAAGAAATGTTTCAAACGATGCAAGAAAAAGATAACACTAAGTTTTGGAGACTTGTGGCAAGGGGGACTAATGTTTATCAACCTTCTTTGGCAGTCTATGTTCCCAAAGAAACTTGGGTGTTATGTTTTAAAACAATTTTTAATAAAGTTGCAGCTCTAAATATAGAGGGAGACTTTCCTACATCTAAGACACATAATAGTATCCAACTACAGTTTTCAGAAGATGAAGTGGAGTTTGCAATCATAAAATTAAAAAAACAATAAGGCACCTGGTCCTTATTTTATTCCCCCAGAAATATATAAAGAGTATAAAGATTTATGGACACCTTTACTTACCTGTTTTTTTTTTAATGTATGCTTAGCACACAGATTTATTCCAATAACATGGACTAAGAACATCATAGTTCCAGTATATAAACAAGCATTTGTCAATGCTGAATGTTTGCTTCCTGGTATTGGCATTGATACTACAAGAGTTAGAGAGCTGCATAATAGGAATGGCAGTGAAGTACTGAACTAATGCCAACCCCACCCCCACCTTGCTGAGAATGACAGACATTGGGGGTGTGGCTTTGGGTCATCGAGCATAAAACTCACGCCATTCCATTTCACACTCCACCACACCCTGCAGACAAAGACAGGTGTCATGGTGTGTCTTGGGGTCTTTGGCCCTTATGCTCACCCTATTCCATAAGGAAATTAGCTGAGATCGGTGCAGTATAGGAGAATGGAGTGAACATTAGGGCCAAAGACCCCATAGCACACCTCAATGTCTGTCACTGGCTGCAGGGTGGGGGTGGGGGTGCAATGGCATGAACATCACAGCCAACGACCTCAAGTCACACCCCCAATGTCTGACAGTCTCTACAGGGTGGAGCATAATGGTTGAAAACCCTAATGCCCTGGGCATTTGTTGGTATTTTCACTACAAATTTTCAACATAGGCTTTTTGGGACTGCACCTCATGAATAGTGGCACTATCATTTCGTTATTCAATCCCTAAAGGTGATTTCACACAGTGACTGCACCATTCAGCTCAACAGGTGTGAAAACACATTGTGGGTAGGATCTGAAAAAAGACAGCTGTAATCTTCATGAGGTGGTGTGAAAAAATAGCAGTGTTTAAAACCTGGAGTGAAAATATAAAAAATTGGTGAAGTTGCGAGCATGCATTGAAACTGTGTAATGCACACTCATAACGCAGTCATTTTTCAGAATTTATTTCCAATTTTTCAATATGTCCTTTTTGGGATGTCCCCTCATGAACAGTGGCGCTCTGATTTTGTTAATCAGTCCCAAAAGTTGATTTTGCACAGTGACTACACCATTCTGTGCCACAGGTGTGAAAACACATTTTGGGTAGGATGCAAAAAAAAATGACAGCTGTTCTGTTCATAAGAAGGTGTGAAAATGGCAATGCTGGAAATTTGGAGTGAAAATATTGAAAACTGGCAAAGTTACAAGCGTACGTAGAAACTGCACAATGTACACTCATAACACAGTTATTTTTTGGAATTTTTTCACCAAATTTACAACATGGCCTTTTTGGGACCGTCACCTCATGAACAGTGGCACTGTCATTTCGTTAATCAGTCCTGAAAGGTGATTCTGCACAGTGACTGTGAAATCACCTTTCCGGACCGAGAAACGAAATGGCAATTCAAGCATTTACGAGGTGGGGTCCCAAGAACCACTTGTTGAAAATTTGGGATCAAAACTCCAAAAAGTGACTGAGATATCAACCTAAGGTGAATCCCCTCCCCCCATTGATGCCATTATAAAGCTTACTGTGATTTTCTTCATTTTCTGGTCAGCTTTTGAAGAGTTCAGACATGTTCCCGCTCCACAGATGATCAGCGCCAGATCTCTGGAGGTAAGTATTGGGTGAGGGTGTGTGTGGGGAGGGTGTGTGTGCAGAGGGAGGGTGGGGATGTGGGAGGGGGGGCCCAGGAAGACAATGAGAAACTGTTTTTTTTTTCAGGTTTGAAAAAAACAGGGACGGTTTTCTCCATTTACAGCATAAAAAAAAGGTTTGGCACACTGGGGTAGGCTCCCAGTGTGCCACAATAGTGGTGGGTGGGGGGATGCTAACTCATGCAGTGGGTACTCCGATGTCAGCAAGGGGTGTTGACGGGCTGGAGGGGTGCACATCTGACACTAAGAGTGAGCATCCCAGTGTCAGAAAAGAAAGGAGAAATTGTTTAACCAGGAAAGACACACTAAGGGATTCTGACATGGGGATTGGGCTTATGTCAGATTTATAGGACAATGATGTGGGCAGTAAGACCACCATATTTACACACTGGGTCGGATTCCCAGTGTGCCCATAACTCGGTGGTATGCCAACACAGGATTGGGCACCCCGATGTTGGCTTTCCCCAGGACTGTATGGCCAGTGGTAGGAGCCGCCAATTTATATCATTAAATCTTTCACCAGGAAAGGCACACTAGGGAGGGGGGGCACAAGGCAACAGCTGACAAGAAGAAAATTGCACCCATGCACATTACTGTGCACTGTAATGCACATTGGCAGAGAGTCTTGTTGGCTGCCTCTGTGTTCCTGGTTGTGAGGGAGGGGGGAGCTGCTGCAATCAGGGATGACAAAACTGTCCCTGATTGGAGTGGCACATTTCTTTTAAGTTTGACGCTGTCTCTGAAACTGCCATCATCAGCAGTTTTTCGGTTGATTGGTACCTGAGGGATGGGCCCCTGAAAGCATGGGCTGCATTGGCCACACACCGCCACACCTCAGCAATGCTCTACTCACCTCAATATGTTTCTTGTGCACTGCGCACGCTAGCAAACATAAAAAGGATCAGTATATAATCCAGAAAGCATTCGACCCATAACTCTACTGGATATTAGTTCCAAAATCTTTTCTAGAGTATTATTAATTAAATTAACAAGATGGCATGATAATATTATTTTCCTTTCACCAACCCAAGCTGTATTCATACATGGATTATCCAGAATTGGCAACATTTTTTGCTTCTCTCATATAATTGGAAAATATGTTCACTTAAGAAAAATTTAATTATATGTTTTCTACGTGGACTTTAGTTCAGCATTTGACTCCATTAATAGGAATATGTTATGGGAGCTCTTAGAGAAAAAACAGATTGATCAAGCTTTGCTCTGGCCAATAGCTCAATTATATTCAGAGACATCTACCACAGCTAGATATGATAATAAAGGAAATATTACAGTTTTTTTAATCTTACAGGGGTGTTAATCAGGGCTGCCCTCTTGCCCCAACCCTGTTAACATCTATGTAAACTCTCTCCTTGAATTGGAGGAATTAGATCCACCTAAAACATATAATCAACCTTTATACTTTTTAGCATATGCGGACAATATAGTCTTATTTTCCCTCACTTAATCTGGTTTACAAAAAAAAAACCTTAATGTATTTCATCAAAAATGTGAACTGGCACTGAAAATAAACTTGAGTAAAAAAAAAGTTATGGTGATTGAACAAAATTCAAATAATGACTTGAAGACTAAAAATATATCGGGGCTCAAAAAATACAGATAGTGAAAGAATAGTCGTCTCTTGGCATTAATATGGCTTCCTCTACAAGTTGGGCTCTACATATTAAATCAGATTATAAAAGATAAGACAAAAGCAAATGCCTTACTTAAGTTTGATCACCAATATGGCGGACAACACTAATGCCTGCCCTAAACGATAGAGAGGCTAAGATCAATCCACTCCTATTATATAGAGAAAAATGGGGGGCACTTATGATTCTAATAATCTGGAACATCCTTTGTCCTATTACTATAAAGCCTTATTAAAAGTGTCAACTGCAACTTCAAATGCTATGGCTAGGAAGGAGCTAGGAAGAGTGAGCATCAATACAATAATGGAACTTTGACTGATAATGTATTGGCTCAGGCTAATTAACAATTAAAATAATCCTATCCCAAAACTTTGCCTAACAAAAAAAATAAGTCGGTTTAATAAAGGACTGAATTCAAAATTGATAAATAAATTACAAAATATTATAGTTAAGATAAAAATGCAACATCTTTGGCAGGATTATAATAGAAATATTACAATTCTATGACATTCAATACCTTAATTAAATTAAAACAGCAGTGCAACGAAAATGGGCTAAAATTTCTCCCTGCCTTTTTTTCTTCTTAATTGATGCCAGACATCTTCCAGTTTATTTTGGTGGTAACATTTTCAGTTTTTATTGTCATTAAAAAATTTCATGAAAGTTTTAAAGTAATTATTTCTAAAGAAAAAGATGGCCACCCATTTTTGCATAAAATAATATTGAAGACCTGAGGAGGGTAAGAATCCAGACACATATGCAAATGTATGGTACACAGTATAGAAAGCATCCAGAAACCCCAAATCAACAGTTCTGGCAATATTTTTTAATAACAATAGCAGAAAATTAGCTTTTTGGAATAAAATGTTTTGTTTCACTGCTGCTTTAAAAAGAAACTATTTAACATGGTACAGAAAACAAACATGGAGAAAATTAGGAATCAAAAGTGTGCACAATGGTTCAAAGTTAATACAATCAATCATACAGTAGAGGACTATTTGATTATGCCACTTCAACCGGAACAAAGGAAATTATTATCCTGGGCAAGATTTGAGGTTCTTACATTTAAATATACATATTTTAATCAAAGGGCAGAAACTTTGAAAAAAACCATTGAAAATCATTGCCCTTGTGGCAAGGGCTTTCAGGGTTCAATAGCCCATGAAATAAAAGTTTGTCCACTTTACTCAAAACCTAGAACACAGTATTTATCTACTATTTTAACCACATATGTGGATGCCAACTGTGATCCACTTTTCATACTCCTTCATCCAATTTATTTTGAAGATATTGACAGGATTTTACAATTTCTGACGGCGGTACAAACAATTAAGAAAATGATGTTCTGGACATGCAAAAAGGAGTCAAATAAATTGTCCTCTAATAATAAGTAGTGTTCTCTTCTGGTGTTACAAGAACATTATCTTAATGAATTTGATAAGTAAAGGCATAATAGCACTTGATGTTTTCTAATTATATTGTCAATATTTATATATGTTTTAAAACTATTTCTATTGTAAGTTGTAATAACCTTAAAGCATTTCCACTCTGGTTGATCAATAAACTTGAAACTTGGAAATGCATGGCCATATTTGCCGCAAGGTGTGGGACTTTGGTGCCGAGACCCTACCTGATAGTAAATTGTGTGCAGGGTCCCTGGTACCAGCAAATGGTGCAAGCTGTCACTCACACAGCTTGCACCAATATTTGAGAATCAAGCCCAGGATTGGGAAGCACAAGAGCACCAAAAGACATAATAACGCTTCCTCCCCTGTGGCGGTACATTTTAATAGAGAGAAACATATGACTTTTTGGCTTAGAACAGGTAAAACTGTCTAAAAGGAGAGGAGTCATTGAAAAATAACTCCTCATAAGAGAAGCCTACTGGATACTTCAATTTAAATCACTTGATAAAAAAAATTTGGATTAAAGAATGAGATCAATGGGACCAGGATAGTGTAAATAATGACAAAACTTTCTAACAAATGACGAGGAATTTGGCCCCATTATTGTCTCCTCTACCCTAATTTTGGAATTGAGAAAAAAATGAATAGTGTTCTAATGATTGATGTCATTATGCCTGAATACACACAGCTTTGGGTTACTACATTAACGGATTATATTATTTTTTTGTTATTAGTGGCAGACCAAGTGAGTGTAGTCTCCAGTGGACCTTTGGATAACAGTCAGGAACACTGCAGAGTGTATTTACACTGAAGTAGAATTTATGTATGAGGAACAATAACATAGTCTTTTCACTAGTCAAGATTCTAAGCCCTAAAAAACACATTGAACGTATTTTAGGTGTTTAATATTAGTTTCCCCCAGTTACTCAGCACAGTTCCATCTGCTGGTGCAGTTTAGGGCTATGCCCTATGTAAACAGCACATGCTGTTTGTTTCCACATCATCTAGCAAGCCAGAATGCAGTGCAGGATGTATTACATCATGACATGCATGTCTCTGTGACATCGGGTGTGGTGATGTCATTGCACATGTTCTGGTTAGAGATGCAGCTAATTTAAATTCCGCCAGTGAAGTGAAAGCAAAATGGGCACTTCACGTTGCCACTCCACTACGTGGAGTGGGCAATGCAAAGTGCTCACTCGGCCTTGTCAATATGACTTTGCATTAAGGTGAAATGGCAATGCGAAGTAAGGCGAAGTCATTGTTTTTAATAGACTTCGCATTCCTCATTATGATTCTAAGTGATCCACTTGGTGTTTCAGATTTGGCAGCCCCCATGCACATCACATGACTTACAGTACTGTGTTACATGTTCTTTAGCTAGACAGGAAAAAAGTGAGTCATATAAGCAGACACTTTTACTTTCTCCTGTGCAGACAGAGAGAGAGAGTAGTGTGTTTTGTGACTTCTGATACTTTGAGATCAGAGCGAGGAGGAGGAGATTTAAACTTTGATTTAGATCCAACAGCTTTTTTAAAAGCTACATTCTTTGTCTTTTCTGTACTCTTTTTTACTTAATTTGTTCTTTCTGTAAATTTTATTTTTCTGACCTTTAGAAGTAGTTAGTTGTTTGTCTGTGTCTGTGTGACTGTGTGTGTGCGTTGCGTGATAGTGTGAGTAGTGATTGCTTGAACTGAGGGAGTTCAGTAGGAGAGATGGACCAGGGTGAGGGAATGTCTGGGGTGGGGGAAGCTCTGGGAGAGCATGGTAGTGGTAAGCATCATACCATGCGAATGTGTGGAGGGCACGGGAGCCCATTCCTGTTGGACTGCTCAAAATCTGTGAGTGTCCCCCCTCCCAGATGCAGGACCAGCACCGCCTCCTGTCCTGACTCTGAGGCAGTTGAACCACCACTACCACCACCACGAAGTCCAGCATCAGGTCCTCTGGAGCAGGATGTGCCTGTTCCCCCAGGCCCAGGTGTGGATCCCATCCCTGTTCAGCACTGTGCCAGTTTATCTGTCCATTTCCTGCCTGTGCCTGGTCTTCTCCACACCTCCGTTGTTTGACAGTTTTTTGACTGTGTCGGGGTGGACAGCAGTGAGGTCAAGTGCCACCTACGTGAGGTGGAGGCACGCTGTGATGCCTGGGGGACTCACCTGGGGACTGGGGGCCAGCACACCCATATGCTCAATCACCAGCAGTTGGAATGGCAGGCTGCCACAGAACGGACCATGCCTGCACCTGCTGGACATTCTGTGGCAGAGGGTGCAGCTGTGCATTGTGGCATCCCTAAGAAGAGGAGGGCCACAGCAGCACCTGCTGCTCCACCAGCACCCCTACCCTCACCACCACCACCACTACCACCACCAGCAGGTCAGCCTGTAGAACGTGTGGACCCCAGAGAACAGCATGTAACACAGGCTGACTTGGAAGTTCTCTGGAGTGCTGTCGAGAATAAAAATGAGAGGGTGAGTGCTGTGGAGCAGCGGCTGGATCACATAGAGGGACATCAGTTGCAAATTATGTCCATGCTGGATCACCATGAGAGCCCACATTACATTTTTTTCTCAAACCACGTGCCCCACCACACCTTCCTTGCTGTGTTATAAAATGTATTCCTCCACCATCCCCAACCCTTGTACGTAATTATGCCCTTTTTTTGTTGTCTTCCATATGCATGACACTTTGTATTCTGAGCAGTGCAAGTATACTGTACTAAACTGCATGTGTGCATTCAGTCTTCTTTCCAGTCTGTGTATGTACTGCAGCCACTGTCCAACTCCCTGACTTAAAAACAAACATTAATGAGTACAATGGTGGGGTAGTGAAGCATGGTGAGATACTACAAAACTGGCTTACAATCCATCCAAGTAACTATTAAAAAAAATTAATGTTGTGATTCGTGACATGAGAGTGAATCATGATTTGTGACTGCACTTGTGTCCGTGATGATGAAGAAACATGAATGCCTAAGGCTGTACTTCCCCGATGAGCTGTAGCTTAAAACTCCCAGACTTAAAAACACATATCAATGAGTACAATGGTGGGGTGGTGAAGTCTGGAGAGATACTACAAAACAGGCTTACAATACATCCAAGTAACTAGAAAAAAAATTAGTGTTGTGATTTGTAGCATGAATGATCATGAATCATGATTTGTGACTGCATTTGTGACCGTGATGATGAAGAACGTGGTTTGTATTACAAATGACTCATGATGATGGTCCTGACTTAAAAACGCATATTGAGCACAATGTTCATGCATAATTATGCACCACACCTGTCCAGTACTCTGAAGGGAAGCCAAAGAAACAACTGTGACTTAAGTTACAGATGGAGATTGGGCCCTAAAGAGATGCAAATGCACAGACAGATTAAGATTGCACTGTGCACAGAAGAGATGCAGACACAAAGGCATAACACCTAACCAGTGCTCACTATCAGAAATTCAAATCTGGAAAAGAATACCTTTGCCGGTTGGGGTGGGCCACGGAGGGGGGAGGCAGTGTACTCCACTGCTGCAGTAACAGTCACTAGTACTAGTACCAGTAAAGATACCACAAAGAAATACAAAACTCACACAGCTGCAGTGGATAGCAGGTTCACATTGCTGAAATTATTATGTGGCACAATAAAAGGCGTCTGATTTGATGACACGCGTCACACACACACTAAGTAATGCATAGCAAATTGAAAACTTCAGTAATATAACCACATATTTTAAACAAACTAAAATTATGCACTGCAGCAGTAACAGTCACTAGTACTAGTACCAGTAAAGATACCACAAAGAAGTACAAAAATCACACAGCTGCAGTGGATAGCAGTTTCACATTGCTAAAATTATTATGTGGCACAATAAAAGGTGTCTGATTTGATGACATGTGTCACACACATACTCACACACACACCAAGTAATGCATAGCAATTCCAAATTGAAAGCTTCAGTAATATAACCACATATTTTAAACAAACTAAAATTATGCACTGCTGCACCACAACAATCCGCAAAAAAATGGCAACAAATATTGAAAATATTACTGTGTGTACATTAACACAGTTATACAAGAAAAATATCACCAAAACAGAAAGCACTGTCTTTTTCTCCAAGTTAATCTACCTACACCACAGATACGCCCCTCCCCCAAAGCACACTTCCACTGTCTCTCAGTACACAGACTGAATGTTGTACATTAACATTCAAAATCCACACACAAACAATAAAAGCTCAAAGATATGAGCACAGAAGGGTTTCCTATAATCGATGAACTAAAGTTTCAGCAAAAAAAAAAAGACACAATTTTTTAACAGCTTTTTGAAGGTTTGAATTGCAGAGAGCTCTCAGAACAGATTGTCTCCTACAGCTTCCTACACACACTACCCCAAACTAAGGCTGTGGAGAACAATCTAGAGCCCATGTGACCTGAAATCCCATGAATCACTGCAAAATTCGCCTTTGGAGCTTAAAACCAAGGCGAAGTGAGGCGAAGTGCATTGTTTTCAATGTACTTCACCTTAAGAATTGGTTGAGTAGTGGTTTGGGAAGGTGGAGTAATGTGAAGTCAGTGTTTTTAATGAACTTCGCGTTACCCATTAATAATACAAAGTACTCCGCTTCGCATTGCGGAGAACTCCGAAAATTCACCTTCACTCCGCGAATCACTCCACGGAGCAAATTGGGGCCACTTCACCCATCACTAGCTCTGGTATAGTGGTATCCTGATTTAAAAGGAGAAGTTCCTGCCTGCATACTTCCTATAGCCATACAGCAGAACACAGCCAAGAAAAGTGCAGCAGGTCATTAGGTAAGCACCAGAGACGCCACACTTAGACTCCATGATTTGCTAAGAAATTTTAAATAATTAAACTGCTTCACTATGTGTGTTTCAGAAGTGCCAGAGTAGTACAGGCAAAGAGGAATTGCCCCGACATAAAGAGCTCTAAATGTTTACCATTCTTTGGTTTGAAGATATCATTTTCTAAAATGGAATGCTCTCAGATAAATGAAATGGATTACAAGTTACAATTAAAATAAAACAGCATTTCCCTTAAGATGGCAACAGAGAGTTTTAAATATGTCCCATAAGAAATGGTTTTGCTTTACAGTTCCCAATAGGGAATCATGATTAGGATACCAAAGGTTGTAATGATAACTTAAATTGGTAAATCAACTAGATGCTAAAATGATCATTTAAATCAGCAATACAAATGAATACAATATAAATACATTTAGACAAGTTAAATATTAAATGAAAAGAAAAATGCCAAATATGTGGTAAACATATATCTGTTCTAAACTAACAAGCATTTGTCAATGCCGAATGTTTGTTTGCTGGCATTAGCATTGGTAGTGTAGGAGTTAGAGAAATGCATAATAGGAATGGCAGCAAAGTATTGATCTGAAGCCAACCCTACCACCACCCTGCAGAGACTGACAGGCATTGGGGTGTGCCTTTGGGTCATCAGGCATAATGCCCATGCTATTTCACCATACCCTACCCTGCAGACACTGACAAGTGTCACGGTGTGCATTGGAGTCACTGGGCCTTATGCTCACCCCATTCCATAAGGAAATACAGTGAAGATGGGTTCAGTATAACAGAATGGGGTGAACTTTGGAGCTGAAGAGTCCAAGGCACACCTCGATGCCTGTCACTGGCTGCTGGGTGTGGGTGGGGGGTGGAATGGCATGAGCGTTACAGGCAACAATCCCAAGTCACACCCCCGATGCCTGACAGTCTCTACAGGGTGGGGCATTATCTTTGGAAACCCTAACATCCCGGGCATTCATTGGTATTTTCCTTCTCCAAATTTTCAACATGAATTTGTTGTGACCCCCACCTCATGAACAGTGGCAATATCAGTTTGTTAGCTGAAAGCTGATTTTGCACAGCAACTATGCCATTTGGCAGCACGTGTGTGAAAACACATTTTGAACAGGATGTGAAAAATGACAGCTGTTCTGTTCATGGGGAGGTGTAAAAAATGGCAGTGTTGAAAATCTGGAGTGAAAATATAAAAAAACTGGTGAAGTCACGAGTGTGTGTAGAAACTGTGGAACGCACACCCATAATGTAATTAGTTTAGGGAATTTTTTAAGTAGGTTGTCAACACAGGCATTTTGGGACCTCCATTCATGAATAGTGTTACTGTGATTTTCTTAATCTGTCCTAAACAGTGATTTCCCACAGCGACCGTGCATTTCTGCGCCAGAAGTGTGAAAACACATTTCAGCCAGGGTGTAAAAAATGACAGCTGTACTGTTCATAAGGAGGTGTGGAAAAATGCCAGTGTTGAAAATCTGGACTAAAAATATTACAAATTTGTGAACTTATGAGGGTGCATGGAAATTGCACAATGCACGCTTGTAACACAGTCATTTTATGGACTTTTGTCACCAAATTTTCAACATAGCCATTTTAAGACCTCTGCTCCTGAACAGTGTCACTGTGATTTTCTTAATCTGTCCAAAACATTGATTTTGCACACCAACTGCACCACTGTGTGCTACATGTGCAAAAACACATTTTGGGCAAGATGTGAAAAATGACAGCTGTATTGCTCATAAGGAGGTGTGGTAAAATGTCAATGTTGAAAATCTTGAGTGAAAATAGTAAAAATTCTTGAAGTTACGAGCGTGTGTAGGAACTGCGCAATGCATGCTCGTAAAACAGTCATTTTTGGGAATTTGTGGACCAAATTTTTAACATAGCGTTTTGGGGGAGGGCCTACCTCATCATGAACTGTGACACTGTCATTTCGTTACTCAGTCCTAAAAGGTGGTTCCATGCAGTGACTGTGAAATCACCTTTTGGGATGGAATAACAAAATGACAGTGGCTGAGTTCATGAGCTGAGGTCCCAAGATCCCCATGTTGAAAATTTGGTGAAAAAATTCCCAAAAATGGCTTGAGATATGCACCAAAGTTGAAAAAAAAAACTATTTATGTCATTATACAGCTTACCGTCATTTCTTCAGTTTGCGGTCGGCTTTGAAGAGTGCAGACATGTTACCAGTCCACCGAAGATTGTCGTGCCAGTCTCTGTAGGTAAGTATGGGGTGAGGGGGGCTGTGGGTAGGTGGGGTGCAGTGGGTGAGCTGGGTTGGGGAGGGGCAAGATAGTCAACGAGGAATATTTACTTTTGTTCTAGGTGTTTGTTTTTAAGATGATGTGGGACTTATGCCATGCTGGGGTGGGCCTCCAGTGCGGCACCTGCAAGATTTGTTGGGGGCAGTGGAGCTGATGGGGATTAGGCACCTGTGAGCACAGATTCTGCCACACACTGGGGTGGGCTCACAGTGTGGCACCAGGGCTTTTGCTTTTGGGGGCAGAGGAGCTGATGGGGGATTGGGCACCCTCATCGGTCATACAGTGTGCAGGGGTTGCGGGGAGCACATGAGCATGCTGGGATGGGCTCCCAGTGTGCTACCTAGGCCATGATGGGGTGGGCTCCCATCATGGCACCAGGAAGCTTGCTTTTGGGTGGGGCAGTGGAGCTGATGGGGTACTGGGCACCCCTGTCAGTTATACAGTGTGCGGGGGGTGGAGGGGAGTGCATGAGCACACTGGGGTGGGCTCCCTGCATGCTACCTATGTGTTCATGGGGGGGGAGATCAGAAAAGAACTGTCTGTGACAGTTCAGATGCAGTGCTGATGTAGGCAATTTGCAGCAGTATGCAAATTATCTACACATTACCATCACTGATTGTAGCAGTGCTTTTCCCAGAACTGGACGCCACTGCATCTGAACGGCTGTCACAGACAGCTCAGACATTTACTGGTGTGTGCAGCCATGCCTGAAAAAGGAGCAGGGCATTGGAAGTGGGGGAGGCACACCTATGAAAACTTGTATGGTGGCACCATGTTTCTTGCACATGCATGCAAGCAAACATAAAAATTTGCAGGAATTGAAAAGAGTGCATGAAATATATTAGAATAATCAAGATACACAAGGGAATGCATAGTTAATTAGGTAAATAATTGAGAAGTGACAATAAAAAAAGAAGACAAATACTGGTTTTAATTTTACTCTGATGCAGTCATTTCTTTAATTTTACTCTGATGCCATCATTTATTGGCCCAAGTGCTATTCACAAGTGTCCAGCTGTGTTATGACTCAGGAAAAGCAGAACCAGTATTTTGATGACTTGTAACCAAAAGGTTCTTATGCATATCTAAATGATTGTAAACTGTATTATGTTATGATTTCAGTCAGATATTGACCTTTTAGCTACATGTATATTTATAATTTTACTAGTTTTTCTAGGATTTCAGAATTCATTAGAATAATTAAATACTTAAGTTCATATATGTTGAATATAGTAGGTGTAGTACAGCAATCTTTCAAATTAGTTAAAATAAATTGTATTACATATAATTTGTAATATGTAAATATAGATTATTTACAGGATTACAGTAACCTTCAGGAAGTGGAAATACTCCACACAATGTTGGTTGATTAAGTCAAAACTGACAGTAGGAAATCATAAAATAATAAAACACTTCAAAATACTTAGTGGTGAGTGAGCTACATGTATCTTTCCAATGTAGTGTCCTTGACATACATCATAAAAATTGTTTGAGGTCCCAGTCTTCACTTAGACCTTTAGGTTTCAGGCTATCCAGTATGATGATCCAGAAGGTCTCATACTGCAAAGGTTTACTCGGTCTGTCTCCCCCTCTTTGCCCCTACATTTACCATTTCAGTAACTATTAATCTCAGCTCCTTTGGGATGCTGTTATGTCTGTCAAAGAAATAGTTACCTATTGGTGAATCCAGGTCTTTATTTTTGATGCTATGTATATGTTCCTCCCCCTCCAGCTACCTGGCCAGGTGGGATACCCTCTGTAACTCCTTCTGTCACTTTGCAATCAACTCTCCCTCTTGAACTCATCATTGTTCACTTTACTCATCACTGTCTATTCTCTATCTATCATCCCATTGCCAGATGCACTGTGCCTCCTTTATAACAAAATACTGGTTTGTGTCCCTTCCCTCCTACTTCTCATCACTACTCTCCCTTGTTACCTCTGCCTCCTGTTCCTTCCACTCAAGAGACCATCACATCCTTTTTTATCATCTCTCTATACCTTGACTGGCCTATCAGCCTTTGCTTGCTGTCTCTCCTCACTTTGGAACCAGCTCCCTCTTCCCTACACTTCATTACCTCCCCTGCCTCCCTCAGGTACAAGCTGAGACCCCTTCCCCCTGCACTTGCATATGTCCCCCCATAGCAGTCCCCCTTACCCCTGCTATTATGCTCAACTGCCTGCTTACTACTTGTTTGCTCATTGTGCACTTTCTGTGGTCATTAAGTGCCCTTAATTTGCACTTTTTTTATATTGAATTTGTCTATGCTATGCAGTTTTTTTTATCCTAATGCACCCCTTCCCCCACTCACACCTGGAAACAAGCTTTGGCTCATTGTCCCTCTACTGGTCACCAATTTCCAAATAAGTAAATGTTCTTACTGTATATCCTTTCCCTTAAAGGGTGGCTAGTTCTTCTTATGCATATTTTTGAGCATTTACGCCATAGCATATATAACACAAATCTGGTAGAATAATTGATGAATTCTCCAATTTCTACCTTTCTACTATTGTCCTGAATACTCCATTTTTTACCCTGAATACATTTGGCACCCACATTGCAGTAGCCACACTTGTGCATGTCAGTAGGACACATCTCTATCAATTAATATAGTCTGGCCTAATGGTAGTGGCCTTATACTGGCTGTACATTTGTTGGTCCTTTAAATTTTGTGCCTGTCTGTATGATATCATCAATCAATCACCTAGTGTATTCACCAAACTTGGGTCTCCCTACAGGACATGCCAGTATTGTTTTATAATACTACCTATTCTACCAACCATGTTGCTGTAAGTTGTGACAATGCATTCTTTATTATTCTTTTTGCCCCTCTTACCTTTGTTTTTTTGGTGTTAACAATTGAGTTCTGTTATTTCCCTTTGCCCTCTCTAAGCTGTATGAAACAATTCAGTGTTGTAGACTCTTTGTAAAACTCTGTTTTCAAATCTTCTGCTTCATTGTCAAAGTCCTGATCCATGATCAATTTATCCTTATTCTTGGAAATTGCCCATACAGGATGGACTTTATCAGACATTTCAGGTGACTACTATATGCTCTTAACAATCATCAACTTTCTGTAGCATTTGCTTGATATTGTATTATCATTGTTAACACTTATGGTAAGGTCCGAG
This sequence comes from Neoceratodus forsteri, assembly GCA_016271365.2. Taxonomy (NCBI): domain Eukaryota; kingdom Metazoa; phylum Chordata; order Ceratodontiformes; family Ceratodontidae; genus Neoceratodus; species Neoceratodus forsteri. The sequence goes on from CM057456.1 coordinate 1,499,764,954, forward strand.
AAGTTAAGATACTTGTCATTCATGGTACTGGTGAACTGTAGGTAAAAATCATTGCTATTCAACCACAGCTAAAAATTTTGTGGCTTCCTCACTGGCTCCATCCCACACAAGGGACACATCATCAATGAAGCAGTGCCATTTTTTGATGAGAAATGTTTGTGGGTTGTTGACTGGATTTAAGACAATCTTCTATTCCCAGTATTCCAGAAATTGATTGGCAAATGAAGGTGCTATAGACGCACCCACTGCTGTTCAGCAAATCTGCAAATAAAAGTCCTCATCACATCTGGGGAAAAAATATGTTTCAAAACAAAGTGGAGTGCTTGTAAAATGAATTAAATTAGGATTGCTTCTCTAAGTTTACCTTTTGTCATGAAGTACTCACATGCTTATATCCTTAAAGAGCAACTCTACGCTTCAACATGTGCTTTCATAAATAAGATGTTTCAGCTGTTACAATTTACTAGAGCATACATTTTTTAAATTTTCAATGTTCATTTTCAAGATTTACAGCATATCTTGGTAGTCCATCTACAAAATCTGCACAGAAAACATTTGAGAACATTCCCTTCTCCACTATTAACCTCACAGTGCCTTTGTTTATGACATCATAGTGCTCACCATGATAAATTGTGATGTCACATACAGCAGTTGTGTGGTTAGCAGGGGAGAGTCAGATACATTTTGAAAAAAAATCTATGAAATAATGTCTGCATTATCTACTGTATGTAGTAGACCAACAGCAGGAGGGAGTAAAAACAAACAAAGAACTAGGAAACAATAAAGTTAAAACATAACTGATGTAAATCTGTTTGTAAGCTTTTTATTAGAATAAAGAGTTGCTCTTTAAGTCATGATTGATACAGGTATAAATGATCCTACATCAGTGCCCAGAAAGACATTTATTTATTTATTTATTTGCTTTTGTTAACCGGGTAAGCACACTAGACAGCCAAGTGCCTATTTTCAGGTGCGACCCGGGAGAGTTACAGAGGACAACTTCACATAAACCATTGAGGAATCAAAAGAAATACATAGCATAACAACAGGTAATTCAAGACAGGCTCTAAGAACAACAGGCAAATTCAAGACTGGCTCTAGAGGACAGTAGGCACAGAGTACATTCATGGACAGCTGAGGATTGAGTAAGTTACATAGGAGTAAGCAGGGTTTCAAGGCTGACTCTAGGCGAGGTTGGCACCATGTTCATACAAGGACATTTGAGGAGTCTGTAAAAAAAAATACCAGAAATAACAGGCATTTGAGGCTGGCACTAGGACAAGGTTGGCACAGTGCATTGCAATAGAGAGGGGTAGGTGGAATGAAATGGGAGGTGGACAGTGGAGTAAAACAGAAGCAAGACAGTGTTAGGTGCCTGTGGGGGATGGGGAGGGGCCCTAGGCAGGAGGCCTAGTCCAGGATTCCTGGCCAGTTACCAAGAAGAAGTGCAAGAAGCGCTGAGGCCTCCACCCTACCAGATTGAAGGGAGGAGAGGGGCAGAGGAGTAGGGCTACAAGGAGCAGGAACAGGGGGAGGGAGGTTTCAGGAAGTTCTAGAGGGAGGTTTTAAAGCTAGGATGGGAGGAGGAGGACCGAGTGGACTCGGGGAGCGAGTTCCAGAGTATGGGGGCATATGTGAAGAAGGCCCGATCCCCCGCAAGGGTACGGGTTCTAGGAACCAGGCGTTCCTGGTTTGTCCCAGATCTTAGGTGGTAGGATGGGGTGCCTGGTTTAAGGGGAAGGGCTAAGGCAGGTGGGGTGCCAGAGCAGATGATATTGTTGATGAAATTACCTAGGACAAAGGAGCAGTGCTTTTCGGGGGGAAGCCATTTCAGGCAGCTGTATAAGTCACAACGGTGGGTGAGAGGGATGGAAAGCACGAAGTGACAGACATATATTGTAGGCCATGTCCCATTTTGAGAGGCTGGATTTGGGAGCTGGGGCAAAAGCTATGAGTCCGTAGCAGAGTGAGGGAGGAGGACCCCCTAGCTAGGGCCTAGCCAAACCAGCGGGGTGAGGCAGTTATTGGCTCGTGGCAAGAGCCAAGCACACAATTTGTGGCCACGAGACATTGCGAATGTGCAAGGTAAGGTCCAAGGTGACGCCCAGGTACTTGGCAGAAGTTACCGTCTCAAGGGGCGAGCCATCCACCCTGAGGATCAGCAGGGGGGCAGGGCAAGATTTTATTTTGTTCAGGGACCCAAACAGCATGGATTGGGTTTTTTTGAGATTGAGGGTGAGCCTGTGGTCTCTCAGCCAAGTTTGGATGCATTCAAAGTCATAATTCAGGTGGGAATTTATAGTTGAGATGTCCTGGGAGCTGACCAGGAGAACTAGGTCGTCTGTGTACAGGATGGTGTGACCATGGACAGTGATGGACGGTAGGTCATTGATGAATAGTGAGAATAGGGTCGGACCAAGGACAGATCCTTGAGGGACCCCACAGTGGACTGGTAAGAGATTGGAGGTCATCCGATTGAAGTAGGTGAATTGCTGTCGGTTGGAGAGGTAGTTCATGAACCAGGCATGTGCAGAGAGGAAAATCCGAGGGATAGGAGCTTGGAGCTGAGGAGCGAGTGATCCACCCTATCAAAAGCTTTAGAGAGGTCCATGAAAATGGCTCCAGTGAGGTTGCCTAGGTCAGCACCAGTCCGGATCAGTGAAGTAACCACAGCAAGGGCGGTAGACGTGCTGTGCCCTCTCCTGAAGCCATGTTGAGCAGGAGAGAGGATGTTGTGGTCTTGGATATATTGGGAGAGCTGGGAGGCAATGGCTTTCTTGAGAAGTTTACTAGTGGTGGATAGAATGGCAATGGGTCAGTAGTTGCCAGGATCCTTGGGATTTCCTGATTTGGGGACAGGAACAACCTTGGCCACTTTCCATAGGTTGGGAATGAGCCCAGAGTTAATAGAGGTGTTGAACAGGTGCAAGATGGGCCTGGCAAGGAGGTGGGCCCCCAGTCTGAGCAGTTTTGGCTCAAGACTGTCGTATCCTGTGCCAGTGTAAGGGGAGAGGCCTGAGAGTAGCCTCTGAGTCTCCTTAGGTGAAACTTGTCTCAGTTGGAAGGGGCCGGGGTGGAGGCCGGGTGAGGGCCCTGGGAAAGATGACTGGGGACTGGAGGGGGGCAGGCAGGTTGGAGAACAGGGAATTGATGGTGTTTGCTATGGTGTGGGGGTTATTGCAGCTGACCCCGTCAACAAGTAAGTCAGTGACCTGAGCCTTGGCTGACCCCCCAATAGCGTTTTTAATATTTGCCAGAAACTCCTCGGGTTGCTGCCAGTGGAGAGCAAGGCGGCTTTACAGAACTCACTTTTCACTGAGAGGATGGCCCTTTTGCAGGAGTTTCTGATGTGTCTGTAAGCCATCAGGTCACTAACATTTTAGGAGGCCTTGTATGTAGCCCAACTTTTGTCCCTGGCCTTCATAAGGGAGAATAGGTCTCCATTTAGCCATTTGGTGATGGTGCCCATCACCCTACTCTTAGTGAAGGGGGCATGTTTATTCTGAAGGGGGACAATTGGTATGCATGCTATCCCTCAAATAGGAATCTAGTCCAGTGACACATGGGGCCCATTTCACAGAGCCCCTAGAATGACGCAAGGTGCATGCATCAAACATAAATGATGCAAGTGGCACCTTGCACCAAAAGATTCCCCAGGAGCTATTCAGAAAAGCAGCCTGTATCAAAAGCAGGCTGCATGCATCAAAGGGACTTGTGTCTACCGTGTACCACAAAATGGGCTGCAGCATGATGCAAGGGGGCTTGCGGCAGATGCAGGTGGCTATATCCCTCAGTTCTATATTCACAAAACCCTCCTAGAGAGCAAAATTATAAGTATCCTTAGACCATCCAGGGTTTGTCAAAGGGTACTTAGACATGTTCTCTGGGAGGGATTTGACATTTGTGGCAATTTGCCATAGTCCCCTCACCCCAGCCCCTATCCTCCTTTAAATATTATAAAAAGACATTGGTGGCTAGTGGTCCCCCCACTCCAGCCCTGATCCCCAATTAAATATTATAAATGACCCTGGTGGCTAATGGCCATGCCACCCCAGCCCTATCCTCCTTTAAATATTATGAAAAGACCTTGATGGCTTGTGGTCCCCCCATCCCTAATGCCTATTTAAATATTATAAATAACCCTGGTGGCTAGCGGCCCCACTGCCCCAGCCCTGTTCCCTGTTTCTGAAATAATAAAAGTCCCTGGCAGTCTAATGGACCTCCCACCCCAGCAGGCATTGTCCCACCACCCGCTCCCTTGTTCCATCCCAGAGTCAGTGCTTGGCATAACCCTCCACTCAATACCATAGCAGGGCACCGACTGAGCTGCCCATGAGCTACTGCATATAGTATGCATTCTGCATACTGTATACAGTAGCTCACTGACAGCTCAGTTGGCACTTGGCCATAGTGGTAAGCAGAGGGCTGTGCTGGAAAGTGACTCTGGGATGGGACAGGGGGAGCAGGGTGGTGGAGCAATGCCTGCCAGGATGGGGGGGGTCTGCTACCATCAGAGACTTTCATTACTTCAGAAGTGGGGATTGGGGCTGGGGTGAGGAGGAGACCGCTAGACACCAGGGTAATTTATAATATTTTAATGGAGATATGGGCTGGGGTGCAGGGAACCACTAGGCACCAGAATATTTTCATACTTTTTAAATGGGACTAGGGGCTGGGGGGTCTGTTAGACCACCAGGGATGTTTCTTGTACTTTTAACAGGGATCAGGATTGGGGGGGGGGCAGTGTGATAGCCACCACAGACTGCAGCCCATGGTGCTATTGCCGCACTGCTGCCCCATGGCTTATAGCACACTTTACAGATGCACCGTCTGTTTGGCGCAGGGCTAGGGTTGCTGCAAACGATGGGACTTTGCTCACTGGGACCATACCCGATAGTTAATCAAGTGCAGCGTCCCTGGCTTGCTCCAACCTTTGTGAATCACACCCATGGTTTGAGTAAGAAATCAGTAACTTGACACATTGCCAGTCACAGATCCCATTGCAGATACGATTGGTTGCCGGGTAAGGAGGTGCTCAGTGATACTTTTATGTGTCTTGGGCATGACATAAATGACTGGCATTATTGGACTACTATTCTAAATGAATTTGAGTTCTTCCTTAGTTATTCCGCTTTCATCTTTGCCCTTTTAAGTGGACTTCATTAGTTGTCTTTGATAAATCACAATTGGGTTTAAATTAAGTTTTCTCTAGTACTGCTCATGACAAAATATCATTTATGCACTTTTTATAATAATCTGTTGGTAGCAGCATAATGTTACCACCTTTGACTGTAGGCTATATAGTGCCATTTGCAAGTTGCTATATCTCTGATACTGTGTGTTTTACTGACCCACTTAAATTTCTGCAGGCAAACTGATGGTTTTCCTGAAACAATTTTTCTACCTCTATGATTATAGCTTTTACATAGGTTTTAACCAAGGGGTTCAAAGATACTGGACAGAACATAGGCTTAGTTAAAAGGATTTTCTAGCCAGCCCAGTGGCACTGAAGGATGAGGCACTGGCACCTTACCTCGCGTCATGCCGGTGGCCTGGGTTTGGGAATGACCTTGGGTCACTGGGTTGCCATCTTGGGTGGGTGGGTTGGAGAAGGATTGAGCCTCAGCTCTCCCCTCCAGGGGTGGATGTCCACTCCTCCATAGTCCTGCTCCCATTGAATGGAGGTCTGGTGGGATGTATAGGTGGCAGGAGTGGTGAAACAAGTTTGGGGTTGGGTGGAAGGGGCCACCGGATCCTGGCATGGGTGTGTTCCTCCACGCACACACACGCATGTGTTCGCAGTGGCACCAGGAAGGAAGAAAACATGGAAAAGGTAAAATAATGTGTGTGTGTATATATATATATATATATATATATATATACAGTATATATATGGTAGCACAGTAGTACTACCATAATTAAAGTTGAGGAGCCAATTCTATGTTAAACCCAAAATTCTGCACCTTAATAACTTTGCAATTGTTTGACAGATTTACCTGAAATTTGGAATACATAATCAAGAACCATAGGCCTTGGGATCTGCCAAGTTTCGTACCCGGTCAGATATACAGCTGCGGAGTTATTAGCGTGATCTGCACTTCGCGTTTCGCTTTTTCTGGAATTACTGTATGCCTACAGGTTTGCACGGTTTGCAGCGACCTGCCTGGAAATCTTCAGGAGCGTGTGGCTGGGGTCCCGATGTGCCTTTCAAAGATTTCATGAAAAAATATTAAACGGTTCAAAAGTTATTCAAAAAACAATTTCCCATTATAAGTCAATGGGAAAAGTTAACAAAAAGTTTGACAGTGTCACAAATGCACTTTTTACTGTCGCAAATGGCCCTGTTACTGTCGCAAATCCACCATCTTGTTTTCAGTTAGTGGTCAGAAAAATGCTTGGCATTTAAAATTGAGACCCTCTAGCAACCTCATTCTTTTTGTATTCACCTAGTCGGGCCCTGAGGATGCTAGCCATGTCTTTATTTTGGGGTAAAACACCCCAGAAATATGTTTTTCAGATTTCTGGAAAAAGTACTTTCGCAAAGTAGTGTCGCACTCATGAAAGTGTAGCAAATTTTTACGAAAGCTTTCGCAAATTGCGACACTACTTTGCAACACTATGCCCAAAATAACAGTAATTCTTGACGTTCAACGAATTCATTATCTTGTGGCCTCCTGCACAACAACATACTAAACTAGACTCTCCCATGTTCAAACTCATTTTCTCCCGTGTCCTCCTTTTTTTCATATCACTGAGCTGATGGGAAATGGATCCCAGGAAGTATGAGGCTTCATTCTTGAAGCCCCGGCTGATTGAAAGCTGTTAGTGAGCCACTAAATGTTCTACTTTTCTCACTTTCTGTCTTCAGGTCTATTGAATGGGCCTACATCTTTAAGAACGAGTGGGATCGCAGGTATGAGTTAATTGTTTCAGAGTTGGGGCAAGATATAAAGGATTCGTGTCAAGTGAGGAGACGTTTAATAAACACCCTGCATGATGCCCGATTTGGATTTTTTTCTATTTGAATGTCCTGCCAACTCCTGCGGAAGTTCTGGGTTTGAGAAGCCAGGCTAGCAAGTCAAGGGGTTGTAAAGGTAACAATATACCCGCCAGACATATCCTGATCCCATTTCTCCCGACCCCTTCCTTGCTAACCTGGCTTTGCTCTGTTGTGGTTGCTGGTTGACTTTGAGATGATTGCACTGTGCGTTGACTCTGACTGCATCCACCTGCACTGGTCTATTTGGTTTAAACACTTTTTTTTTAAATTTTTTTATTTTGTTCAGTTTCCCAGGACTAGTGACCCATGTGTCAATGAATGCTGTGCTGTGACAGTTACCTGATGGTCCCAGTAACTGTAAGCCACCTGCCCGCCAGCCATGCTATCTTGCTTGTTTGCCCAGTCACCCAAAGTCCAGTTCATGTGTGCAAGGGACTGTATGTTGGTGTGGTCTGACTGTAGCCTCCTTGCTTTTGCATTTCCAGATCACTGTGTTGGTCCGTACCTGGATGGTCAGGAGACACAAGAACTGAAGAAGAAGATTCTAAATAGTCAAATCCACTCTGCTGACAGTAGCTACCCCTGGACTGATACTGCTATTTGCCAACAGGCAAACTGAGATTTGCTTTGACATAATGACACTACTTTCTAACTCTGCTGGGAGGCATTTAAGTTATGAGATGAAAATCACAACCACTACAAGTGCATAGCATTTTGAATCGAAACATAGATAACCCAAAAAACATTAAGACTGGCTATCACAAGTTATCTTGCAGAGTTCAAAACGTTTTATGCAAGATCCTTCTCTGAGCCCAGTAAGTGTTTTTCCCGCTGCTAATAGTACTGTTGCCACTACTGTGATACTGGTAGCACTTTTCTTTCTTCCTACCTTTCATCCCTCCCTTTCCTTTATACTGTGCGCCTCCATACATTTCAGTCCTATTTCCCAGGTTGTTTCCAGTACTTGTCAACGTTGTTTATATGAGGTACTGTTGTCCTACATGAAAGCCTATTGTACAGTATATATTTTCTGTATTTTTGGTGTATTCTGAGTTCTTTTAAAAGTTTATTAAAATATTTATAGAACAGTACAATGGCTAGGACATTATCCGATTTACTGAAGCGGCCGTTTTAATATGATCGTTGCATAATGATCTTGTAAGTGAGACAAATGGCTTAGCAACAAAGTGTTACTGTGCACTCAGCACTGCATAATATACAATCAACATAATATATGATCAGTAAAGCATACTGTACAAGCAATATGATATACACCTTCAAAGAAGGGGATGCTTCTGAATGTATATGAAACAATGTAGCAAAATGTAGAAAGGCCCTAACCATGCCAGAACTTAAACAATCATGTCTATTATTAGCAACCTTTGCAGGGAAATTCTTGTATTTTTTTGTAGCCCTAGTCTAGCGGAGTATTCTAACAAATAATCCACTGATGCGTCTGACAGTATTTATTTCTGCTCTTTAATGCGCTGTGATAAGAAAATGCCCATCTTACATAATGTAGTGTGAATGTATAACGCAATCAGTAATCAGAAGAGTTTGGGTTGTGTGCCATGTGGAAGAGCCTTACAGTTGAGCCTGTAAACGTTAACTTCATCCCGTCCTTTCTCCAATGTTTATCCTGTAAGGATGTGTTTTAATCAATCCCCCATCTCCCATGATACTGTTAAATATAATGTCTCTGCATTCTCTGTCTCTCTCAAAAGATTCAATATCTGAACAAGATATTGTACACAGTCTAAGATTACTACAAATATTAAAGTGCAAGTAAGCAAAATATAAGTAACGATATAGTACGTGCAGCCGTTCTAAACAAATTACTGTACTGTGAAATGTAAGCGGTAATTATCATGGGTTCAAATAAAAGGACTTGCATGTTGGTGAGAGACAGAGAAGGAGAGAGAGAGGAGAGAGTGAGAATGAACAATAGTGTTTGTGTTCCACAATACAGAGTGTTTTTTGTTTTTTCCACGGGGGACAGCAATCCAAAACAAGGTGGTGGGTGGGGAGAGGGAGTTCTCTATACACCGGGGAATATTTTTTCAAATGGGGAACAGAGAACAGAATGGTAGGATGTGTCGCTACATACCAGGGAATATTATATTTCAGGGTGATAGAAATCTGAAGGGTGGGGGGTTGCCAGTAGACACCAGATATATATCTTTTGGAAAAGGGTGACAGAGATTGATAGGGTGGAGGGTGGCATTAGACACATGGGCAGGATTCACAAAGCAGATGCACTGGGCACAAATGAGATGCGCTGGCACAACTGGGATGCGCCATCCCCAGTGTAATTCACCAAAGGATGCATCGCAAGAGGCACTGTGCGCATCCCCACTGTGAATCGCATAGATGCAGCATGGCACGTGAGATGCCCCAGTGCAACAGGGATGCACCAAAGCACCCACAGCAGTGTAACAGTGAATATGGAGCAAGTCAGCAAGGGACAAAGGAGCAACAGGGGGAGACTGCAGTGGCACAAAGGATGCAGGGAAACACACCGGCAGGGACCAACCAGAGTGCCAAAGGGCCTGAGAGTGGCCACAGCAGAAGAGGTGAACAGACAGAGCACACAGAGAAATACCCAGAAGCATCTGACACACCCCACACAGGAGCCCAACAGGCACAGATGCCATGCCCAGTGGTGCCTTTCAGGGTGTGCCACAGCTGCTGAGGGGCACCATATAGCATGGAAGTGTCACCAGGAGATGGCCAGTTGCACAGGAACCCAGTGGCATGGAGAATAGTGATGCCACACAGGGGTGGGACAGGCATGATGACGTAGCCAGATTCTGACAGTATTTTTTCTGTTCTGTAATGCAGTGTGATAAGAAAATGCTCTTGTGAAATAATCTGGTGTGTATGCACAATATGTCCAATTACTTACACACAGACCACATTAAATATCACAGAAGTATAGGTACTGGGTACGTTCAGTTTACTATATTATTTGATTAAATTGTGTGACGCATAATTGTGTGATGCATTCAGCTACATCGGCAAATCATGCTTTGTAAGGACAGAGATGGAACAAAAGGTGAACTGAAAATGTTTCCTACATAATTATATGGCCGTGTGCTTGTGACATTGTACAGTGCTTTGTGGAGGCCAGTGCAGAACATGGCAGGCAGCACATCATTCTAATAAATAAGCCACAGTGACAGTATGACAATATTTTTTTTCTGCTCTGTAATGCAGTGTAATAAGAAAAGGCTCCTGTGAAATAATCTAATGTGTACGTAGAATAACATGTCCAATTAGTTTCACATACACCGCATTGAACATTGCAGAAGTACAACTACAGGGCACGTTTCTACAGAGCATAAAACCGTGGTGCTGGGGGCAGGGATGGCACGAGTGGTGAGAAGCTGATTGGAAATGCAGCCAATGGCAGAAGCTTGAAATGACTTTCTTTTTTTTGTTTCTGTTTGCAAATTAAGTCAGGGAACTGTGAGAACGTTCATGGTGCTGTGGAGTCACATGATAGTGAAGAACAGAAAAATGTCAGTGTGACAGTGGAGACACAGGATGGGGTGCTGACCCGCAAGTGAGTAGTTATCTCTACATGTGGTCTTCATGTAATCAGGTCATGTGTGTGCCTGAACTTGATATGGTGGTGTTATACTCAGAAAACATCACTGTCCCAGGTACACACTGACCAATCAGAGCAGAGGAAATGTTCTTTTCATTGTATAATCTATTGTATTTTATTTTTATTTATTTAGAGTCTAGGATTACAAGTACCTCCCCTTGTATGATGAACTGGGGGGGGGGGAGTCTGCTGGTGGAATTACAACAGGGGCAGACAAGGGAACTACTGTGTAGGAGGAAGAGGAGCTGAGAGCAAGAGATGGGGAGGAAGGGAAGCAAGCAGTTGGTAAGAGGGGTGGAATCCTCATGCTGGTGGACTCAATACTAAGAGGAGGCAGGTGGGGTAGCAAAGGGGAGAAGCATAATCGCATTTGGGCGGAGACCATGCCAGGAATAACAGTGGAAAGGGTGGGACAATCTGTTCTGAAATATGCTAGAAGGGGTAGGGGCAAGCCTCATTAAATTATGCATCTGGGGATGAATGACCTGGCTGACAAGATGGTAGATATTGTCCAGAGGAGGTTTGAGGAACTAGGACAATTGTGTGAAGAGGCAGGAAGATCAGTAACTTTCTGAGAGATACTTCCAGTGCCTAGGGCAAGCACAGCAAGAAAGTTGAGAATAGAGGAATTTAATGGCTGTCTAAGAACCTGGAGTCATGCTAAAGGGAATGGGTTGGTGAGACCTGGGAGGACAGTAGTCTATATGCCAAGGACAGACTGCACTTGAGCAAGGAGGGAAAGAAAGTGTTGAAACAGAGGATGGAGGAGTACATAGAGGAAGTTGAGAATTTAAACTAGGAGCGGGGGGTGGCAAGTGGGCAAGAGACATGCAGAGACCACAGGTTGGGAAAATATGTGAGCTTACCCCCATAACAGTGACAAAGGGCAAGTACTAGCGGCCATGCTAGTAAAGGAGGGCAGGATGGGGAGGGGTAGAAGGTGGTCACCCTGAATGCTAGGAGCCTTGGGAAGAAAACTGCAGAGCTACAGACTCTCATGGCAGGGGGGAGGTGGACATAGTGGCCATTACAGAAACATGGCCCACCCAACACAATGACTGGGACCCGTCAATACCAGGGTACAGAATATTTCGTATGGATAGCGTGATTGGGAAAGGGGGGGGTGGCACTATATGCGAGGGAAGGACTGAAGTGTGTAAGGGAGGAAGGGGAGGAGGGTAGTACGGAGTCATTATGGATGCAAATTCAGGATTCCAAGAATAGGACTTCAGGCTGGGAGTGGTGTACACGCCACCTTCTCAGACAGAGGAGTTAGACAGGGAACTAGCAGACCAGATCTGGAGGACCTGCAGAAGGTAGTGTGGTGATTGTGAGTGACTTCAACATGCCAGGAGTGGACTGGAGTACCCCAACAACCAGGAATAGAAGGGATCAGGTACTGCTGGATGCCTTCCAGGACAGCTTCCTGAAACAAATGGTCAGTGAACCAACCAGGTTAGGGAATACCCTTGACCTTGTGCTGGAAATGGGGAGTTTGTGAGGGAACTGAGGGTGGAAGAACCACTGGTGGGGAGTGACCACCACTCAGTATGGTTCATGTTGGATACGGGTAAGAAAGGAGTGGAATCCGACACAAGGGTGCTGGACTTCAGGAGGATGGGGGAAGTGGTAAAAGGGTACTTGGTCAGAATCCAACCTAGTATGGGCACTAACCAGAGATGGGAGCTCATAAAGCTGGGGATAGTGGAGGCAGCCAGAACCTGCAGCCAGGCCCAGAGCAAGAAGGCTAGGGCAAAGAATCCTTGCTGGGTGAGCAAGGAGGTCATGGAAAAGGTAAGGAGGAAAATAACTGCATTTAGGAGACACAAAAAAACAGGGAGTGGGGATGACGGGGAGGCGTACCTGAAGGAATCAAAGGAGGTGACAAGGGCAATAAGGGCAGCCAAGGCATCTAAGGAGCTCAGGTTGGTGCAGAACATTAAGAAGGGGGAAGAGAACTTCTTTAGGTACATTGAGAAGAAAAGGAGCTGTAAGGACCATATAGTAAGGTGGTTGGAAGCAGGGGGTGATAAGGCAGAAGCACTAAACAATTACTTCTGCTCGATATTTGCTAAGGAGAAGGGGGATGATACCCAAGGGGGGAGGGAAGGCAGAAATGGAGGGGAAGGGGGTGACAGATGGAGAAATCATTGAGGGCAGGATTCTGGAAGGTTTGAGAACACTGAGGGTGGACAAGGCTCCTGGCCCAGATGGCATCCACCCCAGAGCACTGAAGGAGCTGGCAGAGGTCCTGGTGGAACCTTTGGCAGACCTATTCAATGCCTCACTACACTCAGGGTGTGTACCTCAGGACTGGAGGATGGCTCATGTGGTGCTCCTCCACAAAAGCGGCCCCAAGGATGAACCAGGGAACCACAGACTAGTGAGCCTCACATCCCTGTGGGTAAACTGATGGTGACTATCTTGAAGGAGAGGCTGGTGGCCTTCCTTGAGGCCAAAGGGCTACAGGATGGCAGACAGCATGGCTTTGTAAGTGGCAGATCCTGCCCAACCAACCTGGTGGAGTTCTATGACTGGGTAACTAGGCAATTGAACGCAAACAGGAAAAACTGCACATATCTAGTACTTCATATTAGGTCTGGAATAGGTGCTTCACAAACAATTTAACATATCCACACTGCTTCATACATACAAACACAACAAGCTGCAATTCATGGAACTTTGCTGAATTATATTTATTAGTTTGTGAATAGAATCAGCCAGTGTTACAACAAACTGCCTCGCCTCGGCACTTCGGGTAACAAACCTTTCTTCAGGAGGGATGGAGGGGTATGATTGAAACCTTCAAGTATATGAAAGGAATAAACAAGATAGGTACAGAGGGGCTGTTCAAAATAAGGGAGGGGAAGGACACCCGGGGCCATGATATGAGACTGGAAGGAGGAAGGTTCAGGATGGAGATGAGGAGACACTTTTTCTGGATAGGGTGGTAGCTGGGTGGAATGTGTTACCGGCAGAAGTGGTATCCAGTATTTTAGATCAAGGGAGTACTCTTGACCAATTGGAACACTCCTTTCCCCTGTGCATGAGACACTCTTATTCTGTGAAGAGCATTTCATGCCCAGGTGCCCTAGAGATGGGCACATTCTCGGACTTTTAAAAAAATATATATTATTGATCACTCTTGATCAATAATATATTAATATGTCCCCCATCGCCACTCGTTCCTGTATCAGAGTGGTTTCACTTGCCTTCAGTTTGAGCCAGAACAGTTCATCTTTGCTTCACTGTTCTCACTAAAGCCGAAGGTGAGTAAAACCACTCTGATACAGCAATGAGTGGCTCCGGGGGATGTATTAACATATATAGAACAGTGGGCTGCTTCAAAAGGGGATGGGGCAGGACAAGGGGGAGGGTCAGGGAGGAGGGTGGGAGGGAGGGGCAGCTGCAGAATAAGGCATGCTAGCTGCACATTCGAGCAGACTTGATAGACCACTAGGCTGCCTTTATCTGCTGGCAGATTTCGTATGTTCGTGTGTTTCTGACATGCTGGTTATTTGTAGGTGCTGTTGGACTGTGAGCATTACCTGCACTGGATGAATCACCTCCACCTGAATGTTGATGCCATTGTACTGGTTACTGTATGACTCTGTTTCACTAAATGTTGTTGTTTTTTTCCCCTCAGATTGTAAGTTGTTACTTTTGTACTGTGTGTTGAATCCCATTCCCCTGTTACTGTGTCTGCCATGTTGATGGCCTAGGTCATTCCTGAAAATGGTCCCCTCAACAGTGTACCTACCCAGTTATCAAATAAATAACAGGCAGCATGGCACAGTGGTTTAAGGCTTTGAGCTGCATACCTGGAGACCTGGGTTTGAATCCCACAGCCCCCACTTGCATACTGTGTAACCCTGAGCAAGTCACTTAACTTCCTTGTGCTCCCCGGTCACACCTGTAAACAAGCTTTCAGCTTAGTGTGCCACTCCTAGTTTAAAAAAAAAAATAAAAAAAATAAATAAAACCAAGCCACAGGACTGTATTTAGTAGACAATGTTAACCAGATCTGAGGGACATAGTGAAACAAATATTGAGCATGAGGGATAAACAAATGGCAAGGAAGAGTTATAGTGCCTGAAGCTGCAGGACTTGCCTCTATATCCAGAGATCTCCTGGAAGTAGAAACAATGTAAAACTGGATTCAGTTACTATCAATAGAAAGCAGAGCATCCTGCAATAACTAGCATTCTACTTTTATAGGAAATGGGTGCAGTTTTTCTCTTGTATGTTTATTATAACTGTTAGTGAACACACACCTAATCAACACCGTTCACTAGTGGATCCAGCTAGGGTGAAGTAGTACCCACTACTCTCTTGAGCCAGCACAAAAAGCAGTTTTAACCTACTCTGAACTTCAAAGGTAACATTTCACATTTTGGGAAGAAGTACCCACTTGACAAAACTGCTACTATTTTGAAAAAAATCTGGCTCTACCCTTGATGCTGTTATACTATTACAATATTTATAGTTTTATATCAACACTGCTAGGAGGCAGGGATGTGTAGTGGTTAGAACACTTGCATGGGAACCTGTAGATTGTAGGTTCAAACCCCACTACAGCCAAACACTGTGTGACCTTGAGCAAGTAATTGATTTATTTATTTATTTATTCTGAAAGTCAGATTTACAACCTTTGAGACAGGGACTCATTTACAAAGGCATCTCGTCACAGGGAGGGTAGACATGGTTACAATGTGAGATACAACAGTTGTAACACACCCCTTTTCTCTGCCTTATTCCTCCCATCCCCCTTGAACCCCTTCCCAGCCAGACTGCTTCCTACTGGGTTTCCCATGTCGACCTCCCCTGCTGATTTACAACCCCTCTCCTATCCCCACTGTTGTTGATTTAGAGCCCCCATTCCCTTCTACCCCAACAGTGATACCCCTGCCATCCTTCCCCCTTCCCCATAGCCTTCTCTCCTTCAGTCACCACCCCCTCCTTCCTTACTAGCCCCTTCTACCCTTTTATCCTTGCTATCTCTTCCCCTACCTGTTGCCATCCCTCTCATGCCCGCTTGTCCTCCCCCTTTCAATATGTTCCTGCTCCCCTCTCTGTCCGATAGCAGGTTTCAAATCTATTCCTAGTCGATATCTGTCCACATCTCTTCCCCTATCGGTTCCAGTTCCTAGTTGTTCCCTCCATACCACCCCTGGTCCCTCCTACCTGCAGCCATCTGCTCTCTCCCTGGTACTCCTCGTGGTCTCTTCCTCCCCATCAGGAGACCCCACCCTCGCCAGGCACCTTCCTTCTGTCTTTTCTATTAGTGACTCTGATGCTGGGGTCGGTTTCAGTCCCTAGTTATTCTTTTTCCATCCCCCTTTGCCATCCCCTATCTTCCCGGCCCCAGGATGCCTACCATACTCATCTGCCCAGCCACTTAGACTCCTCCCTAACCTCCACAGTTCCTCCCTCAAACTAGGTAGTCATCTATAGACCATACACCCCCCATCTTCCAAGCCCAGTCCAGGATCATGGCAGACCCACACCCTGTACACCCCTCCACCCTTCCAAAGATGCCCGCCCTATTGACATGTGACACCTGCCCCATTTTGGCCCCCATCTCGTGTTACAGACTCTTACTCCCAGGTTCTGTACCCTACTACAACTGTTAGGCCCATATTTACTCAAATCCTGTCTGCCCCCCCCCCCACAGTAGTTCCCCTACTGACCCCTTGCAAACTGGGGTAATTCAGTCTCAAATCTCATCCGTTAGATACTGTATTACTGTAGCAATCCTAAAGCCTCCTTGTCCATTTTTCACCCCTCAGCTACCATACTTTTTGTTCTCAGCTCTCGTATGGTTTCACTTAGCCCAGTTAGAAATCTTATTGCACTCCAAGTATTACTCAGCTTGATTAGAGAAATAAACAGAACAAATAAATATGTATTATTACAGCAATCATAACAGTATAGCTCAGTACTTAGCTCAGTCAGAGAAACAAACAGAACAACTTAATCTGTATTATTACAGCAATCCTTAAGTATACAATTATTGCTTTGTCTCCACTCCAGAGACCCTGCTGTAATATAGGACCACAGAGGACAATGGGAGGGAGGGAGAGTGGGCAACTGTAAAGTCCTGGCAGAGCTCCACTGAGCTCACTCACTCCCCCCTCTCACTCACTCATTCTGTTTCTCCCAGCGCTACAGGCTGCCTTTTGTACTGGGCTCCTGACTGCATTGGCCCCTTTTTCTGCCTACAAAGAAATCCACAGATGTCCCGACAGAGCTCCGTTGAGGTTGCTCACTCCCCCTCTCTCACTCGCTCATTCTGTTTCTCCTGGTGCTGCAGGCTGCCCTTTTGTACTGGGCTCCTGCCTCAGTTGGTGCCATTTTCTGCCAAGAAAGAAATCCGCAGCAGTTCTGACAGAGCCCTGTTGAGCTCGCTCACTCCCCCTCTCTCACTCACCTGTTCCGTTTCTCCCGGCGCTGCAGGCTGCCCTTTTGTACTGGGCTTCTGCCTGCATTGGCACCTTTTTCTGCCCCAAAGAAATCTGCAGCAGTCCCAACAGATCTCCGTTGAGCTCACTCACCCCCTCCCACTAGCTCCTTCTGTTTCTCCCGGCACTGCAGGCTGCCCTTTTGTACTGGGCTCCTGCCTGCGTTGATGCCTTTTTCTGCCCACAAAGAAATCCAAAGCAGTCCCAACAGAGCTCAGTTGAGCTTGGTCACTCCCCCTCTCTCACTCACTCGACCCTAATCTGTCCCATACACTGATTTCCAAAAGCAACTGCACTATTCTGTGCCAGAAGCGTGAAAACACATTTCAGCCAGGATGTGAAAAATGACAGCTGTACTGTTCATAAGGAGGTGTGGAAAAATGGCAACATTGAAAATCTGGAGTGAAAATATTGCAAATTTGCGAAGTTACGAGCGTGCATGGAACCTGCGCAATGCACGCTCATAACACACTCATTTTATGGACTTGATCGTCACAAAACTTTCAACATAGGCATTTTAGGACCTCTGCTCATGTTACTGTAATTATCTTAATTTGTACTTTTTTTTTGCAGTTAATCTTTTTTACTTTATTGAGGAGTGAATACAATGGTAGCAACAGAGGACACAATGCATGAATTGTTTACATATCAGTGCATTTTACATTTCTTGTAATTAGGTAGACAGAATTTAAACTCTTAGGAACATAACAATGACTTGTATATGCGTATCATAGTATAGAGACCGGCATACTAGTCCAAACAGTGTAAAGTATCAAGCTGGTTGCTAGGACAGTTCAGGGGGGTTTCAATAAGTCCTTCCTATTGGAAACCACCGGGGTAGGAGTGGGACTTGTGATATGAGTCATATATGGAGCCCAGATTTTAACAAAGGCTGCGCTTGTCTTTTTGGCAAAATAAATAAGACAGTACCAGAGACTAATGTCTCCATTGCTTTTAACCATGCTTGGAAACTTGGAAGGCCTGATGTCCACCATTTCATTAGAATAAGTCGGAGAAATTCCAACGAAGCCTGTGTGAGCCATATTAACTGTTCCTTAGTCATCTGCCCATTGTCTGAAACAACCCCAAGTAGCCAAAAAGGAGGGGAGTGAAGCAAGGTGCATACCAAGGTGTGGGAGCAGAAGTGAATCACTTTCCCCCACAATCCTTGCAGTGGTTTACAGCTCCACAGTATGTGTAGTAGATCAGCCCCAGGAGCCTGGCACCTCCAGCACTGGTTGCTGGGTAATAACCCTATTTTGTGCAACTGGAAGGGGTTTCCATACCAGAGGTGTAAAACTTTGATTTTAATAAGAAGGCTCCTCTGGTCCACACAGGCCTTGTGGGCAAGCTGCCAACAATTAGACCATTCCTGAGGGGTAATTGAAATGCCAAGCATTTTTTCTCACCTGATTTTAAGTGGCAAAGATGGATCTGCATCAGATTCTCTAACCCACTTTCAAATCATACCTGCTAACCCTTTGCTTTGTTTAGACCATCAGGAGATCGGGAGTGTTTCCTTAGAGGGGCCTAAATGACCCTTTCAACTTATACACTTACAGTTATTTCTAGACCAGACACCATATAAGCTTCGGAGCTGCAAATATTGCCAGAAACATTCTTTGGGCAAAGAATGTTGATCTCTTAAATATTGAAAAGAAACAAAGGTTCTCTTGTCTTCCTGAACTAAGTCATGAAATGTATTTATCTAGGGTTGCCACCTTTAAGAAGCCCAAAGTGGGACATTTCTTACTAAAACACGATTTTTCGCAGGACAGTACGTAACTTCGACCTATGCAAAAGATTTGTTTTCTCTATATAATCAGCATTGAGGCTGAGTATTGTGGTTTCTTAATTGCGTCTATTGTTCCTTGTCATTTTAAGGTATTTCAGTTAAGGTATTGTAGTTTTCTGCAACATTTAGTGGAAAGCCAGAAAATATTTTCTCTACTATAAAATCAGGACACGTAGTACATTTTGTGTTTTTTTGCAGGACACAGCTGCCCAAATCAGGACTGTCCTGCAAAAAGCAGGACAAGCGGTAACCCTAGTTCGGAGGCGGGAATTCCCTGATACTGACAATACATTTTCAGCTATGAAGGGGTACCATCATAACCGTATAACCCTCAATTTCCCAGATTTAGAGGAATTCCTCCCTCTTACATCTGCCACCAGAAAAAAAAGTATGCTGCCGACATAGACAATTAAATCCACATTAAAAACTCTGACTTTAAGGCAGTCGAGGAAACATCCATAACATTCTAGGGTGTTGAATCAAAACTAAAACTCTCACACATAAAATGCACAGCTTCCATGATGATCTGAGCTTAGCATCTCCCTGGTTGATGTGTCCCATATTATGAGAGCCAATTAATGTCCCCGGTTTTCAATGGCAGCGCTCCGTTTCACTGTCACAGGGTTGAGAGGTACAGTATGCAAAACAGGATTTCATGGCTTTACTATCACATAAAATGTTACACACACACACACACACACACACGTGTTCTTGTGTGACTACCATGTGGGGTTCCCGACACTGCTTTGCATGCAGATCAAATTGCTTATTTTATTCCTTAGCAATGACAGAATAGAGTAAAAACAAATTCGTTACTGAAACAGCTGTGATCCTGCCTTGTTCCTTGCATGGTGCCATTTGGGAGGATCTCCAGATGGAACCCGGTCCTACAGTAGAGTTGCCTTCTACGAAGTATGCCCTGCAAGTGGGCTAAATCTATGGATGTGCTTTGGGACAGCCTGTCAGTCTGAGAGAGGTGATCACTTAGTAGAACTGGGTTATCCCCAGCAGGAGGCAAGAGGAAATGCTGTGGACCTGTCCAAACCCCTTCAGACCGCCAAAGTAGCTCCCAAGCAGCTCAGCTGGTGCCATCAGGTCCCCACTGTTTAAAATGCCCCAGTATGAAGAGAAGGAAATAAGTTCAGGTCCTAACCAAGCCTGATGGTATGGTCTGCACTTTAACCTTTGTCGGAGAAAAATGCAATAGATTCCCAGCCGCCTTCCCTTTCCAGAGCTCTGTACACAGATAGAGTGCACTGCTTGCGCAAACCTCTAGCCTGTGCTGTTGTGTCTGTGTCCCGAGCAGATTAGCCTCCTGTTTATATATACACCATCTATACATATAAGCCCTCTTGACATATGCTAATAGACCCTCTTCATACCCACTAAAGATTCTGTTTGAAATTGTAAACCGACTTGCTATCATCACACCTTTCTGATCTTAAATGACCACATATACTCCCCACCCACCCTGAGTTCAATGAAATGCAAAGTGATCCACAGAAACAGACTGTGCAACTTACCTGCAGTTTTTTTTTTCTTTTGTTTGTCCTGATAAAACGTCTCCCTCTTTCAAGCAGGTGCTTCTGAAAGTATATATTTCAGATTTAGAATGTAGAAATTGGCAGATATAAGACCGGTACTGGATTGTTTAATCAAGCGTTGCTGACAGACTTCAGTAAATTAAATGGACAGGTGCAAGAAAAGCTATAAAGCAAGAAGAAGCTGCATTACCTTGGCTAGACCTGCCCAAAAATATATTAAAAGAAAGCTCATTTGAATCCAGGATCTGACTGTAAGGCATTATCCCGATTTCAAAACGCACACCTCCTTTGGGCCCCACTTTTAGAAATAACCAGCCTGGCTTAATCTTCACAACATTTGTTAAGTTACACACATTGTGTTGCTTTAAACACACTCATACACACACACACACACACATATATACTCACTAAAACAAATACCACCAATGGCTTAATCTGGTTTTGTAAGTCAGTTTACATTGTACAAATATTCCCCTTCTCTTGCCTCCACTCCACACACACCCCCCCCCCACACTCTGAAAGGGACTGGTGCTCAGTGTGCCTCTCCCCTTCACAAACTTTCAACAACAAAATATATATATATATATATATATATATATATATAGTATGCAGTAGTGCTACCATAGTTAGGGTTGAGGAGCCATTTCTATGTTAAACCCACAGTTTTGCACCTTAATAACTTTGCAACCATTTGACGGATTTGCCTGAAATTTGGAATGCATGATCAAGACCCATACATCTTGGGATCTGCCAAGTTTTGTACTGGTCAGATACACAGCTGCAGAGTTATTAAGCGTGATCTGCGCATACATTTACGCTTTTTCTGGAATTCTACGGTCGCGCCTACAGGTCGCACAGTTTGCGCGATTGGCTCGAAATCTTCAAGAAATGTGTGGCCGGGGTCCCCGATGTTCCTTTTGAAGATTTCATGAAAAAATATTAAACAGTTCAAAAGTTATTCAAAAAGCAATTTCCCATTATAAGTCAATGGGAAAAGTTAACAAAAAGTTCGACAGTGTCGCAAATGCATTTTTGCTTTCGCAAATGGCCCTGTTACTTTCACAAATACACCATCTTGTTTTCAGTTAGTGATCAGAAAAATGCTTGGCATTTAAATTTGGGACCCTTTAGCAACCTAATTCTTTTTGTATTCACCTAGTCGGACCCTGAGGATGCTAGCCATGTTTTTATTTTGGGGTAAAACACCCCAGAAATATGTTTTTCAAATTTCTGGAAAAAGTGCTTTCATAAAGTACTTTCGTGCTCATGAAAGTGTCACAAATTTTTGTGAAAGCTTTCGAAAATTGCGACAGTATTTTTCTAGTCTGTGGGAAAATGACAGCAATTCTTTGGCACTCCGCTTCAAAAGAATGGTTTGGAGTTTTGGGCTGAAATTTGGAGGGAACGTAGCCGATGTCTCACAGATGTGCCTTTCAGTATTTCATTGAAAAATATTGCATGTTGGCAAAGTTATGATACTCCAAAGTTGATGCTTTTTCCCATAGGATAACATTACGGTGCCCGACACATTACAGGAATCCTTTGGCACCCTGCTGCAAAATAACGGTTTGGTCTTTTTTTCCTGAAATTTGGAGGGAACACAGCCAACAGCCCCAGATGTGCATTTCAGTGG
Organism: Neoceratodus forsteri; assembly: GCA_016271365.2. Lineage (NCBI taxonomy): Eukaryota > Metazoa > Chordata > Ceratodontiformes > Ceratodontidae > Neoceratodus > Neoceratodus forsteri. Next base: position 1,499,786,997 of record CM057456.1, read on the forward strand.
TTTGGTGAAAAATATTACAGGAGGCAAAGTTATGGCACCCGAACTTCTCTTTCCCCATAGGATAGCATTACTGGTATTCACCGCGCCTTTCCAGGGCCGGTATCTCGGAAGCGGTCACGAATCACGGACACTATTGAAAAATGCTTAGCCCCAAAAACTAGCCAGGACAGTCATAAATCATATGACTTTTAAATTTTTTTTCTACGTCGAACGGTTCCTGAGATATAACCTATTTAGTATTCCAAGTCCTCATTTTCTGCTCCGATACCCATTTTTAATGCATACATTCTTTGTACTCACTGTATTTCTCTATGCAGCTTTTGGGGAAAACCAGCCTGTGCACTTACATTACTGTTACCGTTGCCCTTTCCGCTTGCGGTTCCGTACCCGTTTCACTTACCTTTGACGTCTATGCCACCATGTGCGTTATCCTTTGCGCTTTCCTTTGCACTTGCGTTTCTGTTATTTTTTGCCATTTGTGTCCACAGTACTGTTTCTCTTTCTGTTTCACTTTGTGTCACCATGCCCATTGACATTTCTGTTTGCAGGCACCATGTTACTATGTGACAACATATCACGTGGCAGACCGTTCCCGTCTATGCCACCGTGTGCGTTACCCTTTCTGTTCTCATTCACGCTTGCGTTACCATGTGTGCCACTGTTAGCATTTCTGTTTCCATTGCTGTCCCTGTTACTATGCCACAAGACATCACATGGCAGGACCGGCCCCGTGCTCCCGCCGCTGCATTACATTCACTATTTCTCATTATCATTCTCAAAAAGAAGGGAAATTAGAGGCAAAAAACTCCATTTAATGCATTAGCTAGGGTTGTTCCACAGCGACAAAAGTGAGGAAATTCGCTGTTAGGGTTGAAAACCGACTCAGTCACCCCCTCAGCACCACACACACACAGACACACACACACACACATGCAAGTATGGGGGAGGACCAAGTAAACACAACCAATGACAGACATCCAGCAACAGGTGACAGAAATAACAAACAATTGTCTAAATGTACTACCAGACATCCCCACCCACCTGACCAGGTATTGCATGCTCAGTGGAGATCAACAGCAAAACTGAGGCCATGTACACCAAACGTACACATCCCTGATTGCAGCTGCACACAACGTACCACACTTAGTAGTTGCATGGCCTTACCTAATGATGCCCACACCACACCACAACTGGTACTGTGCCGTTAGTCAATATAAATGCTAAAGGTGCATGATCACAGTTGTAGAAAGGTTTTAACACTAGTGAGTATACATTAATTAAGAGAAGTACATAAATTAACTACAAGACACTAGCATGCTCAAGATAAAAGTAGTGTTACATTTAGTATGTGATTTTCATAGTAGTACATTTACTGCAACTGTTTACTGAAGATAGAGAGGCTGATGTAAACGTATGAAAAAGCATTGCCTGTTCAATGCTGTGAAATTCGTACTGCCAGTATCAGATGCATTCTTACTGCTGAAGCTGTACTGCTAATGTACAAACATAGACCTTCAGTGTGTTTCAATACTAAAGATGCAGTAAGTATTCTTTGTAAGAAACAGTGTAATTGCATGGATCAGGCCAAGCAACTTCTAAATATCATAGGACTACTGAGCCAACAATGACGTACCTGTATCGGAGATGTCTATAGGATAGATTTTCCTGTAAGCACTTACTCAGTATGTTGTACCTGATAAAGACAATCTCATTGCATCTGTGATGACTAACTGATTCAAACAGTGATACGTTTACTATTGTTGCAATGAGTGATCTATGCTACTTATGGACACAGCGTAATTTTTTTAACAGTTGTTTCATACTCAGGCTGTATACGTAGTGTTTGGGTTTGCCACACTTCCATCACTGATGCTATCAAAGTGATAACTATGTCAATTGTGGTACAACAGCAATCAAGTAGGTATAATGTAGATATAAACAGAATGTCTTTTAGTATTGATTTAACTCACAATGGGATACGTGTACTAGGATGGCAAGGGTTATTCTCTTTCACTGACTCTGTCAGTTATAATCACACTAAGGTTTCAATGACTGTAATGATCAAGTTACACTGTTCATCTTCATGAGTTCATATTCACAGCCATTCTCCAGTAAGTAGACAGAGTATGGTGCAACTGGGTGTGACACTGTGTTGCAAAACTCCTGCAGTGCCTAGCAGAGGGAAAGTATCTAGTCATAAAGACAATTAAGCAATAAGGCATGACCAACAGTTATGTTAAATGGTCTGTTAATCACCATGTAGGGGTTTAATGTTGAATGAGGCGTAGCCGAGTGCCACATGTCGCTAGATAGTGATAAACTGACCATTAACATAATACCTGGGAGTGGCTTATTGCTATCATAATAAAACTGTTTTTTTAAACAACTTTAAAAGCATGTTCATCATATGATTAGGCTCTACATGTATGTTAATAAAACTAAACATAAGGCTGTTAGGCCGGCCCGCACGGCGCAGCGGTTGGATTTCCGCTTGCGGCGCAGCGACCCGGGTTCGGGAGCGAGCCGGGAGCTGGAAGGCGGCGGGGAAGACAGGCGTCCAAGGACTGCTCGTCCTCTCGGGGAGAAGTACCTGAGCTCGGTGCTTGTCTGACCCCAGGTGGAGACCTGAGGTACAGCAAGCCCGATGCTCCAACAGAGGGCGGCGTGCCAGGCGTCGGTAGCCCGGCGCCTTGGCGTCATCGGACCTGCCGTCCGAGAAACTCAGGAAAAACCACTTGCAGCCTCCTGGTAGAGCGGAGCACCAGGGCCCGACCTTCAATGCCCCTACCTGCCCGGAGACAGCATGCCGACAAAGATTAGCGGAACGTCGGGGTGGAAGGGTGTCCCGCCTCGTACCCGCCTGGGGGGTATAGCCACGGCTCCATGGGGCATGGACTGCACCGGCTCCAGGTAGGTGAGCGAAGGCTGATAAGCCCATAGGTGTCTCCCGAAGAGGAGGGGGCTGCAAGTAGGGAGGAGGATAAAGAGAAAAATTAAAAAAAAAAAAAAAAAAAACATAAGGCTGTTACAATGTTTACAGTCAATTAGAAAGCTGCATTTCTCAAACCCTTGTTATAATCAAAGATATTATACCTGTACAATTCCTTGGTTTTGCTCAACTCTATTGCTCAGGTGGCCCATCACATGTGGTGTCGTCTGGTGTGGGGCATCGTTAGGTAAGGGCATGCAACTACTAAGTGTGGTACATTGTGCGCAGCTGCAATCAGGGATGTGTACATTTGGTGTACATGGCCTCAGTTTTGCTGTTGATCTCCATTGAGCATGCAGTACCTGGTCAGGTGGGTGGGGATGTCTCGTAGTACATTTAGACAATTGTTTGTTATTTCTGTCACCTGCTGCTGGATGTCTGTCATTGGTTGTGTTGACTTGGTCCTCCCCCATACTTGCATATGTGTGTGTGTGTGTGTCTGTGTGTGTGTGTGGTGCTGGGGGGGGTGAATTCGGAGTTCGGGTTTTCAACCCTAACAGCGAATTTCCTCACTTTTGTCGCTGTGGAACAACCCTAACTAATGCATTAAACGGAGTTTTTTGCCTCTAATATATATATATATATATATATATATATGATTTTCTTAGCATTTTGAGCTCCTTACACAACACATCATACAGTATATTGGTAGGTTCAGAATATTGTCCAATTCCAGAGGCTGTTGATTGTTGCAGAACAGCTCCTCCAAGATTCTCACATGTTCTCTGTCTTATTTTGTCCATTCGTGGTGATTCTGTAAGTTTTTAGTATCAAGACTGTCAAATCCCAAGTTATCAATTTCAAGTCCAGGATTTGTGGTTTCAAAAGATGCTACTGTTGTACTAAATCCTATGTTTCTTCTTTACTTTGGGACACTTTACTGGATAGTCCTTCAGATGGAGTTTTCTGAAATACTTATAAATGCATATTTTAGTTTGCAATTTGTCTAGGAGGGCTTGGGGGACAAAGGACAAACTCTAAGACCAAACTCTAATTTGAGAGTTTGTTAAATTATGTTCTGTGAGATTTATTACTCTTGCTGGCCTTCTGTTTTCTTTCTCAGCTTGTAATGTCCTTCTCTTTCCTCTTCTGCTCCTTCAAGTTTTTTTCTTGCATTTGTTTGTTTGTCTAGCTTGTTCATGTGTCCCTGTTTGTTTGTGGAATTGTTGTTTACTTTCTTTTTCAATAAAAAGATACACGTTTGCCCATGTTGTCACTAATACCTGATTGTTCTTCTGCTGAACTCTCTGCAAATTCACTGCTAATATTTTGTCTGGATCTGTTCTGCGGGTGTTTAATGGGCTTTCTAGATCTAGAGTTAGAGCAACCTCTGCTGGATGATTGTTATCTTCTCCACCACTGTTAGATTCTGGCTTCTAAGTAATCTCATTTGTCCCTCAAAATTTCTTTTGTTTTCTTTTTAGTAGCTTCTGCTTCATGTTTGATCACTCTATCATTTACTGCCTTGTTCCATTCCTCATATTCACAGTTATTGATGTGCTTTTGCAAACCCACTCTAATCTCCATGAATTACACAGTAAGTTCTACAAACTTTACAGTATCCCCTTTTATAGGTATTTCAATATACTTCATAGAGCACTCAGCAGAGGCTTTGTCACATAGCTCCTAGTGGGATGTGCTGATCTCATCGGCCCAGTCCTAGACAGAATAGTCCAGTGTTCCTTAGTGACAGGGGTCTTTCCTGGACCCTTGAAGGAGGCAGTTGTAAGGTCACTCCTGAAGAAATCTTCTCTAGACCCAGACAGCATGGCCAACTACAGATCTGTCTCTAATCTTCCCTTTGTTGGTAAGGTTATTGAGACAGTTGTGGTCATTCAACTAGAGATCTATTTAACAACCCACAACATCTTTGACCCACTCCAGTTGGGTTTCAGGAAAAAGCACAGTACTGAGACTGCCCTGGTTCGGCTGCTAAATGATCTCTTGGTGGCAAGGGATCGAGGAAGATGTTCCATTCTTACACTCATCAATCTCTCAGTGGCATTTGACACCATGGACCATGGGGTGCTGAAGAAATGCCTGCAGGTGTGTTGTGGACTGGCTGGTACAGTCCTAAAATGGTTCTGATCTTTTCTCACCTGCAGGACACAGAAGGTGGTGTCCGGGATGTTTTCCTCTGCACCTCTACCCCTACCATGTACGGTCCCGCAGGGTTCTGTTCTGCTCCCCATGTTGTTTAGGGTGTATATGCTACCACCAGGGAACATTATAAGATTCAATTCAAATTTATTTTTACCAGGAAAAGAAACCATTGAGCAGGCTCATTTATAAGGTGGTCCTGGGAGGACACAACATAACGGATACAGGGGAAAGCATTTCTTACAAGGACAGTACATTTTTAACAATACAGGAATAATTGTACCTTTGAAAAAAGCTAACATCCTGATTCTAGTATTGACAGTGAGGAAGCAATACAGGGTGATTATGCATTTGATAAGACTAACATCAAAGCTGTTTATTAACAGTAAGGGGACAATATAGTTAGGATATGATAGCCTCCCCAGATTCAGGAGGTGCAGTTTGTGAAAAACAAGATGGAGGGTGGGTAAAAGCTGTTCAAAAGGGACTTGGAACCTGGATGAGAAAGTGGTGTTCAGGAGGATTACAGGTATAGGGAAAATCAAGAAGGAGCAGGACAGGTATGATGAGAATAGATTATTAGGGCAGTGAATTAAAATGGCATGTACGATTAGGAAAGTCTATAAGGGTAGAGCAAGTCAATGAGTAAATAGCAAGGCCAGTAAGTTGGTACAGTAATATAGGGGAGGGAAGGAAGCTCATGGGGATTGTGGAACAGAGGACAATTGGTGGAGACAACTATAGTAGTGTCTACAAACAGCTAAGAGATTACAAATGCTAATAGTCAGTGCAAAAGGGTTTGTAAGAATTAAAGTGGAGGCTAGGCAGAGCAGTTACAACTTTCCTTCAGTGATTGTCTATGCACAGTTTTGAAGGTGTTCATCCCAACAATATGCATGAGTTTTAAGGATCTTTGTAGTGTACTCTAGAAGGTGGGGAGGGCATGGCATAGGGATTAGGAGCCATAGTGAGTATGGATTCTCGGTATATATCTAGCATAATATATGAGTATCTTCTGAGTGGGTAAACTCCAGAGGTGTATTTAAAAAGGTCTGCGATGTAGGAGGGAAGCTTGTTAGTAAAGGCTCTGTAGACTCAGAGAGAGGCATTTTTTATTCTTCTTGTACTAAGTGAAGTCCGACCTAATTGTGCATAGAGGGAGCAGTGGTGAGTATTAAATGGAGATCCAGTGATGAATTGTAATGCTCTGTGGTACAGAGTTTCCAGCTGGGCTAGAGCAGTGGTGGAACAATGTCTATGAATAAAATCAGCATAGTCAATGAGGGGGAGAAATGTGGTCTGTACCAGTCTTATTTTGATCTTGTAGTTAAAGGGACACATTTATATACAGTGACAGTTATAGTTTGAAAGCCCATGAACAGTTCTTTTAATTGAGGTATTGGGCATACCTGTAGCTGGAAGCAGTTTAGAGATATAGATTACTATGTCTGTGCAATATAGATACTACTTTAGAGCCATTCTTAGAACCTTGTGATGTCAGTGACGATCAAGCAATGCCTAACTGCATTGAGTTAAGCACTGCTTGATCATCACTGACATCATAAGGTGCATTTCCTGTTTACTGGCATTTCCTCTGTTTTTCACCACCAGTTTACTTTCAGCCTCAACATATTCTGGAATGCTCTCAACGCCTCCAGGACTGAAGGTCTACAATCTGTGGGATCAATGCAGCAGTAATTATGAGCAAATCATTGATACAGACCACTGTATTTTATGTAGTGCTACCCACCTTTACAACCTGTATGTTCTAATTTGCCCAAATTGTGACTACAGGGGGTTCCATAACCAGGAAGGACACTAGGGGAAAAAGGCAGCCCTGCCTTGTCCCTCTCTGTAGTGAAAACAGCTCTGAGATGTTAGTTTTACATTTATTTCAACTACTGGGTGACTGTAAAGCAGATGTAACTATTTTTGAAAATGATGGTCTGTGCAAGCTGACTCCAAGTCATGGCATAAATAGTACCATTCAACTGAGTCAAAGACTTTTTCATTGTCTATATTCATGACAGCAATACAGGATGGGGAGTGAATTCTGGCCCATAAAACAACAAGCACAATGCTAATGTTATCAGACCCTATTCTTCCTTTTGTTAACCTGTCTTGTTTGTTTCCTATTTGGCCAGGCAAGGGCAGGTTTTACCCACGCTGCCAACATTTTGTTATGGAGTTTAGCATCATCATTTATAAGGCACATGAAGCAGTAGCTGCTAAATATCTTCAGGTACTTTATAGGTTTGTGAAGGACTGTGATTAGCACTACCATAAATGAGCACAAGACAGTTCCTTTATCCTGCATTATAAATGTTGGGTAGATAAAGATAGATCGATTCAATTAAGATTTCACAATATTCTTCACAAAAAAACATCTCTTCCTGGAAAATTGGCTTTGATCTGTGAGTCAATGAATACTTTTATATCCTCTACTGAAATTGAGGCCTCTAGCTTCCCTGAGAGGTGGGGGGCTTGTGGTGAGGACCCCCTTCTAAGATCTCTAGCAGGCTAGGACAGTTTTGATCCTATTTTGTGCAGTATAACATCTTGTAACAGGCCTTAAAGGGAAATTGTAAAATCCCTTAGGCCTTAAACTGTCCCTAGTTAAAAAAAAAACATTTTATGATTGTTCATATTCTGTAGAATGTATTGATGTAACTGGATGTTTGATTTTGATTTCTTTTTTCCTTTTAAAAGTGAACAGCAGACCACCACCACAATGGTGTTACCACACCAAAATGTGTTTGTTTACATTCCTTAATTACCTCCCACTGCATCTTTCCTGGACTTGGGAATGCCCCCAACACAGTCTGGTCTCTGAAGATACAAGGAAGGGGAGGACACTATTGCATCATGAGTGTCTGTTCTGTTTGGGGGTGTTCTTAATGTTTAGGAAGTACACAATAGGAGTAGATCAAGGATTTGAAACAATACATGGTTGAGTGTAATTGTACTATTAGCATGCACTTCAGTTCTACTAAGAAAAGAGGCAGATTAAACAACCATCAACCAAAATGAATTGTATAGAAGTTAAGTAATCAGAAAATGTATTTTTTTACGGCTGTGAGTGGAGCCTACAGCCATTTTGCAATTGATCTATTGTTCCTAAGTTGGCTGACTGTGGCACCTTCCATTGGACATTTGGGAGTATCCTTCTGAAAGTCCAATGGTGCTTGTAACACTCAGCCACAATCAGCCACAACAGTGTAACAGCTGCACTATTTTGGCTGTTACATCCGTATTCCTGACACCGCCATCTTGTGAACGGCAACTTCACATGCATGAATGCCATGCATGCACGGTTCCATCACCTCTGCCATCTTGTGGATAGCACTCTACCCACACCCTCCCACTGCTCCTGTCCTCCCTGCTCCCTCCATTCCCTCCCAGCACCGGCAGGTAATGAAAACCTCCTGCTCCTTCCCACTGCTGCAGTCCTCCCTGCTCCCTCCATTTCCCATTCTTGCACCAACATCAGGGTGCCCAATCCCCATGTCAGCAGACTGTTACCTCCCCAACCCATGTGGCACACTGGGAGCCCATCCCAGTGTGCCCAAATTTATGTTTTTTTTGGTTTTCTCCCTCCTGAACTGACATCAGTGTGCCCAGTCCCTATGTTGGTATCACATGCCCACCCCCCCAACTCATGTGGCACACTGGGGCCTACCCCAGTGTGCCAATCTTTTTATTCATTCCCCTTGCCAACATCATTGGTGCCCAATCCCCATGTTGGCAACATGTCAACCCCATGTGGCACACTAGGAGTCCACCCCAGTGTGCCCAAATTAGTTTTTTTCCCTGTAAATAAAGACAACAGTCCCCCAACATCTTTTTTACCTGTAAGAAAGAAAACGGTCCCTCATTGTCACCCAGCCACCTCCCCATCCCCACCTCCCACTGAGCACCCACCTCCCCACAGCCCTGCTTACCCCATACTGACCTCCGGAGGTTGGCACTGTCATCTCCCCTGGACCGGTAAATGTCTGCACTCTTCAAAGCCAAATCGCAAACTGAAGAATTAAAGGTAAGCACCGTATAATGGCACTCAGTGGGGTTTTCAACTTATCTTGACATATCAACCATTTTTAGAAATTTTGGCACCAAATTTTCAACATGGAGTTCTTGGGACCCTACCTCGTGAACACTGTCACTGTCATTACTCGGTCTTGAAAGGTGATTTTGTGGTTGCTGCACGGAACCACCTTTCAGGACTGATTAACCAAATGACAGTGCCACTGTTCATGAGGTGGGGTCTGAAAAAGCCCATGTTGCAAATTTGGTGAAAAAAAATCCCAAAAATGAGTGCTTTATGAGCGCATGTTATGCAGTTTCTACGCACACTCCTAATTTCGCCAGTTTTTAATATTTTTCACTCCAGATTTTCAACATTGCCATTTTTGCACACCTCCTTATTTACAGTATTGCTGACATTTTTCGCATCCTGCCCAAAATGTGTTTTTGCACCTGTGGCACAGAACAACATGGTCGCTCTGCAAAATCACCTTTTGGGACAAGTGAATGAAATGATAGTGGCACTTTTCATGAGGTGGGGTCCCAAAAAGGCCATGTTGAAAATTTGGTGAAAGAACTCAAAAAATGTCTGAATTACACCTGGCCTTTCCAAATTTTCTATGCACAGGTGTAACTTTGGTCATTTGGCAGCTCACCACAGTCATATTGGCTCCGGCTAGAGTCTGTTCAACTAGAAATAGTATGATGCAAAAAGGGTTGAAAGTGTCCCTTTAAAAACTTAATTTATTTATTTGATTAAGATCAGTGAGGACATGTACAGATGAGTTACATGGGGTTGTTGTGCAATGTTATGTCCTCCAAATCTGGGTGTGCTACAACAGAAGAAAATTAGCATTTTCACCTAACTCCCAATGTCTGTTTGGATCTCAGCATTGCATACTGAGCTTTTTAATGAAGTATGATGTTAATCTTCTATTCTAACTAGAGAGTCTTTATTAGTTCATTCTGTGATGTTGGAAATGTTAGAGTTGCATGCAATCTTAGACTAATTAAGTTCACCCTCAAATAGGTTAAGCGTTTGGATCACATTTTACTTTTATGGGATGCATGACTTCTGATTCTCTACATCAAGTATACTTTAATGGTTTTCCATAGTATGTTTTGGGTTACACCTCTAGTGACATTTGTTTAAAAAACACATTTGGTTTCTGATTTTAGGAGTGATTGGAAATCCCTGAGGTAGCACACAAGAATCAATCCTCCACCTGGGGGATTTTCCCTGGGGCACTTCTGTGATGAGGCTCAGTTGCACATCTGCAGGGTCAGGGATAAAATTAGGTCTGATGTTTGTTATTATCACACTGGATAGCAAAGTTCTAGAGATAAGGAGTAAGTCTACTAAACTGCTAATGTCATGGGAAGTTGAATAGAATGTGGAATATCTCCCATGAAGGTTTAATGCCCTTCAGGGATCAACAGCATTTTAGTCTCCTGAAAATTTGACTGGAAATTTCCTTTCCCCACTATGGGGGGGGGGGAGGGGGATAGGGCAGAAGAGTTTCTATCAAGGAGGAGATATCACACATTATTGAAGACTTCCCTGCAATGAGTATATGATTCTCCTAGTGTACGGATGCCACCACTCAGGACAGTTCTGTTATGGGGAGACAAGACCATGAAGGAAATACATGCCACAACCATCTATAATGCTTTGAATAAGTTTCATTATATTTTGAAATATTCACAAATAAGTTATAGTGTTCTATAAAAAAATCAGGAGTTGTAGATTTCATAAATATGGATTCATGCAGCTTTAACCAGGATTTGACAGTTCATAACAACTTTGTCAGATCTGGCAGATTGTAGTCTATGATGTGTTTGTATTTATTTGTTCTACCTGAAAAAATGCTCCATTGAGCTGTGTTCATTTACAAGGAGGTTGCTTAGGACAGTCAGTAGTACAGAGAAACATGGGTACTGCCTACAGGCTACAAAACTCAACAGCAACAGTTACACATACTGTAGTAAAAAAGAACAATATAAAGCACTGTAGAGAGAATGAAATAAATTGAGATTGAAATGGCATGAATAAGATCCTGGTGTGCAACAAGAAAAAAATCAGAGTTCTACAGGCAGTTACATTTCTCTATACAGTGACTTTCTATTAAGAATTTGAAACTGCAGATTGAGGATAAGCAATGGTTTTTGTTTGAGGGAGGCTTGCAACTTGTTCCAAAATGTTGGACCAAGTCAATTGAAAGCCATCTTACCATATTTGGAACAACATCTGGGGACCTCTAAGAGGAAAGCTTCGTTAGCCCTCAGATTCTATACACTAGATTGTCCGTGAAGCAACGATGACATGTATTGCAGAAAGACATTATGAAGTTCCTTAAATGACCAGGGATACAGATGTTTTAGCCTTCTATTGGACAGAGAAGGCCAGCTGTGTTATAAAGGTTGCAGTGATGGGTTCTAGCAGGAAAACCATATATGAATAGGGGTATTGTATGATACAGGACATCTAATTTAGCTACCTGGGAGATAGTGGCACATCTATAGACCAGGTCACCATTATTTATAAGGGGCAAAAACTTGGCTTGGACTAGTCTTTTTCTTGACTGAACAGATAAACAATATTTGTTTTTATAGTAAACATGTGGACCTGGATGCAGTTTCTAATATATATTTTCAAGGTGGGTGTTTAAAGATAATTTGCTGTATAGCCAGAGACTGTACCTAAGTATCTAATTGAATCAATTGGATCTAACAGTGAAACATAGAACATAGAAGTTGACGGCAGATAAGGACCGCAAGGCCCATCCAGTCTGCCCACTTCTTTTTCTACCTTATAAATGTGCCATCGGCCTTTGCTCTGTCAGTGGTCTATCTATTCATGGTCATTTGTATTGCTCCCTTATGCCTATCCCATGCCTGTTTGAAGCCCTGCACTGTATTCATAGCCACCACTTCTTGTGGTAAGCCATTCCATGCATCCACCACCCTTTCTGTGAAAAAGAATTTCCTCACATTCCCCTTAATTGGCCTCCCTCTAAGCTCATGCTGTGTCCTCTTGTCCTGCTATTTTTCTTATATTTAAACATGTTAGACTCTTTCACCTTGTTAGTGCCCTTAAGGTATTTGAATGCCTCGATCATATCACCTCTCTCCCTCCTTTGCTCAAGGGTATACATATTGAACTCTGTTAATCTGTCCTCATATGTCTTCTGATGCAGTCCCTGCACCATTTTGGTTGCCCTTCTCTGGACTGCCTCAATTTGGTTAATGTCCTTGTGAAGGTGTGGCCTCCAATACTGCACGCAGTACTCCAGATGGGGCCTAACCAGTGTCTTATAAAGAGGGATTATTACCTCCCTCTTACGACTTGTGATACCCCTACTAATACACCCTAACACACCCCTAGCCTTACCTACTGCTTTAGAGGTCTGCTTGGATGATTTCAGGTCATCAGTGATGATGATGCCCAAGTCTCTTTCTTCCTTTGTGACTGCTAGCAACTCCCCTCCCAGCCAATAGGTGGCTTCAGGGTTTCTCTTCCCTATGTGCATGATTTTGCACTTCTTTACATTAAATCCCAGTTGCCACTCTTCTGACCATTTTGCTAGTTTATTCAGATCTCTTCTCATTCTGCCCACCCCATCTGGATCATCTACTCTGTTGCAGATCTTGGTGTCATCTGCAAACAGACATGCCTTACCCTCTGGTCCATCTGCAAGGTCACTAATGAAGATGTTGAAGAGGACTGGCCCCAGGACTGATCCCTGAGGTATCCCACTTGTGACTTGCATCTCTTCTGACTGTATACCATTTACCACCCTCTCTGTTTTCTGCCCGTCAACCAGTTTGCCACCCAGTTGACCAACTTGACCCACCCTGAGCCTACCCAGCTTATTTATCAATCTTCTATGTGGAACAGTGTCAAAAGCTTTGCTGAAGTCAAGGTAGGCGACATCAACTGCTCCCCCTTGGTCCACCACTGTGGTTACCCAGTCAAAGAAATCTATGAGATTAGTTTGACAGAACCTTCCTTTGTAAACCCATGCTGTCTTGGATCCTGTGCCCCTATGGATTCCAGATGTTGCACTATCCTTTCCATAAGGAGTGCCTCCATAATCTTGCCCACTACTGAGGTAAGACTGACTGATCTGTAGTTCTCTGCCTCCTCCCTGCTACCACTCTTGTGGAGCGGGATCACATGAGCCCTTCTCCAGTCTTCTGGGACCTCTCCTGTGCTCAGAGACTCAATAAACAGTTCTGCTAATGGCTCTGCTAGTTCCACCTTTAGCTCCTTAAGTACCCTGGGATGTATGCCATCAGGTCCCATTGCCTTATCCACCTTGAGCTTAGCAAGCTCTTGTAGAACCCTTTCTTTTGTGAAGGGAGTAGTGCTCACCTCCCTCCTCCCTGTGTCCATGATGCTGAGCTGTGGGCCCTGCCCTACCTTCTCTTCAGTAAATACTGAGCAAAAGTATCTATTTAGGATAGATGCCTTTAAGGGTCCTCCTCCTCACATGCTCCATTTTCTCCATTAAGCTTAGCAATACCCCTCTGGACTTTCTCCTTTCACTAATGTATCTATAGAAAGTCTTGTCACCTTCTTTTGCTGTTCTTGCTAGTGTTTCCTCAGTTTGGGACTTTGGCTGCCTTACTGCCTTCCCTGCTTCCCTTAGGGCAGTTTGGTATGCCTCCCTATCTTCATCCCGCTGTGTTCCCTTATATTTCCTGAAGGCCCGCCTTTTGGCTCTGACCTTTTCTGCTACTGTATTTGAGAACCAAAGTGGTTTCCTTCTTCTCTTGCACTTCCTTTTCTGTCTAACACAATGGGATGTTGCTTCAAGTATTGCATCCTTAATGCTTGCCCACTTTGCCTGTACCCTCTCACCTGTGTTTCTTTTTGCCAGGGCTAGCTTAACTCTGTTGGCCATCTTATCAAAGTCAGCTCCTCTGAAGTCCCATATTTTTGCCTTGGAATGGGATGATTTAGATGTAGTAGCCAAATTGAACCATACCATGTGATGGTCACTGGCTAGGTGACCTTCTACCTGAAGATCTGTGATCCCTTCCTTGTTAGTCAGTACTAGATCTAGGATAGCCCTGTCTCTTGTGGGTTGCTGTACCAGTTGTTTGAGGCCCTCCCCTGCAGGAATCCCTATGTGTCTACTTCTGGCAGATGTTCCTGCTGGTATTGACCAATCTGTATCCGGCATGTTGAAGTCTCCATTATCAGAACCTCCCTTTAGCTGTCATGTTTTGTATATCTTCTAACAGTAATGTGTCTATGTCCTCCCCTGGTCTGGGGGCCTGTAGACAACCCCAGTTCTTATGGCTGTCCCATTTCCTGTTTCAGGGTGACCCACAGTTCTTCTTGCTCCTTATGTGTATTCTGAATTTCTGTAGCATTGATATTTTCATTGACATACAGGCCACTCCTCCCCCTTTTGCACCTCGGTCTCTTCTGAACAATACATAGCCAGGTACTGAAGTCTCCCAAGTGTGGTTACTGGTAAACCACGTCTCACTAATTGCTACTATGTCCAGTTTAGCCTCTGACATTATTGCCTGCAGGTCTGGGATCTTATTTCCCAGGCTGTGAGCATTTGTGTACATGATTTTCCATTGGTCAGATTTTGGTGTGTTAGTTGTTGGGTGAGGTTTGGCATTACCCCTGTGCGTCGTATGGGGAGACAAACCTTTTTTTCTTACCTGGTGATGCAAATGAACTGCAAACATGCTGAATCCCTGTTTGACCACTAGCTGAGGGGGGAGGGGTGTTCTTCCCATTCGACGTATGGGGTGCTGCACCCCTCTCCCCATTAGCTAGTTTAAATATTCTGCAAAGACGTCAAATTTCTGCCCCAATGCACTGACTGCTTCCTTAGTCAGATGCAGTCCATCAAATTTAAAGAACTTTCACTCCCAGAACTGTTGCCCATTCCCTACAAATCTGTGTCCTTTTTCCTGGCACCAGCCCTTGAGCCACGTGTTAAGCTCCCCTATCTCCCCCTTCTCTGACCTACCATCCATCTGCTCCCCTCTCCCAGACTGGCAGGATCTCAGAGAAGGAGATTCCAGATGAAATAGATGATAGTTTGTCACCCAGCCTGGTCAGGTGTTCCTTGGTCTCCACAACTGACCAGTTGGCGAGATCATTAGTCCCTATGTGTACTAGGACATCAATGTTTTCTCCTGCTTTGTGAACAATTTTAGCAATGCAGTCAGTGTCTCTCCATGCTGATGTACCTGGGAGACATCTGACCATTACCCCTGGCTGGAGATGGGTATCAACTCCCCGAATCATGGAGTCTCCTATGATCAGAAGTTTTTTGGATTTTCTTTTTGCTTTTTTTGTTTTGGTTCCTGATTCGGTGAGTTTTGTTGTGCTAGCTCCTGTGCTGCAGTGTCCTGCTCTGCAGTGTCTTCTGCCTCTTTGTTTGATTTCAGAGATAGAGGCAGATACCTGTTTAGTGTTTATATGGTTTTGCAGGTAATATGTTGGAAAGCGAGAGGCAGAGTGATGGGGCACTCGGTTGCCCCTCTAACCACCTGCCAACCTCCTGGATAACTACCCTCTGCGGTCGGTTTTCTGTTGGATGCTGGGGAAATGGCGGGTGGTTCTTATAATATATTTCCTCTTGAATATGAAATTTGAGGCGTGCAATCTCTGCCCATGCTGCGAGCTGAGCCCTAAGATCTCAAAGGCCCAGCATGTAGGACAGTGTCCTAAATCCTGTAAGACTGTCCTTCAGAAAATTGTTCCACAGTACCTGCAGTTAATGATATCCATTCCAGATAAGTTGCTGGAACTGTTGACCATTAAGGTGGAGATAGTAGGAACTGGCTTACCTATCAATTGCTTGTTAATAGAGGCAAAGGCCATGATTTTTGTTTTTGAGGCATTCAGGAGATGTTCGGAGGCAAACAGACTGATTTGTAAGGTGTTGTAGACAATAATAAGTCTTTGGTAATTAAAGAACAGGTCACTTATAAAAACATCTTAGTTCTCCTTATAAAATCACTTAGGGAAAATCCTGCATCTTAATTGTTTGGCAGCTATGTCTTAGATTTAGCTTATGCACAGTTTAAAAAAGTGTTGGCAGTCAGTATGCTCCACTGATAGGGCTCATATACTGTAAATGAGTATGTATTTTATTGGCAGTACTAAAGCTTTTCATGCTTCCATTCCAAAATAATGCACAGTCACTGATTGTTTGGGCTGGGAACTGTGACATCTTTTGGTAGAGAGACTAGTAGGATTTTATATCCCCACAGTGGTTTAAACCTCTCCTTGTGGTCATGCTTTCAGAACATGCATGCCTAAGGACATGCATGTTTGAGCTGAAGTTTGCATGTCAGGTGATGGCTTTCTCATTGCTTGTGTAAAATAGTTCATATACTCTCCTATTATTCTCTTGAAGGGGCCACACCAGTTAACTGCATGTTATATAAAAAACATATACCTACCCCCCAGGTTGCAGCGGAAGATGAGTGACTTGTTGCTGAGTGTGCCTTCCTGGTGAAATATTTCAATAAATAAATAAAATAAATAAATATCCCATTGAATACAAATGACTGAGGGGGCACGGGGTCATAATGTCACAAGACATAATGCTGCAGCATTATACTGTGCTGCTAATACAGCACAAAATATTGCAAGCAGCATATGTCTTTCTTTTGTGGAGGGACTCTGCCCCTGAACCCTCCCAACTAAAATAACCAATTCTAGGGGGGTGCACTTAACATTGCATCTGGGATCGAGAATCAAATCCCAATCCCAAAAACACTGCCTCCCTCCCTTTCTGCCTGTGGCTCATCCCCTCAAGCCACGGCAGCTACTCGCTGTCCCCATCTCCCAGCACTGGTCTTGTCCTCTCCCTGGGAAGAGTGAGAGGGTACACTACCATGTATATATCCTTGTACAGTTTTGCACCCTCTTGCTCTACCCTACCGCACTGTTCCTGTTGCATGGTTTTAATGTGTGTGGTAGAGCGTATGACAAAGGGACCCAGTAGGGTCTAGGGGAACCATACCAGTTAACTGCACATTAGATATAACTGGTACATATCTCTAGCTACCCATGCACTGGGGCAAACAGAAACTGATGGAACAGAGTCAGGGAGACACTGAGAAGCCCTGGAAAGAGATAAAAGAGAATGCTAAAAACAATGAGCCCAGTATAGAAAACCATGAGAGAAAAGACTACAGTGCCTAACATCAGAATAAATATTCTCTATAAATAATAAATTGTACTTGTTTGTCTGTTAAACCAATAATGACTAAAAAGTGCAAAACATTCTTCTAGAAGGAATAAATTTGTCGACCAGACCAGATGATAATATTCATTAATCAAATTGATACATTCTGCAGATACAGCCCACCTCCTATCCTCATATAACTGTAACTGCAATTGAATCCATGTCTTCCACCTCCCCCTTAATCTATGACAATGGCCACTGGCCTGCCTCTTCTCTTAGTGACTAACCAGTGTGGCTCATGCATTATAATATATCTACTTCGTATGTGTACTGTGTAATTACTCTAATAAGTAATCCTAGTATTTCGAATGTTAGCTTGGCTGCTTCCTTGTAAGCAAGCTGTATCTGTCTCTGAGTTCATTTTCTGTAATGTCTGTCTGTATATAACCTATGTGATGTGGAACCTTTGTAAATGAGTCTGTGACTTAACCCATAGAAGACTGTGGACGTATATATACATCCAGAATCTATATACGTTCACACATATTCAGTTCTCAGGTACTCTCCGAATCTGTAATAAATAAATAAAATAAATAAAAAACATAGCTGGCAAGTACAGGTTATCATTAAGATAGGATCACAAGGAAAATCGCAATAAGGTTTTGGGGGGAAAAGAAAGATGGTGGCAAGGTAGGTGGAGATACCAGTCACATTTTTACATATACTGTAGATGTGGCCAGTGTTGTACTGATATACTAATAATGAACACATCCCATTAAGTACACGGAAGGCCAGAGTATCAAGTTCATGTATCTGGAAGACCTCACTCTATAGAAGTCTCTTTTCAAGATTCATGGCACATACTGCATGTCTAGTAATACCATTACAATACCATTAACGTGGTGTTCTTTATTTTTCATAAAAAATCAGCAGTTTGGAGACACAGTTATTGAAATATTGTCATAGTGCTACAAGTTTTTAGTTGGTATAAAAGCAGCAAAGCATGTCACAGTGAAAAGTGTTACCCACTGAATTTCTCTACATGTAATTCCTTGTTTGTGTATCATTTTAGCACTTTGCCTATATTTGAAAGTACTGTGCTACCTTAAATATGGGTTTCTCCAGGGTTTTATTTTTATTTATTTCACCGTGGCAGGTATTGATGATTTAATATTAGACCATTCAGCATATATTGTGTTATATTATGACTTGCTTTCTAAAAGTAGCTGACACCATCAGTGGAATTTTATAGAACACATTATTAAGAAATCATTCAGCTACTATTTCATATAAGTTGTAATATAAAACCATTATTATGGATGTCATTTGCATGAAAACAAGATCTTTGTTCCTTTCAAAAAGAATTGTCCTCTGTAATAAATTTAAGGCAGACAAAATCTATAAACAACATATTAAATACAGCGGAATTGTGTCTAAATGTTATGTTTCAGAATTTTCCCTGAGGTGTCAGTCTCTTCAGCAATTTCCAGATGTCATTAACTTTGTATTTGCAGCTACTGCATTTGAAATGCTGTAATGTTGTATTCTGAATTTATAATCGTACCAGTAACCTTATTGTATTGAGACAGTACACAATGGCTAAGTCACATGGGTGGTAGTTGAGAAAGCAATTACCAATACAATGCATTGGAATACAATTTAATGGTTGTGGGATGGGCAGTGTTGCCTGCAGGATAATCAGGTCCCTCTGTTTCCTACAGCTCTGTGCACACAGCCACTGCCACAGAAGTTAAAACCAGCTGCAGAATTTAGGGCTTGCCACAGAAATTACACAGAAGCTGCCGCTGTAAGTTAGACAGAGACTACTCCCACTCCATTCTGCCCATTACTCTGCCTACTTTCAGCTTTATAAGAACTGAAAATTCATCCTAACCATCTCATCCCCTCAGTCCTAAGAGCACCCTTCAGTCACCCTATTTTTTATATTAGCTCCCTTTTTTGGTTGAAGGCTGCATAATGATTCACTGCCTTTTCTTAACACTGCTGGTGGGACATAAAGCCTGTCTTACATCCCAGTAGTGCTTTCTAGGGCCCATGCATAGCCATACAGGGCCATGACTCCACATTTGGGCCCAGCAGTAATAAGAAGAGTTGGGTTCATCCTACAGTATTGGACATAAAGGGTACCAATATAAATAAAACAGAATGACATAATGAGGCTCTGGCTTGAGTTTTTGTGCTAAGATATGCAGAGTGTTCTTTTTTGTTTTATGAGGGGGCAGAGTAATGTTAAGAGGAGACCTTATAACACTTTGGAGAGAAGAAGAGACCAAGGAACATTATATAGTGTTGGACTCAATAATGATGCAAGTTTAAAACCACAAGGCCATTCAGTTCCACTGTCAAGGCTGGTTAGGAAGGTGATGGGGATGAGATGGGTGTCAGTGGGTTTTGCCCATTTCAAAATCAATAGATGGCAATGTCTTGGTTGGGGGGAGGCACTTTGCAGTCCTTACAGAAGCACAGCATGTGGCTATGGATGGGGCTGAGAGGTTGCCAACCTGATGGGTCAGCTCTGGTACTAGGGCAAAAAAGTGTAAATTATACAAAAAGAAAACATGGAGACAGCTAAGTAAACAAAATTGTAGAGGCATGAAAGGAATGAGAATGCTGGCTAGATTAATGAAACTGAAAAGATGAAGCCAAGGTAAGAAAAGTGAAAAGCCAAAGCTGAAATTATTTACGGAAAATGTGGACACTAACTTCATTTCATGATGTGAGCAGGTGCTCAAATGCCAACTGATGGCAATAATGGAATAAGTGCACAATATCCAGGAATATGGATGCAACATTAAATCACATAGAGTCCAACAAAAATTGGAAAAGGGTCAGCACTGCTGCCAAAGAAATAAAAAAATTGTCTTACCAGACCTTCAAACGTGGTTAAATTTTATTTGTATCCTGTGACAGCATTCTTAATACAATACATAGCCATATAAGTGAAAACATCATCAGTCACTGCTTTAGAAACTATGACTTCAGCTATGGAGGGCAGGCAGATAGCTGCAAAGGCAGGTGTTCTGGTAAATACAGCACTACTACAATTGCACTGTCATCTTGGAAAGTGGTTTCCTTATAGCATGCATACAAACAGGAAACTGGTTTCCTTATAGCATGCACACAAACAGAAAAAAATGAAATAATCACACTGACACTGCAGATGTTTACTGTTTTGTATTTTTAATGTATGGCAGTTTTGGGGGGTGACAGTTCAGTGAGCCTCTGTGTGACTTCAAAGCCACTGTCCCCAACTATGATGTGTATATGGAGCCCCTGGTAAGTTTTCACAGAGGAGAGGAGTCTTTGGTGCTTCATGGCTATGCTATTTCAGGCTTCACCAAAACAACTATACAGCTGGTTGCTTTGTTGCCATCAGGTTGGGGGTATGGTAGTAGCAGTTAATGTTTCAAGAAATTACACCAAGCCTTAAACAAATTTAAATAAATAGGGAGAGAGAGGACAGCTAGCATAAAGCATAACACAGGTTTATGGGAAATTATGTAATTTACATTTATGTGGTAAGAGTTAGAGGTCCTGCTTGTCAAACCATCTTCGCTGGGGTCCCCCAAAACTGTAATGCTGGCTCATTATTATTTACTTATTTATTAAAGTGCAGCAAAACCTTGCATCTTGCTGCAGAACTAGTCTAACAGTTCCATGGAAGTTCAGAGTCCCTGTCATTGAAGTTATTTCTACAGTGCCATGGAGAACAGGGGGCCTTGTTGATAGTGCCGTCTACTGTGTGTGAAACCAATGAGGGAAGTTCATGAATGATGTTGGAGAGGTATGTTTTTGACTGCTGTTTTTCTTTCTAGCCTTTTATTATTTGTACTTCCTGTGTGCTGGACTACATTTTTCTAGAATTCCATCATTCGTGGTGATAAAACTATAATTCTTATCATAAAGCATGCGCACGTTTCATATTTTTTATTATTGTTTAACCAGGAGTAGCACACTAAGCTGAAAACTTGTTTACAGGTGAAACCTGGGAGCACAGAGAAGTTAAGTGACTTGCTCAGGGTCACACAGTATGCAAGTGGGGGCTGTGGGATTCAAACCCAGATCTCCAGATTTGTAGTTCAGAGTCTTAGACCACTGCACTATACTGCCTCCCTAATTATTCAGATGGTATTCCTCCCTCTGATCAACATTCTGTTTTCATAGGTTTTTGATCTTTTTTACTATTGTTTTGATTTGTACTGTCTGTGCCTTTTAATGTTATTATAGATTACTCTTATTCTCATGTCTTATAAACTACCTCTGCCTCTTATATCTCATTTTGAGTCTACAAAGTCTAAACAAAATGCTGAAGCAGAAATAAAAGACCTGAAACCGATATTTCAAATGCAAAATATGCTAGAGTGGAGCAGTTCCCCTCTATGGATAGTTGTGTGTGTGTGTGTGGGTGTGTATATGTGTGTGTGTGTGTGTGTGTGTGTGTGTGTATGTGATTTTCGAACATTGTCCCTCTTATTCAATCTAAGGCAATTACTGTATTTGATGATCATTGTTCATTAGGTCTGAAAGGCTTCTAAACTTTTGTGTTATTATGGATAATGTTCAGAAATATTCAGCTTTAAATCAAACTCAGTACTCTATGTTCACACAGTGTGGAGGAGATGAAAAACTGCATATAGTGAAAACCTCCGGAAACTCAAAGCTCTGGATTTACCCATTCCTCCCAGATGTACTGCAGTGTTCACTGTTTCCTGCTTGTGTAATGTGTAATGGGCAGTGTGTTGGGCCTTAGGGTGCACTTTATTAATTTATATTTCAAACATCATTCTATGCAATGTGATATATTTCCTACAATATATACAGTAATATACAGTTATACAGTTATGCAGTATGTTAATTACATTACTGCCCATGCTCATCAATAACAGCTGGCAACAATTTTTCCAAATGCCCATTATGTGTCTGGTGCTGTACACATGCTATCATCTCCCAAATCTGTTTTATTCCTTCTGCTAGCTCTTGCTTTGTTCCAGGTTAAGCCATTCAATAGATGCAAGTGTTCTCTATATGCCAAACTATCTCCATTGGTTTCATGTTTCTGGAGATGTTAAATAAAAGGAGATAATTCAAACTGTAGGAAAAAAAGGAAAATATATGATCACAGTGTACAAACACTAAAATTCAAAATTCTGTCCTACAAAGGCAGTGGTTTAACCCAGCTAATTACATGATACACAACACCTTTGGCAAGGGCAGCACCTCTACAGATATACAAGAGTGCTGTGTACATGCACAATGCATATCTCATGCCTAATTGTGCAATGTTCGCATGTGGTTAGTATACACAAAGTGAACCTAAGTGAACCAGATCTAAAAAGCATATCAGGTTTGCATGCTGCAAGCTTGACATGTATGCAGCAGCTAAGCTGGTGTGAACATCATCTAAAAATCACATAAGGTTCACATACTGCATGCTTGACATGTGTGTAGCAACTAAGCTGGTGCAAATCTCATCTAAACAAGCATTTGTCAATGCCAAATGTTTGCTTGCTGGCATTGGCATTGGTAGTGTATGAGTTACAGAGCCGCATAATAGGAATGGCAGTGAAGTATTGAACTGAAGCCAAAACCACCAGCACCCTGCAGAGACTGACAGGCATTGGGGCATGCCTTTGGGTCGTCAGGCATAACGGGCCACACCATTTCACTACACCCTACCCTGCAGACACCGACAAGTGTCACAGTGTGCCTTGGGGTCTGTGGCCCTTATGCGCACCCCATTCCATCAGCAAATATGGTGAGATGGGTGCAGTATAGGAGAATAGGGTGAACTTTGGGGCTGAAGAGTCCAAGGCACACCTCAATGCCTATCAGTGGCTGCAGGGTGTGGGTGGGGGGGTTGAATGGTATGAGTATTGCAGGTGACAATCCCAAGTCACAGCCCTGATGCCTGTCATTCTCTACAGGGTGGGACATTATGGTCGGAAACCCTAGCACCTCAGGCATTCATTGGTATTTTCAATCCAAATTTTCAACATTTTTTTTTTGTGACCCCCACCTCATGAACAGTGACAGCATCAGTTTGTTAGCCGAAAGATGCTTTTGCACAGCGACTACGGCATTTGTCACCACAGGTGCAAAAACACATCCTGAACAGGATGCAAAAAATGACAGCTGTACTGTTCATGGGGAGGTGTAAAAAATGGCAATATTGAAAATCTGCAGTGAAAATATTTAAAAAACTGGTGAAGTCATGAGCATGCGTAGAAGCTGTGCAATGCACACCCGTAATGTAATTAGTTGGGGATTTTTTTACAGCAGATTGTCAACACAGGCATTTTGGAACCTCCGATCATGAACAGTGTCACTGTGATTTTCTTTATCTGTCCCGAACAATGACTTCCCACAGCAACCATGCATTTCTGTGCTGAAAGTGTGAAAACACATTTCGGCCATGTTGTGAAAAATGACAGCTGTACTGTTCATAAGGAAGTGTGGAAAAATGCCACTGGTGAAAATCTGGACTGAAAATATTACAAATTCATGAACTTACAAGGGTGCATGGAAACTGCGCAATGCTCACTCATACCACAATCATTTTATGGACTTTTGTCACCAAATTTTCAACATAGCCATTTTAAGACCTCTGCTCATGACCGATGTCACTGTGATTTTCTTAATCTATCCCAAACATTGCTTTCACACACCGACTGCACCATTGTGTGCTACATGTGCAGAAACACATTTTGGGTGAGATGTGAAAAATGGCAGCTCTACTGCTCATAGGGAAGTGTTGTAAAATGGCAATGTTGAAAACCTAGCGGGCAAATATTAAAAATGTGTAAACTTACGTAGCGTAGGAACTGTGCAACGGCGCTCCTAAAACAGTCATTTTGGGGAATTTTTTCACCAAATTTTCAACATAGCCATTTTAAGACCTCTGCTAATGAACACTGTCACTGTGATTTTCTTAATCTGTCCCAAACATTGATTGCGCACACCGACTGCGCCATTGTGCGCTACATGTGCGAAAACACATTTTTGACATGATGTGAAAAATGACAGCTGTACTTCTCATTAGAAGATGTGGTAAAATGCCAATGTTGAAAATCCAGAGTGCAAATATTAAAAATTTGTGAACTTATGAGCGTGCATAGGAAATGCGCAATGCACGCTCGTGAATCAGTCATTTTTAGAAATTTTTTCACCAAATTTTCAACATAGCCATTTTAAGACCTCTGCTCATGAACAGTGTCACTGTGATTTTCTTAATGTGTCCCATACATTGATTTTGCACACTGACTGTGCCATTGTGCACTACATGCACGGAAACACATTTTCAACGAGATGTGAAAAATGACAGCTGTACTTCTCATAAGGAGGTGTGGTAAAATGGCAATGTTGAAAATCCGGAGTGAAAATATTAAACGTTCATGAATTTACGAGCGTGCATAGTAAATGCGCATTGCACACGTGTAAAACAGTCATTTTTAGGAATTTTTTCACCAAATTTGCAACATAGGCTTTTTGAGAGCCCACCTTATGAACACTGGCACTGTCGTTTCATTAATCAGTCCTGAAAGGTGATTTCGCGCAGTGACTGTGAAATCACCCTTTGGGCCCGATCAATGACATGACAGTGATAGAATACATGAGGAGGGGTCCCAAAAACCCCATGTTGAAAATGTTGTGCCAAAATTCCAAAACATGCCTGAGATATGCACCAAAGTTGAAAAAAAACTATTTATTACATTATATAGCTTACCGGCATTTCTTCAGTTCACGGTCGGCTTTGAAGAGTGCAGATGTGTTCCCGGTCCACAAAGATCATTGCACCAAACTCCAGGTAAGTATGGGGTGAGGGTGTGGGAGGCAGAGTGCGCAGTGGGTGGGTGCGGGTGGGGGCAGGGAGACTGCGAGGGACTGTTTTTTTATTTACAGGTTTTTTTTTTTTATTAAGCTGACGTGGGACATTTGCCACACTGGGGTGGGCTCCAAGCATGGCAGCTGGAAAGGCTGTCTGGGGGGGCTGGAGCCAATGGGGGATTGGGCACCCCCATCGGCCACAACAAGCTTTGCCATGCTGGGGTGGGCTCCCAGCGTGGCACCTTGAAAGCTTTTTGAGGAGGGGAAAGTGTGAAGCCGATGGGGGATTGGACACCCCCGTTGGCTATAACCATCTTTGCCATGCTGGGGTGGGCTCCCAGCGTGGCACCTGCACAACATTTTTTGGGAGGGTGAAGTCAACTGGGGATTGGGCACCCCATTGGCTATACAGTGTGTGCTTGGGTTGGAGGAGCGCATAGGCATGCAATATGCATGCATGCATGTGTGTTGGGAGGGGGAGCACTGCTCACTGAAGCGGTGCTGTCTCTTTCAGCTGTACGGCACTGCATTTCGGATCACCGCACTATGTTTCTTGCACATGCGTGCAAGCAAACATAAAAACACATCGGTTTCTATTTCTCATACTACTGTTAGCAATTAGACCCATTAAAATACCATTTCAATTGATTTCCAATTAAAATTAGGCAAACTCATTAATTCTCACAATTAAATTATTTTGCAAATTGTTTAATGGTGTTTGATTTTTGTCATTAAATTGCCATTAATTTGTAAAGTATTGTTTGCTTACAGCATTAAATGCTGAATATATGAACCCATTAATCTTTGCTCTCAGTAGTCAGCCAACACCCCCCATTGCAGATGTGTGAAGAGGGGCCTCTGAAGTGTGAAGCCTGACCTTTTTGTTTTGAGCTATGAAAATCACCTTATGCATATTTAGTGCTCCATATGTGTTTCTCCATGACTGTTACAGCTCATTTACTTTCACTTTGTTATTCTGAATCTACTGTAGCATCACTATAGCCATGCTCAGCACTCTTTGTGCTGAATAGGACCCTAGAAGCATGCACCATGTCTCACTTTTTTGTCACTGAAATGAGGGACATGGACCCTCAAAATGAGGGACACTAACCCTCATAATGAAGAACACATCCTGAAACATGAATATTCCTCAGAACACAGTGGAAACCATTATATTTACTTACACATATGTTAGCACCTGAGAATGAATTTGTACTATAAAGCAGGGGCAACATTTAGGTAGGGTAGAGTGGGGGCAGGTGCACCCCCCCCCCAATTTTGCCTAGGTTGTTCTTATGGTGTGGTAATAATGGAATTATATTTGGATTTAATAGTTCACATAATAAGTACCCCCCCCAGCCTGTGTGCACTCACACTGTGGCTGTGGGTGTGCTCCTGACTCAACTGTGCTTGTATTGTGTTGTCCACTTTCTCCACCTGTTAGTGGCAGCACCATTACATGTGATGTGGAGGAGCTCTGAGCAAGCAAGAGTGCATGAGTTGCACCGGTGTGACACTGTCTTTCCCACCACAGAGTAGACAGGCAGCACACTACAGCTTAGAGGGGCCTGTGAGCACTGAACTCTTGATGGCAGCATTGCAGTGGCATATTTTTATTGGTCTACTCTTAGTGATTCTCCATTTCCTTCTGTGGTTGAAAGGGCAGGGGGTGAGCTAGAAGCTAGCTGAAGTTAGGCTACATACCTACACTACTAGGCTCACCTCACAAAAAAAAGTGCAGGTCCCTCGCTGCAGCAATCTACACCTAGCAGCAGTGGTGATGGCGGTGTGGGTGGCCTTCACAGGTCTTGATCCATGTGGTGCAGCAGTTGCCACAGCAGCTGCCAGGGAAGAAGCAATCAACACATGTTGGGAGGGTTCGGTCAGTGAAGTGACTTGGTCGTGGACCACAGTCAGCATCCAGGACAGTCAGTTCCAGTGTTCAGCTTCTGGCAGAGGGACAGAGGAGGAGTGGGCTGAAAACTGGGCTGGAGGCACACTGAGCCAGGCCATAGGTTCTGACCAGAAGGCCGGGAAGTAAAAGAAATAATTATGTTTCTGCACATTAGGGCAGCATCGCAACCATATGGAAGATCAGAGAGAGAGAGAGAGAGAGAGAGAGAGAGAGATTGGGTCAAGGTTTTGTTTTGGGGGGGTTCAGGACTTCAGCCAGGGGGAAAAATGATTTGTAACTGGGTAGGTTTAAACCCAAATCTGATGCACTGCTCTGTGGCACGGGCTTGGAGTCTGTGCGAGAGAAAGATAAAATGTGCTAAATGCCTAAATCGAAAAATCCTAAGTGATGAGAGAGACTGACCAACTGAGTGAAGTAAAAGACAGCTGAGTGAGCAGCATGAGAGACTTGGTGCAGTGGTTGAAGCCTGAAGGTCAACTAATGAAAATGTGTTACTGTTTTGCGATAGTTATAGCTGAAATGAAGGCTTCAAGTAAATCAGTGGTGAGCTTTGACCAAATATACATTATGATGGTGAGTTGGAGATTAATAAAGGCCACCACTTGACTAACAAGGGCCTTGTTAGTTGAACAGTGGCCTTCATTAATCTCCAGCTCATCATCTTAATGCATACAATAGTAATAAAATATAACCTCATTCCTTTCAAAGGGGTACTTTCCTGCACTCTGTCCTGTGGACATCATCTCTTAAAGGCTCCTGCCTCTTGCTCCCTAGTAATCAGGTAACAGTCTCTTGACTTATGCTGTACTTCTACTTGGTGGATTGTCTGTAACAGTGTGGCTGCATCCATTACAGTATGTGTATATGTGTGTGGCGGGGGTAGCTGCCCATGTGGTTGGGTGCTGAGTTATTGCTACCTTTGTGTTTGCCCCTTAAAGTCTGTTTGTGTGGAAACATTCAAAACTATGGAGAGAAAATAATAGGAGTACAGGCCAGACAGAAGTGATTAAGTAGTTCTGTGGATCAGTGTGTATATGGAGGGTGGGAACAACCACATGTGTTTCTGATAGAATGTGAGCTACAGTTCAGCTGTGCAGCTGAGATGGGGGGACAAGAAAACTAAAAAATATGGCAGTAGCCATAAGTATGCCATATGCATGCGGATGCATGCAGATTTGCATTGATGTACAAGCCGGCCATATATACTGTATGTAGACAGTATAACATAGTGGTTAAGGGCACTAAGTTGCAAACCTGGAGACCTTGCAAACTGAAGACCTGGGTTTGAATCTCTTCAACCCCCACTTGTATGCTGTGATAATAATAATAATCTTTATTTTTATTGTGTCTTTCAAAAATCAAGGCGCAGATCCTGAGCTAGTCATTTAATTTTTATTTGTGCAGTTATATGTGACCACTTGCTTGTTGCACGCATTCCACGTGCTTGTAATCTGATAATGACGATGATGATCATGGCTTTTGTTGTTTTTTTTAATTCAGAAACAAAATTTAGGGACAAGTACCTGTTTACAAATAATGTCCAGCACATAGACATTTAACATCAACAAGTACAAATGTATAAATCATACACAATTAAAGATATAAAAGGTAATGTTGCATAAAAAAACAGGGGGTACAATAAGTTAAGAAAAAACATAAGTACAACCTTTATAATAGTATTTATTCAACTTCAGCTGAGATACGTGGGCTGTGTCCTTCAGTTTTATATAGTTTGGAATATCATTCCATGTATGTGCTAAAGTGGGAATCAGTGCAATATCTCCAAATCTATTATTAACCCTAGGGCCATACCATGTCAGGAGTGACCTCTCTCAAAGCATATTTGTTTTCTCTATTACTTAATGTGATCTGGGACTTCAAGGGTTGAACATAGCCTGCATTTAATAACTTAAAACACCCAGTGGCCCACTGGATTTCCATTTTTAGGTCAGGTCCCATCCATTTAAGTCTATCATACACTTTACAGTGATGTTCTCCAAATTTGATTCCACTGGCAAATCTTGCAAGCCTATAATACTCATCATTAGCTTTTTTAAATACAGTTTTTGGGGCATTTCTCTACACCAGAATGCCATGATTTAGGACAGGAAGTAAGAGTTGGTTCACCAAATTAGTCCTAGTAGGTTTCCCAAAGGAAGCAGAAATCTGCCTTAGGGTACCCAGTTTCTGATTGCAATTTTTCACTATCACATTAAAATGTTCCTCATATGTTAACCTCCGATCAATCAATACCCCAAGATATTTATAAACATTCATTTTAAGTTTCTGTTGTTTATGTTTGAAAAACAAGTTAAATTCCCCACATACTTGCATTCTGTTTTTAGTTGTGAATGTCATACATTGTGTTTTATTTAAATTCATCAACAATCAGGCTTCACAAAGCCAGTTTTCCATCTTCCTGCAGTTTTGACTCCATATTGGTATGGCTGGGCTCGGACATTACCAAGATGGTGTCGTTCGTGTACAGCCACACCACTCCATTTTTTATAATATCAGGTGGGACATTAACATATATATTGAAGAGAAGGGGTCCCAGTATTGAGCCCTGGGAAACCCCTCTCCTCACTTCTTGGAATACTGACAAAGATTTACCCACTGATACACACTGTTTTCTTTGGGATAGATAAGATCGAAACCAAGATAAAGATTCTTTGTGTAGTCCAGTTTCATACAGTTTTCTCAGGGCAGTGCCATGGTCCACCAAATCAAAAGCTTTGCTGAGGTCCATGAGCACAGCCCCTGTACTTTAACCCTGGTTCATGGGTACAGCTATAAGATTGTTAAAGTCAATGAGGTCCATGTCTGTGGACCTCCCAGCCCTAAAACCATGCTGACTATTTGTGATCAAGTCACACTGCTCCAGATACTCAGAAAGCTGCCTAAGAAAACAATTTCTCGAGCACCTTTGACAGAACTGGGAGCAGGGCAACTGGCCTATAATTCGGTAGAACCAAAAGGATCCCTTCCCTTATCTAT
The DNA here is from genome assembly GCA_016271365.2 of Neoceratodus forsteri. NCBI lineage: Eukaryota > Metazoa > Chordata > Ceratodontiformes > Ceratodontidae > Neoceratodus > Neoceratodus forsteri. Next base: position 1,499,817,040 of record CM057456.1, read on the forward strand.
CAGAACTATTTTCCTTATTTTCCACTGGTCAGGAAAGGTTGCAGTACTTAAACTCCAGTATGTAACAACAGGGGCTAAAATATCCGCTCCAGTTTTCAGGAACTCAGAGTCAATCACATCCAGACCACAGGACTTGTCCATCTTTAACCTTTTTAATTATTTTTCCACTTCAAAGATATTTAGAGCCTGAAATCTGAACCTGGGTCGCCTATCCCCTAATTCTGGCTTCCCTAGGCCCTGAATTTGGGCTTGTTGAATTAAGTCTGGAGAATGTGGACTGGAATCTGACAAGTCCAGGTCAGGGAGCTCAATATAATAATCATTTAACAAATTTGCTGCCAAACTCTCATTCTCTAACAGTACATGATTGTTAATTATTTGGATAGGTCTTTTAGAATTTACTGGATCCTGCATATTTTTCATATATTGCCAAACATTTCCTGGGGTCAGTTGCACTTTCCATGCCTGATTTATAATACTGTGTTTTAGCCACCCATACTATATTTGAACATGTTCCAATTTAACAGAAACACCATGTTTGCAGCATACATGCCACATAGGTAGTTTTTATGTGCACAGTAATTTCACATAATTATTTCTGTAAGGGTAGGCATCAGATAATTTTCCTGATAAAATCTTTGTCTCTCAGGACATTTCTTTTTGATGAGCTTCATTGCAAACTTGCTTTTAATCTCTACTCTAAAGAAGAGACTGTCCATTGTTTTCTAGTAGAAATAGATTAGTACACTGTAATTAGTGCATTACACACTGCATACTATACATGACTTTAAAGCTGTTGATCTGTTCACATTTCTAACACTTACCGTCAAAAAAATATAAGCGAGACCATGAGCCTGCTTTGTAAATGTTCCTCAGATGTGAAACTTTATAGTGTATTTTGGTCATGGTTTTGTTGAATTTAGTCTCTTCATATGGAAAAATTAATTGGAATTTTTAATTGACACCATAATTTTATCTGTAAAAATGATGTAATCGAATGACTCCCATAAAGCTATGTATTTTCTGGCCTGCTGTAATTGATTCACCTTGTTCACATCACATGGCATGGGGTCAAAATGTCACACGGCAGAATGCCGTGCGACTTAATCACATTGTGCAATTTCTAGATTTATTTTGTGCTGTGGAGGGATGCGCCCCCACACCCCATTACAGGATCTGCACCCCGGGTCCCCCCCACTGAGGATTCTAACTCAGGGGGTCCAACATAGAGAGCTCACAGGTCCAAGGTTAGCACATAATGCTGTACACTATTAAACATATGACATTATGACCCGGTACGACATCACAAAACTTTGGACAATGTCTGGTTTAATGAACAAAATTAAAAATGCAAGTATGACGACAGAGAGTTCAACTATTTGTACCAAATAATTATGTACAATATTCCAAAACTACAAAACTCTACTGTGCTCTTCCATATCCCAAGTAATGTATTGATCTGCGTCATGCTGGCACAGCACTAGTATCCTTAATTTTCCTTTTTTCTCCAATCTCATTTCTGTATTAATTGTCTTCTTCATTTTGCTGACAAAAAAATGAATGAAATAAATGTATGCATTTATTGATTCAAAAATGTAAAAGGTGACAGATTACAAAACACAATGACAGTTTTCCAACTAACAATGAAACACTATTGTTTCAAAACTGTAACCTCTGCCACTCTGTTCTGGATATACAATACCACTACAGAAGTTCAAACTGTAAGGATGACAGGCTGGTGTAGGACATAGCATTTACTTATGAACTTCAAAGAATACAATGTCATTGGCATACCAGTTGATTATATTGCAATCCTTGTCTCAGATGGGCATCATTAACATCTATGTCATCTGTCACCTATGTCATGTACCTGTTAAAAATGTAAGTTTCCCCATACAGTACTTTTCTGTTTTTTCTTTAATTCATTTCTTGAGATGGGCGCAGCAATATTCTATGAGATAGAATGTATGCCCACAACTTTCAGGCAGTTACTGTAAGGAGCACACCTGTGTAGAGAACTCATGCACCAACAGCTAAAAAGAAGAATTGTGGGCCAACAGTCAGCTAAAGAGGTACATAGGTATATAAATTACATTAATATATAGATTATGGCAGCAGATAAAGACTAACTAATCTTTTCAGACTCATCATTTCCTACCTAACTCAGTGTCTGATCAAATGTCAGTACAAAGTTACTGGACCTTTTGCCCATCCAGTATCCCAGAGCTACTTTGCCCTGACTATCCTTCCCCTTCCCTTAGGTCTTACTATTCCAATATGCCAATCCCATCTATGTTAGAAATTAAACACTGATTTGGTTTCTACCCCTACCATTGGTAAATTATTCCAGGTTTACATCACCATCTGTGTGAAAAGGTACTGAATAATATCCTTTCTGAGTTCCCTTCTCCCCCGCCAACCTTCACCCATGTCCCCTGTTTACAGGGACTTTTTTCACCGCTTGGAAAGCCTCCCAAAGCTCATAGAGCACCAAAACCAAATATTATTTGTATATTAATTAAATTATTATGCTTTTTAATTTTAAAAGCTATAGAAACCTTACTGCCAGAATTACTGTATTCTGAATACCTAGAATTACAGTAGGTTGTGTAACAGTATATATAATAGGGGTAGTGTCTGAGTAGGCCACATTTTTATTCCAAAGATGGGGGATGGCAGCTGCTAACACAAACATTACTCATTTTGTCTATACGGTGTATCATGTTTTGAAGTTTAAGTTGCTGGAAATTAAAGTCATACCTGGATGATGTGGGCTTAGATGAATCAGAGAAGATTATCACAGCAGAGATACATACTATACCTATTCAGCCTAGCATATCCTGCTTTTAGATATATGTTTATTTAACCACTGTGTTATGGTATTTTATTTATTGTTTGATTAAATGGTTTTATTATCTAAATCTAATGGTTTTATGTACAAGTGCCTTGATCCCTGGAAAAGTGCTTTTTACAAATAAAGTATGATTGATTGATTGATACATAGATTCATAGAAGGTGACAGCAGAAAAGAAATGTGCAATCCATTTAGTCTGCCCTTGAATTGCTAGTATTTTTGCAGAAATGCCAACTGATGTTGCCAATGCTACCATAAGTTCAGCTGTCATCACCTTCCCAAGCACCAGATCAACCAGCTGAGACCAGCCACCAGAGAAAGATCCTGAGCCTTTGCCATTGGGTGCAATGGTACAATGGCAAGTGATAGAGTACTTTCTGAGGAGAGCAGCAAATGTGCTCCATGAAGACAAATACAAGCTTTGTCAGGAATTCACAGGGCAGAGTATCAAACTAGACTAGAAAAATGTCAAGCTGAGGAGATCACGTGATGTCTTCAGCTTGAGCAGACGTTCTCCAACTCGGTTCCCCCCGAACTCTCCAAAACTACAAAATTAGTAAGGTTTTACCTAAGACTGGTTACTTGAACACCACTAATATTTGCCTGAAGCTAAGAGGGTTTGAGAGAAGCAAACTGAAACAGCTTTTAAAATCTAAGGGGTGAAAATGGATGCGGAAATGCGGCAGGCTGTCCCTGCCTGGACACCGCTGCAGACACCAGACAAATCGGCGATGAAAACCAAAACACAGACTGCAACCCCTAATGGGGCAGCAGCATCAGCTAGCAACTCTGTTCCCCTGTCGGAAGACACATTTTTGGTGGAAATGGCTGGTATTAAAGACTCTTTTAAAGAATTTGCCCTGGACCTGAAGAATATTCAGGAGGAACTGAGAGAAATGAACAAGAAAATTTCAGATGTTTCTGCCCGTACATCCTCACTAGAAAATTGGCAGACAAGATAAGAGCCAGAAGTGGTAACATTAAGACAGAGGCTGAATAAAGTTGAGAGTAAACTAGAAGACCTGGAGGGGAGAAATAGAAGGAATAATATTGTTGCGTTTGGGCTGCCTGAAGAAGCTGAAGGATCAGTCATAATTCAGTTCGCACAGAAACTTTTAGCCAAGATAGCGGGTCCTCCACCACAATCCACAGTGTACCAGGTAGAACAGACCCACCGCTCGCTGAAGCCTCGACTTCCCCCAAGGGCTAAGCCTAGGCCATTGATTATTTGGCTCTTAAGCTACATTGACCGACAGCATATCCTAGGGAAAGTTAAAGAGCTGCAAGAGATTAAATGGGAAGATGCCCAGCTTAGATTCTCTCAAGATCTGCCAGTCAGTGTCAGACAGAAGCGGGCAGCCTATCATAGTTGCATTAAAAAGCTGATAGTGGCTGGAATTTGATTTCGGATGATCTACCCAGCTAAACTGATGGTGCAGCACCAGGGTAATTGGAGAAGCTTTGAAGATGCAAACCTGGCAGCTGAAGAATTACCCACTATGTATCCTGATTTGTTTACTCATCATTGAGTATACGGAGGAAGGATCAACAGTCTGGCTGCTTTGCATAGTGATATTTGCCGAGGAGAGAGTTTTTTGTAATCTGATTATATTAAGCACATCTGTACTTGGACCCCTGTCTAGTATGGCCCAGCAGCTGAAAGCCCTTTCTCCTTCCCTTCCCCCCCTTTTCTTTTTTTTTTTATTCTGTGTAGATTCATGATGTTGGAGAATTCATTAACGCACAAAAAAGACTAGCCCAAATCTAGTATGTGGAATTGCTCCCAGTCAATTTGAAACCGGCTCTTTTTGAGTTGAAACATGGGCGAACATTATGGCTGACCACGCCAAGTACTACAAGGCTCATTTTTTTCTTTCCGCTCAAGACCTGCATGGCACTTTTTTTTGGGTCACCTTTGACATCTCGATGGTGGGACAATATCTGGACATTGAGAGAGGGAAAGCTTAGCAGTTTATCTACTATTTCATTGCGAACTTTATAAAGATCCTCATGCTAATTACCAGTATATAAATTGGAGATGCAGTGGCCTGTATTATACTTCACTGTAGACGCAAAAGATTTTCTATGGGCTGCATAATGGTTTGGTTTCAATGAGCTGAGGGATAAGCTGAGGGTTAAGCTCTAAATATGATGGGAATAGTTGTTTGAGTTCACTAAGGGGGGTTGGGAAGCTGGGTGATAAGGGAGAGGTTACTTTGATTATAAAAGCCTCAAAAGTCTGCTAAACAAATAAATAAATATACAGATTGGGGCTTACTGTTGGAAGGGTTGTCACAATTCTGAACTTAGAAGCTAATAGGAATATGGGTCTTTACAGAGGCATATTCATTATGAAAGGTGGAGCAGGGGAGGAAGAACATTCCTTAATTAAAATGTTCAATGTTACGTTTTTGGGGGGGGAAGGGGGATGAGTCGGGATATGCTAATCCAGGAGGAACATCGCATCTTGGCAAAGGGGGGACTGAGCATACGCAATCAATGGAGTATTTTTGGGATCAAGATAGCTATTTTGTTGCTTTGGTTACGCGATGCTCAAGAGGGTACGTTGTGGAGGTCTTGTTTCAAGATGGTGGGGGAAGGGGATGGGATTGGGAAAATACTCTTTGGGAGGGAGGGTACTGCCACAAATATTATAAGTGAAGTAGTAATATCACTCAATGGTGTTATTGGTCTTCGAAAAGGTGAAACATAATAATATTACAGACAGTTAAAAAATGTCAGGGTATCATTTTTGTACATGGAACATTAAAGGGGCACAAACCCTGGCAAAACGTATTCAAATACTGATATATCTCCGTAATATACAAGCAGATGTGGTTTTCTTGCAAGAAACACATCTTCCGTCCACTCAAGTGCACTACTTTCATAGGCTTTGGGTGGGACAAGTCTTTGGGTCTGGTTTTAATTCGTAAAGGGTACTGCAATTCTAATTGCTTCGTAAAATCCCATTTCAGTTATTACAAGAGATCTCAGACTCGGAAGGCCGCTATGTGATTTTACGGGTGGTATTAGGTCATACTGAGGTCATTCTTGGTTCTATTTATGGCCCAAATTCTGATGATCCAAAATTTTTTATAGATCTTATGTCTATGTTAGCTCCATTGTCTATGATTCCAATAATTGTGAGAGGGGACTGGAACCAAGTGCTGTCAAATAGCCTGGATAGAACAGGACCCCCTAAAATATTGTTTTCTCCAGGTCAAAAAGCCTAGATGGAACTAATGCACTTAGTAGGAGTAGGAGACCCCTGGCGAATCATGTATCCAACCAGGAATAATATTCATTTCATTCACCTACTCACAATACATTTTCTCATATTGACTACTTTCTGGTCAGTAGTGACTGCCTTCCTGGCATCGCATCAGTTTTCTACTCCTCGAAAACTATATCGGACCACCAAATGGTCCAATTATTTATAGATTTTGCCCCAAATATTCAGCGAGATAAACTTTGGAGGGTTAATAACCAGATTATAAAATCAGAAGATCAAATACAATATATACAATCCTTCATTTCTAATTTTATGGCAGATAGCTCTCCATCAATGCCCAAAAGAGATATCTTATGGTGTGTACTTAAATGTGCTCTAAGGAGAGAGCTAATACGTTTAGCAGTCAAATGTAAAAAGCGAAGAGATCAAGCCCTTTCTTCTTTAATTGACAGGATTACATTGGAGGAAATTAATCTTTCAGCCCTGTCCCCTGATGCAGATTGGGAAAAAGCTGAATCCCTTTGAGCTCAGTACAATCACTTGCTGGCTGAAAAGGCAAAATTTCTTATGCTCAAATCTAAAATAACTTATTTTGATCAGGGGGAGAGCGCAGAAAAACTATTAGCACTTAGAATAAGAACCCAGGTCTCTGATAGAATAGTGACCTCCCCCCAATCATCTACTGGTACAGTTTTGACTTCACCCAAAGACATTTTTGAAAATTTTAAACTTTACTATGAGAGTTTATACACTCCCACTAACTTCTCCTTTTCCCAACAAATGTTGGATTTATACGTCACTGATGTTAAATTGCCAACACTTACGAAGGCACAATCCTCTATATTAAAGGCCCCAATATAAATAAGAGAGGTATTAAAAGCTATTGATTCACTTACACTGGACAAATCTCCTGGTCCAGACGTGTTTTCATCTAACTTTTATAAGGCCCTAAAAGATATACTAGCACCTATTATTTTAAATACCTTTCAATATTTTTATGAAAATGGTATTTCAGACAAATCCTTAACTCAAGCCATTATTGTAGTATTGCCTAAACTTGGGAAGAATCCCCCAGTTGTACATAATTATAGGCCTATTTCACTCATTAATGTGGATCTAAAAATTTTGGCCATGATTTTGGCGTTAAGGCTGGTCCAGGTCTGGGACTCTCTAATTAGTGCAGAACAAGTAGGATTTGTTAAGGGACGACTTTCATCAGATCATCTCAGGATGTTGGCTTATTTATTTTCTGTGTCCAAGGATTCTTCCACACCAGCAGCTTTAGTTTCCTTGGATGCAGAAAATGCTTTTGACAGAGTATCCTGGGAATACTTGTTTTCCCTACTTCCCAGATATGGTATCCCACCAGAGTTTCTCACTTGGGTCAATATATTGTATTCCTCTCCTTCTGCAAGAGTCCACTGTAATGGAATACTCTCCACACCCTTTAATTTGAGTCAAGGTACTCGTCAAGGTTGTCCCCTCTCGCCATATTTAATCAATTTATTTCTTGAACCCCTTATTAGGAAACTTAACTCTTCACCCTCAATATCGGGGGTTACAATAGGGAAATCAGAATATAAACTTTCTGTATACACATATGACATCTTATTACATATCTCATCTCCTTCGCAATCCCTCCCAGATGCACTTGAATTAATATCGCAGTTTAGTTTGATTTCCAATTACAAACTGAATCTGGACAAATCGGAAGTATTTCCTCTTAATCGGTATTTTCAGAAAGCAGAAATAATTAGATTGGGCCTATAGTGGAAACCAGATAAACTTAAATATTTGGGAATTTTCCTTCATCCCTCTCCTAAAATAATGAAAAAGCTTAACATTGACGCTACCCTAAATCACATACAAGAGGATATTAAGCATTGGTCCTTATTACCATTATTGCTTTGGGGTTGTATGAGTATAATAAAAATGAATGTGTTACCCTGTTTATTATACCCATTGCAAATGTACAATTGGGACTTATCCAAATCTTGGTTCATGCAGGTACATAAAATTATTAATGCTTTTTTGTGGGCTGGGAAAAAATCAGGAAGAGGCTATTGTAAACTTACACGGGCTAAAAATGATGGTGGTCTTCAGGTCCCCAATCTATATTTATATTACCTTGCAATACGCTTAATTAAACTCAGGTATTGGATACTCCCATCAGAGCACACATCTGATTCTATGTACTTCCCTCTCTGGCTTGGAATTGAGAAATCCTTGTGTGCACTATATGATATGGGCCCAGAAGTCCTTCCCTTTCTGAATAAGAAAAATCTTCCAAATAAATTGAAAGGATCCCTGCTTGATGCTCTTATGGCTACACATTACCAACTTAACACCCTACTAAGGACTAATGGGTATAAGGATGTAACACAACCTCTTTTCAATAATCCTAATTTGTTAATCTCTGGTAAACCAATAAAACTTAATACCTTCTGGCCCAATATGGGGATTGTAAGAGTAGAGGAGTTAATTATTAATCCGAAACTGATGCGATTCCAGGAAGCCAAAAGCCAATATCATCGGTCCACTACTCACGTTTTTAAGTATTTGCAGATTAGTCACATGTTAACACAGTATTTTGGTACTGGGAGGTGGACTACTTCCCTTCTAACTGTATTAACCCTGTATCTTAAGTAGGTTCCATCTATTCACTTAATTTCATACACTTACAAGTTCCTACAGACCACGATTCCTGGATTAGAAGGACAGAGATTTTACTGGTGGGATCAATCTCTTCCATCTTCTGATCCCCCTAGACATTGGTTAAGAATTTGGAAACACCTCTACAGATCTATTAAGTGGGACAGGTATAGATACATGCAATTTCAAATTATACATCACATGTACTATACTCCAGTTAAATTATCTAAAATGGGCTTCCTGCAGTCTAATCTTTGTACCAAGTGCTCTCGAGCTCAAGGAGATTTGTTGCACATGTTAGGGTCATGTGATGAAGTCTCTCCATTATGGAACAGTATTAGGTCCCAACTGGATCCGCTATTAGCCCTTTCAGACAAAGCTACCCCTGAAATTTGTATTTTAGGGGATTACATGACTTTCCAAGCAACACCCAAAGAGCACATATGGGGTTGATATCTGTTTGTGCCAAAAAAGTATTACTTAGACATTGGGTAGATGCCCTAATACCAATTTATACCGAATGGTATAAAGAAATTATGTTTGCTATGCAGGCAGAATGGGTTATTGTGGGATTAACCCAAAGAATGGAAAATACAAAAAGCTTTGGGATCCCTTTTATAACCTGTTACTAATCCAACCCAATAGAGACATGGTTAATTCTAATGCCCCTCTATGATCTAACCTACACTTTTAATAGGATCTTCCATTGATATGTATTCATAACTGTCAAAGATAATATTTGTGGCAGCGGGGGATAGGGAAGGAGGGGGGATAGGAAAGGAAGGGTAGGGGTGGATGGGGCAAAGGGGGGTTACAGACATTAAATGTGATTACGCAATACTGTATGGGGATCGGAAGATCTGTTCAACAAACATATATATATAATATTGTATGGTTTCCTGTATTTGAGATGTCTGTACCTATGAAAAATTAATAAAGTATACTTAATGAAAAAAAAAAAGAAAAATGTCAAGCTGGACCAATTGCTGTACTTACTCAGCTCTTCCAACAGGTGAAAACTGAAGACATGAACATATACAGGCTCATTCGGGTCTTGGAAAATTCAATGAAATGTCTAAACCTGTTACAAATCATTGATTTACCCACAAGGAAAGGGAAAATAACTAGTAATGGTAGTGTATTGGACTTGTGTTTTGTTTCTCCAGAATTGGTAGTAGTAAATAAAGGAGTTGGGGAACCAAATTTGGGGGATCATAACGTAATAAGATGTACCATAAATTTGGAAATAAAAAAGGTTTTAAAAATCAAAACTCCTATAGAATATAAAAGAAACTATACAAAATTTAACAAGCAGTTGTTCTGTGAGTATCTACAGGGATTACCATGGCATAGAATTTTCTTAATTCCCGACCTGAATTTAGCAACTCAGGAATTTACATCTATGTTTATTGAGGCATGTGATCAATCTGCACCTTGGAAAAAAGTCAATCAAAAACAAAATCATTTACCTTGGGTGACTCTAACTGTAAGGAAGTTAATTAGAACAAAAAATTGACTTTGGAAAAAAGCAAATAAAACTTTGAGACCTGATGTATGGAAAAGTTTTAAAAAAACAAGGAATAGAGTGGTTCAGGAAATAAGGAAATCTAAGGCCATTTATTACAAACAAAGGATCAAGGAAGCTAGAGATCCTAGGAAATATTGGTCCTTGATAAAAAATTTAGCAAACCCTGTCAAAAATCAACCAGAAACAAAACTAAATCATAATGGAACAATGTTAGAAGCCAACAGAGCTGCGGAGCTACTTATTTATTTTTATTTTATTTTATTTAAACAGCAGTTTGGAAAACCTTTGAGCCATAGGCTCATTTACAAAGGTACCTTGTCACAGTAAGACAAACCAAAATACACAGTATAGCAGTACAACACATAAGTGTAACAGTAAATTAAGACATAGATACAAACAAGCTGGTACAGGTAGGATGGATGCAAACAATACCAGAGTTAGGTTGTCCTTAGCAGCTTAGTAATAAGCTTTGTCATAAGTATTGAGTACGACTTTGACTAGTGGCAGTTACAGCATCGGGTGTTAATAAGGTGGTTACGTAAGGAAGTTTTGAAGCACGTATAGTTGGAGCTGGAGATGGAGGGGGCAGTGTGTTGAACCAGGAGGGGCCCTAAAGCTGAAGGTTCTTTGGCCATGAGAGGTCCTAGCTCTAGGGACAACAGAGAGGTTTTCCCAGAGGTCGAGTATGAACTAGTGGGACAGAGCGGTATGGTGGTGGTCAATCCTGGTGGGGATAGCCCAAGGAGGGTCTTTTTTGTAAGGGTACAGGTCAGATATTTGAGGCGCTCGTCGAGATCAAGTACCTGCGCTTTAGCATACAGTAGACAGGTGTGTGTCATCCTAGGTGCTCCAGTAATTAACCTGCAGGCCTTATTCAGAGTAGTGCGAATTTTATGGAGTGCAGTCTGATCAGCAGCACCATACACCGGCAGTCCATAGTCCACTAGGGACAGGATAGAGGAGGTATCTGTGAGTCAAAGAGCCTCCGGGGGGAGGCAGTGTTTATACCAATGTAAGATGCCCAATCGGATATTAGTGGCAGTGGCTAGGGCAGCGATGTGTCCATGGAAGGAGAGGAAGGAGTCAAAATGGATCCCTAGGTATTTATAGGAGCAAACTTGTTCGAGTGGGAAAGAGGACCCAGAGTGAATGAGGAGTTTGAAGTTGCAGGACTTATTTTGGGGATGAGTGAAGAACATGGTTTTTGTTTTTTTAAGATTTATCACCAATCTATGTTCCTTGAACCAGCCCTCGGCTTCAGTGAAGGACTTCTGCAGCGAGTCCTGGAGGGCAATAGGGTTACGACTTGAGGCAAAGATGACTGCATCATCAGCGTACAATAGAATGTTCCCTGAGCAAGAACGTGGAAGGTTGTTAAGGTAAAGGGAGAATAGTAAGGGGCCCAGAATGGAGCCCTGGGGAACCCCAGAAAAGATGGGACAGATGTCTGAGTAGGTCCCATTAATTTTTATATGCTGTGAGTGGTCAGACATATAACTGGTGCACCAGGAGATAGGCCCAGCAGCAAAACCAGAGAGACTAAGGGCATCAAGAAGGAGGGGGTGGGAGACAGTGTTGAAAGCTTTCGAGAGGTCAATGAAGACAGCACCAGCCGGAGAACCAGTGTCTAAGGAGGAGTGGAGAAAGTTGGAGAACTCTAGGAGGGCTGTGTTGGTACTGTGGCCCACTCGGAAGCCATGCTGCTCAGGACAAAGGACATTGTAGGTGGAGAGGTAGTCAGAGATTTGAGAGGCCACCACTTTTCCAAGGCCTTGGAGAGAGAGAGAGAATGGAGATCGGTCGATAGTTTCCAGCCACAGTCCTATCACCACCTTTAAAGATAGGGGTGACAGTGGCAGACTTTCCAGGCAGTTGAAACCTTCCCCAGGCAAAGAGTGGTTGATGAGGCATGTGATCGGAGTAAGGACTGTGTCTAAGACCAGCCGTAGGATACACAGATCCAGGGTGTCACTGCCTGTACTATTACTCTTGAGGAAGTGACAAGGTGCGCCCTAAGTTCTTGGGCAGAAACACAGGAGGAGAAAATAAGGCGAGAAAGATTTACAGCAGGTGCTGGGGAGGAGGTCAAAAATTTGTAGGAGGATAGGGCTAAGGTCAGTGAATGAGGTGTTGAGGTGGTTGGCTATGAGGGCTGGGTCTGAGGAGATCACACCATTAATGTTGATCTGGGTGGGTGGGGGAGAGTGTGCACTCCCATTTAACTGTTTAATGTTATCCCAGAAGGTTCTGGGCTTCCCCCATGAGGCAGTGAGTGAGGACCTATAGTGCTCAGACTTGGCCTTTCTGATGGCCCAAGTGTACTTGTTTCAGGCGGCAGCATATAACCACCTGTCATTGGGCCGGCCAGTCTCAATGGCATGGTGCCATAGGTTGTCCCTATGTTTGAGCTGGTGGATCAAAGCTGGGGTAACCCAGGGGGCATTCTTCCTTTTAGAACGGCGGGTCAACACTGGGGCAAAGATATCACAGGCATTATTAAAAGTTTGGGTAAAGAAGGAGAGAGCTGTGTCGATGTCAGGAGTTGCCTGTATAGGAGACCAGTCAATTTGGGACAGAAGTTCCTTAAGTTTTATCAGTCCACCAGGTATTAGACGCCGCCGGCATGTGGACTGTGCTATGGGTTTGGGGACTGAGGATGACCAGTTGACTAGAATGGGGGAGTGATCACTGAGAGAGTCTGGGAGGACTTGTACATTGGGGATCCGATTAGGGTGGTTGGTGAGTACCACATCAAGCAGGGTACTGGAGCCTCTCTTGGGGTTAGTCCTGGTAGGGTGGGTAACTAGTTGCGTTAGGTCTATTGCAGAAAAGGAGTCTCGGGTAGAGGAGGAGGAGGGGCTGAGCCAGTTGACATTTAAGTCACCCACCAGAATTTGATCAGTGGAAGGAGGTAGAGAGGTAAGGTATTCTGTAAGAGAGGCAATGGCCTGCGTTTGGTCCCTGGGGGGCACGTATGCAGTAGTCAGATAAAGGGGTCCCTTTAAAGGGTCAGGGGTTAGTTTCAGCGTAAGCGCCTGGGCCCTGGAGTCAAGGATGGGAGCAGGCAGGGCTAGTACGGGGAGAGATTCCTTGACATAAATAGCGTAGCCGCCGCCCCGTCTCCCAACACGGTCGGACCGGAAAAGGGTGAAACCAGGAAGGGAGACTAGGGAGTCAGGGGAGGATTTCAACAGCCAAGTCTCAACCAGGGTGATGACATCAGGGTTAATTGATGTGACCAGGCATTGTAGTGAGTCAAACTTTTTTAGGAGGCTACAGATATTCATGGAGACCATGCATAGGCCTGTGGTGTGAGTTGGGGAACTCCTGGGAACCGGGCCAGGGTTTGGATGAATGTTCCCTGCAGGAGTAGTAGCATGACTAACACCCTGGCTGGGAAATGGTGAGAGGTTTTCCTATGATTGACATGGGAGAGGGAGGGAGGGAGCAGGGGTGGGCAGGGAGGTACAGGAGGGAAAGCAAGAATAAGAAGACACCCAGATGTGCCTGAGGTGAGAGAAAGCTAGGGGGAGGACAGGGGGGACGGGGACACACAGTGGTCCCAAGGGGCAGGAGAGGAGGTTCAGGAGCAAGGGGAAGGAGGGGTGCCAAGGCACAGTGTGGACTAGCAGATGGGTAAGTGGGTAAGTGCACTGCTAGTGGGGATAGGCACAGGCAGAGCGTGAGGCAGGGCCAATACATTGTGGTGAGCAAGATCCCAGGGAAGTAGTGCTGTACAGGTAGGAGTAGGAAGTAGTGAGGGAGCATAGGTCCCTCTAGTGGCCAGCAGGTATAACCTGCAAATGGGAAAGTGGGGAGATAGGTTCTGGGCAACAGGACGTGATATCACCGGATGTGATGTCATGGGGTGGATCCTTAAATTGACAGCCGCCCCTGGGTGGGAGGGTGGTTGGGGCAGGCGGGGCAGACGGCGCAAAGCACCGTCAGGCTAGCACCCCTCTACAGGTGTCCAGACGAAGAGAAGAGGCTCTCTTTACCTCAAAAGTTATCAGGCTGGAGATTTGGCTTCCTCAGCTACTCAGGTGAGCTGCTTGTGCTTCAGTTGCTTGATTGTCCCGAGTGCCTAGCCTAGGTGGGGGGGTAGCTGCCTATGTTGTGGAGAAAACAAAGCCTCTCATTACTATGCAGCAGGAGAATATGTTGTGACTTACATAAAGGAGCTCCACTCTAAGCAAACAGGGCTATTCCAAAATGAGGTCACACTAGGACCCAGCTAACCTAATGCCTTCAGTTACAAGCACAATTAGCTCAATACCACCATATTAAACAAGTCTGATCTATATTAGCTGCTTGGTATATCTGGCTTTAAGATGAAATCAGCAAGGCAACTCTAGAAAAACCAGTGAGTCCCTAGCTTTACACTTCAGCATTAGTAACACAAAGAGAATCAAATAACAAGCCCACCCAGTGGTGAACAGGAACAAAGTTCATAAAATATAAGTGTTCATCAGGTAGCACCCCTCTGCAGGCATCCAGATGAAGAGAAGAGGCTCTCTTTACCTCGAAAGTTATCAGGCTGGAGATTTGGCTTCCTCAGCTACTCAGGTGAGCTGCTTGTGCTTCAGTTGCTTGATTGTCCTGAGTGCCTAGCTTGGGGGGGAGCTGCCTATGTAGTGGAGAAAACAAAGCCTCTCATTACTATGCAGCAGGAGAATATGTTGTGACTTACACAAAGGAGCTCCACTCTAAGCAAACAGGGCTATTCCAAAATGAGGTCACACTAGGACCCAGCTAACCTAATGCCTTCAGTAACAAGCACAATTAGCTCAATACCACCATATTAAACAAGTCTGATCTATATTAGCTGCTTGGTATATCTGGCTTTAAGATGAAATCAGCAAGGCAACTCTAGAAAAGCCAATGAGTCCCTAGCTTTACACTTCAGCAATTAGTAGCACAAAGAGAATCAAATAACAAGCCCACCCAGTGGTGAACAGGAACAAAGTTCATAAAATATAAGTGTTCATCAGGTAGCACCACTCTGCAGGCATCCAGACGAAGAGAAGAGGCTCTCTTTACCTCGAAAGTTATCAGGCTGGAGATTTGGCTTCCTCAGCTACTCAGGTGAGCTGCTTGTTGCTTCAGTTGCTTGATTGTCCCGAGTGCCTAGCTTGGGGAGAGCTGCCCAGTGGTGAACGGAACAAAGTTCTAAAAAATCTAAGTGTTCATCCCTCTGCAGGCGTCCAGATGAAGAGAGAGGCTCGCTTTACCTCGAAAGTTATCAGGCTGGAGATTTGGCTTCCTCAGCTACTCAGGTGAGCTGCTTGTTGCTTCAGTTGCTTGATTGTCCTGAGTGCCTAGCTTGGGGAGCTGCCTCGAAAGTTATCAGGCTGGAGATTTGGCTTCCTCAGCTACTCAGGTGAGCTGCTTGTTGCTTCAGTTGCTTGATTGTCCCAAGTGAGAAACAATTCTTTTATTGAACTTCCTGACTTGGATTTAGGAATAGAAACAAATATGAAAAATGCTCAGTTTGAGGACCAAAAAATAAATATTGAAAACTGTAATGAACATCAGGTACCAAAGTTTCACTTTAAAACAGTGACAACTTCTGAAGTGTACAAATTAATAAGAAACTTAAAGACAAATAAGGCTTGTGGTCCTGATAAGATAGAAAATAGATTATTAAAGGAAGCTGCCCAAGTGATATCACCAGTATTGAATGACATTTTTAATTGGAGTTTAAGGGAAGGACTATATCCATTAATATGGAAAAAGGCAAAAATAATTCCAATTTACAAAGGGGGAGACCTACCGGACACTACAAATTATCGCCCAATAGCATTACTATCAACAGTCTCTAAAATGTTGGAGAGGATTGTTCATGGGCAATTCATGGTATATTTGGAAAAATACCAGAAAATTACTCCTCTCCAATCAGGTTTTAGACAGGGTAGGTCCACGGCTACCGCACTCATGGACTTCCTAGATTCAGTTTCTACCCCATTGGGAGAGGGGAAGTTGGTGGGTGTGGTATACGTGGACCTATCAAAGGCATTTGATTAAGTGAATCTTCGTGTTTTGATTGAAAAGCTGAGATACTTAGGAGTGGTGGAAGAACCATGTGGATTTTTTCGATCATATTTAGAGGAAAGATTTCAATTTGTAATGGTGAATGGTTATAGCTCTAGTTTGGGTTCCGTTACAAGGGGGGTACCCCAAGGTTCTATCCTGTGTCCCCTCTTGTTTCTAGTTTACTTGAACGATTTACCAAGGTTAATAAAAAGTTTACAAATTAGACTTTACGCGGACGATACAGTCCTGATTGCATCGGGTAGAAACTTGGGCGAAGTCGAACAAAAATTACAGGGTGATTTCTTAGTTATGCAGAAATTTTTTTCAATGCTTGGACTTTTGATTAACAACAAAAAAACACAGACCATGTATTTTGGATTAGAGAAGAAGGATAAAGCAGCTTCAAAAATAATAGTAAAGACTCAGGATAGAAAAACCTTAGAGCAAACCCAGGTTTACAAATATTTGGGGATTTTAGTTGATCAAGAATTGAATTTTGAACAACATGTGACTGAATTAATAAAAAAAAAAAAAATTCAAAATTAGGGGTAATGAGGCGTATATCAAATTGTTTAACAAAAGATATGCGTTTGAACATAGTAAACCAACTAATACTTCCGGTGATTGATTATAGTAGCCATATTTATAGGCATACCTCAAAAAAACAGGTACATAGCTTAGATGTTCTCTACAACAAATTAGCTAGATTTGTGCTAAAATGTGATGTTGGTGCCCATCATTGTGAGATGTATACAGAGTTGGGATGGAACTCATTACATCAGAGGGTAGAGGGTCTTTGGTTAACACAGATAAAATGATTATATAAAAATAATCCACAAAATCATTTGATAAGAAATCTTAAAAAAAACAGAACATGGACTAAATTTATGGAAGTTAGGAGCCAGCGATTACTCCAAAAATAAAAAATAGATACAGCACAATGACTTTTCAACATAAAGTTTCAATGAGTTGAAATAGGTTCCCCCCTTTTCTTAGGGACCCAAACCTGTCCTTTTTTGGAATATAAGACTGCAGTAAAACATGAACTGCGTTTTAGATGTTTATGTAATAGGTAAAGTTTGAACAATATCATATAAGATGTTTGTTGTTTATACAATGTATTGATAGCAAAAGATGTATGAATGATATTTGTATTTGAATGTTGTGTACTTGTTTTTTTTTTTGTAACTATTTAATATTTGTATTACACAGGTATGCCTTGTAAAGAGGGATTCTTTGAACCCTAATGGCATAACTTTTCTGTATAAATAAATTTTACCACTACTACATTTTATTACATTCACCAAGCTTCTGTTTTTAGACAATAAGGACTATCCTGTTTCATCTGCATCCAGACACTTTACAGACAGAATATGTCATTCAAAGTGAATGCTGCTTATTGCCTGTTTAAATAGTTGGTACCCTTTCAACCCCTGCTGCCAACCCCACCGAATCTGTTGGCACCCCTGTAACAACTGCTGCCAAACCCACTGGATCTATTGGTACCCCTACTGCCCCTAATGTTAAACCCACTGCATCTGTTGATAACTCTGCAATCTCTGATGTTAGCTCCATTGGTTTTGTTGATAGCTCTGCAACCCCTGCTGTTAACCCCACTGGATCCATAGATGCCCCAGTAACCACTGCTCCTAATCCCACAGGATAATTTAGTGCCCTGCAATCACTGCTGCCAATCCAACTGGATTTGTTTGTACCCCTGCAGCCCCTGCTGCCAAATGCACTGAATCTGTTGGTACTTTTGAAACTCTGCTGCCAAACCCACTGGATTCATTGTTACCTCTGCAACACCCACTTGATCTGTTGTACCACTGCAACCCCTGCTGCCAACCCCACTAGATTGATCGTTATCCCTGTAACCTCTGCTGTCAACCTGACTCAGTCAACTGATACCCCTACAACCCCTTCTGCCAACTCTACTGGATCTGTCAGTAGCCTTGCTACCCCTGCTGCCAACCCAAATGGAAATTTTGGTAGCCCTGTAGCCCTGCTTCTAACCCCTCTGGATGTGTTGGTGCCTGTGCAACCCCTTCTGCCAGTCCTACTGGATGAGTTGGAACCTTTGCAATCACTGTTGTCAACCCCACTGGATCTACTGGTACTCGTACAGCCACTGCTGCCAACACACCAGGATCTGTTGGTATCCCTGCAACCCCTACTGCTAAACCCTCTAGATCCGTTGGTATCTCTGCAACCCCTGCTGCCATTCCCACTGGATCCACCCATACCCCTGCAATCTCTGCTCCTTATACCACAGGATCTGTTGGTATCCCCATAACTCCTTCTGCCAACCACACTGGATCAGTTGGAACCCATGCAACCATACTGCCAAACCTCTAGATCTATTGATAGCCCTGAAACTCTTACTGTCAATCCCACAGGATCCACCAACACCCCTGAAACTCTTGCTGTCAGCTCCCTGGGCCTGTCCATAGCCCTGCAACCCCTGCTGCCATACTCACTGCATCTTTTGGTACCCCTGTAATCCCTGATGCCAATCTCACTGGATCTGTTGGCATCCCTAAAACCTCTGTTTCTAACACCACTGGGTCTGTTGATAGCTCTGCAACCTCAGCTGTCAAATCCACTGGATTCATCAGTACCCCTGCAACCCCTACTGCCAACACAATTGGATCTGCCTGTAACTCCTGCTACCAAACCCACAAGATCTGTTGCTAGCCCTACAAACCCTACTGCCAACACCAATGGATTAGTATCCCTGCAACCCATGCTGTCAATCCCACTGGATCTGTTGGTATCACTTCAACCCCTTCTTCCAACCTTATTGGATCAGTTGGTATCCTGAAATCCCTTCTGCTAATCCCAGTGGATTTGTTGGCATGTCTGATCTCAGTGGATCTGTTGGTATCCAGAGGGGTTAGCAGCAGGGGCTACAGGGCTACCAAAATTTCCATTTGGGCTGGCAGCAGGGGTGGCAAGGCTACTGCAACCTATGCAACCAATCCCACTGGATCTATCAGTACCCCTGCAGCCTCAAATGCCAGCCTCACAGAATCCATCAGTACCATTGCAACCTCTGCTGCCAACTGTACTGGATCTGCTGGCACCCCAGCAACTGCTCGTGCCAGCTGTATTGATCTGTTGGTACCTTTGGCAAGCCTAGATGCCAACCATACTGGATCTATTTGTACCACTGAAACCCCTGCTGTCAACCCCACTGGTTAGTATGGTACCTCTGATTTAAAACCCCTGCTACAAGGTATTGTTCCATTGCTGAACATCAAACTTGTAAGACTGAATGACAGGAAAGAACTTTTACTTGTAAGAAGAGAAGACAGGCTGAAACTTGTTCATCAACAGGTGCACTGAGTGATCATCTTACTGTATGTTACCTACAGTACAAGGAATTTTGCAGTAAGTCAGATCCCAAAATTGTAAGATCAGAAACATTTTTAGCTGCAGCCCTCTCCATTCCTATAGGATCTATATACTTGTGGTAGGTCACTAATGATTTATTTATTTTGTTCTGCGGAAACAACCTTTGAGCAAGGTGCTCATTTACAAAGGTTCCACATCAGTAAAACAAGGCAATAACATTGTTACAAATCACAGAAACATAGACTCTATCAAATACACCGCCAACAGTGAGTAATTTACAAATGGTAAGTTAGGAGGTAGTTACAGTAATTTACCAGGAGTTCACCAGGAGTTTACCAGGAGTTGCCAGGAATTAAAGCAATTTCTGTTGTTACACTTGTACTGGATTACTTTACAGTTTACTTTATGAGTTGTGTTGACAGACATGCACTTTTTATAAAAGGACTGCATGGCTGAGATTCTTTTTTTCTTTAATTCATTCATTATTCCACCTTCACTTGGTGTGACCTCCTTCTGCAGTCACTCCCAGACCCATCTTCCCATGTCCTTAGCACTGACCCCTACTGCCACCAGCTTACCCCTTCCCATCTGAGGTGGAGATCCAGGCCCTAGGATGCTGGATCATATGGAGCTCCAAGCACATGTATGCTAGCATACCATGCCGACATCCACTCACCCACTGTTCTTCCCTGTTGCGCTGCCACCTTAGGTCACCCAGTTGGCAGCATCGCAGCATCATATTGCATCCCTTCCTCCTGAAAGAGGACAGCATCCTCTGACATGTAAAATCCTCCTTCTGTCAGCTGGTTACCCATGATGTGAGCTCATTCCCAGACTATTGCTGCCAGTGTCATAAGTGGTAATGTTACTGCCACACTGATGGGCTGGAATCTCGCATACTGTAGCTGTGAGTCTAAAGGACTATAAAATGACCTTTTTACTCCAATGAAGCAGCACATTAGGGCCTGTGGTTGCCATAAATAATCAGAATTGACCTCTGACTGAATAAAGTATCAGCAAGTACAGTATGTAACAAATGTAAACTAGATATTATGTTAGACAAAGCATCATTTCTGAAACAGCAGCAAGGTGATAATCTTGAGGATCCTTCGATGTTTTGGCAATGCAACAATAATGCATTGAATCCTATGCCCAAAACTTGTATACAAATCAGCTAAGCATAATGATTTGACTTCTACTATCTATTACTATCCCCAGTTAAATAGCCCAAAGCATTTATTTTATTTTTTGTAACTTGGATAACTTGACTTACCCAGGACACATCTGGAAATGAGCTGTTATCAGCTCAGTACGTCTTTCCTGGTGAAGCTTTTGAAATGTTGTTGTTGTTAAATGTTTTATTCATACAATTTATGAACAGGGATTTACTCAACTGAGCCAGGACTCATTTACAATGAGGTCCCACAATAATAAACAGATACAGTTGCAGTTATACATTAAAGTAATTTACTACAAAATCCCACAGTGATGTATAAATACAGTTATACATTAATAGCAATAACAATTAGCAATAGCAAGTTAAATAAAAATGCCTTCTAACTTAGAGATAAAAGTAAATTCAACCTATATGCAATAGTGTGGGCACATTATAAATTCGTAGAGCACACTCTAATTTGGATATATGCCAAAGTTGATTTGTAGATCCCATATAGTGTGTCAGAAAGACAAACAATAGTGAAGAAAGAATGGACTACGTTTTTATTTGAAAGTTGTAACTACTTTAAGTCTGAGGTCTTTAAATGGATAACAACATATAAGACTGACAAATCTGCAGTTACTGATTGCCTTTCCATAAAACGCCTTCTGCTGACATACCCAGTTATTGCTAAACAGATTAATGATCTACTAAATGTATCCTTTACATCTGGTCAGGTCCCATGCCTAATGAAACAAGTTCTAGCCAGAGCCGATATGGCTGTGGTGAGCTGCTAAATGACCAAAGTTACTTGTGTGGAAATTGTGAATGACCAGGTGTAATTCAGCCATTTTTTGGAATTGTTTCACCAAATTTTCAACGTGGTCTTTTTGGGAACCCACCTCATGAAGAGTGCCACTGTCATTTTGTTCACTTGTCCTAAAAGGTGATTGCACAGAGCAACTGTGCCATTCTGTGTCACAGGTGCGAAAACATGTTTTGGGCAGGATGTGAAAAATGACAGCTGTACTGTTAATAAGGAGGTGTGCAAAAATGGCAATTTTGAAAATCTGGAGTGAAAATATTTTAAATTGGCGAGGTTAGGAGCCGCAGTAGAAACTGTGCAACGCTGAAATGCATCTTACCTTTGGGGAATTTTTTCAAGCACATTTGCAACATGGGCTTTTAGGACCCCACCTTATGAAGTGGCACTGTCATTTCATTAATCAGTCCAGAAAGGTGATTCCACACAGCAACCACAAAATCACCTTTCAGGACCGAGTAACAAAACGACAGTGACAGAGTTTATGAGATGGGGTCCCAAGAACCCCATGTCTAAGATTTGGGGACAAAATTTCATAAAAATTGCTGCTATACAGTATCAGCATAAGTCAAAAACCCCATTGACTGCCATTATATGGAGCTTACCTTTGATTCTTCAGTTTGCGGTTCCAGTTTGAAGAGTGCAGACTTGTCCCGGTACAAAGAAGATAACAGCACTGACCTCTGGAGGTAATTATGTGATAAGGAGGTAAGGGGACATGGGAGCTCAATGGGAGGGTGGGAGGGGGACTGGAGTGACAACGAAGGGCTGTTTCTTTTTACAGGGGATGGTTTTCTTTATTTGCAGGAAAAAAAAAAACAAATTTGGGCACACTGAGGGTGGGCTCCCAGTGTGCCACATGAGTTGGGGGGGACACATGATGCTAACACAGAGTCTGGGCATCTGATGTCAGTGGAGGGGAAGAAAAAGATAAATTTGGGTACACTGGGGTGGGCTGCTAGTGTGCCAGATGAGGTGGGGGGGCACATGATGCCGACACAGGGATGTGCACTCTGATGTTGGCATGGGTAAAAAAATAATAAAAAAACATAAATGTGGGCACACTGGGGTGGGCTCCCAGTGTGCTACATGAGTTGGGAGGTTACATGATGCTGACATGGGGATTGGGCACCCTGATGTTGATGTGGGGATGGGAAATGAAGGGAGCTGGGAGGACAGCAGCAGTGAGAGGGTTTTATTAGCCACCAGCTTTGGGAGGGAACGGAGGGAGCGGGGAGAACAGGAGCAGTGGGAGGATGCAGGAGGTACACCCACAAGATGACAGCAGTGACACAACTGTGCATACATACTTCAGTGAATAGCATTCTGCCATTATAAAGATAACGCTCAGCAAACTGTGCATGCAAGCAAGGCAAATCAAGTAGTTCTTGTCCTGGAATATGGAAGTAACAGCCAAAATAGTGTGGCTGTTACTCCATTGCGGTCAGTAATGGCGGAGTGTTACAAGCTCTGTTGGACTTTCTGAAGGATACTTCCAAAAGTCCAATGATAGGTGCCACGATCAGCCATTTTAAGGGAAAAGATCAATCCCAAAATGGCTGTAGGCTCAGCCCATAGCCATAAAAAGGTCAATGTGGTGCCTGTGCATAAGGGAAACCTGTTAATTAAATTATAGTTAGAGAACAATATCAGTAGGGCAGGCACCTAGCAGGTATGCAACTACACATGGATGCAGATCAGAAATGGAAGAAGGGGAAGGCAAAGAAATCCAGTTGGCTGACACAGGAGGTTAAAGAAGGGGTGAGGACCAAGAGGGCAGCATTTTGAAAGTACAGGAAATCAGGAAGGGGTGAAGATAAGGATATGTACATGGAGAAGTCCCGGTAAGTTACCAGACTGGTCAGGGCAACCAAGGCATCCAGGGAGCTGAGGATGGTGCAGGGAATCAAAAGTGGAGAAAAAGATTTCTTCCGCTACATCGGGGATAGAAGAAGGAGCGAAGATCAGCTGGTGAGGATTAAAAAGGATGGAGGGTGGGCAGAGAAAGGGGCGGAGCAGGCAGAGACACTGAACAAATACTTCAGCTCTGTACTCATGCAGGAGAAGGGGGGCAGATACCACAGGCAAGGGTGGCATGGGTGGGGGGGAGATGACAGATGTAAGGATTACAGAGAGCAGGGTACTAGATGGGTTGAGGGCATTAAGGATGGACAAAGCACCTGGACCTGATGGCATTCACCCTAGGGTACTGAGGGAGTTGGCAGAGATCCTGGCTGACCTGTTCAATACCTCCCTGGACACAGGATGTATACCACAGGACTGGAGAATGGCCCATGTGGTGCCCATCCACAAAAGTGACCCAAAGGATGAACCAGGAAACTATAGGCCAGTGAGCCTCACATTGATCGTGGGAAAGCTCATGGAGACCAACCTAAAAGACAGGCTAGTGAGCTTCTTGCAGGAAAACAGTCTCCTGAATGGTCAACAGCATGGGTTTGTAGTGGGCAGATCCTGCCAGACAAACCTTGTAGAGTACTATGACTGAGTGACATGGGAACTGGACAAAGACTATGCAGTGGATGTCCTGTAGTTAGACTTCAGCAAGGCCTTTGATTCAGTGCCACATGGCAGGTTGGAGGGGGAACTGGAACATGTGGGGGTTGGGACTAAAAATGGTGAAATGGATCACAAACTGGCTAAAGGGAAGGCAGCAAAGGGAGGTGGTGGGGGGACCTCTCATCACTGAGAGCGGTGACGAGCGTGGTACCACAGGGATTGGTACTGGGACCGGTGCTGTTTGGGATTTTTATTGCAGATATCTCATAAGGGATCTGAAGCAAGATCAGTCTGTTTGCAGATGATACCAAGATGGGAGCTTTGGTTGATGATGTGGAGGGGTGGAAGGGGTTGAAGGAGGACCTGAATAAGCTGTAGGAGTGGGAGGAAACATGGCAGCTGGGGTTCAATGCCAAAAAGTGCAAGGTTCTGCACTTTGGAACCAGGAACCAGGGGAGAGATTATCACTTGAATGGGGTACAGTTGAGGAGCTCCACAAAGGAGAAGGACCTAAGAGTGACCATTACTGGGAGCATGAACAACTCTGCTCAGTGCAGGAAGGCGACAGCAAAAGCCAACAAAATGCTGAGGTGTATTGCAAGAGGGATCTCCTCCAGGAGGGAGGTTATCCTGCCCTGTATAGGTCATTGGTCAGTCCCCACCTGGAGTACTGTGTGCAGTACTGGTGCCCATTCCTGAAGAAGGACATCAAATTGTTGGAGGAGGTGCAGCGAAGAGCCACAAGGATGATCCAGGGATTAGAGATCAAGCCCTATGAGGAC
Source organism: Neoceratodus forsteri (assembly GCA_016271365.2). Classification (NCBI taxonomy): domain Eukaryota; kingdom Metazoa; phylum Chordata; order Ceratodontiformes; family Ceratodontidae; genus Neoceratodus; species Neoceratodus forsteri. The sequence continues at coordinate 1,499,841,974 of CM057456.1, forward strand.
AGGCTTAAAAAGTTGAATATGTATTCATTGGAGGACAGGAGGGATAGGGGAGATATGATTGAGACCTTTAACTATCTAAAGGGGATAAACAAGACCAACACAGAAGGGATTTTCCAGATTATAAAGGTTAGGGGAAACTAGAGGGCATGGACTGAGACTGGAGGGTGGAAGATTCAGGAGGAAGATGAGGAGACATTTTTTCACTGAAAGAGTGGTGAACAAATTGAACAGCTTACCAGATGAGATAGAGTCATGTAAGATGATGGGCAGTTTCAAGATGGGTTGGGACAGGGTAAGGGTAAGGGATACTGGGAAGAGGGGGGTGGGAGGGGCAACTGTGAGATGAGGTGTTAGCTGTACACTCCAGAAGACTTGATAGACTGTGAGGCCTGTTTCTGCTGGCAATTTCATATATTCGTAGTACTTTCTCCCTTACCAAACAAAATGGGAAAAAATGGTCAATGGTCAAATGACAGAATATTATATATAGGCAGAAATGGATTACTAAATAATTTTCAACATGGCTTCATAAAAGGGCACAGGATGAGTACTTTCTTGGCAAACTTCATAGATTACATTTATATGGCAATGGAAAAAAGTGCCCTTACTGGGGTTGTGTTTGCAGATCTGACCAAGACATTTGAGCTTGTGAGTCATGTGACCCTTATTAAAAAAGATGAGGAGAACTGGGTCTTGGTTGGACACCTGTCAAATTGTTTTAAGATTCTGCATCTAATAGAATTCTGTATGTTAAAATTAAGCAATAAGGCACAACAGGGTGTGGGTTATTGGGGGTTTACCCACGCCTTGTATGGTGTGTCATGAGGCGCAGCCGAGTGACTTAACCACACAAGAAGTGGGTAAATCCCCAATTACTCACACCCTGGAGTGCCTTATTGTGACTATACAATGGACCCATGTGTAAAATGTGTTTAATTATGTTGTTTTATAAATGCATTTCCTCAGCCATGGGTAATGCAGGATTTACCCACAGTCACGTGACATGTTTTGACCAATGAGGTTACAGGATTTTCACACACCATTGTATAATCAGAAATAGTCTCTCATCTGGTGAGATACTGCTTGTGATGTGCCACAAGCATCTATATCAGAACTTTTTCTGTTTTCCATATACAGTACATCTACTGTACAGTATATATATAAATAATGTGTATGACATATGCACGAAGCTATTACTTTATGCAGACAATACTGCCCTGTAATACAGTAGAAATGTATTGCAGAAATTAATGCCTCATTGGAATCTGGTTTTCCAAAGTTTCAGAATCAGGTAATTCACATAAACTGTGCTGAACAGAAACAAAACTAAAGTGATGCATTTTGTTCTAAGTCTATAATTTGCTCACAAACAGCAAATTTCAAAATGTGTGCATCAGAAAGCCCAGTATTTTAGGTATTCATCTGGATCTGTACATAGCATCCTCTGCTCGCATCAACAGAGTTGCTGTCAGAATACAGTAGTGATTCGGCTGCTTGTATAGAATAAAAGCGTCTCTTGACTAAAGATTCAAGTATTTTAATAGAAAACAAAATGTGCTACCAATACTGGAGTATGTACAGTAAGTAAGTAAGTAAACATATATTTCTTTAGCGCCCAATCCCAGAGGCTGTGGGTGCTTTACAAAGGTAAGGTACAATAAACATACAGTACAACACTACAATTTTAAAATACAGTCAAAAAAAGTCATACCACTATTCTATAATTAAAATCAGTGAATAAATAAATCATAATAAAACAATTCAGAAGTAGAATAAAACTATAGCTGGGTTCCAAAAGCTTTTCTGAAAAGATACGCCTTCAGACTCTGCTTGAACGCCTCCATCAACAGTGTACCTCAATGATTTTGGATGCAAGTTCCAAAGGGCTGGGTCAGCCACCACAAATGCACAATCCCCTGAGGTTTTCAGCCTGGCCCTTGGAACTGCGAGGATGCCCTCAGTGGAGAAATGGAGTGAGCGCACAGGGTGGACGGGAGACAGGAGGTCATTCAGACAGCCAGGGACTGAACCGTATAGGGTCTTATAGGTGAGCAAGCCCACCTTGAAGACAATTCTCCACCTCACTGGCAGCCAGTGCACATCACACAGGACCGGGGTCACATGACGTGACATCAAGAGGCCCATCAGCAACCTGGCCACTACATTCTGCACCAGCTGCAAGCAGTGGAGAACTCCTCCAATGACCCCAAAGTATAGAGCATTACAGTAATTGAGCCTTAATTTAACAAACGCATGTACTAGAGAGGACAGGTCACCAGGCAGAATTAAGGCTTTAATCCAGATGACAATCCTTAAGTGGTAGAGACCACTCTGGATGATGGATGACACCTGAGCCTCAATTGTCAATCCATCGTCAAGGATGGCACCCAGATTTTTCACCCTAGTGGAAGCTGTCAATGGGGTAGAGCCCAGGAAAAGACCTGTTCCCTTCCCAGCAGCATCTACATCATGCTAGCGACCAGGCTATACCACCAGTACCTCCATCTTGTCAGGGTTGAGTCTGAGCCAGTTAGCGGACATCCAGTCTTGGATCTTGACCAGACATTTATTTAGCACTTTCACAGTGTTACATGTCACAGGAGCAAACAACACATACAGCTGGGTGTCGTCATCTGCATGACAGTGAAAATCCAGAGTGCATAATCTAATACATAAAAACATACAAACGTATGAATGTGCCAGCAGAAACAGACCACCTGGTCTATCTAAGTCTGCTCGTGTGTGCAGCTAGCACCCCTAGTTTGCAGCTGCCCCACCCCCTCTCATTTGTCATCCCACTGCCACCGCTCACCTCCCCCACCCTCACTCTCCCATGTTCCCTGTCCCATGCCCTTTTGAAACTGTTCACAGATTTACATGATACTACCCATTCTGGTAGGGCATTTCATTTGCTACCACCTTCTCTGTGAAATAGTGTCTCCTCATTTTCTTCCTAAATCTTCCCCCCTCTATTCTTAGCACATGCCCCCTGGTGATCCTCCCCCTCCTTAACTTAAAGACCCCATCTGCTCCATCCTTATTGATTCCCCTCAGATACTTGAATGTAAGTAAGTAAGCAGTAAGTAGAATTTATTTTAAATGCTTTTCCAAAGATCAAAGCACTTTACAAATAGCAATGAATAAAACAAATACAATATTAACAATATAAAATCATACGCCATAAGCTTTTTCAAATAAAAAAGTTTTTAACTCTGCTTTAAAACTCTCGACGGTCAGGCAGCTTTGTATCCAATGAGGTAGAGAATTCCATAGGGCAGGAGCTGCATATGAAAACGTACGAGCTCCAGATGTTTTCCGATGAATCTTGTGAGTCTCTAGCAATCCCACGTCAGCAGATCAGAGTGAGCAAGAGGGACAGTAGGGAGCAAGGTGATCTTTCAGATACTGCAGTCCCTGTTCATGTAGGGCTTTATAGGTCAATAACCCGACCTTGAAGGTGATTCGCCATTGTACCGGCAGCCAGTGCAACCCACACAGAACAGGCGTAATATGACTATACCTAAATGTTCCAGTCCAAAGCCTGGCTGCTGCGTTCTGCACTAGCTGCAAGCGATGAATATCAACCCCCGGTAGCTCCAGGTAAAGGGAATTGCAGTAGTCAAGGCGAGTGGTCGCAAAGGCATGGACCAGAGTAGGAAGGTCAGTCGGAGGAACCAGGTGTTTCACCTGGGCGATATTCCTCAGATGGCAAAAAGAGGACTTAACAATGGCTGACACCTGAGATTTCAAAGTCAAACCGCTGTCAACAATAATGCCCAGGTTATGCACCTGGCCTGAGGTCAAGAGCGGGGCACCACCAAGCCAAAGGTCTGATGGTACTTCAGCGCTATGGCCCGCCTCAAGTTGACCTGGGTCCACAACCAACACCTCGGTCTAATCCGGGTTTAACTTCAGCCAACTGGCGCTCATCCAGTCATTGATTTTGGCTAGACAGTTGTTAAGCAGAGGGATTGCATCATCTGACTGGGAGTAAAGGACAAATGCAGCTGGGTATCATCTGCATAGCAGGGAAAACCCAGACTGTAACACCTAATGATATCTCCTAATGGCAGCATATAGACTGCGAACAACATGGGTGCCAACATAGAAACATAGAAACATAGACTTTGACGGCAGATAAGGACCGCTTGGCCCATCTAGTCTGCCCATTTCCCTACTTACAGGATAGGCCGTACATCCTAGATAACCAACAGCCTATTTCTTCCTACCCCCCACAAGAATTGCCTTATGTCTGTCCCATGCATTCTTGAATTCGCCCACAGTTTTAGACCCCACAACCTCCTCAGGAAGGCTGTGCCATGCATCCACTACCCTCTCTGTGAAATAATACTTCCTCACATTGGCCCTGAACCGCCCTCCTTCTATCTTTAAATTGTGTCCCCCTTGTTCTTGCAAGTCTCTTTTTCTGAAAGATGCTACCCTCTTGGACTTTGTTGATTCCACTGAGGTACTTAAAAGTTTCTATCATGTCCCCCCTCTCCTTTCTTTCCTCAAGGGTATACATATTAAGCTCCTTTAGTCTCTCCTCATACGGCTTCTCTTGCAGACCCTACACCATTTTAGTTGCCCTCCTCTGGACTACCTCTATCCTGTCTATGTTCTTGAGGAGATGGGGTCTCCAGAACTGGACACAGTACTCCAGATGGGGTCTCACCAACTGTCTGTACAGAGGGATAACAACTTCCTGTTTTCTGCTGCTGATGCCTCTCCCTGTACATCCCAGTATACCCCCAACCCTCCCTACTGCCTTCTCACATTGCTTGCTAACCTTAAGGTCATCTGATATGATTACCCCAGGTCCCTTTCCTTTTTTGTTGTTGCTACTACCTCCCCACCCATTGTGTATTCTTCCCCTGGGTTCTTGTTTCCCAGCTGCATTATTTTGCACTTCTTTGCATTGAATCCTAGCTGCCATACTTCTGACCATTCCTCCAACCTTGCCAAGTCCCTTTTCATCCTTTCCACGCCTCCTTGTGTATCAGCCCTGTTGCAGATCTTTGTGACATCTGCAAAATGGCATACTTTTCCTTCCAGTCCCTCTGCAATGTCACTGATGAAGACATTAAAAAGGACTGGACCCAATACTGAACCCTGCGGTATCCCACTAGTAACGCCTCTTTCTTCAGAGTGGACTCCATTTACAATTACCTTCTGTGTCCTGTTGTGCAGCCAATGTTTTACCCAGGCTACCGCCCTGGGATCCAATCCCAGGCTGGTTAATTTGACTATATCTTTTGTGTGGGACTGTGTCAAATGCCTTGCTAAAGTCTAGGTAGGCCATGTCCTCAGCCCCTCCCTGGTCTACTACTTTGGTCACCCAGTCAAAGAAATCTATTAGATTCATCTGACATGACCTTCCCACTGTGAATCCATGCTGCCTTGGGTCCTGTGCTCCACTGGCCTCTAGGTACTCAACTATTCTTTCCTTCAGAAGTGACTCTATTACTTTCCCTACCACAGAGGTCAGACTGACAGGTCTGTAGTTTCCTGCCTCTGTCTTGGTCCCACTTTTGTAAAGGGGAATCACATCCGCCTTCCTCCAGTCCTCGGGTACCACACCATCCTCCCATGATTTATTAAAAAGAGTAGCCAGTGGTTTCACTAGTTCCTCCCTTAATTCTTTTAGAATTCTGTGGTGAATTCCATCAGGACCCATTGCTTTGTCCACCTTCAGTTTTAGGAGTTTTTGCAGAACCCTTTCTTCTGTGAAAGGACTGGGATCGACCCCCCTATCAAGAGTGCTTCTGTTAATTGGATTAGGTACTTCCCCCTACTCTTTTGTGAATACTGAGCAGAAATATTCATTCAGTATCCCTGCTTTTTCACTGTCCCCCTCTGCCCACCCACAGGACAGAGGGATGGTATCAGAGGAATAAATCCCCATAATAATCCTCTGAGTCCGCCCAGTGAGAAAAGATCGAAACCAGTGTAGAACTGTACCAGACAGTCCACAAAGAAAGTACAGACACTCCAACAGCACACCATGGTCCACAGTTTCAAATGCTGCAGAGAGATCAAGAAGGACTAGAACAGTACAAGCCTTTCGATCTCTCGTAATTAGGAGATCATTTAAAACCTGGACAAGAGCAGTCTCAGTGCTATGTCTTTTCCTAAACCCCAGCTGGAGAGCTTCATAGATGTTGTGATTTATAAGATGGTCATCCAACTGTATCGCAACCACCTTTTCAATAACCTTACCCACAAAGGGCAGGTTAGAGATAGGTCTGTAGTTAGCTGGAACGTCTGGATTCAATGAAGGTATTTTAAGGAGTGGTCAAACGACTGCCTCCTTTAAGGGGGCAGGGAAAACCCCTTGCTCCAAAGACTTCCAGAAAACTTTAGCAAGGATCAGGCAGATAACATCTACGCAACCTATTGAAAGGGGTGTAGGGTCCATATCCAAACTACAGCTGGTTGGTCATACAGTCTGGATAATCCTCACAACATCCATAAATGCTGGCCTACTAAAGTCAGACTAGTTGACACAAGGGCTTGCTTCCTCTCCCTGATCACTGCAACTCCCTATAGAGATAGCTGGATGGATGCCCAACCTGATGCTGGCAATCTTATCTGTGAAGAATCGAGTAAGCTCATCACACTTCATCTGTGAAAAATCTCTTCCAGACTGCAGACAGAGTGGATTGCACAATCTGTTGACAGTCTGAAAGAGTTGAGCTGGTCAATTCTGCGCAGCAGCAATCTCCCTGGACAGGAACTCTGCCTTCTTACAGGTGATTGCTGATTGATAGACTCCATAATGGTCCATCAATCTAAGCCTGTCAGCATCCAGGCCGGACTTTCACCAAACTCTCTCTAGCCTTCATCCTACTCTCCTCAGCTCCTTCAAAGAACCATTAAACCATGAAGATCTTAGGCGCTGAGTGAGCGGATGAACACGAACAGGTGCAATTTGATCCAGGGCATCACCCACAACCTTATTATAGGCAAGTACAAGATCCCCTGGATCCATGCACTCACTTGAAATACCCGATTGGTCCAATACCACCAAAAGGCTTTCTGGGGTAATTCCCCTTAAAGGGCGATATTGTACCATCTCCATAGGGGCAGGCTTATTTAGGAGTGCCCTGAAGCTAAATCTTATAGTATGATGGTCTCTCCACACATTTGGTTCCACCCCCAAATGTGCAACTTCCAGCTCCAGTATGAACACTAGATCCAATGAGTGAGCCCCTACATGGGTAGCAGAAGTAACCACCTGTGTAAGGTCCAACATTGTCATAAGTTGGAGGAGATTTCTCCCAAAAGGCGAGAGTTCATCATCGACCCAAGCATTAAAGTTGCCCAGTATTAACCACCTGGGCGACTCCAGCACTACGTCGACGATGAAGTCCGCAAACTCCTTCAGGAATTCTCCACCATCACCGGGTGCTCGGTAGATGAGGAGAACCCTGCACCCTACACCTGCTCCCAGGATACACTCAATGGATCTAGTGAAACCCACTGGTACATCCACAAGACCCAGCTCCATTCTAAAAAAGATGGCTATACCCCCACCCCTATGATCCTACCTCGGGTGGTGTATCACAGATAACCCGGTTGAAGCAGCAGATGCCAAAATAGGTCCTGCATTCTCATCCAACCAGGTCTCGGTGATGCATGCCAGGTCAGATGTTGCAACAAAATCTGCTATAATAGCGGTTTTGTTTTTGATTGACCTGACATTACATAACACCACCCGGGTTGTATGGGTTTTCGAGGAGGAGCACTGTACTGGCCTGCAATTTGTGGAGCCCTTGGGTATGGGAATCAGGCAGGGAAAACCCATCTCCTGAACCCATTTTGACCCAGGGCGTCTCCCAGTCCCTACTAACTCAATCAATCAACCCCTTTCCATTCTCCCACTCTGCCCAGACCATCCACCCCTCAAACGCTTTCTCACTATCCCCAATGATCGCCATTTGTCGTAAACTTCTGCAGCCAAAGGGGGACAGTGAAAAGGGCGGAGGTCACAAAGCAAAGTGGGAGAATAGCTCCTGACCATCTTAACGCCTTCCCAGCACATTTCAATAAACAAATTTATCAAGAAGTATCCAGACCAACAACTCAACAGTCACAGCATACAAACTTAACTCAATAAGTTATTATAGATACACGAGTCAGACCATATTCATTTAGCATTTACACACAAATAAATAACCATATTATCCCAAAACCATATCCTACAAAATCCTGAAATGGCAATATCGCTCAAATTACGATGTTAAATGTCTTGTTAAAGGATTAAGGCCTCTCACTTCCCCAATCCAATAATTAAATTCAGATTTTGCTCTCACCAGAATCTATAGAATCTAATAAACAAGGCAATTTAATAAGCTTATAACCCATTCAGGCATTAATAACAAAATATAATGTAAGGTTCACAGGGAAAAATAGCGGCCTAAAAGCTTTGGGGAAACTCTATCCCCACCGGGAACAGGACTACGGCCTCCAGAAAGGGACCACCCACCAGTGGACCCCTCTAGCAGGCCTAGGAGGCACTGGTCTCTCCGTGCCCACCCTCCAGTAGATGGGAACCAATACTACCTGTCCCAGACTCAGCAAGGACAGCAAAACAAACAACAAGCACCCCAGCAGACCACCCTGCAATAAACCCCCACAATTGCTCTAAAATGCTCTAAATCATCAATTGAGCAGCTTATAAAATAAATTCAGTTCAGCAGATTTGCAGTCTGAATGCTAGTTCCTCTCAGATCTTCATTCCAACATAAATCCAGCTGTAGTTCACATACTACTCACAGATCAGGAAAACACCTTTATGAGTTCAACTAAAGTCAGTGGCTCCAAAGATAGTCAGGGATAATCCAACCCAACTTGGCTCAGTTCTTTCTAAGTCTAGTCAAGAAGCAAATCACTTCAGCAACTTAATAATAAACCGACTCGTGCTTTCCAGATGAATAAGCAGTCATTCAATATGATCACAGTCACAGCACCACAAGTCCATAATCCTCTGATTTCTCTTCCCCTAAATCAGGAGGTTTAACTTGTCCACAGCTCATCCACTGTCTCTATCATGTCCCCCCTGTCCCTTCTATCCTCCAGGGTGTACATATTCAGGTCTCTCAGCCTACTGTCATAGTCTGTCCCTTCCATTCCACATATCATCTTTGTTGCCCTCCTCTGCACCCCCTCCAGTAGCCTGATATCACGCTTTAGGTATGGCCTCCAAAACTGCACACAATACTCTAAGTGCAGTCTTACCAGCAACCTGTAGAGGGGCAAGATCACCTCTCTTCACCTGGATGAAAAACCCCTTGCTATGCACCCCAGCATTTTGTTTGCTTTTGCAGCTCCCCTCCTGCACTGGGCAGTGTTGTCCATGGTCCCTGTTATCACTAACCCTAGATCCTTCTCCTCCTCAGTGATCCCCAGCTTAACCCCTCCCAGCCAGTATTCTCTCCTTGGGTTCTTCACCCCAAAGTGCATAACCTTACACTTCTTTGCATTGAACCCCAGCTGCCACCTCTCTGACCACTCCTCTAGCTTGCTTAGGTCCCCCTACAGCTGCTTCCATCCCTTCTCTCCATTCACCACTGCTCCAATTTTGGTGTCATCAGTGAACAGACTTATCTTGCTCACTACCCCACGTGCAATGTCTGATATGAAGAGCCTGAACAATACTGGCCCCAACACAGAGCCCTGTGGCACCCCATTCATCACCAGCCTTGGAGTTGAGAGCTCCCCTCTCACCACCACCCGTTGCAGCCTCCCACTCAGCCAGCCTGTAATCCAGTTCATCATTTTTGCCCCTACCCCTACACCAGTTAGCTTCCCCCCAAGCTGCCCATGAGGCACAGAATCGAAGGCCTTGCTGAAGTCCAAGCAAAGATCATCCACCACGTGACCCTTATACAGCTCATCTGTCACCCAGCCATAATATTGTATCAAGTTGGTTTGACAAGACTTCCCTGAAACAAACCCATGCTGCCTCACATCCTGGAGGCCATTGTCCTCCAGGTATGACATCAGTCTTTCCTTTAGTATTGTCTCTATGAGTTTGCACACTATGGAGGTGAGACTTACCAGGTGATAATTATCCAGTTCATCCCTTGGTCGGCTCTTGTGTAATGGTACTACATGTGCCATCCTCCAGTCCAGTGGCACACATCCTGACTCCGTGAGGTGCGGTACAGATCCGCCAGCAGCTCCACCATCACCTCAGCCATCTCCCTCAGCACTCTGGGATGGATACCATCCGGCCATGGTGCCTTGTCGACCTTCAGTGCCCTCAGTCCCTCTAGGACTCTACTTGCCTCAATTCTTCCATCTGTTGCCTCCTCTCCTCCTGTCCCCACCCTCCCACCCAATGGTGGTAGCAGTCCCCCTTTTCTTTTTCCATAAACACTGAGCAAAAGTATTCATTCAGTGCTTCTGCCTGCTTCTCACCCTTTTCCATCCACTCCCCACCCCTTTTTATCCTCACTATTGTCTCCTTGCACTTCCTTTTCTCCCTGATATATCTGAGAAAGTCTTTCTGCCCCCTGTTAATTCCCTGCACTAATCTCAGCTCCCTCTGGGCCTTGGCTTCTCTCACTTTTCTGGTAACCTCTCTGGACCGTCTTGCATACTCCTCCCTCTCCACTTCCTTCCCTGTCCTTCTATACCTCTGGTGCACCTCTAGTTTTTCTCTCACCACCTCCACTACTTCGCTGTTCAACCAGCAAAATAATCTCACCCAGGAGAAGCATATACACTGTGAACAATGCAGGGAACAGGACTGACCCTTGGGGAACTGCACATCATAGGAGCTTTGGGCAGAAGGAGAAATTCCCCATCACTACCCTCTGTGTCCTGCTCATGAGAAAGGACTTAAACCAGTTGATGACAGTACCAGTGAATCCACAGAGTTCCCTGAGTTGATCCAGCAGCACTGCATGATCCACAGTGTCAAAAGTTGAACACAGATTGGTCTTTCAGCTCAGCTGAAGCACTACCACTTTCAGCACTGGCAGCCTGGGTTTGGGAATGACCTCATGTTGTCGGGAGTCAGCCTGGTGGAGGTAGGCAGAGTGTCCATTTAGATGCATGCCATGTCCAGGTGGGGGAGGGTTTACTGGTGCAGTGTAGGCATGCTCTGCTTGCCTCATAACCGGTGAAAGCATGGGTGGAGAGGCATCAGCTCCAGAAGTGAGTACTGGGAGGGGGAAGGCACTGTTAGACACTTGAGGATGGTGAGCTTCCGCTCATCATCCATCTGGACTTCCATCCTCATGCTGGTGCCCACACGGGGTGGAAACTACAAAGGGGGGACAAGGGATCTTGGTGGCTGAATGAAGTTGAATCCCAGTACACCAGGACTGCTGCCTGCCCAGACTATATGGTGACCCACTGTAAGCCAGGGCACAGCTGATGACCTCAGGGGATAAGTACTAGCTGATCCCCCTGAGGGCACCATCTAAGATCCTGGAGATAAAAGGTAAGTTAAAAAAAGCTGATACGCTGGCCCGGTGGCGCTGAGGGCTAAGGTGCTTGACACCACACCTCACACCCCACTGGCAACCAGGGTTTGGGAATGGACTCGGGCCACCGGGGGTCAGCAGGGGAGGAGAGGGATTGAGCATCCAAGGAACTGCTCTCCCTCTCCAGGGTAAGGGGGACATTAGTGTTTGGCATGCTTGTGGCCTCTAGTGGAGGCTGCGAAGTAGTGTGTCGACACTGCAAGCAAGGGGATGGAGAAGGGGAAGAAGCTAAGAGGAGCACGTGCGGACGCGTGCATGCTCCTCCACTGGTATCATTGCACACCTCCATCTCTGCAGGGGAGAAAATGCTCAAAATTGGAGTCCGCCTGAGGATGACGATTGTCCCCTAGCTACACCGCCGAGGGGCACCTCCACTGAACTGGATTCTGTCAGTGGGTTGAGTTGCTCCCCACCCCACCCACAATGAGGGGTAAGTCGTGGGGGCTGAGGAGAAAGGGGTCTAATTTCTGGTGGCACAGATGGGGGAGACGTCCAATGGCAGGGGTGGATTCTGGAAAAACAGCACTAACAAAAAGAAAAAAAAAAAAAAGCTGATGAAAGATCAAGGAGAATGAGTATTGACCAGTCTCTTCTATCTCTCGCCCTGAGGAGATCATTTTGCACCCTGACTAACGCTGTTTCAGTCCTATGCCTAGACCAAAATCCAGACTGGAATAACTCATAGGTGTCATTGGCTACAAGGTGCACCTCCAACTGTAGAGCCACCACTTTCTCAATAACTTTACCCAGAAATGGGAGGTTGGAGATAGGTCAATAATTTGCCAAGACATCAGGGTCACATGAAGGTTTCTTCAGAAGGGGCTTTTACCTCAATGATCTCTGCCACCCCCACCATCCTATACTCACCCGAACCAATAGGAGAGCCTCTGACAATGCTCAGCCCAACACTGTGGGGCTGCTCCTGCCCCACCATGGAGATCTCATTCCTAATGATGGACACCCTGTCAGAGAAGAACTGAGTAAACTTTTCACACTGAGCTACTGAAATTGCTCTTTTCAGCTGTAGACGTGCAGGATGAAGAAGCCTGTTTACAGTCTGAATGAGCAAAGCTGGTCAGTTCCTCCCTGCAGCAATCTCCTTGGACATGAACACTGCCTTCATATGGTTGATTGCCCTTTGATAGTCACAGTAGTGAATTCTGAAAGCCAATTTGTCCTCCTCAGACTGAGTTCTCTGCCAGCAGCACTGCAACCTCCAAGCCCTGGTCTTCATCTTCTTGAGACCCCATCAAACCACAGAGGTCTCAAGCGAGAAGACCTGTGTTGTATATGGATTGGTGCAATGGAGTCGAGTGCCTTAGTGACAGCACTATTATAGGCTGCCACTGCATTACCCTCACCTGCTACAAAAGTGGCCTCGACACCAGAAATATCCACTATGCAATAATTGTAGTTGGTGGCATTCCTATAACTAAATTGGTAAAGAAAAAAACTCTATATAATGGGGTAGGCAAGTCTGTGATCATGGGAGCTCAAAGATTACATCATTTTTCAGTCGAGTCACAATTAAACTGGTTACCTTTAAATTTAAAATCAGACTTCACAATGCCAATAATTATATACTAGCTCTTGACAAGAGAATTCCTGTGTTGCTAAATAGACCAGCTGAAGTTTAACGCCAATAATTTCCTCTCATGAGCTTCATCAGAAAAGCTTCTTCCAATTCTTTTTGTTCTACTAGCTGAAAAAAATCTCATTTGGCCCTCATACTGCCACAATTTGTAATAATCTTCCCTCATCATTAAGATTTTTTGCCCAGTCTGCTACACCTTTTGCTGCAGTTCTTAATTATTTTCTCTTATCTATCACCAAGTGTACCTATTTTATATGGAATTTGTCTTATTATCACTGCAGTATGCATGACACACTTCCCATAATAATGTACTTACATTAACTTAATTTTCTTTGTACTCACATAATGATTTATGTTTGGGACACTCCTGAAAAATGAACCTGGTACCAGTAAGTATTTATCCAGTTAATGAATAAATAGAGCAGTGCAGAATGAGAAGATTCCAAATTCATGTAATTTTGATGGCATTTTGCTAAATTCCATGAAATTCTGTGGCCTCAAACTCAAAAACGTGGATGTTTGCAACTTATCTGCTCTTACAGGCACAGACTTAACATTTGCCATGTATATCCAGGGTTCTATGTGATAACAGCAATCGCGGAATAGCGATCACAGCTTGAGCAAGTGTACATCGCCGAAAATGAATTTTAGCGCTGTACACTCACAGCAAACTGCAAGAGGGTGCCAGAGATCTATGGGTTTCTTTTTATGCGGGAGGGACTTCACCCACCCGCACCCACCCGCACCCTACTACTAAAGAATTCTCAACTCCAGAGGGGTGCATTTTGGGGGTGGGGGGGTGTAAAACTTAAAAAAAAATAAAAAAACCCGACTGACGCAAAAACAGTATCGCATCCAGAACCGAATTCGGCACTCTTCCAACCCCAGCCTGCCACCTACCCATGACGCCACACAGCCAGCTTGGCTGCCCACCACTGCACTACACCACACAAACCCTCACTCCCCTTCTGTCCATCACACAGTATGGTACCTCCCCTCCCGTGAGCGTGTATACATAGCAACATCCCATCGCTATATTCAGTGGTCGCACCTCTTCCAGGTAGCCCTGTGCACAGGTGCTGTGATTGAGTCACCCTTTTTGAAAGCAATCAATCACAGTTGCTTGTGCATGAGATACCCATATCCGGGCCCACATTTTTAAAAGACATAAGCGGTGTATCCCTGGCACAAACAGAGATAAGTCGCTCATCTCAGAAGTTGCTCAAAACTCCAATATTCAAAGGAGGGAGATGAGCCACCCAAATCAAGATGGCCCATGGCACAAAGTTAATGTATGCCGCCCAAGTTGAGGGGGCATTCCCATGAATATCCAGCACAATGGGATATTCAGAAGAGATGGGCTGCCCAAGTGCAGGAGATGAATGGCACAAAGTTAGTCATGGAAAAAGCATGCCTAACTTCTGGTCACACACAGGCATGCTGCAGAAGTGCACACATCAGCATAGCAGCCTGCCATCCCCTGCAGCACAGTGGCACCCCTCCAGCCTCATTATCCGATGCCCATGTATGGGAGGAAAGAGCCCATATCCCCTAGTCCAGGGTACCCCCCTGCCCAGTGCTTGACACAATAAGAAGTAGGATTCCATCCCCCATTCCACAGTTCAAGGATACCCCCTGCCCTGTGCCCAGCACATTAAAGACAAAATAATCCCCCCCCGTTTCATAGTGTAGGGTACCCCCCTCCCTGCCCAAACCATAGTTCAGTGCACAAAACTGGCCACATCCCCATCCCTACACTGTAGTGCACCCCCGACCCCATCCTATTCCCAGCGTGCATTGTGAACACCCTCATCCTTAAAGTGCCATAGTGATGCGCCCCCCTTCCCTGTACTCCAATACCAATGCAACAAAACCCCCAACCCATACGGTGCGGTAAAATAGGCATCCTTAACCCCTCATCAATCCGCTATCCAAATATGTCCATAATGCAGATTCACATATGTTTCCATAGTTCCCACCCCCCACCCTGGTGAGGCAGGAACCTTCCCTGCACCCATGCCAGTGACTGTCTCAGCCCTCTGCTCACCACTATGGCCAGCCACCAACTGAACAGTCCAGTTATGGAACTTTACAGTATACATACTCAACCAATGAGCATTCCTGCCTACCAGGGTGGGGGGCCACTATGCTATGGAAACATATGCGAACCTGCATTATGGACGTACTGGGATCATGGATCAGTGAAGGGTTAGGGATGCCTATGTTACCACATGGCATGTGGTGGGAGTTTTGTCAGACTGGGATCTGGGTACAGGGGTGAGGGGTGTATCACTATGGTACTTTAGGGATGAGGGTGTTCACAATGCACTCGAGGAATGGAACAGGGTGGGGGCACCACTTTGGAAACACGGGGCATTCACTGTTGTGGGCATGGGGCACCAGTGCTGTGTGGGACTGCAGACCCCCATCAGGATTGGGGGTGTTTGGTGGCTGGGGAGTTCAGGGCTGGGTGGGGGGAAACAGATATGTTGGTAATGGAGGGGCTGGGGGCAGTCCATGCAGGGAAGGGAAGGGGTTACACTGGTGTACCTGGGCCTATAGGGGGACTGGCCTGTCATGGCTTATCAGGGCTGGCCTGGCACATCCTGCCGGGTGCAGCTATGCAAATGGGCCCATAATGAGCAGGCAAATATCCCGTTTGTGTCTTGCATGCCAAATGGATCCATTTGCATATCCAGCTGAATATCACTATTCAGGGTGCAGCACATCCCCCATTGGCAGTATTCAGGCCATTCCTGGGATGCACCTGGTGCACTGGCTACCACCCCCTTTGCGCTGCCCAGATTGGCATATTCAAGCAGGATGCGCGATCTGCTGGGATTGCACATCTTGTTTGAATATACCGTTTTTTTTCCACTGGTGCAAATATTTGGGCAGTGCAAGTAGATGCACCGTGCATCTGCTGACTTTTGAATATCCTGGCCCTGATGTGTATCCTGGTATCTAACACAACTGGATAAATTGGTTTAGCAGTTTCAAATTTACAATGAAACCAAAAACAAAACAAATGGGTAGCATTTTCTCAAATATTTATGGTAGCATATAGAAGAATCATCCAGAATTCTTTTTATTGAATTTAATATTCACAATGCACGTATCAATACTTCATTTGATAAGATGAACTGAGCTTTTTGCAGTCCTACTGTTCCTCTCTGGCTATTTTGCCCCCCCCCAGCATAGCCAGGTTGACTCAGTAGAACTGCTGATCCCTCTGATAGCCTATTGGTTCTTTACAGTAACAGAATCCCTTAAAATGAGAGTCACCTACTCATTTTCCTATCAATCTATCCATTGGAATAGCCAGAATTCCTCCTTCCTGGTGCCCCAATGTTTTCCTCCACTATATCTTTATGAGTACCTCTAAGTCCCAGGCTTGCATGTATGTCAGGCTCTTTGGAGGATCAATTTACTGGGTATAATCCTTATGTATCCTGCATTCAGGTTGGAATTGTTGCCACTCTGTGCTTCCTTGCTTCAACTCGGGGGTCCATCACTGGTGTGCTACCCAGCTCAGCTGTCCAATTCTTAGTGAACTGTGCATCTAACTCCTGAATTTGGTGACTCCCTGCATTATTTGCCTCTCATGCCCCTATCCTTTAATTTGAATCCCCTGATAAGGACAAGTGAAAATAGCAAATTCCAATTTTATGGAATTTTCATGAAATTCCACAATTTGGCTTTAAGTACAGATGTTATTTTGCAATTTTGGGGAGCAACAATTAATAAAATTGGCACACACAGTCTATTTCTAAGCTCTAATCACCTGCCAAATTTAACAGAATTCTATTCTCCAGTTTTTAGGTTTATTGGGTTTTATAAGTTTGCAGTTTACATTCTTGCAAAAGTTAATTTTAAAATGTGAAAGTATGACTATTTTTAATTCAGTCCCATTTAAATCTGTACATATGAAATTTGTCAGAAATGACCATGTGAAATAGTTATTTAAATGTTTCAAATCTAGTTAAATTTGGATATGTTTTAAAATTAGAGAGAAATAACTGAAATTTAAATTTTGAAAACAAGTTTGGCAGGCTATAACTCAATCCCATGTGATGCTAGAAATGTGAAACTATGTACCTATATAAATGTAGTGATAACCTGCATACCTATACATTTTGATATCATTTCAATAAATACTATCAAAATTATATTAAAATAAAAGAAATATAAATATTGGCAAACTTTTGGTTACCTATAACTGCCCCCATTGAAGCTTGAGACATAAAACATGGTGCACATACTCATGTTGTAAGTTTCTTTATATCCAGAAACTGCAGAGAAATTTGGATACAAAATGTTAAAATTAAATTGAAATAACTAAAAATTCAATTTTGATTAAATTAACTCTGCACCCTTTCAACCTATGACCCTGAAATTTGGTGGACTTATTTTAGCTGTCATTAACTGTCAGTGTACCAAATTTATTGTCAATTGAATGCATAGTTTAGAGCAAAATAACTGACATTTATAATGTGGCAAAATTTCACAGAATTTTCATGCAAATTCTGCAGATTTCCATGGAATTGGAAAGGTAATTCCATGAGCATTCCAGAGGCAGAATTTTATATTCTGCACAGCTCTATGAATAAATAAACTAGAGCTGGATAACATGGAAAGCAAGATGCACACAATACCTCACAGTGGACTACTATGTAAATTGAGATGGTAACAGAGGGGAAAGGGGCATAACATTAAACATTAATTCTGAAGTACTGCAAGTGGTTAGAAGGCCTTTCAAACTTGAATCAGGCATGTTACAAAAGTAAGCAAAGGGTAAATGAGCAGTTGGGAAATCCCAAAAAAGTAAAATGCTTACAATCATCTGAAACTGCTGTTGTTTTCATGTAACCTCCCCTAAGGCTTCTGTAACTTTAAGGCTACCTTGCTACTCACTCATCAAAGGCATTAGTTGATGCCCATGGAGCTGACTTTGCAATTTTTCTGACCAGACCATGAATCACCCAATTATTACAGTACCCGAAATGTATGTGAATTTGTACCTATTCTGGCCTGGTTTGGGACACGCATTTGTGTTACTGTACAACTATACAGTTTGTGTACCGTAAATTAGGACATTTGTGGAAGACCACATTTGGACATCAATTTGGTAGCTATTTTTGTCACTGGTTATGGTGTCAGAGGACAACTGGCCAAACAATCAGAATAAGCTGTGTAAGGAGAAAGCCACAATGACTCTAAGACTCATGATGCCCAGTATCTAATTAATTCAGTCACAGTGTGGTTGCCACATGTCTGGTTTTGGACCAGATCATCTAGATTTTATGGTCCTTATCCAGTTGTCAGGTTTTTTCCAGAGATAGTCTAGTTTATTAACCATTTTTAGTAGTCACAAGCTCCTAAAACAGATTCTGTCAAATGATTAAATGTTTTGGCTACATGTCCAAGCTAAAAATAGATTATGAAGTCATAGAGACCTTTGCTTGTAAAACCAGTCAACCTGGGAGGTATAAAATATGACTGTTAGAACCATTAACAGTATATTTCCACAGTTGTGTCCTCTCTCCATTTTACATATAGTCTTTCACAACTCTAATAAAGTGTTCCTCACATTACAAATGGCTTTGGAGGAGAAGCAATGTATTCACCTGTTACAAAAGGGGTAGTGCTTGTGGTGAAGTTTGGGATTTGTGTTATTATCCAGTTTTCACTTCATTCAGCTGTGGCAGCTGTAACCACCAATCTGTGACGGTGTTTGTCATACAGACCAACAATCTATTCATGGTAGTGACTGAGGGTGAAGTGGTTTGAAGGAGGTGGCCATCCAACTGCACTTTCAGCTACAGTATTTTCCCAATAAAGTGTTATCCAGCATCAGATTCCACTTCCTTCATGACTGAAGATATGTTGATGCTACAGTCACAGTGCCATCAACCACAGCTAATCATAATGTTTGGTATCACTTGGTGTCTTTAAGTGCTATAAATAATGACTTATTTTTAATTGGAAGTTCATTTATTTATGTGATTTGTTTAATATGTTTTTATGTAAAGTGCTTTGATAGCCCAAATTGCGCTATATAAATAAAAATTATTATTGTTATAAATAAATTGTTGTCTGCAGGGGTGATAAAGAGTAAGCAGATAGTATTGCAGAAACAGCACTATGGGTGTGTGAGTTTACATAGCTGTTTAGGCCTATGGGTTCTAGTGGTCAGCTGGCATATTGCAAGAAGACAGCAAGTGCAAAGTTATGGCCATAACTATTCTTGATGGTTCATCAGTTACGATAGTAATTTGTATGACAAGACATGAGGAAGCTTGATGCTCGGAACAACTGTACAACAACATAAGTGTACATATACAGTAGTTTATCCACATCGGGTATCGGGTCACAAGGCACATACCGTATCCTAACAATGGGGTGTGAAAGGTTACTTTATTAGCAATAAGAGAAACACATGCAATCTTAAAATGCCCCACCATTGACCAAAATGTACTGTGGGTCATTAAATTCTCAGCAAAACATCATAAACAAACTCCATTGATAGACAAAATGTGTGTACCTTATAGTTAGCACATTAACTCTGGGTGTGAGGTCACACTGTATCTGCCACACTTATACTCCACAACAGTAATGTATGTCATCCATTCATTATGGGCAAGGGGTCACAAGTACATAAGTGTAGGGTCATAGTGCTTCCTTCCTCACCCTGCTGTGCTGTGCTGTGCTGTGGCAAGATGGGGAAAAGAAAAACTTAAAAGCACCTCACCATATGCATTGGAGAACAATGCTGCCAGTTTCTTTGACAATCTGCTGTGAGTCTATAGAGGGATGGGTATAGGGACCAGGAGGGAAAAATAAGAACATTAGAACCTAAGAAGATAATGGCAGATGGGGACCTTCTGATCCATCTAGTCTGTCCATGCATCCTACCCCTGCCCCTATACTGTAGGTTGCTTGTTTTGAATTTACCAAAGTATCAGTCCCATGCATGTTCAAATTTATTCATTGCCTTTGCTGCAACCATATCTGGGGAAGGCTGTTCCATGGGTCTGTCACCCTTTCAGTGAAAAAGTACTTCCAGAAATTATTTCTTAGCCTCCTCCGTCTCAGGCATAGGTTATGCCCGCTAGTACACACCACTTTGTTGGCCTAGAAGAGGTTGTCTGCCTGAACAGTGTTTATACCTTTGATGAACTTGAATGTTTCTATCATGTCCCCCTTGTCCCTTCTCTGTTCAAGGGAGTACAAGTTCAAGTCTGAGTCTAGATACATGTGGTTCGTGATGGAGGCCCTGCACCATCTTAGTGGCCCTTCTCTGAATAGTCTCCAAATGCTCCTTGCCCTTCTTTAGGTGGGGCCTCCAGAACAGGACACAGTATTCCAGGTGTGGCCTCACAAATGTTTTATTGGGTGATATGATTACTTCTTGTTTCCTGCTCATAATTCCCCTGCCTATGTATCCGAGGATACTGCTTGCCTTTCATGTTGCTTTTTTGCATTGTTTCACTACTTTAAGATCATCTGATATGATTATGCCTAAGTCCCTCCCAGTCTTGGTCACCTCTAGAGTATGCCCACCTAGGATATACTGTATTTCTGGGTTCTGTTTAACCAGGTGCATCACTTTGTATTTTTTAGCACTGAATCTAGGTTGCCAGTCTTTGGACCACTGTTCAAGTCTTTTAAGATTTTCTATCATGCTAGAGGCTCCCTGTAGAGTATCCATCCCTATTACAGAGTTTTGTATCATCTCCAAATGTGCAGATTTTACGCTCTAGACCAACAGCAATGTCACTGATGAATATGTTGAAGAGGATTGGACCCAGCACTGACCCCTGAGGCATTCAGCTGGTCACATAACCCTCTTTGGACATGGCACCATTTATAATGACCTTCTAAATCCTATCTTGCAGCCAGTGTGCAGTCCCGCTTACTGTCTTATGACCAACACCTGTGTGTTCAAGTGTGATTAGCCTACTGTGCGGGATGGTGTCAAAGGCTTTGCTGAAGTCCAGGAATACCACATCCACTATCCCACGCTGGTCAACTCTCCTGTACACTCAGTCAAAGAACTTGATCAGGTTAGTCTGGCGTGATCAGTCTGCGGTGAACCTGTGTTGTTTGGGATCGAGTTTTCTTGCCCTGTTTAGGAAGTTTATTATCCACTCTTTAAGGAGCGTCTCCATGATTTTACACGCTACCAAGGTCAAGCTGACCGGACAGTAGTTACCTGCCTCCTACGTGCTGCCACTCCTGTACAAGGGCACCACTGTTGTCCTCTTCCAATCTTGTGGCACCCTACCACTTTCTAGAGATTCATTATATAATTCTGCTAATGGTGAGGCTAATTCCTCTCAAAGCTCTCTCAATATTCTTGAATGAATTCCATCTGGTCCCAAAGCTATGTCTGTCTTCAGTTTCTCCAGTTCTTTCAGCACCCTTTCCCTTGTGAAAGGACTTGTGTCTGCACCCTCTGTATGGTGCTCTGTTATATTTGATGTTGGCCCACTGCCATTTAGCTCATTTGTGAAGACTGAACAAAAGAATGCACTGAGTGCTTTAGCTTTGTCCTCATCTTTTTCCACTATCTGACCCTTGCTTGTTACTTTTCTGACTATCCCTCCTTTGTTCTTCCTTTTTTCACTGCTATATCTGAAAAAATATTTTATCCCCCTCCTTGACTCTGAGTGCTATTCTTTGCTGTGTTTCAGCTTTTGCCAGTCTGATAGTTTTTCCAGCCTCCTTGAGCTTCTCCCTGTAGAGCTCCCTGTCAACATCCCTCTGTGTCTCCTTGAACTGCCTAAAGACTTTTTTCTGTTCCCTAATCATTAGTGCTACCTCTTTAGAAAACCAGAGAGCGTTCCCCTTCCTTTTTGACTTAGCTATTAGCCATGTACAATCTGCAGTTACTGTGTTCAATGAGTCTTTTATGGACTTTCAGTGAGCTTCTACATCCCCTGTGATGCTGTTTCCTAACAATTCCTTTATACTGGCTGTCATTTTATGGAAATCTGCTTTTTTGAAATCAACCACTTTGTGTCTGGTGTGGCCTGAAACCTCCATATTATTCATTTGTAGCCAGACAGACCTGTGATCACTGGTGTCCCAGACTGATGCCGACATGGATGCTATGCTATTACAATTGCTCTTCTATGGGTCATTACCCTAACTCTTACTTTAGCTGGATATATTGAAATGAATCCTGGCCCCTTGACCTCCCTTAACACTCCTACCCCTTTTGCTACTCATCTCCTTCCTCAAGCTCAGGGCCTGTCAATCGTGCACCTGAATAGCCATAGCCTGCTAGCTAATCTCCCCGAGCTGGTAGTGCGGGTTCTGGCCAATAACCCAGACATCCTTGTACTATCTGAAACTTAGTTAAAACCAACTGTTCAGGACCAAAGCTGTGCCTTACCTGGATACAACATGCTCCGTGCTGAATGCGCATCCTCTAAAATAGGGGGTGGCCTGGCACTGTACTACAAGTCACACCTTAACGTCACACTGTTGCCATCCCCCTGTCTGAACTATAGCGAGGTACTGCATTTTCTCTTGCTCCTTGGGGGGGGCCAAGAAGTTGCATATACTTGGGGTATACTCACCCCCCCCATGACAGCAAACTTGGTCTTGAGGAGCTCACTGGTCAGATTCCTACCCTAATTAAGAACAATGAAGTGGTCTACCTGGGTAACTTTAATCTGGACTGGCTAGGTCCTAACTCCTCCTCACTTGCTTCAACAATCAGCTAGGCAAACCTTGAGCAACTCATCTCCTCCCTCACTCGGATAACCCAGAATAACCTCTATCACTCAATGAATGACTGGATCCTCATCAACCGAAAGGACTGCTATTCTTCTACCAGGGTTCTATCTGACACTATTAGTGACCACTACCCTGTCTACTGTGTAAGGGGTGTTTCCGCTGTCCATTCTCCACCTAAAATTCTGTCATTTTCCAACTTTTCCTATCTGAATACTGCGGCATTCCTACTTGATTTAAAACATGCTAACTGGTCTCCCCTATTTCAAACAAATGACATTAACCTAGCCACGGACCATTTCAGCTCCACTCTGCCAGCCTTACAGACTAAACATATCCCTGCCTTAACATGGAGGGCCAGGGGACAGATGACTAAGTGGCTGCAGCAGCCTCTCCTGCACCTAATCAAGGAATGGGACAAGGCTTGGCAAAAATTGAAATCCTCTTCTGCTCAATCCGACTTTGTCTCCTATCGTTCACTGCGTAATGCCTGCAAGAAAGAGGTCCGAGCTGCCATGAGCAATTACTACTGGAAACTCCTCCAGTCTTCTGCCTCTGACCCCAAGAAGTATTGGAGCCAGATCAATGAGATACTGGGGAACACCAGGCATCCAGCTTCCAAGGATATGCTAATAAATGATACTCTGTGCAACAACCCCCATACCATAGCCAATGCTTTTAACTCACTTTTCACCGAGGCTCCAAATATCTCCCCTTCAGGATCCCGTGATCCTATCCCCCCCCTTCAGCTCCTCCGCCACTTACCCTCTCTAATATAGTATGGTCAGATGTTCTCAGGCTACTTCAGTCCATCCCCCCCTGAAGTAGCCCCGGGACTGATGGTATTGAACCAAGGATAATTAGACTTGGTGCATACCTCCTCACTACCCCAGTCACCAGGTTGTTTAATTTGTCTATTTGCACGTCTACAGTGCCTACAGCTTGGAAAGCCGCCAAGGTTATACCAGTATTCAAGAAAGGTGACCCGAAAGTCCTAGCTAATTACCAGCCCATAGCCTTACTACCAATCCTCAGTAAGACGCTAGAGAAACTTATTCATCGCCAGATCTCCATGCACCTATTGAATTTTAATATTTAATCTCCCGCTCAACATGGCTTTAGGGCAGGACATAGCACCACCACTGCCCCCACGCTTCTCACCAGCGAGATTAAATCGAATATGGACAATGGTCTTCTCACTGGTGCTATCTTTATTGACCTCACCAAAGCATTTGACATGGTTAATCATCCATTGCTCCTGAACAAACTTAACTTATTAGGGGCCTCTGGATCTACCCTGTCCTGGTTCAGCAGCTACCTTTCCAACCAATCCCAATCCATCTCCTTCAGGAAAGTTCTTTCATCCCCTGCCCCTATCACCTGTGGCATCCCTCAAGGTTCCATTCTAGGACTTTTACTCTTCTCCATCTTTACTAATGATACTTCCTCCTCTCTTTCACACTCTCACTCCATCATGTATGCTGATGATTTGGTGCTCTACTCTGCCTCCCAGTCAGTCCTTGAAATTAACACTCACCTCTCCTCCTCGTTCCAGCTGATCCAGAACTGGCTCTCCTCCAACTCTCTCATTCTCAATTTGCCAAAGACTCAGGCCATGCTCTTTGGCTCTGCCAGGAAAGTCCATGCTGAGTCTACTAAGCTTCGTGTGCTTAGCTATGATGGGATGGTAGTTACATCGACAGATGCCTTCAGATACCTTGGAGTGACCTTAGATCCTGTGCTTCCTTTTTCTGCACATGTAAATGAGGTATGTTGATCTGTAAACACCAAGTTAGGTGCAGCCTACTGTGTGTGACACTCCCTTACCCCTGCTGCCAGAACCTCTGTGGCATGAGGGGTACTGCTTCTTAGGCTACTTTATGCTCTCCCTACTCTGTCTCATGCAAACGTGGGTATCCTTCATAAATGGGACACCTCCTATAACAACATCTGTAGATTTACCCTCTCTGCCCCTCGCTTTACCCACCACTGTCTCCTATACTCCTCACCGCATTGGTTGTCCCCTAAATCTCAGTGAACCTTCTCTATGGGTTGTTTTATTGACTCTATGAGTAGAGCCCCCCGCCCTGACAGTATCGCAGCCATGCTCACTCCCATGATCCATTCCCGAACTTTGAGGTCCTCTAATTCTCCATCCCTCTCTGCTTGACAAAAATGGGGGAGCTTGCTTTCACCCATTTCGCCCCCAAATTCTGGACCTCCCTACCTGCCTACCTAAAGGGCTTATCATCTCACTCAGCTTTTAAATCTGCACTTTTTCCCACCTTCATGCACTTGATTCCTGTGTCTGTACCTAATTCCTCTCTGTGCTCTGCGTCCTGCTTACTGGTTTCACTTACTCTACTGTGATTGCTCTCTTGACTGTCTTATAGCCCTAGCCTCACTGTTACAATACTACACCATCAACAGGTCTACAATGTTATCCCTGATTAAGTTATATCTCTGTGATCTCCTGTAGTTCTGTATTCACCCTGTATCTTGGAAAATCACACTTCGTGAACTGTATGTATGCACCTGTTTGTGAACTGTACTCTCTTGGGTCGTGCTTGAAAATAGGCAGGATTGTTGCCTAATGCACTTACCCGGTTACCAAAAGCTAATAAATAAATAAATAAAATATTCTGGGACCGTTAGGGAGAACCATATCCAGTGTTGCTTCATCCCAGGGGGGTATGTCCACTAGTTGGTTCATCCCTGATTTCTTTAGAGTGATAAGAAATTCTCTGCTCTTTTCTGTGGAAGCTGTGCAAGTGGATCAATCTATAGCTGGTAGATTGAAGTCCCCAACCACAAGCAGCTCCCCTTTGTCAGCCATTGTGTGAATGGTCTCAAGGAGCTCCTTGTTCACACCAGTGTCCTGAGCTGGGGGTCTGTATATGACACCCAGGTGGATAGGAGCCTTGCTCCCAGCTCCAAGAGTGACCCATAAGGCTTCTGCTTTGCTATGTTCCTCATGAATTTCTGTAGCCTTAATTCCTTCCTTGACAAATAACGCAACTCCCACTCCCCTCTTTGTTTTCTGGTCCTTTCAGAAAAGTGAGTAGCTAAGTATGCTAACATCCCAGGTGTGGTTTTCAGAGAACCACATTTCTGTGACTGCTACCCTGTCTAGTTGTACCTTTGACATAATAGCTGACAGTTCAGGGATTTTGCTTGAAAGGCTACAGGTGTTCATGCACATTGCTTTCCACTCTTGAATAATTGATCCACCTGGATGGCTACTTGTTTTTTGTTGTGGTTGTCCCCTGGGCCTTTGCACTTTTTTGGTTCAGTAAGGCTTTGTGACTTGTGATGCTGTCGGATGAAAATATCTTCCCTAGTTTTAATGTCTGAATGCTGGCATGCTCTTTCATCTGAGTCGTTATCAGGCGCTGATTCTGGTGTAGGGACCTGCTGGACGGAAGTGTTATACTTTGTGGATGTAGGAACCTGGTGGATGGAAATATGATGATTGTTGCTGATGACAGTATGCTTATATTGTTCATCCAAAAGAGTGCTGTAAGGAACTGATGGGGGAGGGGCAGGTGGCAACCTGGGTGATGTGCTGGGTACCTGAACCTCCTCCTCACCCTCTAGTTTAACTGACCGAGATGAACATCAAACGTCTGGCCTAGTGCCCTAGTTCCTTGTTTTGTAAAGTGTAGCCCATCGAATCTGAAGAACTCCATGTCCCAGATATTCTTTCAATTGCCAATTAAGTGGTGTCCTTTCTCTTGGAACAACTGTTTTAGCCAGCTGTTTAGTTCAGTAATGTCTCTTTTTCTGATTTTCTGCCTGTTTCCCCCTTTTCCCACACAGGAAGGATCTCAGAGAATGAGATGACGGACAAAATGAAAGATACTTCATCACCTAGCTTGGACAGATTTAACTTTGTTTGTTCTACAGATTGACTGACCTGGTCATTTGTGCCCATGTGGATGAGAACATGTGTCTTCTGTGGTGCCATGCATACAAGTTGTTCTATACAAATCTTGTGTCCCTCCATGCTGACATGCCAGAGAGGCACTTGACCATAACTATAGCATGATCCTGATGCTGGATGTGTGACTCCACTCCTCATATCATTGAGTCACCTAGTATAAGTATGTTTTTTTCTGCTTTGTGATTGTTTGGGTTGGAGCTGCACTTCCAGATTGTGAAGTGTTACTCCACAAACTGATGCTAGTTTTGTTTAATGACGTGAATGCTAGTGGGGTGAATCTGTTGTTCGAATTGTGTTACTCAATGACCTAGGTGTGGCTCCTTTGGATCCTTTGCATTTTGTGACTAACTGCCACTGTCCTGGTCTGTTAGTCATTTGGGGTAGGGATGCTTGCACAGTGTGAGCATGTTTAGGAGGCATAGTATTAGACCGCTGTGTGGTGTGGTGTAGTTGCAATCTAAGGCAATAGATTTCAGCATGTGCAGCCATTAGTTGGGATCTTAGGTCATTGATGGCTGTACATGTAGGGCAATGTCCCAACTGATTGAAAAAAGTCCTGGTAGAGAGGACTCAGCAGCATTGCAGTTAACAAAGTTAATCATTGTGGATGAAAGGTAGAAAGTGTGCTGTATACCTAGTGATGAGCAGACAAAAAGGCAAAAAGAGGTGAATAAAAATGTTTTATGTTGAAGTACCTAGTGCAGTGATGTCATAAGGAACTGCCTATAAAGGAACTGAGAACCCAGGGGTTGGTGGCATGAGGGGCAGGGTGAGTGGGAGCTGCCCTGGACCTCCAAAAACACTCAGCTATGTGCCAGAGCCAAAGCTGCCATCTGCCACCCCAACCTAAAAAGACAGAGAAGAATATTAATGCTGCTCTCCTGTGATGTCACGCCTTTGTTTATAGGAGTGGGAAGTACAGTTGGAAACAAATACAACAGGTAGTCACCTAAAAGAAAAGATGTAAAGTTAGTTATAGTAGCAATAAATCAAACCTTTAAAATAAAACAGCTACTAGCAACCTGTAAGAGGAATAAACACATCCAAAAGCCTGTGGGGAGGGTGAGTCTCGGGGGTGCTAGTTCACCCTGTTGTCAGGACAAGGGTAGTTCTCAATGGTGGCTGCTAATAGCAGCCTATACAGGGACAGCAGAAAAACTGAGTACTGGAGCTGAGGACAGGGCAGACCCAGAGAATTATACCTGCTAAGTGGCAGACGACTTCTGTTGGCATCCTTGTCCTCAGATAGCTTGCTTATCTCTCATGGAGTGGGTGTTTGTGTCACTCACTTGTATGCCTGGATTGTTACACGGAGCCACTTGCTTTAGGGCTCTGTTACTGCTGCTACAATCTCAGGTGTTGGGGAGCTGTGCTAGTACAGCCCCTGTTCTTCAGAAGTCACCGTTGGAGTGCAACACTATCCCTGGTGGGTCCCAATCTAGTAGCTACAGCAGAGACTAGAGATCCACTCTGCCCAGCTGCTATATCACGTGGAACCTGGAGTTAGAAGATCTGCTGGATGGAAATGAGAGCTGAGAGAGCAGCTGCTGTCTGGGTCTGAACAGAGCAAGCAAGGAGAGAAGCTGGCTTTGCGGAGAAAGGAGCCTGGACTGTGCACTCCAAGGGGAAATTCACCCAGGTAGAACTTCTGTCAAGGAATCCCTGCTTCTGAACCAGTCAGAGTTTGCCTTCCTTCCGTGATTCATCTCTCTCCCAGTTGTTGAAGATTAGTGAAGCTCAGCAGACAGTAAGGCTAGGGGCTGGACCACACTTGACATATGCCTCTTAGGGTTGCCCTTTGAGTCTGTAGGCAATACTGTATCTGCTATAGGTAAGTAATGATATGCAGACAATGGAAGGTTGAATAAAGATGCAATATACTGGAGTGTGCTGCACAGAGTGAATCCTGTGATTAACAAGATCAAGTTCATATGATACACATATCTCATTTTAGGGATTCCTAGCAGAAACTGGGGATATCATGATGTGCCAGACAGAGAGCAAAGTGGTCACTGCACCTGGACCCCACCTGACTATTTATCCACCAGTTCCAGCAGTGCTGGACAACTTATAAACAAGAGTGCTTAGTAAAGTAAGTAAGTTAAGAAACAAGTTAGATAAATATAAAGTTGAAATAATTAAACAAAACTTAAATAAGGACAACTGGGGCATTATTGGGGGCACACTGGACTCTGTTTGTGGATTCTAATCAGCCACTCATCAGGAGCACCCTGAAATATGACGAAACTGATTTTACTAGCAAGGCTGAGCAGGTCAGCCATTGTATTTGTAAATGGTTTTACAGAGGTTTGGTTACTCCTTGTTAACCTGCATTCCAACCATCAACTGTGAGTGTCAAATCAGACTACACTTTATAAATGGGGAGAAAGAAAGCTGATGTGTGGTCTGAGTATGAAAGGAGAATTAAACCACATTACCTCACCTCATACCAGCCGAATACGTAGAAATGAACATGGAATAGTGTAGGAGCTGATATAAAACTGGGCACCTGTGAAGTGCTTGTCAGGCTTTCTCAAATCTTGGCTGACATTTGGTAAGTAAGCACCCTTGTTTAAACTCTGATGAGAAGTAAACAGTTTGATAAATATAAATACCTAAAGTACTGGCCAGTTGGGGCAGTATTGGGGGGTGGGAGGTGGGCACACTGGACTTTGTTTATTGATTCCCGCTCAGTCACTCACTTGGAGCACCCTAAAATATGACTATAAAAATGGTCTCAGAAATGTTGCACTCTGTCTGTCAGCATTTTGAGACCCATACATTAACATCTGTTACACTGTCATGTACAGTCTGATCAGCAATGTGCATGTATTCTTCCTGTCAGCTTTCCATACTCATTGCTAAATGACTGGAATGATGCATTCTGATTCTGAACCAACAATCTTTAGCAGATAGTGGATGAAATATTTTATGAATAATATCATGCTCAAGGAGGAAAATATTCAAAAGGTACATTTCTAACATTTTTCTTTTGGAGTAATTTTTATGATAGCAATAAGGCACAAGCAGGAGTTAGATAACCATTGATTAATCACCCCTTAGGGAAATGTGGCATTCAGCTGTGCCTTGTGCCACATTATGCCCCTAGTGAGTAATTAGCAGACTATTAAATATAACCCCTGGTTATGTCTTATTGATTGCTTAATTAAACAGATTTAAGCAACCAAAGTTGAGCAGGTTTAATTGTGTATTTGTAGCTGATTAAAAGGAAGTGTGGCTACACTTTTTTTAAATTGCTCCCTAATAACCATTGGGGAACATCAATTCAGGCTGCACATTATAAGAGACAAGGAGGCAGGAGAGTGGTCTGAGTATAAAAGGAAAATGAAACCACAGGACTTCAATTTGTATCAGCCAGGTAAATAAAAATAAATATTTAATGGTGTAGGACCTGACAGAACAGGATCACTGTGATGTCATACTCAGGAATTCACAAATCTCAGATGAATTTTGTTAGCTACTGTATGCACCCTTGTTTAAAGTATCAAAAGAAGGAGTAATTGGTTAGATAAATAGGAATAAAGAATCTCAAATATAGGACAGTTGGGTCCGAATCTGGGAACACACTAGACTCTGTTGATTCTGATCAGCCATTCAACAGGAGCACCCTAAAATATAACTAAGCTGACGGAACTAGACTGTAGACTAGGAGGCAGTATAGCACAGTGGTTTAAGGCTCTGAGCTGCAGAAGACAGTATAGCACAGTGGTTTAAGGCTCTGAGCTGTAAATCTGGAGGCCTGGGTTTGAATCCCACAGCCCCCACTTGCATACTGTGTGACCCCGAACAAGTCACTTAACTCCCTGTGCTCCCAGATTGCACCTGTAAACAAACTTTCAGCTTAATGTGTCTCACCTGGTTAAACAATTGGGAAAAAAAGAGATGTGAGCATATTATATCTTGTATTTGTAAGAAAGTGATGTCACCCACATACTGCAGTGACATATGATGAAGAAAATGCTATTCTTGATGGAGGGAGGAAGAAAGAGGATGATGAAGAAAAAGTGTTCTTTTTAGAACCAGTCGACTTCTATGTTTTTTATTTAGACAATAATTAGTTATTCTTCTTCTTCAATATGGGTTACTTTGTTTGTTGAGAAAATATGATTTGTGATGAATGGTGGAAGAGGAATAGGATGAACAGGATGTTTTGTTTTCAGAATCAACTGGCTTCGATGGCTTTTATTGTAGTGTGATTATTTTAAATCATTATTATAATTCCAAAATGTGGCTTTATTTAAATGTCAAGAAAACATGATTTGTGATGGTGGTAGGAGCATGGTGATAATGATGATGATGATGATGATGAAGATTAATTGTTTTCAGAAGCAAGATTTGAGGTAAGATGCCCCTGGAACTGCCTATACTTGAAGAAGCACAGCTGTAGGAAGTGGCCTTAGTGAC
Organism: Neoceratodus forsteri; assembly: GCA_016271365.2. Lineage (NCBI taxonomy): Eukaryota > Metazoa > Chordata > Ceratodontiformes > Ceratodontidae > Neoceratodus > Neoceratodus forsteri. Next base: position 1,499,873,178 of record CM057456.1, read on the forward strand.
TCCAGTGTTTAAGAGTGGTGATCATTCATTCCTCACTGGGAAACTATAGACCCATCTTGATTCTCCCACCTCTATCAAAGGCTCTTGAAAAGATAGTCCTAGATCAATTGGCAGAATATCTTGAACAGTATAACACACAGTGCCCACAGCAACATGGGTTTTGCCAAGGACACAGCACTACTACTGCTCTGCTTGAGTTTACAGGCTATATTCACGATTTCCTTGAGCATGGCACACTAATAGGTGCTACATTTATTGGCCTGTCTGAAGTGTTCGACACAGTTAATCATGACCTTCTAGTTGAGCAGCTTGTAGCTATTGGTCTTTCTAAGGACACTGTCAGATGGTTCAAGAGCTATATCTTGAACAGCTCTCAACAAGTTAGGATTGATAGTGTCTTATCAGATGGAAGACCAGTTCACTCTGGTGTGCCCCAGGGCACCATATTGGGTCCCCTAATGTTTAGCATATTTCTAAATCAACTCCCACTCACCTCTCACAGTCAAATTTTGCTACATGAAGACGATGCGGTACTATTTGCTAATGACACTGACCCTACTGCACTGGAACACACACTGCAGGACAGTTTCACTGAAGTTGAAAGATGTTTTGGGGACCATAAACTCATTATGAATTATAAAAAAAAAAAAGACTATAATGTTTTCCAGTCCATAGAACAGGTATCAAACACACACCCTCACCGTAATGAATGAGGCTGGTGCTCCACTGGAATTTGCTCATCAGTTTAAATACCTGGGAGTTACAGTTGACAGCTCCATGCTTTATGTCTACCATATTGACAATATTGTAAAAGCCCTCAATATACGTATTGATCTACTACACAGGCGTAAGCATAGTCTTACCCCCCGAAGCTCTCAACCTGGCCATCCATAGCTCAGTGGTCTCTCTTGTTGAGTATGGAATTGTAATCTATGGTTCTGCAATGGACACAGCCCTTCACCACATCAAAGTCACCTTAAATAAGACATGTCATCTCTCCACCAGCTCCGAGCAACAAACACACACATGCGACCTCTACGCCTGTGTTAACTGGCTCCAGTTCATGGGCAGGCTCATGTATCAAACCTGCTTGTTGGCAACAATGTGAGTCTGGGCTTGCTTCCCGCTGGTGTTCAGAAGCTCCTCACCCCCTATGAAAGTAGTCATTCCACCAGAAGCTCAGAGAGCATGGTTTTCAAGATTCCTAGAGGTTGCGCCTCTCTAGAACAAAGAGCTTTTGCCTACCTGGTGCCAAAATAGATTAACGATTGGCCTTTCTAGCATCTCTTCTAAATCAATGCTAGGCCCTTTTAAATGTGGGCTCCAAAATCATCTGGTTGCTAATGCCAATTGTGACTGCTTCCTTTAGTGCCTCCTGGATACTCTTTTTGTATCCAGCCAGTGTTCCGCCTGGTCTCCTACTATTTCTTCCACTACTTCTCTCCTTCCCCAATCCAAATGTCACTAGTTTTTTTCTTCTTATCCCCTCTCTTCTTCCTACCCTCCCTCCGCTCCTCCCTTTCATTCCTACATTCTTTCTGCCCTTATCTCATCACCACTTGACCTGCTATCTGTTACATAGTAATGGCCTTGCTTCCCCCAGTGCTCGGTACCTCTGTGTGCTCACAATCACTAGTGACGAGGCCTATTTGGGCTGTTGTATTCTATACCTCTAGGCACTACTTGTAGTGTATTCTCTATGTAGATTGTAATCTCTCTCTCTCTCTCTCTTTTGCCCCCTACAGCCTGTGTTTGTCCTCTCCCTGTGTTACCTTCCACCATCCTCTCTTATTTCCTGGAGTTTTTGTACACAGTTTATAAAGTGTTATTGCCTAGTTACAATTCTGTACATATTTTGACCATTGTTGTTTTTCCTATTCTCACTGCTAAACTGTAATTTGTTCTTGACCCACCGTTTGTATAACTCTGACGTGGAACCTATGTAATGAGCTTGTTCTCAAAGAGGTTTAATCTGAGATCTAAATAAATAAATAAATAAAAGTTTGGCAGTTTCATGTAGGCATGTAATGTCTCGGGCAGTGTTCTTAATTTTTTGTAACAAGTTCAGTACCAGCTGGGGTGCATATGCTGGTTCTGGCTTTTGGTTGTTGGGTCCTTCATGACTCAGTGCCAGACTGGTCCTTCATGATGCATCAGTTGGCAAAGGCTGTTGCCACTCATGGTGATGGTATACTTCAATACACTATCTTATCCCACTACTTCCCATACCTAACCAGACACAACTATCCCTGCTGCTACTACGGCTGCTGGTACAAATGGCCTGAGTGGGTATCAGTAGTGGATGTGGCTGTAAGAGGATGCCATGCTGATGTTTTAAGTCATCAGTCAGGACATTTATCCGTAAAGTTTGAGTACACTTCTTTGAACCCAAACAGTCTGCTGGCGGACCTGCTGCCTTAAACAGTGCAATCTCTCCTCTTCTCTGCAGCATGATTTCGCTAGCCTGTCTGCCAGGGAACACAGTTAAGTGCAGCAAAAACTAGTTGACTAGAAGGACAATGCATGATTCTCCGATGATTCCAAGAGGTTTCTTATTAAAAGTCAGTTATTTGCAGATAAAAGGAGCTCCTTTAGTAGCCATCATGTCTGGCCTTTCCCTTTAAAAGATAGCTGGAAATAGCATTGTAATGTGACAAGCACAATGAGCGTTCACTATGCTGTGTCATGATGTTGGAGTACCATGGTGCTGAAGGGGAAACCAAGTTCCATTCAGCCTGCTTTGGTGGTGTCTAGAATGCTGCATTTCAGCAATTCACCGAAGTTAAGTTTGGCATTGGCTCATCCTTTGTTTGGACTATTGTTCCAGATATCATTAGCGATATGCACATAACCCCCCTCTGCCTCCTTCACCATCTGCATTTGTACTGCCTCATACATACTGTTGAGAACATGGCTGAAAAATCTGAGGTTAGTTGGAATGTTGTATTTGGGTTTCAATTCATGAAACAGACTTTAAAAGTGGGTGTCTTCTATGGTGGAGAGTGGCTGAAGATCAGGAGCCATCATTTTCGTAATGAGTTTTGCCATTTGGACAGAGCTTGGGCAAGCTGGTCACACAGTTTGGAATGGGCGTGCAATGATTCAGCTGGTGTAGTTTATCCGCAAAAGAAAAAAATCAGAAGTGCTGTTGGTACATACACAGAATCCAGTTCCAGCAGGTGGTGGCTGCAGTGGTGCTTTTGAAGCAGCACCAGTGACCAAGGATGCATCAGTTGGCAGCTATGGCTGCCATGGGGCTGCATTTCTTGGACAAATCATCCAATCCCACCACTTCCCACACTGGACTGTCACTGCTGCCATGTCTGCTGCTGACTCATCTAACCAGACTAGGGACTGGAATGGATATGATTTGTCTATAGCCCCCTACCAAACACCAAGTCTTGTCCGGTGACTCCCAGTGCCTGCCGCTCACCTGTCCAGCTGTCCATCCCTGAAGCCTGGAAGGTATGGGTTCCAACGTGATGATTTTTTCAAATCTGGCACCTTTTAAGGGAAAGGGAACATTGTTTAATCAGGGGTAGCACACTAAGCCAAAGCTTGTTTCCAGGTGCAACCTGAGAGCACAAGGTTGTTAAGTGACTTTCTCAGGATCACACAGAATGCACCTTGGTTGCTGTGGGATTCAAATCCAGGTCTCCAGAGCTGTAGCTCAGAGCCTTAACCCACTGCGCTATACTGCCTCCTAATTTAATTTAATTTACAGAGCACAAATCCTCTCCTTGAATGCTGATCTGCCCCTGAATTTCTCACTCGCTTCCTGAGCTGATTTTCACTGTGCTTGCTGTTACTGGTTTTACTGGCAGCTTACTCAAATTACTCTTTTAAATTGCACTACTGTTTTAATTGATTCATTTGTTCTTTATAATTTTTCCTTTTTTTCCTCTTTCTGCCCCCCCCGTCCTGCTGCTTTCTTAGCCCAGCTTCCAGTACACACCATCCCCCTGCTGTGATCCCTCACCCAGATTTGCTTAACAGCCCTTTCTCCTTTGTCTGGTGTATTTTTCTCTCCCTATCTAAACTGTTCCCTTTCTTTCCTTCCCTGGGCTCTTTTTTTTTTACATTCAGAAGTAACAAAAGATCACGGAAATGCTCCTCACTAAAGAAGGACTAGACACACCATTGCTTCAGCAAATGAGCTTTTTACTGAAACAGGCAGAATTATTCCAGTAAAAATACAAACATTGCAAAGTGAGTGGGTTCAAGCAAGTGCAGGCAATGGCCAGCCAAATGCAGTGGCACAGTGCCTTGCTCTGAGGATTCATCAGGGGCCTCCATCTGTTTCTACAGAAGGGTGCATTTGTTTCCTATCATTCAGGTGGTAGCAAACTGAGATGGTGTGGTGATCAGAGAGGCTATGCCACTCACCATCACATGGAGAGGGGCAATGCCTGCTTAGGTAAGTGAGAGGACACTGGGGTGGGGGAGGAAGGATCTTAGTGAGTGTGACAAGGAGGGTTTTGATTTTCAGTCAGGAGTTGGGATCCAGTAGACATGAGGGATACTGTAATAATACCTTCATATCAGGTGGGTGATTGGGGTGGGAGGACCTCTGGAAATCAGGGTTGTCACAACACCTCATTGGATGAGGTATCAGGAGGGTGGGGCCACTAGACAACAGGGATATTATAACAACATATTGGGTTGGTGATCAGAAGTAAAGGGGACTACTGGACACCAATGATTTCTACATAGCTTCACTCAGTAGCATCAGCTTGGTGACTGGTAGTGAGGAGACACTAGACACCAGGGATTTGTTCCTGTCTTGCTTCAGGAGCATGCACAGAGATCAAGGTGGAGGGAGACACTGTCAGGGACTGCAACTTCTATTCCACTACTCTGCACTTGGCTGTGGCTCCCTCTACACCCTTGATCGGACTACTCTTGAGGACACCTCCTCTTTTAAATACCTGGGTATATGGCTTGACCAACACCTTAACTTTTCTGTACATATCAATGCCATCCTGAAAACACTGTGCCCTAAGCTTGGCGCCCTTTACAGGAACGATAATTCCTTACCACTACTGGTTTGGCATGATCTTGTTCAGAAAATGATACTCCCTATTTTTGACTATTGCTATATAGTGCCACTCCTAAGTCTTCTCTCACCAGGCTGGATACTCTTTACAATGCTTTCTGTCACTTTGCTCTTGACACCCCTTCCTGCACTCATCACTGCTCCTTGTACCATTCTCTCACTTTCCTCTCCCTGGAGTGTAGGCGTCTCTTCCACTGTGCCAATTTCACATCTAAATACTGGTTTAGTCTCTCCCCTCTTACCTAACTGCCTCTCTCTCTGCTCCTCCCCCTGCTTCTTGCCCACTCAGATCCACTGACACTTGCTCTCTAGCTATTCCTTGTTACTTTACCTCCATTGGACAGGAAGCCTTCTCCTACCACTTCCCAAAGCTTTGGAACTCCCTGCCACCTCCTATCCAACTCTTTTCATCCCAATCCTCTATCTCTTTAGTCCTACATAATTTATATTGCCCTAACTGCACTAGTCATTAGCCCCACCTCCACCCTTCCTCCATGAAGCACTTTCCTCTAGCCCTACTTAACTCCTTTCTCCTAAATATACTTGTTCCCAGCCCCCCTTCCCAACCACCCACACTTGTGCTTTATCCCCTACTCTTCTATCCCACTCCCTTATCCTTGACACACCTCCTAGACTCCTAATTTGAACCCTCCCTTTCTCTTCTTCTTGCCCCCCTCCCTCCTGTCTTTCCTGCCTGATTTCTGCCCCCCCCTTCAGGGTTCTCTGCATCCTGAAGGGGTGCAAGTTCTGGCCCCTCTTTTTTCTCACCTCTTCCTCTCCCCCCACTCTCTAATACTGATTCCCTTGCAGGGTTCATTGCATCCTGATGGGGTTTAAATTAGTTTTAGATTGGCTCTCTCTGCTACCCCTCTTCCTTCCCCCTCCCACTTTCTAATCCTTTGCCTCCCACCTCCTTACCTCCTCATCCCCTCCTGCCCTCCTGTCCTCCCTTTCCCTCTTCTCTACCCCCCCTTCTCTCCCCACCCCCTCTGCCTGGTCCTGTCCCCTTGCAGGGTTAGCATCCTGCAGGTGGATACAACTCTTCCACCAAGCTTCTGGCTCTCCCTTCTCCCCCCCATTATTGTTAGAGGTTTATGGGTGCTGTCACACCTTGGGTATTGTGAGAGGGTTGTGAAGGGGTGGGGGCCCAGTGGGGGAGTGACCGGGGGGGGGCAAATTGTGGTTGTGGGTTCTAGGAGACACCCTGGAGTGAAATGGGCTGAAGAAAGGGGTCCTCCCTGCTCGGTGCCCATAACCAAGGGCTCCACTTTGGGTGGGCATCTAGCATGGTTAACCTCAATTGCTCATCCAACCTGGGCGGTGTTATGCAATGCCAGGTTGATTAGGAACAAGACGGCAGTAGTTGCTGATCTTGTTGGGTCATCCAACCTGGCATGCATCACTGAGACCTGGCTGGATGAGAATGCTGGTCCCATCTTGGAGTCAGCCATTCCAGCTGGGTACTCGGTGATACACCACCCGTGGTTGGATCATAGGGGTGGGGGGTAGCTATCTGTTTTAAGATGGAACTGAACCTTGTAGATGTGCCAGTTGGGGTCACCAGATCCTTCAAATGTTTCATGGGCACAGTTGTGGGATGCAGGATACTTCTCATCTACCATCCACCCTGGGGCAAGAGGGAATTCCTGCAGGAAGTCATGGACTTCATTGTCGAGATGGTGTTGGAGTCCCCTAGGTGGTTGGTGCTGGGGGACTTCAGTGCCTGGGTCAACAATGGATTCTCACAATTTGGTTAGGACTTCCTCCAACTGATGATTTCATTGGGCTTTACACAGGTGATTACCTCTGTGATCCATATACAAGGTCATTGGTTGGACCTGTTGTTCCTGCTGGGGATGGAGATCTCTGATGTGGTGGTGAAACCCATCAGGTGGGCCAATCATCACACTATAGGGTTCAGTTCTGTGGCCCCCCCATGTAGATCTGCCCCTATGGAGATGGTCCAGTACCACCCTTTGCGGGGTCTGACCCCTGATGGTCTGATGGCAGTTCTGGATCTGTCGGGAAGCTTGAGTGTTAGCATGGATCCAGAGGGTCTTCTAACGGCCTATAACAAGAATGTGGGAGCAGCTCTGGATTCCATAGCTCCTGTCCGGTTTTGCCCCTTCACCCCTCACCCTTGGTTCCTGTGGTTTGATGGGGCCTTGAGGGACATGAGGAGAGTGGAAAGAAGGTTGGAGCATTGTTGGCGGAAATCGATACTGACTGATAACAAACTTAGATTGATGTCCCATTATAGGGACTATCTATCTGCAGTCTCTCGTAAGAAGGCAGAGTTCCTGTCCAGAGAGATTGCAGCAGTGCATAATTGACAGGCCCAGCTCTTCTGGACTGTGGACGGGCTGTGCAATCCAGCCTGTCTGTAGAACTGGAGAGCATTCACACAGGAGAAGTGTGAGGAGTTTGCTAGATTTTTCATGGATAAAGTGGCCACCATCACGTCTGAGATCTGCATAGTTCACTTGAATAGGCTAAGCGGAGATCGGTGTAAGATTGCAAGCACCCAGTTTGTCTGGTCAGATTTTGGCCAGCTGGCAATTGAGGATGATGTGTAGATAATCTAGGGTTTGCAGCCGACTTACTGTAGTTTGGATCCTGGTCCAACATGCCTCCTTGGGTGTGTGGAGGTAATCAGGCCTGTCCTTGCTGGGATAGTCAGGTGTTCGTTAGACACCAGGGTGTTTCTGGACACCCTGAAGGAGGCGAATGTCCATCCCCTCTTGAAAAACCATCTCTCGACCCTGACTGTCTCGCAAACTACAGGCCTGTCTCTAACCTTCCCTTTCTGGGTAAAGTTATTGAGAAGCCGGTTGACCTGCAGCATGAGGAGCATCTGACCAGCCACAAATCTGATATCCATGATCCTCTCCAGTCCGGCTTCAGGAAGAGGCATAGCACTGAGACCACATTGGTTCAGGTATTTAATGATCTTTTGGCAGCGAGGGATCAGAGGAGTCATTCAATCTTGGTCCTCTTAGATCTCTCAGCAGCGTTTGACACCGTGGACCATGGGGTGTTGCTGGAGCATCTGGGGCTTTTCCATGGGCTGTCTGGTACAGTCCTCAGATGGTTCCATTCTTTCCTCACAGGCAGGAGGCAGAGAGTGGAATCAGAGGTATTTACCTTGTCCCCTCTCCTCCTGCCTAGTGGGGTGCCGCTGGGCTCTGTGTTGCCCCCTATGCTGTTCATGGTGTACATGCTGCCGTTGGGAGACCTTATTAGGTAGTACAGGTTGAGTTTTCACTGCTATGCAGATGATACTCAACTGTACACATCCTTTGTGCCCGAGCATAATGATGCAGTTTCAGTTTTTAATAACTGCCTCTCTGAGATGCAGGATTGGATGAGTGCCAGCTAGTTTAAGCTGAATTCGGATAAAACTGAGGGGTTGGTTGTGGACCCATATCATCGGGTAGACAGGTTAGCAGCTGGACAGCCTTCAGGGCTCTGGCTGGGAGGCAACCAGCTAGTGACCTCTGACCAGGTGCGGAATCTGATTGTTATACTTGATAGCAAACTCACACTTAAGTTTCAGGTGTCGGCCATTGTCAAGACTTCTTTTTATCATCTAAGAAATATTGCCTGGATAAAACATCTGGTCTCACCCGATGATCTTCTTATGCTGGTCCATGCCTTTGTGACCTTGTGCCTTGATTACTGCAATGCCCTATACCTAGGGCTACTGGGGGTGGACCTTTACCACCTGAAGTTGGTACAGAATGCGGCTGCCAGGTTGTTGACTGCCGTATCTACATCTAGCCATGTCACACCTGTGCTCCTTGGCCTGCAGTGGCTGCTGGTGCAGTGGAGGATCACCTTCAAGGTCAGATTACTGACCTATAAAGCCCTACACGGACAGGGTTCATGTTACCTGCAAGAGCTCCTGCGTCCCTACTGCCCCCTTCGTCCTCTCTGCTCCACCAATGAGGGATAGCTAGAGATTCCCAGGGTCTGTTTGACAGCTTTAGGTGCTAGATCATTTACTTTTGTAGTGTCGACCCTGTGGAATTCTCTATCATGTCGGATTAGAGGGTGCCCATCTGTGGAGACCTATAAATCTGCATTAAAAACGTATTTATTTGAATCTGCATTTCCTGATGTCTGATATTTTAAGGATATGTAGTTTGTTATTTATAGTTCTGCTGTTTTACAATTGTGCTTCTGTATGTTTTTTATGAAATCAGTTTTGTTGATCATTACATTTTATAAGATGTACAGTGCTATGATCTGCTGGAATAGCATTTTAAAAATAAAGTATTGCTTGACTGATTGATTGATAGATCTAGGCTACCCCCTTTCTGTCCTCTTCCCTCCTCCCACCCTCTAGCCATTGTTCTCCCTCTTCCCCGCTTGTCTACAACTTGCCCTCCTATGGGTCTACTTAACCACTTCCCATCTTATGCTCAGCCTGCTTCTATAGTACTTCAACTGTGTCTGCCTCCTTTAACTTTTACCCTGCATGTTCATCTGCTTTTCAGCTGCTGCAATGTCTGTTTTATCTGAACATGGTTTGTTTCCCTGGCAGGATCGTCTGGGTCATTCTGCTCTGTACTGGTACTACACTGCTATTTTTTGATAATTGCGCTTTGTATTGTTCCTGTATTGTTATGTGTCTGTTGCTTCTCCCAACTTTGTAATCACCTACCCCCCAGGAAGCTTCTGGAAATGAGCTGTTTTCAGTTCATGTTGTCTTTCCTGGTGAAACATTTTCCAAATAAATAAATATTTGCACATCACTGTGCTCAGTGATAAGAGTTAGGCTTTAAAAGCATTAAATAAGATCTGCAACAAAAGCTGTTTAGTACTTTTAAAATATCTAAATATACCACTGTGTCCTGTATGCAATGTATATCCCTTGTTTGCATGGGCACAATGATATATTCTGTGTATAGACACTATAGGGTTAGTAGGTACAATGGGTGCCTCTGAATATGGCCCCACTCACTCTGAGTATGCTGGTTAGCATGGTGCTAATATGGTTAGCACCATGCTAAGCTTTCATTATGGGGGCCCATGTCTTAAAAAAATAAATTGGCCTTTTTTTTAATTCAAACTTTATTAGTACATTTTCCACAATAAAGGCAGTTACAATGGAAATGAGATGTAAATACAGCCACTTATAAGGACTTGACTGCCTAACCCTCCCGTCCCTCCCCTTACAGCAGTAACAAATCCATGTATCCCCTAAATACTAAGCACATTTCCTAAGAACCTGCAGGGCATTTTAGACTGTGACATGATTAAGACTGAGCCACTAAAATTAGAGAGTAACGGGGATCCCATATTTTGGTATATGCTGCCAATCTGTTGTGAAGACTGGCAATCGCTTTTTCTGTACACAGATTAGCAAAAATTTCATTCACCCATTCTTGAAAGGTTGGGGTGGACTTGTCTTTCCAGTGACATAAAATAAGCTTCTTGATAGATAAGGCAATCATAGAAATATGAAACCTTCTTACTTTAACTCTGATAGAAGACAGGTCCCCTTAAAGACAAGTATCAGGAGTAAAATACTCCTGAAGGCCCACTAAAGGATCCAGGGAAGTCCTGATTGAATCTCATAAAAGGAAAATTTTAGGGTAGGACCAGAACATGTGAAGAAGTGTTCCTTCTTCCCACAAACAATTAGTGCATATATTGGAGCTCAAGAGACCCCGTTTCTTTAATTTAACCGGGGTACAATACATGTTGTGTAATATATGATATTGCATGAGGCGCAATCTGTCTTGAGAAACATATTAATGACAGGATCTCCACAGGGATTGCCAATCCAGATGATACTGAGGAAGGATAGAGCTCCAGAATCTCGTGGGTCCAAAAGAATCCCCATATCTTTTATAAAACAAGACCTGATATAATTTAGATATAACACCTGAAGATCCAAGAAGTGGAGAAACCTCAGGTATCAGGGTTGTGACAATCTGTGGGGGGGGGGGGTGTATTGCCAAAAACTATTGTAAGTAAGTGCCTTAACTCTACAACTTTGAAGTGAGAGGGAGCCGGAATAAGAAATTTCCTAATAATATCTCCTACTGATAACCATTGCCCCTCTTCATCCATGAAAGAGAGTATTTTCCCATCCCCCAATTGGGACAACCATTTATGGGGAATCTGCTTCTTCTTAATAGTGAAAGATGGGGAATTCCAGATAGACTGGGCCAAATCCAACTGAGGGGTATAGTGCAAAAATGAACATAATTGTGCATATAACTTTAATGAGGTAACTACTATAGGGCATTCCTCAGCCATACGTACCTGGGAGATTTTAAGGTAGAATAAGGTTAGGGGGTCCAGATTCTTAGACCTAAATACATCCAATTCAATCCTACGCCAAACCAGCTGTTCTTGTTCCGGGCCCGGAGATACCCATCTTAAACATTTTGCTAAATGGCTGGCCCAATAATATATAGCCAAATGGGGAATCCGCAACCCCCCCCTCAAATTTTGGAGCTGCCAATTTATAATAGGCCAATCGAAGATACTTATCAGCCCAAATAAATCTAGTAAATATGCCATGCAACTTTTTAAACCAGAGAAGCGGGATAAAAGTATTGAGAAGAGATAAAGGGTAAAAAATTCTAGGGAATATATTCATCTTAATTATGTTGATCCGGCCCCATAGTGAAATGGGAAGTTTGGACCTCCTATCAAGGTCGTGAATTATCAGCTGTGAGAGAGATTCGAGATTTTCCTTAAACCATGTTAGGGGGTTAAGAGATAATTAAATACCCAAGTATTTAAATGACCTGGGAGTCCAACATAGAACTAAGGGACTAATGTAATTTTTAAATACCTTATGGTTTAATGGAAAGAATGAGGATTTGGTAGCATTCAGTTTGTAATTGTACAGGGCACTAAATCTTACTATTTCACTCAACAAAGCTGGTACAGAAGATACCGGATGGGATAAGTGTATCAGCAAGTCATCCACATATGCAGTAACCTTAATTTCATGGCGCCCAACCCAAATGCCTTGTATAGAGGCATTATTGAGAATGTTTTGGATGAGAGGTTCCAGATATAAATTAAATAACAGAGGAGATAAGGGGCAACCCTGTCTGGTCCCTGAATGGAGTGGAAAAGGTTTGGAAAAGGCCCCGTTCCCAGAGATCCTTGCTGTAGGGGTTTTATATAATGTAGCAATCCAGGATATAAATACAGAGGAAAATTGGAAAGCTTCCAGAACTCGAACAAAAATTCCAATTCACACGATCAAATGCCTTCTCAGCATCCAGGGAAACCAGTCCTGTGGGAAACTCAGCATCCCTGGTAGCCGAGAAGACATGAGATAGGATACGTAAATAGTCAGATGATGAGTGCCCCTTCATAAATCCTACCTGATTCATATCTATTAGCTCAGGGAGAACTACAGTTAACCTACTGGCTAGTATCTTCGGAAGAATTTTAATATATTGGTTTAGAAGGGATATAGGTCTGTAGCTTTGAACAAGCTCAGGGTCTTTATCTGGTTTAGGGAGAACAATCAAGGCCTCAAAGAGGTGAGGGTCTGCCTCTGTCCTGGTTAAAATATATTGAAATAGGTGATAAAGTACTAGTAGTAAGAGATCCCAAAAAACTTTGTAAAATAGGGAGGAGAAACCGTCAGGGCCTGGGACTTTGTCTACTAGTAATCCACTGATAACCTCAGCAATTTCCTCCTGTGATATAGGGGTGACCAAAAAACCCCTGTGCTGCTCTGAAAGGATGGGCAGATGGGAATCCCTCAGATAATTCTCCATACTCCCAGGACAGGGAGGATACTCCCTGTCACTGTACAGTCTTTCATAATAAAGGGCAAATTCTTGTACTATCTCAGTAGTAGATACTTTCAGAGACCCGTCTGCCACTGCCCAAATTGATGGGATGAATCTTGCAGACTCTTGTTGTTTAATATGCAATGCCAGTAGGCGCCCCGCCTTCTCTCCCTGATCCATGTAACTAGCCCTAGTACGAATAATAGCTAATTCTGCTTTTCCCCAAAGTAACTCTAGATATCTGTCCTTCAACACTAGGAGCTTCCTCTTGTCTTCATTTGGGGCACTAGCCGAAATATTAATTTCAAGTGACCGAATTTGGGACAGTAATGATAATAGTTCCTTCTCCTGTGCCCTTTTCCTACTCACCGCTATGCTAATGAGGATTCCTCTCATGTACGCCTTGAAGGCCCCCCATAAAATATCCAGCTTTGCACTGTCTAAAGGGTTAGATAAAAAAAGAACTCTATTTGCTCCCTTATGAGCTTGCAATGCTTAGCATCTTTAAGAAGTTGGTCATTGAGTTTCCATCTGGTTTCCCTATTAGGTAAATTAAGGAATGCCAATTTGCATAACACCAGTAAATAATCAGAGACAGGGCCAGGTTGAATCAAGGAGGTCTTAACCCCGGGTAGGAGAGCCTGAGAAATAAGTATGTAATCAATGAGGGACTGTGAGCCGTGCGCCATTGACCTGAAAGTAAACTCTCTAGAGTCAGGATATAAGATGCACCAGACATCACAGAGCCCACACTGGTCTACTAAGTCCCTAAAAGCCCTCTGCCCTGGAGAGACCACTCCCGGTCCACTACCTGACCTGTCAAGATTAGAATCTATGACTTGATTGAAGTCGCCCCCCAAAATAATCCTGATGGGAAGCATTGGAAGAATAATGGTTATGAGTCTCATAAAAAACCCTGGATCATCCATATTAGGGCCATATATACTACCAAGTAAAAGTGGAGCTGACCAGAGAGTGCCTTTAACTAAGATAAACCTGCCCTCAGGGTCTTTGATGACCTGTGTAGAGACAAAGGGAATGCCCCTATTAATAATAAGCATGACCCCACAACTATTAGTGGAACCCTGAGCATCGTAAACCAGCCCCATCTGTTGCCTCCTTAGCTGTAAAGCTTCAGCTTCTAATAAATGGGATTCCTGTAGGAAAGTTATCTGAGAGCGTCATAAGCTTAAATGCTTGAGAACCTGATATTGTTTGGATTTTTTCCTGATCCCCTTAACATTCCAAGTAGCAAAAGTCACCTCCTTGGCCATCTGATAATGGTTCTTGAACTTAATATGTTCAGCCCTGCACACAGGATACATAATGCATGCAACCATACTCCAAAAGTTACTGCTGAAAATCCCTCCTCCTCCCCAGCCCTCCCCTGCAATTGGCCCATTCCCTTCCCCCTGACTTCCCCCATTCCACCCAACAAAACCCCAGATCCACCACCCCCACCCAACCCCCACACTGCCACAAGCAACGTTTAGCACAGTACTGGGTCCTTTCCCCCCTTCTCCCACCTCCCGATAATGCACCTCTGCTAATGGCAGCACAACTTACATCCAGAAGTAAATATTTAAGAGTGCGAATGATATTAACTACCCCCAAAAAACTAGAGAGTGGCCTTGGACTTCCAGTGCGTGCACACGCATATGCGTTAACATGATAATGAAAGGGAGAGCAGAGTAAACTGTCTAACTCATGAATGTGCCAGGTAACCTCAAGAACCTGAATGAAAAATAGGGGTTACCATGCCCCATGAGAAATCTTTACACAAACCAGAACTAGATCGGAAAACTAATGAAAGGGAATAGCCCTTTCCTCAAACTGAGAGCAGAGATCGAGAGAAGCTTTGAGATCATGAACCCAAGAGAAAGAAAAGTGAAAAAACAACTCTTCCCAGAAATATGCCAGCCCTTAGTTACAAGAATTCCCTTTGGGGAAATTTGCTGTCCTGAACTCGGGACTGGTGAGAACACTGAGAGAGATCCTCCTCGAATTAAGAACAACACGGCTTTACACTACATATGCATGATACGCCCTCTTGTGGCCACAATCCGATCCTGACAAGGTAAATATGAGCTATGGAGAAAGGCCAAGACCGCTCCCATTTCCAGCTAACTGTAAAGTGAACGTTAGTCCTCGAATTAATAACACAAACTTCCCCTCTCTATGCAATTTACAAAACTGAATATACTGGGACACAAAGCTCTTTTTCTAATTAAGCCAACCCCGAGACCCCAAGTGTCTTTGTCCTGAGCAAGAGTTAGCATTATGAAGTTAGGGCTTGATAGGCTGTTATCAGGTAGGCCATGCACTGATTAACCCAGTCCAGAAAAGAAACTTCCAAATACAACTCGTTGACATCATCTCCTCAGAGAAGAAGAGAGATGATAGTTCCAATAAGGCAGAAGACACCAGGAGAAAGGACTGCTGTGTGACTGAACTTCTCTACTGGGACTATATTGCCCTCCTTCCCACCCAAAGCTAGTTCTATTTTTATAGGCACAGGATTTGACTGACAACAGGAACTTCCTGTTTAGGGGCAGGAAGTGAGTGATCACAGAACCACCAAGGACCCACCATCCTAGAAGGGTAAGAGTAGCTCTCCGGCCCCCTCTAGCTGCTGGAGGTCTGCCTCTGAACAAGTAAGTGGTCTACTGAGAAATATAGGATATTATTGTCTCAGAACAGGACAATCAGGAGCTTAAAGGGCACACAGGCAGAAAGTAAAGAGAGAGAGAAAAAAAAACAGATGAAAGAGTAAGGATTGCAAACAGTTAAGGGGCCAGGAATAAGACATGATTGGAGTGGTGCAGTGCAGTGGCTGTGGAGCAGCAATCTTCCGGGAGATGTTCTGGAGGATGCGGTGTTGTCCCATCTGCAGGCACCTCTCTGGGCTGAGGGAGGAGGTTGCTCATCTCCAGGCTGAGTTGGCCAGGATTTGTGGGACCTCCTCTTCCATCCAGGGACCACCAGTGCCACTGCCGTTGCCTCAGAGGTTGCCAAGAAAGAGGAGCGGTTGGACCACAGTGGGCTCAGGGAGGGTGAGGGTGGTGGAACAGAGGCACATCCCTCCAGTTGTATCTCTCCACAATTCCTATGCCATTCTGGCAAAGTGTGGTTCCTCTATGGAGGCACCTACAGTGGAGACCAAGGAGGATGCTGGGAACCTCCACAAAGGAGACCCACAGGAGGGTGGCAGGGGACCCTGCAGGGGAAGAAAACAACTCCTGGTGGGGGACTCCATTGTTAGGAAGGTAGAACTGGGCAAGGAAGGGGAGAGGGAGGTAAGGTGCCTGCCTGGCGCCATGGCTTGGAGGGACAGGGAGCGAATCCTCAGGATTGCCGGAGCAGCTGCACAGGGGAGGGAGCTGGATGTCATTGTCCACCTAGGGACAAATGACCTGGCTAAGAAAGGGATTAGAGAAGTGCAGGAAGAGTTTGTGGAATTGGGGAGGGGCCTTAGTCAAGTAGCACGCACGGTAACCTTCTCGGAGGTGCTACCCATCTATGGCATAGGAGAGGCTAGGTGTTCTGTACCATGGGATCTAATCAGTGGTTGAAAACTGGTGTAGAGCTCAGGATTTGGCTTCATTGGGGACTGGGGTCCACCTGGAGTGATGCAAGCCTATACTGGCATGATGGGCTGCATCTGTCCGGGAGGGGAACCAGGATCCTAGGTGATAGGTTTAAATGCTTCATTGGCAAGCTTTTAAACTAGCCAAGGGGGGAGGCACTGGAAAGGAGCAGGAAAATCCTAGCCCCCAAACAACCACGCAGTAAGTGTGGCAAACACCAACATGGAGGTGTCGATAGGGAGAAGGGCAGGGGTAAATGGAGAAAGTGACAAAGGCAAGAAGGACAGGGATGGGGCAAAAGGGGGTAAGGCCATCAGGAAATGGAGGGTAATGAGTACCAATGCCCGTAGTCTGGGCAACAAGCTCCCTGAGCTGGTGGCCTTAATGGAAGAGGGATGCCTGGATATTGTAGCAGTCACAGAAACATGGTACACAGAGAACCATGACTGGGATGTTAACATACCAGGGTACATAACCTACAGGAGAGACAGGCAGGGGAGAAGAGGGGAAGAGTAGCTCTCTATGTAAAGGAAGGGATAAAAGCAACTGAACAAAAGAGTAAACAGGGAGGAGAGGAGGCACTGTGGGTCACCTTGGAGACTGGAAAGGGCACCACAATCCGCTGGGGTTGTGTACAGACCCCATGTCAGGGGAAGGAATGGACAAGGATATGATGGAAGGCATTCTTAGAATGGCAGAGAAAGGGAGATACTGTTGATGGGAGACCTGAATATGCCAGATGTTGACTGAACACATTTGCTGCAGCCACATCCAAGAGCAGGGCCATTCTTGATGCCCTACAGGTGGCAGGCATTAGACAGCTAGTTTCGAACCCACACATGAGGGAGCAATCTTAGACCTCGTGCTCTCAAACGGGCAGTGAGAGGATCTCAGATCTAGAAGTGGGTTGCCATCTGGTGACAAGTGACCATCAAACAGTGTGGTTCACATTAAACTCAGCTACAGAGTCAAGCCATACAAAAGTGAGGGTACTGGACTTAGGAGGGCTGACTTTGGCAAGATGAGGAGTGCCTCAGAAAAGCACTAGCAAACAGGCTAGAAGGAGGTGTGGAGCAACAATGGGAATTATCAAACTGCCACACAGAGGCAACAAGCCTTTATGTGAAGCAAATAAACAAATCAAAATGAAAGAAAAAGCCACTATGGTTCTCAAAAGAGGTGGCTGTGAAAGTCAGGAAGAAAAAGATAGCATTCCGGAAGTATAAGGAAACACAGAAGGAGCAGGACAGAGCTGTACCAGTTAAGGCAGAAAGAAGCAGGGAGGGAAGTCAGAATAGCAAAGGTCCAAACTGAGGAAAAGATAGCCAACTCGGTTAAGAAGGGGATAAAACCTTTATAGGTACATCAGCGAGCGAGAAAGACAAAGGAGGGATAGTGAGGCTGAATAGAATGAACGGTGGGTGGGCAGAGGGGGACAGTGAAAAAGCAGGAATACTGAATGAATATTTCTGCTCAGTATTCACAAAAGAGGAGGGGGAAGTGCCTAATCCATTTAACAGAAGCACTCTTGATAGGGGGGTCGATCCCAGTCCTTTCACAGAAGAAAGGGTTCTGCAAGAACTCCTAAAACTGAAGGTGGACAAAGCAATGGGTCCTGATGGAATTCACTACAGAATTCTAAAAGAATTAAGGGAGGAACTAGTGAAACCACTGGCTACTCTTTTTAATAAATCATGGGAGGATGGTGCGGTACCCGAGGACTGGAGGAAGGCGGATGTGATTCCCTTCACAAAGTGGGACCAAGACAGAGGCAGAAAACTACAGACCTGTCAGTCTGACCTCTGTGGTAGGGAAAGTGATGGAGTCACTTCTGAAGGAAAGAATAGTTGAGTACCTAGAGATCAGTGGAGCACAGGATCCAAGGCAGCATGGTTCACAGTGGGAAGGTCATGTCAGGCAGAATCTAATAGATTTCTTTGACTGGGTGGCCAAAGTAGTAGACCAGGGAGGGCTGTGGACATGGCCTACCTAGACTTTAGCAAGGCATTTGACACAGTCCCACACAAAGATTATTAGTCAAATTAACCAGCCTGGGAGTGGGTCCCAGGGTGGTAGCCTGGTAAAACATTGGCTGGACAACAGGACACAGAAGGTAATTGTAAATGGAGTCCACTCTGAAGAAAGGGCAGTTACTAGTGGGGTACCGCAGGGTTCAGTATTGGGTCCAGTCCTTTTTAATGTCTTCATCAGTGACATTGCAGAGGGACTGGAAGGAAAAGTATGCCTTTTTGCAGATGACACAAAGATCTGCAACAGGGTTGATACACAAGGAAGCGTGGAAAGGATGAAAAGGGACTTGGCAAGGTTGGAGGAATGGTCAGACGTATGGCAGCTAGGATTCAATGCAAAAAAGTGCAAAATAATGCACCTGGGAAACAAGAACCCAGGGGAAGAATACACAATGGGTGGGAGGTAGTAACAACAACAAAACAGGAAAGGGACCTGGGGTAATCACATCAGATGACCTTAAGGTTAGCAAGCAATGTGAGAAGGCAGTAGGGAGGGCCGGGGTATACTGGGATGTATAGGAGAGGCATCAGCAGCAGAAAACAGGAAGTTGTTATCCTCTGTACAGACAGTTGGTGAGACCCCATCTGGAATACTGTGTCCAGTTCTGAGACCCCATCTCCCCAAGGACATAGACAGGATAGAGGCAGTCCAGAGGAGGGCAACTAAAATGGTGCAGGGTCTGCAAGAGAAGCCCGTGATGAAGAGAGACTAAAGGAGCTTAATATGTATACCCTTGAGGAAAGAAGGAGAGGGGGGACATGATAGAAACTTCAAGTACCTCAAAGGAATCAACAAAGTCCAAGAGGGTAGCATCTTTCAGAAAAAGAGACTTGCAAGAACAAGGGACACAATTTAAAGATAGAAGGAGGGTGGTTCAGGGGCAATGTGAGAAGTATTATTTCACAGAGAGGGTAGTGGATGCATGGAACAGCCTTCCTGAGGAAGTTGTGGGGTCTAAAACTGTGGGAGAATTCAAGAATGCATGGGACAGACATAAGGCAATTCTTGTGGGGGGCAGGAAGATATAGGCTGTTGGTTAACTAGGATCTGCGGCCTATCCTGTAGGTAGGGAAATGGGCAGACTAGATGGGCCTAGCGGTCCTTATCTGCCGTCAAAGTCTATGTTTCTATGTTTCTAAGGCAACTCCAAGCAGCTCTTCAACACACGAACAGGGCCTCTCAGGGCTCGTGGAACAAGTCCGGTAACATGGATTTAAGGCTCAAAAGGGCAGCTTCAGGATCATCGTAATTAAACCAGGATCCATTTACAAAAACTTGTAGCCCGGCCGGGTATCCCATCCTGAATTTCAGACCCACAGCAATGATCTTAGATACGATGGGATGAAACGCTTTTTGTTTCAAACGAACCGATCCAGGGAAATCTTGTGCAATTCTCAGTTTCGTATTCTCCCAACGAACCTTTTGTAAAGCTCTCACTTTCTGCAAGAAGTGCTGCCTTTCTAGGAAATTCAAACAGAGGCAGATATAGGATGGGGGGGGGAGCATCCGGAGAAGGCTTTAGTCGCAGTGACCTGTGAGCTCACTCTCTGTTGTATAGTGGGCCGAAGGGAGAGGGGCCAGCAACCTGTTCCAGCAGCTTATGTGTGAATGCTACAACATGCTGGCCCTCTTCTCCCACTGGTATCCCTAGTATCACAACATTGTTTCTTCGGCTACGGCCCTCCAAATCTTCGAGTTTGGCCTCCAGACGAGATAGCTTCTGTCGCGTAGACACTAATTCAAGATCCAGATTCTCTAGCCTTTTCTCCAACTAGACTATTCGAGCTGTATTATCAGAGACAGTTAACGAGACTTCATCCAGTTTTCTAGAGAGAGTTTTCAGGTCTATCGCCATTTCTTTCATCTCTTCATGAAAGGGTTTGAACTCTTCTAAGAACTTACTAAGCATTAAAGGTTCTTGTTCCCCAACTTGACTCGAAGGATCAGGCCTATCTGGCCCACCCGAGGCCCGGGATTTCTTTGGGGCCTTTTCAGGAGTAGCGGGGGGGTGGGTTTCTGCAGGGCTTTCTTCATATAAGCCTCCATCTGCCAATCTAACTCACAAAACAGGCTCACACGATGTTTATATAGCAGAAGAATTCAAAAGCAGAGGAAATGGAGAAATATAAACGTCTAAAAAAGACGATTTAATGATCAGGAGGCAGGAGCTCAATGGAGGAGCTTCTACTCAGCATTCTGCATCACATGATCTCTCAAACTGGCCTTCTAATTTTTCCACCACATACTTTTGAATCAATTTTTCCAAATGCAAAAGGAAATACAGTGGTTCAGGAGGATCTGATTATAGAGAATATTGTAAAGTATTTGAAGATTATCAAAAAGGAAATTGAGAGGATATATAAGAAGTAAAGGACCTTAGGGCACAGACTCTTTCAAACAGTGGTCTTAAAATGTCACAGAGAAAAAAATGTTCGTAATTATGAAATTCTACTTGTACTTTCTTTTTTAATTACTTAGGAATAAAGTTAAGGGGAAAAAGCATCATGGAGGCAATAAGACTCAGTGAATACTGTGATAATAGTGCATATGATGATACGTTGGTGGGAAATAAAACACTGGCAAGTGAAACTGTTAGGGCAGGATTCACAAAACAGTTGTGCCTGGCACAACTTAGATGCACCAGGGCAAATGAGATGTGCTGTCCCCAAACAGTGGTATTCACAGAAGGATGCACTGCAGGATGCACCATGTGCATCCTCACTGCGCATACCACTGAAGCACCATGGCGCAACCGAAATTGCCCCAGTGCAACCAGGTTCCATATCATAACTGTGCATATTATTCAGCGCATTCAATTTGAGCGAATATTAGAGAGTGCCTGTACATACAGCAAATGTGCATCTTAGCGAATGCTCAATTCAACAATTCCATTTGCAGCACACAAGTCTTGTTAGTGAAAATACAACAATTCACAAATGTATGTATGTTCCTCTCAGTGAGGTTGAGGTACCTCCTATGGCTCGACCATCTGTCTCACCGAAAATGACCTGTGCCATACCTGGGGCACATCTTTATTCACCCAATCCCACCCATCCACTCCCGTGTCATGCAGGGGGGCGTAGCACCCCTGTACCCCCCACAGGGAGCTGCACCCTCCCGAGACCCCTCTATCTTAAGGATTACAACACCTCATCGCACCTGGATCATGGGGGTAGGCTATTTACAGTGCAGGTAAGTGCATTACAGTCTACATTAAGTTGGTATTACATTCACCCATATGTGCTCCATTGAGCTGCTTCCCTCTTGCGCTATTGTTGCACCATCGCCCCTTTGCAACAGGTGCTGTTTTTCCCATGTAGCCCCTTTTAAAATATGCTCCACATACTCATTCACTGTTCTTGTATGAACACTACTAAAGTCATTAAATTGTACTCACTATAGTTGCATCACTGTAATGATGTGATATCGCACAACCAGGATGCGTAGAAGCACCCTGGAGCACAAAACAATGAATAAGGAGCAAGTCAGCAAAGGACACAGGAGCAACGGGGGAGACTGTAGTGTCACAAAGGATGCTGGTGAACAGCCCAGCAGGGACTGGGCACAGTGCCACAGGGCTGGAGAGTGGCCCACCCAAGCAGATGAGGTGCACAGACAGAGCACACATGGAGACACCTGGCAGCACCACAAACACACACCCAACACAGGAGACCCCCAGGCACAGATGCCATGCACAGGGGTGATTGACAAGGTGTAGCACAGCAGCAGAGGTGCACTGGTCAGCATGGCAGAGGGAGCCACGCATGTCCTGGTGCACAGGAACACAGCAGGGTGTACATGGGAGCTGCAACACAGCTGTACAGAGGGGGACAGGCACAATGGCACACAGGCTGAAGACAGTGTCCTGCACAGGAGGAACATGTCCACAGGCACTGTGGACTGCAAGAATAGCAGCACAGCAACAAAAGATCACCAAAACAGAACAAAACATCATGCACCACACACAGAATAGGGGTATTATGCAAGCCAGCACAGTGGAAAGCCACCCAACAGGCTAGATGGAACACAGAGGGCACACACTGAAATGTGCATGAAAGGTGGACATGGCGCAGGGTTGTGCAGTACCACAGGGGCACATGTGCGAATGGGATCAAAGATACTGTGGAATCCAGCAAGCACAGCAGGGCACCAGCACAAAGTAAAATGAATGACCACAGACACCGTCATCAATATAAAAAGATTTACTGATGCAAGTATGAGAAAACAAAAATGAATATGTACAACAGTTTAAATAACAAAGAACAGCCATAGGATGGTGTGGGAATGAACAAATGAACAATAAACAGTGAACACCTGACAGTGATGGTATGTTGGGTGGGGGAGAACAGGGGAAGACTGCAAGTAATGGTGATGGTCAAGGATGGTAGGGGACAGTTAACAAAGGGGCTATTTACAAATGGCCCAGTGGCCTTATGTCCAGGATGGGCCACAGCCCAGCATCCACCTCTCTTGCCCCTTGAATGAAATACCCTCACAAGCAGGGTAATAGCCTGTAGGAGCTGCCCCTGCCTCCTGTATAGTGGTTCCATGGGCCTCCTGAGCACCCTTCGCAAATGAATCCCTGCTGGCTGTAGGATGCTCCACCCTCTCCCTCTCCCCAACACATCTGGACATGCTCTCCATGAACCTACAGTGGGGACACAGACAACAGGAACTTAGTGCCATGGTCCACACCGTTCCCCCGATCATGATGGAGGCAGCCCCGTGGCAATGGCCAACAGCCCACCATGCACACCACACACCAGCAACAGGCTGGCATACAAAGCCACAAAGTGACCATGCAATAGTACTGAGACAGCACAAGGCCCACATGTGCAAACAGAGTGATACACAGAGGGGCAAGTAGCCATGTTCCACACAACATGTGCAGATGCCAACAGGCTGCACAACCATGCAGTCCCTGTCCGACCACCAGTGGAGCACCACAGTGTGCACATGGTCCTGAGCAGACAAGCACATGGTGGATGGACACTCAGGAGCTATGTACACAGTGGCTCTAGCACACAACACCAAGGCAACACCACATGTGTGTGTGCACTGTGCAGCACAAGGACATGCACATGTGGCAGGTAATGCCTGCTGTGGGCATGGTCCCCACCCCCCGATGAACACACAAAGGAAGCACATGTAGTACACTCACCTGCACCCACACGACCAGAACCTCGGCCTCCACCACTGGCCCTAGCATACCTGGCCTCCACCGCCGGCGTGGCCCTCTGCCTGCCTGACAGTCCTGCAATAGAAACACAAGCAAACAGCGCCATGAGGTGACAGTAGGTGTGTACAAAATCCTCCCCCCATGACCCTCAGCAACACCACTGGTGCCAGTATGCAGTGATGGGCCCACCCCCTCAGTGACCCAATGTAACAGCACCCTAGGCAGCGTGTACTAACAGACACCACCCAGACTGTCCCTATCATGGTAGTGTGCAGATGGATGTGTTCTGTGCCACTGTTGATACCACAGTGCACGTGCCACAGTGCCAGTGCAATTCCCCCCTGTTGTGCACCATGCCACACATGTTGAAGCATGGTGGTCATGGCTGCACTGCACGAGCAACACCAGCAGGGCATGCCACACATAAGTGTGTGTGTGTGTGTGGAGGGGGGGGCGTGTTGTGTGCCAGAGAACACTGCACCCCCCCCAAGAACCAATCAACTGCCTGCTAGAGTGGATGTAAGTTGTTGTTGTTTTTTTTTTAAACTTTATTTTTTTTATTCAGTTTCTGCAGTAATTTAATTCCACATTCAGGGGTCACAGGTACAGTCTTAGAGTATCGTATACACATCCATGACATATTTCATTATTATATATTCAAGAGCTTTATGTTTTCCTCTATTGACAACCCTTATGTTATCACTCATCCTGTTACCAACACACTTACATTTACGGGTCTCCATTTACGGGTCTCCCAAGCCCAGCAGAGTGACCCCTGCCCTCCCTCCCACTGTTACCCCAGTAGAATAGTACCAGCTGGTCCATCTGGCCCACTCTGGATATATATTGGTGTCTTCTAATTTACTTTAAAAGTGAGCTCTTCTAATTCAGCTATGCCCTTAATAATCAAGATCCAATCCTGTTTTTGTGGAATGGCTGTGCCCAGCCATGTTCTGGTTACTGCTTTAAGAGCGGCTGCTGTTAGTATTGCCCATAAATATAATGAATCTATTCCTCTAAGTCCCTGTGGTGGGACACCCAGTAACATTTCGTGCCACTCCAATTGTTGGTTGATGCCTAATATTTCTTTTATTGCTGGCTTAATATCAGCCCAGAACTTAGCCAACCTGGGGCAGGCCAAGAAAATATGTAAGTAGCCTGCTTTATCTTCCCCCACATCCTCTCCAACAGCTGGCCGAGAGGGAGGGGTTTCTTTTTTTTTTTTATTTAAAGGCTTTATTAACATTTCAGCACCAAGTAAACAATATCAAGCAATCTCGTACAACTGAGAACATCAAGTGCAGACTTTTAACACAGAAGAAAGAGAAAAAAGAAAAAACCCATCTTCCACTACCCCACCCCCCAGACTACACACTGTTACTACCATTTGAGTTACAGATATACTGAAGTCCCATTTTCATTAGGATTTCCATATCGTCAGGATGGCCTCTAAGCTTCCCCATAATGAAGTAAAAGTTTTGCCTCTGTTTCGTACAAGTGCAATATGTCTTTCCAATTGTAATGCCAAGACACACTCCTGAAACCATTCCAAGATTGTAGGTGGCTTTTCATCCGCCCAGTGCCTCATTATTGTTAACTTAGCAGTTGCTGTGACAAGAGTCATGTGCGCTTTCCTACTTTTTGGTGTATCAATTGGGAAATAATTTATAAGATAAATTTCGGGCGTAAATAAATCCCTCAAGCCAAGGATAGGGTCCAAAGAATTGTTAATAGATTGCCAAAATGTCTTTATATGTGGGCACAGCCATAACATATGATAAAGTGACCCAGTGTCCTCCTTACACCTGTTGCATGTTGATGTGTGCAAGGATTCCTATCTAAAGAGCTTAGCTGGTGTCAAATACATGTTATGCATAATATTGTAATGGACTAATCTGAGTCTATCTTGTTTAATAAATTTATACATTGATATCCAAAGTTTCCTCCACACGTTAACATCTTCAGGGAGACCTAATTCCCTTACCCAGTAAAGGCAAATTCCCGAGGGTAATCTATGGTCCCAATCCTGAAGAATTTTATATAAATTTGACACTTTATGCGGTTGGGAAGCAACCTGCAGGAGTACGATAGGATCCCTTTCCCCTATATCTATTAATGGGGAGAGCTGGGAAAACGAGGTTAGGGCCTTGCTGACTTGGAGGTGTTTAAAAGATTCATTACTTACAGCACTAGCAGAGTCATGTAATTGAGCCAGGGAAATCACTTTTCCACCCCTCCACATCTCTGAGGCTTTACATTCACTCAACCAGGGCCAAAAAGCATGAGGTATTGGTACACCGCCAATTCTGAAATGTGGGTTATCGACAATTGGTTGGTCAGAAGACTGACACCACTTGACTGCGAGGTATATTTGGGCCTAATGAGAGGCTTTCATCGACCAACCCATAGGATTATTTCTGAGACACTTGAGGATATGGGATGGAGAGACATATAGCAGGGCACGCAGGGAGCATTTCTCACGGAATGCCAGGTATTTTTCGATGGGTAACCACAAAGGAGAGTATGCTGTATGATCTACCTCTTTCTGCCAGTAGAACAGCTTACCCAAATGTTGTGCAATATAGTATAAAAAGAAAGAGGGGGCTGCAAGGCCCCCGCTCAATTTGAGTGCTGTCAATTTGAAATAAGACCTGCGGACATTCTTTTTGTTCCACAAAAAGGAGCTTAGCATACCCTCGCAACCTAGAGAACCATACTTTGGGAGGTACATACCCAACATTCCTAAGGGATATAATATCCTAGGCAATAGATTCATTTAATTATACTTAGTCTACCCCATAACGATAGGAAGTAACCACCACCTCTCAAGGTCCTTGGTTATTGTTTTAATGAGATTATCTATATTGTTTCTCAATATAGTTCCGGAATCCCTAAAGATCTTGATTCCTAAGTAAACTATAGACTTCGTTTCCCGGGTAAGGCCTAGGGGGGCTAATTCCGTTTTGTTGACTCTGTGATCCAGGGGAATCACCATCGTTTTCTCTCGGTTAAGTTTATAATAGGATACTTTAGAGTACTCCTCAATTTCCTCTAGGACAGCAGGAATTGAGGTACTTGGGCTCTCTAAATGTAATAAGATATCATCCGCATAAACCGAGAATGCATACCTAACTCTTCCCACCTGAATTCCCATAATATTAACATTACCTGCCATCCTAAGAAGCAAGGGCTCTAGGTATATGTCGAATAGTAGTGGGGAGAGAGGACACCCCTGCCTAGTGCCCCGAGCTAATTTGAACAGGGAAGATAACAAGCCATTACATTTTACTCTGGCCGAGGGACAGGAAAATAATACTTTAATCCATTTGACAAAATCTCCCGGAAAACCAAAAGATGTTAAGGTGGCAAACAGAAAGTCCCAGGAGACTCTGTCAAATGCTTTTTCAGCATCAAGTGAAATCAGCACCATAGGTAAATTGGAATCTCTAGCAGCCACAAGGAGATGCAGCAACTTTCTCATATGGTCTTGAGATGACCTTCCAGCCATAAATCCAACCTGCTCATGTCTTATTAAATTATCTATAATTTTAGTAAGTCTATTTGCCATTACTTTGGCCAGAATTTTTATGTCAGTATTTAATAACGAAATAGGACGGTAACTGCTGAGATTTTGAGGATCCTTCCCAGGCTTTAAAATTAGGGATATCATAGCCTCCAAAAAACTGGACTCTGATATCCCCTTATCGAACCAATAACTAAAGAGATTCTTTAACACAGGTGCTATAGCAGTTTGACAGGTTTTGTAAAAGTTACTGGGCAGTCCATCTGGTCCGGGAGACTTGTCCAAAGGTAACTGCTGTATGGCCTCCAGTATTTCCCCTAAAGTAATTGGGGCACTCAAAAGGGCAGCGTCAGAAGCTGAGACCTTCAGCAGATTCACAGATCTAAGATAAGAGTTTATATCTGACTCAGCGGACAACGAAGATGGGGCCACTGAATATAAGTCTTGATAAAAGGAACCAAACATTTCCACCACTTCTTGGGGATCAGTACAGACTTTGCAATCTTTCTCAGAATAAATTCTGGCGATAAATTGCGAAGCCTCTACTTGATGGATACGCATCGCAAGCAGCCTGCTTGCTTTCTCTCCCACGTCCAGATATTGCAACTTGGTTCTATGTAAAGATAGCTCAGCCCTCTGTGATTGTAGACCTGCATATTGGGCCTGCAATTGATATAACCTGGTCCATGTCTCTGCTGGGGAGGTACGGGAGAGGCTGTGTTCTATATTTTTAATAATAGTTAATAGCCCTTCTAGCTGAACCCTTTGATACTTGGCCCTATTGGAAGCCATTTTAATGAATTCACCTCTTAGGGAGCATTTTAGAGCTGCCCAGATTAAGTCGTACTTATCAACAGTCCCCAGGCTGCAATTAAGGAAAAAGGCAATATGCTCCATAATATGTTCAAGAGAGGCTGAATCTTTTAATAATTGGTTATTCAAACACCACTGCGGGGAACGTTTGCCCCTGCCCCTAAGCAGAGTTCCATGTCGACCGGAGCATGGTCAGATAGAATCCTAGCTGCAATTCCTGCTTGCGTGACCCTTGGGATTGCATAGGAGCTTATGAGTAAATAATCAATTCGAGAGTGTGTCTTGTGTACTGCAGAAAAAAGAGTGTATTGTCTTTCGGAGGGGTTAAGAACTCTCCACACGTCAGCTAGTGCAATACTGCACATAAGTTCTTTCAATGCTCTCTACGCTGGAGATAGACCTCGCCGCATTCGATCAGACCTGTCAATATCCGTCTGGAGAACTAAATTCCAATCCCCACCTAATATTGTAAGTTTTGGTGGGTTCGTTATTATGATGTTTAACAAGTTTACAAAAAATTGGGAGGAGTCGCTATTTGAGCCATATATAGATCCAAGGAGGACCGGACAGGATTCCAGGGATCCATGTATTATTATGTACCTACCCTCAGGGTACCATGTTTCCTGAGTCAGTTTAAATGGAACATTCCTGGCCAGTAGAATCACTACCCCTCCTTTGCTTGTGGATGCTCCTGCCCCAAACACCTGACCAATCCATAATTTTTTGAAGAGAAGTGCATCCTCCCTTTTAAGGTGCGTTTCCTGCAAGAAAACTATTTGTGCTCGCAGTAGCTGCAAGTGCTTCAATATAACCTGTCTTTTAACCCTGTCCTTGGATCCTTTGACATTCCAACTCACAAAACGATAATTATTACTTATGTCCAAAAGCAATAATTGGGAGATAAATGCAAATAATGGGCAAATATGCCCTTTTAAAAGTGCTATCTAAATTCTATACACCAGGCCATTGAGAGGTACAAAGAAAGTGAAGATGCCACCAGGTAAATCAACAGAGCTGAAGTATAAACCATGCATAGTCTTTCCCCCTCCCCATCTGAACCCACTCAAACCCCATACTCTATGTCTATTATACTTATAAACTATAACACATTGTGTAACATAACATCCCCAGTTCAAACACACTGCACTCCCAAATGTCATATGCCACATGATTTTACACAAGCAGACCCAGATCAAACAGCTTTGCTCCCGAGCCCCAGCTATTAAAGAAGTTTTCCCAAAAAAAAAAAAAATTTTTTTTCTTTTTTCCTTTTCCTCCTCTTTTCTTCTTCCTTTTTTAAAATTTATACTACAAACAGGTGCATTAAAATCTTAATATTTTTCCACATTTGGCTCGCACCTACGATAAACTCTAATCATTAATATTATCAAAAAGAAGCAAAAACAACAACAATATCTAAAAGCTAAATACCATTCTCATCCTTACTACATATTTCAAGAGCTTAACACGTATGGAGCCAGCTTTAGGTGGCCAATGTAACTATAGCATCAAGATTCGGATAGCAATAAACGCTTGCTACCCAGAGAAAATACATTTAAAAACGTTATTACTCCTATGTATTAGAGCATTATGCCCTTAACGGAAAGCTAACATTAATGCCTTCTTAAAACTTGCGAGATACCAAGTTCAGACTCAATGCGAGTTTGTTCCATATCTTTAGCTGCACAAACCAGCCGCAACCCATTATTTGCCATAGGTCTGGTGCGGGCTCAGCCGTGAGAGATAGATGAATATAGCAGCCATGTAATTAGGAGGAGCCAGAGTTTAACAAAGTTCAGCCAAGCGCTGTCGCCAGGTAACTTGGATCCAAATTGATAGCCACATTGGGGTCTAAATCCGTGTATTATGCGAAACATCCAATTCGTGCTAGCCTTTGGGAAAATAAAGTGATATAGCAAACTGCTTCAACAAAACAAGGAGCGAGTGAGGTAACATCTATTACACAGACTGCAGTTAGAGATGCAATTCTGAAATGGCTCCTTCCTATACATTGTGCATTCCGTTTTTCCAACTACAAAATCAGGACGATACAACAAATGACATATGTCGTAAGCTATGCAGTAGGCATGAGCGGGCTTATGCTGAAACGGTCTAAGTCGCAGGCTTCCAAACTCATCAGTAATAGCAGCACTATTACAGTCCCATTAGGGCGAGGGTGTGATCTCGGGAGGTTGCAGTAGTCACTTCAAAACTCTCCATGAGTGATCATCGTTCGATTTGGACTGCCCCCCTACAATATCCTGACGAGACTGTTACTGCTTAAAAGTACCACTGGATCAATTTCAATAAAGAGAGGAAAAAACAAGAGATAGACTTGTAGCTAGGAGGCATATTGAATCAATCTCGCTGCGGGCAAACTTGCCTTCATTTAAACAGATCCGGGAAAAGTTCTCTCAAACCTAGTAGCACTTGTGCTGGGGAGTCGTAGGAAACCCATTTATCCTCGTTCTTGACCATTAGTGTTGCGGGGTATTTAACTCTAAACTGCTTTGCTGCGGCAATTAATTTAGACACCAAAGGATGAAGTTCTTGCCTCCTCAGCCTCACTGAGTGGGGGAGATCTTGCACAATCCGCTCTTTCTTGCCCTCCCAGGTTACTTCGCAGGTTTCCTTTACTTTGCTCAATATATGTTGCCTATCGATGTAGTTCAGTAATTTAATGATTATTGGCCTAGGAGGTTGACCAGGGGCTGGGAGAGGATGCAGGGCTTGGTGAGCCCTCTCGATGATGTACTCTCCTCTGTTTGGGGGGGGCGGCTATTTTGGCACAGAACCTCTGCATGAATAAAACCGATGCATTCCCTTCTTCTTTCTCGGGGACACCAATTACTACCAAATTGTTCCGTCTGCTACGTCCCTCAAGATCCTCTATCTTTTCCTCCATTTTCTTCAGTCTGCATCCTATTACAGCTGACCCCAGGTCCATCTTATCTTGCCTTTTTTCCAGCGACGTCAGTTTGGCCTCCGAGTCCCCGGCTCTCCGTGTTAGAGATTACACTGAATTTTTAATTTCCTGCAGGTCTTCAGTGATAGTGGAGATTGCTACTTGAAGCGGCTGCATTATTTCAAGGAATTTTTCTTCCAAGAGTAAAGTCGGTGCTGCTGCCATTTTCAGCAAGGTCGAGGCTTGCTGTCTGGGCCATTTTGCGGCCTTTTCTTTCTCCGGAGTAAGCTGCGGAGATTGTCTCGGCAGCGCCTTTTTCATATATACCTCCATCCAAAACTTGATCTGCCGTTTCCGACCACTGTTGCTTTGATGTCTGGCTTTCCAGTAAGGTAAACTTCACCTCTAAGTACTGTTATTAAGCTTAGATCAGAGGGTAGAGAACGGAGCTCCCAAAGAGCTGCTGCTTCACACTAGGCTGCCATCACGTGACCTCCGAAGGAGGGGTTTCTTTTGTTCAGCATCTCAGGGGTGTAGAAGAAGCACAGCCTGACCTTCCAGGCAAATTCTTGCCAGAGGGGTGATCTGGTAGTTAGCCTGGCAACTTTAAAGATTAGATTCCAGTTGAGAGGTAGGGCTCCCGGGTGCATCTACCCCTGCCATTTTTTTTAAGTTTTATAAGAGGATCTGATTTTATCGTTCTAACAACTTTATATAAAGCAGAAATTTGGCCTTTCTGATCTGTTGAGGTCTTTATTTGTCTAATAGTTTCTAAAAGGGGTGTAGCCCCTTCAGAATCTTTTGCTTTTTTCTGGAGAGAATTTATGTATGTTCGAACCTGGAGGTATCTGAAAAAGTCTGTATTCCTCAAGCCAAATTTATTCCTCAAGGTGCCAAAATCCAGGATGGAGGCTCCTTGCACAAACTGTCCCTGGTACGACAGGCCTAGCCTGTTCCACTGTTTATAAGTGAGGTCAAGGCGGTTTGGAAGAAAGTCTTCCGCCCAGGCCGGTCTTCTAAAGGGCCATAATATTGGAAGCAGTTTGTACTTTTGCCACAATCTATGTACCGCTCAGAGGGTCTCTCCTACTGAGTTTAATTTAGGAATGGGGTGGTGGCAAGCCAGCTGTGAGGTGACAACCCGATCTTCAAGGGGAAGCTTCCCCTCTCCCTCCTCCTCCCCTCTCTCCATTTCCCTCCAACTCGAGGTGAAGCTAGGACCGGACCACTGTAGAGACTGTTTCAGCTGCACCGCTAGGAAGTAGCCTTCCAGGTCCGGCAAAGATCTACCCCCCTCCTCCCTCCGCATCTGCAATGTTTTAAGTTTGATTCTTGGTCTTTTAGCGACAAAACGAATCTAGATATCATCCCATTCCAGTCCCCAAACACAGATTTGTGAATAAACAGGGGTATGCATTGAAATAGGTATAAGAATTTAGGTAATACATTCATAGTTATGGCTTGGATTCTCACGTACATAGGCAAGTTAATTAAGGACCATTTCTCAACATCTTTCTTCAGAGAGTTAATTAAGGGGTTATAGTTCGCTTTGAACAATTTAGATGGGTGTTTGGTCACATGTATTCCCAGATATTTCATCCCTTCAGCTGTCCAATTCAGGGGCAAAAGTCTGAGGATATCCTCTTGGGATTTAAAGAAAAAACTCAGGACCTCTGTTTTTAATTTGTTGAGGGAGTAGCCTGAATGCTTCCCAAAGCATTCCAAAATAGGCCATGCTTGTCCTATAGATTTATGTGGTTGAGAAAGTGTCAACAACACATCATCCGCATATAATAAAATTTTCTTTTGGGTCCCTCCTACCTCTATTCCCTCTACTTCCTGTGCCCTTCTAATAGCCTCAGCTAGGGGTTCAATATACAGTGCAAAAAGAAGAGGGGAGAGGGGACAGCCCTGGCGGGTTCCTCTACCCAGGGAAAATCTTCTGGACAGTCCCCCATTTACTCTGCTGTAAGCCTAGGGTCCTGTATATAGGGATCTTATAGTACCAATAAATTGTTCAGGGAATCCCCTGTGTTCAAGGACCAAGAACAGGAAGTCCCATGAGACCTTATCAAAGGCCTTTTCGGCATCTAAACTCAGTATACAAGAGGGGGTCCATGATCATTGGATCTTGTCTATTATGTTCAGGGCCGAACGGACACCGTCAGGTGCTTGTCTGCCCAATACAAAACCTGATTGGTCTGAGTGGACCATTTCTGGAAGAAGGGGGTTAATTCTTGTGGCTATTATAGAAGTAAATATTTTATAGTCCTGATTCAATAGGGATATAGGTCGGTAGGATTCACATTTCGAGGGGTCTTTGCCTTCCTTATGTAAAATCGTAATAGTGGCGTACTGCCAGGAGGGGGGAGGGGGTCCTCCCCTCACCCAAATATCCGAGAAAGCCTTATGGAGAAGGGGTACAATCTCTGGGGCTAAGGTTTTGTAAAACTCAGGACCGAATCCATCTGGGCCTGGGCATTTGGCCATTTTAAGCTTCTTGGTTATGAGAGAGATTTCTTCTTGGGTGATGGGCCTCATTAAGGTTTGAGCTATATCCGGGGCAGGGTGGGGAGGGGATGGAATTTAAGTAGTTAAGTTTGTCCTGTTTGGAGGTGTTCTCCATTGTCCTATATAAGTTAGAATAATACTCTACAAATGAATCAGCAATCTGGGATGTCTGTCTGACAAGTTGGCCAGTGCTGTGAGAAGTTATTTAGTTATAACAGCTTTGGCTACTTGATGTCATGAATCTGTATGTAATTTGGTACCTCGGGGGTCACGCCTTACGTAATATTTTTAAGTAGAGTAGGGCTTTTTCTACTTCTATTTTTAGAAAGGTTATGTAGCGACTCCCTACACTTCTGTAGGTCCTTTTCCCTAGTTTCTTCCCATTTAATCTTCTGGGCTGTTTCAAGCTCTTTGATTTGTGTTATTAATTTCTGTTGGGTTTGTTTTAATTCTAATTTTTTGTGGGATGTTATTGCGATTATTTTGCCTCTGAGGAAAGCTTTAATAGTATCCCACAAAATTTGTGGAGAAATTTCTTGTTTCATATTTTTGGTTAATGTAATCTGCATGAAGTCTCTAAGTTCCTTCATGATCCCTTTATCTTGCAGAATAGAAACATTCAGTCTCCAATGCATTGTCTGTTTAGTCAGTCCCAGCTCCACCTCCATAAGTATAGGACTATGATCGGAGAGGATGGTTGTACCTACCCACATAGATGTAAATCTATTCAAGTCCCTCTGGAATGTAAAGAACATGTCTAATCTAGAGAAGACCTTAAATCTGGGAGAAAAACGCGTATTCCCGAGCTTTGGGGTACTTCTCTCTCCATACATCACATAGACCCATCTGCTACAATTGGGTTCTAAGAGATCTAGCTTTAGCTACATCTAGTTTCGGAATCTTGGAGGTTGAGTCTAAGACCCTATTTAAAACTATATTCCAATCACCTCCCATGATTAACACCCCTCTGGCCCTTTCTGCCACCATCTGAAGGATATTCGAGTATATTCGAAATGAGGACCCTGGGGGGATATAAACGTTGGCTAAGGTTACCGGTGTATCTTGGATGGTCCCTACCACCATAATGAACCTGGCTTCTGGGTCCTTTATCACCTCCTGTTGTTGGAAGTGCAGTTTAGCTGACAGCATGATCACCACCCCCCTCTTTCTGCCCTCTGGGAGAGAAGATGCATATATCTCCGGGAACGATTTGCATTTAAGTTTCTGGGTTTCTCTAGGGGAAAGATGAGTCTCCTGTAGAAAAACACCCGTACAGCCCTGAGATGCTAGAAAATTTTGAATTCTTTTCCTCTTTACTGGGCTTGAAGACCCGTTTACATTTAAGGATAGAAATTTTGTGGCATTACTTGACATTATCTAACCAGTTAGATACGTCATTCAGTTCCCACAGCCTGTAGTCCTTCTGCCCTGACATTTTATCTACATGCATACACTGCAGAATTTTTCTAAAATAGTAATAACTTCTAACATAACAATATAAGTAACTCATAACTATTTTATAATAGTAAACCATTTTCTCCGGCTTCATATTTCTTCGAGCCGAGAGTTAAATTTAGTGCTGGGTTACGTCAGCGGGGATTCCTCTCTGCCTGGTTTCCCTTACTACGTGCAGGTGACTTCCAAGGAGAACCTGGTCGATGTTTACCAGAGAAGGAGTGTCTGTGATAACAGAACAGTAAGGAGAACTCCAAAGTTCAATGAGTGAACTCCAAGGGATCCTGATATTCTCAGGAATATGTTCCCTTCCCCTTCCCCTTCTGTCAGGGATAAAATTAAGAAAGGGACAAAGAGGAGGAGAGAAGGCAGGATCATCCACTGTGCCCATCGCCCAAACACCCGAGCTTACACAACATGCATATGAAAGGGAGATAAAGTTACCTCACCACCTTGTATGCCTGTGTCTTGCCCTGATGTTTATACTTCTAACATGCCCTTATTGTCCATGGTGTTCCTTCCTGGGTTAAGGAGTCCTTTCAGTTCCAAATACCCCAGCATCGCATTTTTCCTCCTTAAGAGGTAATCTAACCAGCTGTGGTTTCCTCATGGTGTTTCCCTACCCCCTCAGTGATTTGAAGGGTAAGGGGAGAGGGCCCCCAATTATGCCCCAGATTCATCCATCCAACGTTCGCCATAGGAAGTGGAGATCAGCTCAGACTAGCTTGCGGAGCACGGGGCATAATCCCCTGTGCACTACTTTGGCCTAGCCTAGGGCACTATCCCGAATCCCCTCCGAGCCCCACACGCGGGAATCTGGGACTGGAGTGTAACCCTCCTGTCAGCGTGTGTGTTCTCACAGGGGAATACTCTGAACGACAGGTTATTAGCTGATGTGTATCATCATATCAAATGCTCTGCAGACAACACTTAAAGACATTTTGAGTATATGTACACATACACGCAAAGCCCTATCCAGCCTCTTACTTGGTAGTTTAAGCATCGCATAAGTAGCATATGACTTAGGCGTTTTACTAATAAAATAAAACCAAATGAGCATGTCTATTTCCTCCCAGCTGTGCCATTACCTCCCCGAGAAATCCACAAGCCATTTACTGAACTAAAATATTTCTCTAGGCCGGATATAGTGGGATCAATTAAAGTAAAGTTGTGCCCCCTCTTCTCAGGGTAATCCACCCCAGCCTGGACTTTTAAGCCCTCGTGAAACACAGCAACTTTCATTTTATCTCTAGTTTTAAACACTTTGAAAGAAGTTATTAAATAACAGAAGATACGAAGAGGGGGGTCTAAGTAAAATGACAAGCTCCGGTCATCGTCTTTAAATGTTTTTACTCACTGTGGACCCCACGTCCTAGAGAGATGGGGGGGCAGATGAGACAGTCCATATAAGTTATATGTGCCCAGGATCTCTAGGACCCTTGGGTCTCTCAACTCATGGCGAGGCAAATCACCACAAGTCCCAGGCCTCAGGGGGAGGCCCTTGTGAGTCATGCCTTTCAATGACCATTTATTTTTCCAGGTAGTCACATGGTGTGTGGGTGAAAGAGCCTCTGCTACTTCTAACTCCTGTGTTTGTTTTAGGTGAGGGGCATCCTTGTTCATTAAGGCGGGATCGCCTAGTTTCTTCAACATTTCCCCGATATCTGCTCGCAAAGAGGTCTGCGTCTGTCACATCATGGAGCCGGGCCTGTGAACACCTTTCTTTGCCACAGACCACGCTGAATTCAGTAGGTCCCTCTCGAGTCTTTCTTTTGCCATGGGGGGGTTTCACGATTCCCAAATCGCCCAGAAATGGGACTGCAGAAAGGAGATCCTTAAAGACTTTTGTACCTCGATCTGATGTGATTTTCAGTCTTGCTGGGAATAATATCTGCGCCTTGATATTTTTCACCTTTAATGCTTTTACAATCGGCCACAACATCTTCCTGGCCTCCTGGACCTCCGTCGAGTAGTCGTTATCTACATAAATTTTATGGCCTTTAAACTCCAGAGGGCTCTGTGCCGACGCTTTCCTGAGCACTTCCTCCTTGCTCTCATATTTTGTGAAACGGATTATAAAGGATCTTGGCCTGGCTTCTGGATTGTTTGATTTTGGGGCCAACGAGTGATGTGCACGGTCTAAGCCAAGGTCCAGGCCCTCCGGTAGGTCTATAGCTGTTCGGAGCAAATCTTGGATGAAGGTTATAGTGTTGGTCGTACCGTTTTCATGCCCTTCAGGTATTCCGTGTATTCTAAGGTTTTGTCTTCTGCTTCTACCTTCAAGATCACTTAGCTTATGGGTTAACTTGCGATCTCAGGCCAGCAAATACAGCAAGAGCCGATCTTGGTGGTCAGTCTGTTCTGAGACATTCGTAAGGCATATCTCCATCTGTTCTGTTCTATGTTCTATCCTGCTTAGGTCGGAACGGAGTTCCGATAAGGTACGGTCGATTTTGGTCACTGTACATGCTGTCTGTCTGATCATTTCAACAAGCTCACTCTCCGCGAGGTCGCCATGCGGCCCAGCTTGGCTCAGCCCCCCAGTCAATTCCATTTTGGGTAGAATTTCCTCCTCTTCCACTTGCAGGAGGGCTTTTAACTTTTGTGCTGGTGTTAAGTGAAGTTTCCCCACTTTGTTCCTTCTATATTTGGCTGGGGATGACATTCTTTTCAGGGCGATTGATTTGGATTTTGCTTGGTGTGGGTGGGAGCAAGTGGATCAAGCTGCCATAGCGAGTCCTGACATCACCGGAAGTCCGATGTAAGTTGTTGTGACTTACCTGGGCATGGCACCGCACCCCTGCATGCCTGGTCACAAAGGCATTGAAGCCTGTCGGGGTCATGTCACTGCAGGTCACTGTAGCGGTGCCTGCACTGCTACCCCATGTGTGCAACACCTGTCCTGTGTACCAGACGCTTTGCCACCCTTGCCCACATAGCAAAGCGTGGCTCATAGAGGTCCTGTGTACCAAAGAACTCCCCCTCCAGTGGCATGACACATGCCACCAGGTTGGCAAGCTCCACCTCCCCCCAGTTCATAGCTCTGGGTCCAGCTGACTGGGCACATGCATTTTCTGAAGCAGTGTTGTGGTGGCAGATATGCACAGTACAACTGTAGGAGTGCAATGGCCTATTTGTGCCACATGTGAGTTAGCCCGTTGAACAATAGACCACGCATCACAGGATTGCGGCTTGGTCATGAGTGATCGCCGCCGATTGCACATTGCTACATATGAACAGTGCTTACATTATGGGTGGGACACAAGGGTTAGGGGTCACGCCCGGGTTACGCGTGTGTATCTCATGTGAAACTACCATATCATGAATGGCACACTTTGCCACTCACAGTGCACTGAGCGATGGTGCATACTACCATACATGCACCGTGATCTGCAGAGGTGCATTGACACAACCTCACATCAATGTGCCATACCCATGCAACATGAATCATGCGGCACAGATCCAATAGCGCATGTTGATTGACATGCACTGCTGATGTAGATCCTGCTACCGGCAACAGCGGACAGGATGCACTATGCATGGCGTGCTATTGACTATGCATTGCGCATGCAATGGGATGTACCATGCAGCTTGCGCTGCATTCAGGAAATGCCCCCAATGCCACCACGCATGTGCAGGAATGTGCCATAAGGGGATGCGCCCAATGCCCCAGTTGCGCATTGCTGATTGAGAAGAGCTGGGGGCAATTATGCAATTCACAGACAATGCTCTCAAATCAGCTCATTGCCAAATTCAGGGGCATCCCACCTGCTTTGCATCTCATTACAGTTGCTCCTAACCTAATTTGCATGCCCTGGGCCATAAATGCTCCTAGAAACATAGAAACATAGAATTTGACGGCAGATAAGGACCGCTTGGCCCACCCAGTCTGCCCATTTTCCTACCTAATGGATAAGCTGCAGATCCTAGTTAACCAGCAGCCTACTTCTTTCTACTCCCACCCCCTAGAATTGCCTTATGGCTGTCCCATGCATGCTTGAATTCAGTCACTGTTTTTGACTCCACAACCTCCTCCAGAAGGCTGTTCCATGCATCCACAAACCTCTCTGTGAAAAAATACTTCTCTACATTACCTCTGAGCCGCCCCCTCTATCTTCAAATTGTGCCCCCTTGTTCTTGCACACCTCTTTTTTTGAAAGATGCTACCCTCTTGGACTTTGTTGATTCCCTTGAGGTACTTGAAAGTTTCTATCATGTCCCCCCTCTCCTCCTTTCCTCGAGGCTATACATATTAAGCTCCTTTAGTCTCTCTTCATATGTCTTCTGGTGCAGACCCTGCACCATTTGAATGCCCTCCTCTGGACAGCTTCCATCTTGTCTATGTCCTTGACGAGATTGGGTCTCCAGAACTGCACACAGTACTCCAGATGGGGTCTCACCAGCTGTCTCTACAGAGGGATAACAACTTCCTGTTTTCTACTAGTGATGCCTCTTCTTATGCATCCCAGTATCCCCCCAGCCCTCCTTACTGCCCTCTCACATTGCTTGCCCACTGTTAAGTCATCTGATATGACTACCCCAGGTCCCTTTCCATTTTGTTGTTGTTAGTATCTCACCCCCATTGTGTACTCTTCCCCTGGGTTTTGTTTCCCAGGTGCATTACCTTGCATTCTTAGCATTAAATCTAAGCTGCCATACATTTGACCATTCCTCTAACCTTGACAAGTCCCTTCTCATCCTTTCCACCCCACCTTGTGCATCAACTCTGTTGCAGATCTTTGTGTCATCTGCAAAGAGACATACTTTTCCTTCCAGTCCCTCTGCAATGTCGCTTACAAAGACATTGAAGAGGACCGGTCCTAATACTGAACCCTGCGGCACCCCACTAGTAACCCCCCTTTCTTCAGAGTGGACTCCATTTACTATTACCCTCTGTGTCCTATTCTCCAGCCAATTCTTTACCCAGGCTATCATCTTGGGACCCACTCCCAGGCTGGCTAACTTGTATATTAATCTTTTGTGTGGGACTGAGTCAAATGCCTTGCTAAAGTCTAGGTAGGCCATGTCCACAGCCCCTCCCTGATCTACTACTTTGGTCACCCAGTCAAAGAAATCTATTAGATTTGTCTGGCATGACCTTCCGCTGTGAATCCATGCTGCCTTGGGTCCTGTGCCCCTCTGGCCTCTAGGTACTCGACAATTCTTTCCTTCAGAAGTGATTCCATCATTTTCCCTATCACTGAGGTTAAACTAACTGGTCTGTAGTTTCCCTTCTGCCCTGCTCCCACTTTTGTGAAGGGAATCACATCGCCCTCCTCCAGTCCTCAGGTACCACCCCATCCTCCCATGATTTGTTAAAGAGGGTAGTCAGTGGTGTCACTAGTTCTACCCTTAGTTCTTTATAGTTCTGGGATGATTCCCATGAGCCCCATGGCTTTGTCCACCTTCAGTTTTAAGAGTTCTTTCAAGACCCTTTCTTCTGTAAATGGGCTGGTATCAACTTCTGTATCCAGAGTGTTTCTATTGTTTGTTTTAGGTACCTCCCCTCTTCGCTTGTAAATACTGAGCAAAATATTTGTTTAGTATCTCTGCCTTTCACAGTCACCCTCTGCACCCCCTCCCTTTATTAAGCCTCACTATCCCTCCCTTAGTCTTCCTTCACTCCCTGATGTACCTAAAAAAGGTTTTATCCCCCTTCTTAACTGAGTTGGCTATCTTTTCCTCAGTTTGGGCCTTTGCTGTTCTGACTGCCTTCCCAGCTTCCTTTTGCTTTAACTGATACACTTCTCTGTCCTGTTCCTTCTGTGATTCCTTGTACTTTCTGAATGCTTTCTTTTTCTCTTGAACCTTCACTGCCACCTCCTTTGAGAACCATAGTGTTTTCTTACATCGTTTTGTTTTGTATATTTGCTTCACACAAAGGCTTGTTACCTCTGTGATGGCAGTTTTTATTATTCCTCATTGTTCTTCCACCCCTCCTTTCTGCCCATTTGCTAGTGCATTCCTTAGGCACTCACCCATTTTGGCAAAGTCAGCCCTCCTGAAGTCCAGTACTTTTGCCTTTGTATGGCTTGACTCTATTGCTGTGTTTATTGTGAACCATACTGTTCGGTGGTCGCTAGTTCCCAGATGGCTACCCACTTCTACATCTGTGATCCTCTCTCCATCTCCATTTGAGAGGACCAGGTCTAAGATTGCTCCCTCTTGAGTGGGTTCCAATACTAGTTGTCTGAGGCATGCCCCC
Source organism: Neoceratodus forsteri (assembly GCA_016271365.2). NCBI lineage: Eukaryota > Metazoa > Chordata > Ceratodontiformes > Ceratodontidae > Neoceratodus > Neoceratodus forsteri. The sequence continues at coordinate 1,499,914,218 of CM057456.1, forward strand.
TGTAGGGCATCTAGAATAACCCCACTCTTAGACGTGGCTGCTGCAACTGCACTCCAGTTAACATCTGGCATATTCAGATCAACCATCAGCAATATCTCCCCTTTATCTGCCATTCTAAGTATACTTTCTATCATTTCCTTGTCCATTTCCTCCCCCTGAGAGGGTGGTCTGTATACAACCCCTGTGCGGATTGTGGTGCCATTGCCTCCCTCCAAATTGACCCACAGTGCTTCTTCTCCTCCCTGTTTACCCTTTTGTTCTGTTCCTTTGATTCCTTCTCTTATGTAGAGAGCTACTCCTTCTCCTCTTTTACCCTCCCTGTCCCTCCTGTAGATAGTGTATCCTGGTATGTTTACGTCCCAGTCATGGTTCTGTGTGTACCATGTTTCTGTGACTGCCACAATATCCAGATCTTCCTCCTCCATCAAGGCCACTAATTCAGGAAGCTTGTTACCCAGACTACGGGCATTGGTACTCATTGCTCTCCATTTTTGATGGCTTTACCTTCTGTAGCAGCATCCCCACTGACCTTTCTACTTCAGTCTTTTCTCATTTAGTACCCTGTTTTGTAGAGGAGGCTGGGATTTTCCTGCTGCTTATCAGTGCCTCCCCCCTTGACTAGTTTAAAGGCTTGCCAATGAAGCATTTAAACCGATTGCCCAAAAGACTTGTTCCCTTCCTGGACAGATGCAGACCATCCTGCCAGTATAGACTGGTGTCCCTCCAGGTGGAACCCCAGTCCCCAATGAAGCCAAACCCCTGTGCTCCACACCATTTTTTCAACCATTTGCTAAACTGCATGGTGCAAAGTACCCTCGCCTCACCCATGCCACTAACAGGCAGCACCTCTGAGAAGGATACTGTGTGTGCTACTTGTCTTAAGCCCCTCTCCAACTCCACAAAGTCCTTCTGCACTGCTCTAATCTCATGATGAGCTAAGTCATTTGTCCCTAGGTGGACAATGACGTCCAGCTCGAACTCCCATGCAACTGTTCTCGTGATCCTAAGGATGGCTTCCTGTCCTCCAGCCATGGCACCAGGCAGGCACCTTACTTCAGTTCTCCTGCTCCCCCAGTTCTATACCCCTAATAATTGAGTCCCCACCAGGGCTGCTTTCTTTTCCTGTGGTGCCTCTGCCTCCTTCCTGAGGGCCTCCCTTGTGACAGTTGTCTGCACCCTCCTTAGTCTCCTCTGCGGGTGCATCCATAGGAGAACTATGCTCCCCCAGAATGGTGTATGGATTGTGGAGTGGAACAACTGACTGGGTGTGCCTCTGTTCCACCACCCTTACCCTCCCTGAGCCCACTGTGGTCCAACTGCTGTGCTTTCTTCGCAACCTCTGAGGTAGTGGTGGTGGCTCTGGTGCTCCCTGGATGGGGGAGCTTCCCTTGCCACTGCCCAGTGTGGCCTGAAGACGGGCAACTTTCTCCCTCAGGGCAGATAGTTGTCTGCAAACAGGGCAGCATCTCAGCCTCCAGAAAGACTCCAGAAGACTGCTGCCCCACAGCCATTACATTGTACTACTCCCCACATAACTGTCTACCTTGTTTAGTTTTTTTTTGTGTGTGTGTGTGTGTGATTGGTGCGTTATATAGAAATATATGTATGTATATAATGTGTATGCTTATATTGTCAGTGCAGTGTGCTAGAGAGGATATGACAGTGATATGTACCTTGCCCTCTTGAGAAATGATGTCAGAACCCCAGGTATAAATGAACTATTTCCAGGGTGGGTGGGGTGAGGGTGGGAAGGGGTTGGGTCTAAACTGTGCCCTCACTAAACAATCAGCTAAATGCTCTGACCTACCGATGCGATGAGTGCCTTCCTGTCAGCAAGATGCCACACACGACAATTTGTAATACTGCTTCAAACCAATTTGACAGAGAAAATACCCTGCTAATCAAACACAGAAAAATCCAAACATCCAAGTCAGACTCAGGTAAACCTCCCCAGCCCTAAAAGAGCCTGGTGGCTTGTGCTCTGAAAACAGTCAGCCCCAAAACACGTCAGCTGTGCAGAAGGGCAGACACAGAAAACAGTATTCAGCCTATGTGGGTTTAAACTCTTCCTGCACTGAAAACCTTAACACTTGTAACAAAAGTAAAGCAAATTCCACCTCCCTCTGTTTGATTGAAAGACTGCCTTTTCTGATAATTCTAAGTTCCTTATTTCACCCTTCAGTTAGAAGTATCCTCCACCTGAAGAATATTAACTTTCCTAAGGAATCTGCTTCAAACCAAAGACAATTGTAAATTGTAAGGTTCACCTCCCTCTGTTGTGAGCACTACTCGCTTTCTTTCAAATCTTAAGTCCAGTGTTGCAGCTTGCAGCCAGAGGTAGCTTCACCTGAAGACTATAAGGTTATCTGATGAGCCTGAATGCACCTCCTTACTCCACAGGTGACCGACAGGTATTGCAACCTTGAAGGCAGGTCTGTTCACATTTTACCATGTGCAGCTTGTCAGCATCATCTGACAGAGTGGTTTTGAGGGCATCCAGGGGGCTGTGACTGTGCAGCATCCAGCCAAATTACTGGCACACTTCCACAATTTCCTGAACTGTGCTGATGCCTGCATATTTCCACCCACAGGAACCACAATGTCCACACAGGACAAAGCTGCAGGACATTGATGACATACCTTTATATCTGATGAGGAAAGGGTACTGCTGGAGGCCTACTTCCTTAGGCACAGCATCTTGTCTGGCAGGAGTGGCAGCAGCCAGTGCAGGGACAAGGCCTGGGAGGAGGTGACCCAGCATGTGAATGCCCATGGCATATACAACTGTACCCACAGGAGTGGTGCAAGCACTTCCATGATGAGAAGCAGAAGGCCAAGGAGAAGATGGCCACCGTCAGGGCTTCTCTGGGAGTAACATGGGGTGGGCCACAGACAGCGGTGCGCCTCACCCCAAATGAGGAGAGGCTGGTAGCCAGCATGGGCTGGACCATGGTGATGTGTGTTTTCCGGGTGATGGCTTCCAGACTGGTGGCAGTCTATCACAGCCATGTGAGTATACATGTTCCAAGAACTGTGCTGGTCTGTGTGTGCATGTCATGCTTGCCCTGACATACCCCACCATGGCCCACTATGTGCCCATGTGTCAGTGTGCATTATGCATGGTGTCATTCATCCCTGTCCATCCACAGTGTGCTGCTGACACATGATATGCCACTCCTGTGCAGCACCTTGTGGGGGGTCCCACCATGGGGGTGAGTTTGGGATGGTTGCTTGGGATATTGTACTCGCTGGTGGTGGGCGGAGGGGGCCTGTCCCACACATGTCCCTTAGTGCCTGTACTGACCACAGTGCATGTCTGCCTACATTGGTGCATGGCCGTGGCAGTGTCCTCATGGGTGGCACTCACCTGTGTGGCATGTGAGGTGTACCTATGGCACATATTCATGGCTCCCTGTTCATACCTGTCTGTACATAACATTAATACATGTCAGTAACCATGTATCCCTTCTCTCTTTCAGCTCCGTCACACCTCATGGGTGCTGCAGGATCCGGTGGACCCCCTGACGACCTGGCAGGGGAGGAGGCTGGACCATCACACTGCACCACAGCTGGAGCTATGGCGGATGCCATGACAGGTTTGTACAGCACCACCACAGCCCCTGATGTGGCAGTGGATGGTGCAGGGCCATCAAACCCCTCTGTGGCCTTTGCCACAGCTGGTGGCCATGGTAGTACATGGCTGATCAACCTACTTGGTCTTGCTGAAAAGGACCCTATGTACAGGGTCAGCATTGTGGATAACCTGCTGGTGCTGACATTTGGAATGAAGGGGGTGTATGATGATAGTGATGTTGACACCACACAGATTTGGGGGGACATGGACAACATCGACCAGACCGAGGCACATGTGCATAGACAGGTGGTACCATGTCGCGTTGATGGTCCTGCACCCCATGCACACCCAAAGGGGCCTTCACAACCACCCACAGTGGCAGGTGTTGGGGCCATGTGTCTGGTGCTGCTGTGGGACCAGGGACTGCCGACACTGTTTAGCAGGGTGCTGTGGAGCAACAACAGGCGGCAGGGACCATGATGCTGGTGTCTCTGGGTGTGCAGAGGTTGCCCGTGCCCGGTCCCCACCCATACAGTGGCCTGCTGTGTGGCATCTGTCTATGGTGGATGCAGTGCAGCAGGCTGGAACTCCACCTGCCCATTGGCACCGCCTCCTGTTGCATCCCCCGTCAACAAGTTTGAGGACTACACATGCCTCCTATAGGACACAGTGGAGGGGACAGATGTTCCTCAGGGTGGAGCTGAGGGGCATTTGGACACAGCTGGTCATGGCGCATGAGTCGTTGGCTGCATGGCAAGCCAAATGCTGGCAGAGGCTTGCCTACTGTGGGTGGGTACAACTGCTGCACTTGAGCAGATTGCACTCATGTCAAGCTGTTGAGTGCCAACAGTGCTACATGTGGTCACCGGGCTACCAGCCACACTCCTAAGAGTGCCTCACGCTCCCCCAGGTCACAGCATCAAGTGAACCCATTGCTGCTGATGCCATCACCATGCTTAGCCATCCCTGACACCCCCGGATCCAACCTGGGTTTCAGGGGTGACACACCGGTGAGCACCCATTCATGGTCTTGTTTCAGTACCCCACTAGGGGTGGTGGACACCTCCCACTAGAGTCAGTGGCACTGACTCAGCAACCATCAGGTGAGGGCATGGCCACCCATGTGTACGTGGTGGCCATGGTGGCTCCCGCTGATGCCTGGGTAGACTGCTCCCATAGCCTCTGTAATCTGCACCTGTTGTGGCCTACACACCAGGCTGACAGTGCCTGGGGTGGCATGTTGTGGCACACACCTGCCCCGGTACAATGCCTATGTGGGACACCTGTGTGATGCACTGTGCATGGCAGGGGCCACTGGTGTTGTACTGTGTGGCATGGGCAAGATGAGTGCAGTCCTGTGTCTGCTGAGCATGTGTGCCGGTGGATGTACACTGATCCATGCCATCCCCAGCACAGAAACTGTTTCCCCCATCCATGTGTGGCTTGCTGTGTGTGTGTGTGTGTGTGTGTGTGTGTGTGTGTGTGTGTGTGTGTGTATGTGTGTGTCTGGGCATTGCTGTCACCCCTCATGAGTGCACTCTGTGCCCACTGTGTGGTAGCCATCTGAGCATGTGTGTGTCATTTCCCACCCACACCAGTGGTGTGTGGATGTGTGTGTGTGTGGGTGGATGTGGGGGCTGCTAAGTGTTGCCCACCTGTGATACTCACCTTCGGTCCACAAAATGCTCCTCAACTATCATGTCCCTGTGCCGACAGGACCTGGCAACCAGGCATGGGTCCCTGCAAGCCAGGGGCAGCCGACCCCTTCCTCCATGGTGCCCCTGCTCCATATCGTCTTCCACCTCCTTCTCCCCAGAGCTGTTGCCCTTCTCAGTCTGGACAGCTATTCCATGGTCAATGACCATGTTGTGCAGCATACAACAGGCCAGGAATGTGCCACATGCTTTCTCTGGGCTATATTGTAGGGCACCACCAGACCTATCCAAGTACCTGAAGCACATCTTCAGCATGCCGAAGACTCACTCTATGAAGGTGCATGTAATGATGTGTGCCTTGTTGTACCGCTCCTCCGCCTCTGTGCCAGGATGATGGTAGGGGGTGAGGAGCCAGAGTCATACGGGATATGCTGCATCACCTGTGGGGGGACAAAGCAGTCTGTTAGTACCCTGCATGCATGTGCATTGTGTACCACAGCTCCCCCTCCATCAATGCACTCTGGTGCAGCTACTGCCTGTCCACCTCTGTCCCTGTGGCCCACCTCCCAGTGAAACACTTTCCCCCATGGTGGGATGGCACATTCGTGCTCTCACCAATGACTGCAATGACCTGTTTGCCCTTATCTGCCCTGCACCTGACCATGCCCGCATCAAGGGATGACCACTCTTGTCCAATCCAGCATTGTTAGCACTCCATTGCCCTGCAGTTGCCCATGCCTGGGAGTGTGTGGCGCTTTCCATCCTGCCACACATGCCTGCTGTTCCATATCACCTCACCTCCTGTGCTGCATTTTGTTGTTGCACTGTCCCCCTTGTCATATGTGCAGGTCCAACGGTGTGCCCACATCCACTGTCCCACCTAGGCATGTGCCCTTGTGCAGCTCTGTCACAGCCCCCACACTCATGCACTACCTCCCTACATATTTTGTACCACAGTGTGCAGTTTGTGGGCATATATGGATGCCCCACTCACTCACTAGGTGGCCGCTGGTGATATTCCCAGTCTCAAACCATCAGCACAGGGCAGACTGGTGCCATATGAAGACATCATGTGTACTCCCAGGGTGTGTGGTATAGAGATTGCTGATGCACACTGTGACATTGCACACCACCAGGCAGTTTATGGAGTAGAACCACTGTGGTTCATACACAGCATCGCCTCATCTCCAAGATGGTGCACAGATTGCCACATGGGTGTAGTCAATGACCCCTATAACACTTGGCATGTGTGCCACCCTGTGGAACTGCTGCATAGCTTCTGTCTGCTCTGCCTGTGTGCTTGGAACTTGAATGAACTCTGAAGCATGTGGGAGCAGTGTGGTGAGGAATTGCATGAGGAGATGGGATGTAGATAGCTGGGTATGCCAGTGGAGTCTCCAGCTGGCCTCTGGAATGTTCCCGTGGTGAACAGGCACATTGCTGTTGTCATCTTGGTCTTCACAGATACAGCATGACCCCTTCCAGTGGATGCCTGCATTTTATCATGGCACAGCTCACAGAGCTGCCTCAGAATTGCCCTGTTGAGACAGTATCAGCCAACTGCTTCTATGTCTGTCAATTGTTCAAATGTTACTCTGGCACAATACCACCACGGGGCAGGCCGCCTATGGTGCCTTCTGCCACCACATTGGTGGTTTGCCAGTCTCCTCATCTCTATTAACATACCCACCATCAGGAATGGTGCATCATCCATTTTGGTGGCCTCTCTTGTGCTACTGTTGGTGTTCATACTGATGCTGCTGCTGCTATCCTGCAGTCTGCCTGCTGGGAGCTTGCACTTAAGTCTATTTCTTTTATACTTATCTCCTTAGTGTGCATATGGGTGGATGCGCTGTGTTTGTGCATTCATTTTGCTTTGTGAATGAGGATGCACCATGCATGCAGCTACACGCCCCCTTCAGATGCACCACATATCATTATTTTTGGGCTCCAGTGCATTCTTGATGGTGTGGAGCATCTGGGATGCACTGCCCTATGTGAATGGCACCAGTGTGCATCTCCAAGATGCATCAGGTGCATCACTTTTGTGAATCCTGCCCTATGTGTATCCCATAAACTGAATTACCTCAAACAAAATATAGTGCATACGAATGTGCTTTTATCATCTGTACAGGGAAATGGTGTAGAAATCATATTAAATTATTTTAAGAGGAGGAACACAAATTTTATGAGATTGTTTCAAAGAATAATAGAAATATCAACTTTAAGTCCAAATTTATTCCAAAACAATAAATTTGAAGTTCTTATAGTACATTTAGAAAGATGACTAAATCAAAGAAACCACCCAATTACAACCAAAGATAACCATTTGGGGACTGAAAATATAACTGCAGTAAATAAACAGATTATGATAGTATTTTGGAATATTGCTGTCCTTCAGAAAAACTGGCAAATAAATAATTTAAGTTATATTTGACATGTTGTGATAGTATCAATTTTCAAGAGACATGGATATGTAATAATATGTTTACTCACTTAAATGGTTAATCTGCCATAGTAATACCAGCTAAGAAGATTAATTAACAAGCTAGGCCAATGGGAGTATAACACTTATCAAATTATGAGAGGGTAATAAAAAAATATTAACACCACAGGAGAATATAATTATTACAATCATATCCTTAAGTAAGAAAGAACATAGTTTGGTAAATGTTTACATTCCTCCAATTTCATTAAAGTATTTTCACACAGACTATCAAACTCATAAGAAAATTATAGTATGTACCTTTCAAAGTCATTCTCTCAAGAAGATTTATGGATTAACAGAGATTCCAATATACTTATAGGATCATTTGTTAATTTAGCAAATCCAGATATATCTTTCTTCTATTGTCCAATCAAAATATATATTATGGAAAAATAATACATACTATGATGAACAGTAATGGGGTAATATTAACAAATATTGTAACCAAAAACATGCTAATAGTTTTGAATGGTGTTCTTATAGGTGATTATGAGGGAATGTTTATTAACACGGGGCCAATGACCCAGTCCATTTTGAACTATGTGAAAGATCCCATTTATATATTTAAATAAGTATAGTTAATTACATATACCAACAAGAGAAAAAAATGATCAATTTCCTCTGGAAGTAACTAGGTAATGGAATAATCTTGAGAAAAAAGGTACCTTCACTGAGGAAAAAAAACAGGAAACAGAATTCAGAGTAGGAAGCATAAATAAAGAAATGATATTTAACTTTGAAACTAACAAGAAACTCTGGGAAATTCTGGATCCAGATAAGGAAATGCAAATAGAAGACTAGTTAGCCATGGAGAATAAGGCTGCTCAGTGTTACTGTATGTGTTATTTTAATAGATTTTTAATCTAGAAATCCCATAAATTTATATCAATGGTACATAGAAAAAAAACAGTAAATTGGCTTGTACAATTCAGAATGGAGATTTCTAAAAAAATCATTATTGGCCAGCTAAGAAAGGTACTGTAAGCAAAATCCAAACAGGGAAAATCTTTGTACCAAATATAAAAAGTAGTAATTGTACATAAAATGTTTTGAGGATAAAAACAAATTTACAGAACAAAATGGAGATGGCAGTACAGACAAAAGAATGAAAAAAGTTGTGGACTTTGGCTGCTAGCTGGTCCTCCACAGCTATCACCTTATATAGGAGCAAATAAATGGGTGTGGCAGTTTAGAAAGTTTTTAATGATTTGGAGGAATATGAGCATCATTGGGCCTAATTAGCCCCACAGAGGTTTAATTGCTTAGGTGTAACAGAGCAGGCAGTGGCTGCAGCAATCTATGATTTCCAAGATTAAAAAAGTCCCAACTGATATATGTGACATCACTTGAAATATATAGGTTAGACAGCATTAAAGGATCACTTTTGATAACTGTTATTTACTCAATGTATACAACCAAATATATCCCCCAAAACACAGACAGAAATTATGTCATCTCTGTGAAAAAGGAAATATGAGCAATCCATCAACATATACTGTAGACTGATTAGCCTCTTGGACAAAACTGAGAACATTTTTGCAAAAATTCTATTATCAAGATTGGAAGCATGGAGTGACACATAGAACATCACCTCCTAATTCCAAGAAGGCTTTCAAGAAAAAGACAAAACCAATCGATGTTTCATACCAACATGAAGTGTTTATAAGCATAGAACATTAAAAACAGAAAGTATTTGTAGTATTTATGGATTTTAAAGTTGTATTTGACACGTTATCAAGGAAATCATTATGAGTGAGATTGATAGATTTAGACATAGATGTGGATTTGCTAGAGATTAAAATGTTTCTCTCTCTGTATATATATACATTGTCTCAGATTAAATTTAATCTCAGTGAGGAACCTTTAGTATAAATAAAGTGATAAAGCAGGGATGGAGAAAAGTCAAAGACATAGGGCCTGATTCTAAAATGTGTTAAAATACCACAGGCCCAAGGTGCACTGAACAAACGGTGCATGGGACTTGCAGCATTCCCTGGCTGGCATTCAGGATTCTCAATCCCATGTACCACATGCCATGAGTTAGACCAGCTTTTGCTGTTCTAACTTTGTGTCAGTCAAGGGACCTATTTACAGGGTTTGCAATGAATACTTGGTGCAAACCACCATAAAAAAGGGTACAGTGTCACAAAGATGTGTGATGTTTGATAATTGGGCACAAGGTGCTGCAATGTGTTAGGTGCAGTGCTGGGTTCTATGCACAGCTTGTTGCAAGCTTTCATCACCCTTCAAGAATAAGGCCCACTGGCTCTCTATGGCGTGGATGTTTGGGGTTGGTTCACAAAAAAGATTTAGGGGGTACCAGCAAAATGGTGAAGAATTATACTGCTGGATCTCCTTATTTTGTTCTAGCAGTCACTAGTAATAACAGTAACATGCAAAATTCCACCTTGTTTGCATATCATGTTTCAGGTTGTTTAGGGGAGGTGGTTCTGCTGCTGAACCTTGTGTAACAACTTCTGCTATTTAACAGTATAGCTAAAATAAATGCACACTTTTTGACCACCCAAACACAAATCTGCACACTGTTACCTTACTTCTCTAGATATCCATGAACTTCTTGGTTCATACAGTAATCAAAACATGATCATGGTAGTGTCCCCATCCAGGCTTCGTTTACAATATTGCCAGCCACTCATCAAACATCTGCTCAAGGCTCTGTAGGAGGTTTTCTTCATGATGTCCATAGTCAAACCATGGATGCATAAGGGTGGGTGCCTACTTGCACAAATTGGAAGCCCCCAGTGAATTCCTTCTACTGTTACTGCTGCTTCCACTTAAACCAGAGTATGAGAAAGAGAAGGAAGAGGGGATGTTAATCCAATGGGCAGTCTCTGCCACATTATTTAAGGTCTACTTGTCCACAGGTCATATAAACTGCTGGCACAACAAATGTTCTCAGAGCATGTCACGATCTTTCAGAGACTCTGATATAAATCTGGAAGTGCCATTTTGGAGAAGTACATATGGCTGGACACATATTATCTTGGCACTGCAACTTGTATTAGTGATAGAAAACCTTGATTGCTCACAAAAGATAATGAAAGCAGTTCTGTGGTTAGCATTTCCTAAATGGCTTTTATTCCTACTAAGGTTCATACTAAGGTAGTGAGGAGCATGGAAGGCGGAGAGACCATATTTGCTCCTCATAATATGTCAGTGTGTTCCCTTCTGAAATATTCACTTCAATACTTCTTTTGAATTGCTCCTTATTTTGACTTATGACCTGCAATGGTAGTTGATTCCAAGCTCTCACCACTCTCTGGGTGAAAAAGGCCTTCCTTTTATTGGTATTGTACATTTTGTCTTAAATGTAGTAAATGCCCTCGAATGCTTGTTCTGCTATTTTTGAATTCCATATTTAGCTAATTTAGTAAGTAGTTGTCTTGCATTCTATTGTAGTACGATAGGTCACCTCTTGTTCTTCTTGTTTCTAGGGTCATTAGATTTAGTTCTTGTAAGCTATCACTATATGATCTTGTCTTTAGGTTAAGTATCATTTTCGTGACCCATTTCTGGATCTTTTCAATCCGATTGATGCTGCCTCACTTTATTGGTCCCCATACTGGACTACCATAGTCCAGCAGTGGTCTCACATATGCCCTATACAGCTGCATTATGACCTGCTCATCCCTACTTCTAAAATTCCACATTATGGTGATTATTATTTTATTAGCCTTATCTATTTGCACATCACAATGTGTGTCGTATGTAAACTTATCATTCATTATTATTCCCAAATCCTTTTCTTTGTTTGAAAACCTTAGGCGCTTTCAATTTATATAATAAACACTTTTATTATTATGTTTCCCAAGATGAATGACACAGCATTTGTTCACATTAAAACTCATCCCTCTGAGTAAGGCCCATTTTTGGATATTGTCCAGATCATTTTGTATTGTTGCTAAGTCGGCAATTTTTCTGGTTATACCTGCAATTTTTGTATCGTCCGCATATTTACTTATCCAGCTCATAGAGTTTTTTCCCATACCAGCCATATTAATCTGAAACAACACGGGTCCCAGGACTAAACCCTGTGGCACCCCACTTGTGGCTGGCACAGTGGTTGAGTAATAACCATTTACACAGGCTATCTGGGTCCTCCCCTCCAGCCACCCTGCTATCCATCCTGTGAGTCTAGGATCTATTTGTATGTCGCATAAGCTTTGTATAATATCTCTGTGTGGGACCTTGTCAAATGCCTTTGCAAAGTCCAGGTATATACAGTCCACTGGGTCCCCCCCATCTAAGGTGGCAGATATCGTTTCATAAAAACACAGCAGATTAGTCACACATGACCTACCCAACACAAAACCATGCTGCTCAGTCTCCCGATAAGGTCCTGAATTGTCTAAGTGAGAGCTTATTAAGTCTTTAAAAATTGACTCCATTATTTTCCCTAGTACTGAGGTCAGGCTAATAGGTTTATAGCTTGTATAGTCTGCCTTATTCCCCTTTTTGTGTATAGGCACTACACTCACCGACAACCAGTCCAGTGGGACCTCCTTATCTACTAATGATTTCTGAAATAGTATATGCAGTGGGTGAGCTATTTTGAGTGACAGTAGCTTTAGGACCAGATATTCAGAAATGCGCCAAATGCCAGCTCAAGTCCAGCGCAGTGCAAATTCAATGCACCATGGTGCAATGAGTGCCATATTCAAAGGTTGTGCATGGCAAAATGCGCCAGCGTAACACGTCTGAACATGGCAAAGAAGTGCCATGGCACAACCAGAGTTGCGCCAGCGTGCAACAAGAGGTGCGCCAGGGTGAACCAGACCTGCATCATAGCACAACCAGAGATGTGCCACAGTGCAATGGGACAAGCGTCAAGGCACACATGGACCAGCCCCAGTCAATGGTGGGAGCACAGCAGCAAAGGCAAAACAAGGGGCACAGTAGAGGAACACACTCTGGGATAGTGCCAGGGATGCACAGTGGCAGGTCACAGGTGGCCACCATAAGCTGGGCACACACAGGCATCCAGTCCCCCCCACTGGAACACTACTGTGGCACAGGAAGCAGGTAACAGGTGGCACCAATGGCCGAACGAGGGCCGCCACTGGATCCCCTTCCCACTGCATGCTGTGCCCCCACCCATCCAGACCCCGGCAAGCCACACCTTGGACCATTCTTCCAAACACACACATGCCACACATCCTGGACAACCACCCCATGGCCACCCCAAGGCACACCCACCATGCATGACCCGCACACCGACACATGCACACCACACAGACACCCACCACACCACTGCAGCATGTCTCCACATGCCAGCTGCAAAGCAGACACTGACACAAGCAGGTAAGCAAAATAACTGTATTGAAAAGTAGAACTATGTACAATGGCATAGGGTGGGAAAAGGCAGGAACGCGAGGGAAGGGGACAGGGAACAGGGACTGTACAGTGGGAAGGGAGATGGATGGGGAAGGGATGGCAGGGGTATAAAGGACATGGTGGGGATGAACTATGGGCAGCCATGGCCTGCTGCCACCTGCCGCCTCCTCCTCTGATGGTCCATCAGCATCCTCCTCCTCCTCCTCATCTGCTGGGCCACCTCCAGGGTCGTTGAGGTGATCAAAATGATTTGCCTCAGCAGCTGACAATACAGGGGCAGCCGTGACCTCCTCCAGATGCCTATGACAAAGGAATGGACAGGTGATCACTGCAAGGTCCCAAGGAACCATGCCCACCCACTGTGCGCAATGGGCAGTAGGAACACACACCCCCGGAGTGGCACCCTGGCCACCCACAGGCATGGACCAATGCCTGCCAGCATCCCAGCACACCATGACAGTGCACAGCGGTGGACTTTGCCGCCTAATGGCCGCCAGGCTGCGCAACAACAGACAGATGGAACAGGGCACCAGCAGCACCACAGGAACACCAGTGGCAGCTGGGCACAGCCCCACCCCCACCAACAGCTGGTACATGTGTGAAATGGCTGCCCCACAGTGGCATGCACCATATACAGTGTGCAACACACAGCTGCCATGGCACATGGCACAGGTGGACATGGCCACACCCACTCCCCCACTGACCAACTGGTAATGTGCAGAGGAATCCCAACAGTGCCTACCTGCCTGCTGTGGCACCTCTCGCACCTGTCCCACTGCCGCTCTTCCGCCACCACTCAGTCCTGCAGTGGCCTGTTGCGCTCTGCCTGGCACCCCTGCTGCCCTTGCCTGGCATTGATCTTCAGGGCCTAGGAATGGAACAAAGACAGGAACACATCAGAGAACACCCACAGCATGTGTCAACCACCCCCACCACTGTGCAGAGCATGTGCCCCTGCCTGACATGTTCCACAAGGCTGTAGCGCAGTGCAGCCTGCAGCCAACAATGCCACTCTGCAGTGCACATGCCAACAGTGTACCCCTCTGCAAGGCATGCCAGACAGCCAAGCCAACACCACAGTACAGCACTAGAGCACGCATGCAGCATGGGACAACTTACCTGGCTGTGGCACCGATCCCTGCAGACATGTGCCTGCAGCAGCCTCAGTCACATAGGATCCCACCTCAACAGGTCCCCATACCGGTGGTGGCATTGTTCACCAGTCCTGGCTATCCTGGTGTCCTGCACCAGCCTGGTGGTGATGGCCTGCCAGACCTCCATCCTGGCCTGCTGTAGGGGCACCTGGCCAAACAGGCCTGGTGCATGTGGCTACACATGGGCCACCAGATTCACTAACTCCAGGTCTGACCAGTTACGGGCCTGACCTGCACCCTGCCGTGCCATCATAACCATGGCAAGAAGTGGAGACAAAATGATGGCCAGAGGCACACGTGTGCACAATGTGCACAGAATGCACACCTTGTATAGGCATGCACTGCATCAGCCAATCGCGCATCACCATGGATGCGCGAAATGGGCATGGCCCACCAGGCACGTGGTGGTGTAGTCCCAAGGGGTCAAAGGGTCACAACAGAAGTCAGGGTGCACATGGCACACAGTGCATCAGTGCTCAATAGGGGCCACGGCACACAGTGCACCATGGCCCCTATTGCACAGAGACTGCATAGTGCACAATAGGCGGTGGCACACCACCTGACACATGCACACTGCGGTCCAGCATACTGCGCATGTCTGGTCATTGCTCCGCGACTTGCTCTGGAGCAATTCCATTGCACATGGAGCAAGTATACGATATTCAGCCACCACATGCAAATGAGCTCATCAGCCAATGTGCTGCGTACCTGGGAATTAGCATGTCATTACCATTGTGCCAATGCTCATTTGCATGTGTTGTGGTATAAAGGCACCTTGGAACAGCACAGGCCATGGACCGGTAGTACAAACATCTGAGGTAAGTTACGCTTGCAGCTGAGCCCAGCCAGCACAGCAGGGTGGACGAGGTAAGCAGCTGCAGTCACTGACACACATGTCCCTGTCCACAGGTAGTACTATGTCTGAGCATGAGGAGAGTGAGGAGTGTAGGCCTGCCTGCAAGTGCAGGCCCAACTTTACAAAGGCAGAGGCTGTTGCCCTGTTTGAGGCCTACCTCAACAGGGAGCCACTGCTGAGTGGTGCGACAAGCACACCACAGGCCAGGGCTGCGGCCTGGGTGGAGGTGGCAGCATGTGTGAACCATCAGGGCAGCCACCAGTGGTCTGTGCAGGAGTGCAGGAAGAACGTGGGCACTGATAAACACCGCATCAAGGAGAAGGTGGTGGCCATATGAGCAGCCTGGACAGCCACTGGAGGGGGGTGTCTGCTGACGTGCCACAGCTCACGGTGCAGGAGGCGCTGCTGGAGGCCACCATGCATTGCAGCACTGCTGATGGTGTGCCAGGTGGTGGATTCCAGACAGGAGGGAGCCCATAACTGCATGGTACGTATGTTGGGCCCACACTGCAGGCAGGGGGGTGGGGGCTGGGGGCCATGCATCACTAACACATCTGTTTTCTCTTACAGCACTGGCATGCCTGCATGTGGTGGATGGGACACCAGCAGCAGCCATGGAGGTAGGCCAGGCCCTGGAGGGCCAGCCATCCACCTCCACGGGCATCCGGTGGCCTGACCAGCTGCAGCACACCACCACTGTCCAGCTGGATGTCCTGGGCTTGGGGTCGGACAAGGTCCTGGCTGTGTTTCAGCAGGATGCCAGCCATGGCATCCTCTGTGCAGAGACACTGATCGGGGCGGGGTCCAACACTGATGACAACCAGACCATTATCCTGGCAGCATGGGTGGTGATGCAGGGGAGTCATCCATACCTAGTACCAACACAGGCAGCATGCCCAGTGGCCTGTCAGCAGTGGGACAGCTGCCCGCCACCACTGCAGGTGCTGCCATGTGCACTGCCACAACAGTGCCATGTGGTGGTGGTGGTGGTACATCTGCGCAGGTGCTGTCCAGCGTACAAGGGCCGGAGGGGCAGCAGCGGCAGATAGCAGGGGATGTTGGGTGGCCGGACACAGTGTCCACTGCCGGGGCCCTTGACAGGAACCAACCCCATCGGGACCCCACTGTGCAGCATCCACCTGAGTGGGGGACTGTGCAGCGCGGTTGTACACCACCAGTGGGTCGGTGGCCAATCCCAGGTTCCCCTGGGCGCTGACCCATTGGCTGAGCACACCCGATTGCTGCTGGCCTCCGTGGAGCAACAGGTGCTTCTTGTAGTAGGGTTGCATGCACTGCATGCAAAGGTGCACCAGGCAGCCGAGCAGCATGACAGAGGCACTGCTCAGGTCCTGGAGGCTATTTAGCACTTGCGGGAAGACATGACCGCATCCCAAGATCGAATTGTCAATGCAATCACAGTTGGCCTCGCACCATTGGCTGCCACAGGGTGTGGCTGGCAACCTCATACATCGCGTAGTGCACTGTCCACCCCACAGACCCGGCATCGAGTGACACCCTCCCTGTTGATGCCGGGCTCTACTGTTGGCATCCCAGGCATGCCTAGGGTGGGCCTGTTTGGGTGCCTACACACCCCTGCATTGACCTGGTCATGGTCCCACAGTACGACCCCGGGGGGGGGCAATTTCATATAACACCTGTGGCTGATGAGCAGCCTTTGGCAGCAGATCGGCCCTGGCGTGGCCACCCCCATGTCTGCGGTGGCCATGGTTCCGTGCGGCAGACCTGATGTGTGTGATGTCCTGGCTGGAAGTTTGCTGCCGCTGCCCTGTGCGCACATGGGTGATGTGTGTGAGTGCATACCACAGTTGTGGCACCTGTGTGTCGCACCGCACACTGCTTGTGTGCATACCTGCCTGGTCGCTGACCCGTGTTGTGTGGGCATGATGAGAGGAGAACTTCACTGATTGCGCCTCTGCACTAGTGCCCTGCATTTGATCCATGCCACATGCTGGTGCCTGGGCATGTGTGTGTATGTGTGTTGCTGTACACTGCTGTGTGCTGTTGTGTGTGGCTGTGTGGCACTGATACCCCCACCCCTGCACCCCACCTCTGTGTGTGCATGCCCATTGCCATGCACGCCCCTGCCCGTGTGCCATACCTTTGTGTGTGGCCAATGCGTGGGTGTTGCTCCACCTACCTGTGAGTACCATAGTGCTCTTGTGCAATTGTGTCTCAGTGTAGGCATGCCATCTGCTGTAGCTGGGGATCCCTCCACCCTGGGGAGTGGCTGCACACAGCCCTCCAGCCCATTGCCATCATCATCCCCACTGCTGTCCCCCTCATCGGCCTTGACAGCTATCCCACAGTCAACAACCATGTTGTGCAGTACGCAGCAGGCCAGGAATAGGCCACAGGCTTTTGAGGGGCTGTACTGTAGGGCACCACCAGACCTGTCAAGGCAACGGAACCATGCCTTCAGCATCCCAAACACACACTCAATGATGTTTTGCATACTGGCATGTGCCTCATTGTACCTGTCCTTGGCTGGGGATGACGGGCGCAGGTAGGTGGTGAGCAGCAAGGGACTGAGTGGGTAGCCACTGTCACCTGTGTGGAAAATAACATGGTTAGCTCTGTGTCCTCTCTTGTTGTGCTTCTTGCCCATTCCTGGCACCCTCACCAGTGCACCCACCCTGTCTGCCCCATCCCATGCTCTACTCTGCCCATCACCCCTTGGCCATCCTATACTCACCCACTAGGTGGCCCAAGGGGATGTCCCCACACTCTAACCTGTGGCACAGCGCAGAGCTGTGCCAGATGAATGTATCATGTGCACTCCCAGGTTGTGTGGCAGAGACATTTGTTATGTGCCCCTTGGCGTCGCACACCACCAGGCAGTTGACACTGGGGTAGCCCTTCCTGTTAACGTACACTACACCCTCAGGGCCAGGTAGCATGTGGATGCCCACATGGGTGATCAATATTTAAGCTTATGAGAGATGTGCTACCCTGTGAAAGTCCTGCATGGTTGTTGTACGCTTTGCTGTGTGCTGGGGAAATGGGTGTATTCTAAAGTATGTGGCAGCAGGGCATTGAGGAATTGTGTGAGGAGGCGTGACATGGCCAACTGGGTTATGCCTGTGGTGTCCCCTGTTGGTCTCTGGAAGGTTGCCCGTGGTGATCAGGCACATGACAGCTGTTACCTTCATCTCCACTGACATAGCATGGCTCCATCTAGTGGGTGCCTGCATCTCCTCACTGCCCAGTTCACAGAGCTGCCTCAGAATAGCCCGGCTCAGGTGATACCAGCCCACAATCTCTGCATCAGTGTAGTTCTTGAAGGTGGTACGGGCATGGTACCACCTGTTCTGGGCATACCACTGATGGGGCCTTCCACAGCCACAATACTGTTCCTCCTGCCTCCTCACACCCCTCATTACAGCCTCCATTTGGAAGGTTGCACTGGCCATGGCCCCTGCTGTCCTGTCTCCCCCTGGTTGGTCGGCTGCTGTGGGCTGTTTGCCACTGTCTTGCACTTTGCCTGCCTCTCCCTGTCACTCCTCTGCCCCTGGCTCATCCTCCACTGCCACCTCTGTCCCATGCCCCTGTGGCTGCCTGTTCCAGTCCCTCTGTCCCTCACAAGCAAGCTCTATCTCCCTTGCTCCTTCTGTATCCTCCCTCCACTGTCCAGTTCCTCCATCTCTCTCTCTCTCTCTCTCTCTCTCTCTCTCTCTCTCTCTCTCTCTCTCTCTCACCCCTGGGGCAAGTGCTGTCCCTGTGCTTGCACCACTGTTTATAGGCTCAAGTCTGCTCAGTGCATCTGGGAGTTGCTCCGCACTTGCGCCATGGGTCGGGGGTTGAATTTCGCACTGCACCGCATATTCATGGGCACACACCCTGCCCTTGCGCATGCATTCATTAGTATTGAGCATTGGTGCACTGCGACTTACGCTGCACACTGGCTCCCACTGAATATCGCTCCTTGGCACATTTCCACACTTACACTGGTGCAGCTCAGTTGCGCCATGCGCAACTGCTTTGAATATCCCACCCTTAGTATTTTGGGGGAAATATTATCAGGTCCAGCAGAGTATGTATTTTTTAGTTTGTCTATTTTCTGTGTGATACCTTCTTTTGTGAAAGTTATGTTTGTCTCAGTTTGTATGGGGTGATCCAGTACATACTGTGTTTGTTTAGAGAAGACGAATCCAAAGTAGGTGTTAAATTTGTTTGCTATACTTTTGGGGTCTGTGATTAGTTGGTTATCTGCCATAATATCACATGGCCCTAAGTTTGTTTTGCATAATGAGCTGACATAATTTTAGAACTGTTGCATGTTATTTTTGTTTGCTATATTAGCTATTATTTTCTCCATTTTCTGCTTATTTTTTTATCATATTTTTATATTGTTTTAAGAGACTTATAGTATTCCCATATTGTGTTTGAGACCGTTTTTTTTAATTTGAAATACTGTGCATCCTCTGCTTGTTTTTATAAGTTTCTTTATAGAATTAGTGAGCCATTTAGGTTTGATGCCTCTGTTATCATATTTCTTGACAATATGTTTATCACAAATTTTGAAAATCTGTTCTTTATTATGTTCCGCATTTCAAGTGTGGATTTTTATTTTAAGGTTCTATTCCAGTTGATCTTTTTTAGATCCTCCTCAATACGGCCTTTATTTGCTGTTTTAAAATCATAAATCTCCCTATAACCCTTAGTAATCGGGACGGTCCTTTTATGATGAGTTGGATACTATTGTGGTCACTATTTCCCATTGGTTCGATCACTTCACAGTCAGCTATGTTTATGTCATTTGATGTTAAGACCACATCTAGTAATTTGTCACCCCTTGTTAGTTTTTGAACTTTTTGTGTAAATCCTAGTTGCCTTATTGAGTTTAGGAAGCAAGTACTCTGTTTGTTGCTTTATGCAAATTCCAATCAATGTCAGGGAAGTTGAGATCTCCCACCAGAATAACTCTACCTAGTTCAGACGTTTTTTCTAGTTCCTTATTTATCTGTTCTATAACATCCCCATCAGTTCATGGGGGTCTGTAGCACACTCCAACTAGTATATTGCTGTTACTCTTTGTGTCAATACTGATCCATATGGATTCAACCATATTATCTTTTTTTTTTTACCCTATCTGACATATTAGTAGATTTAAATCTATTTGACATATATTCCGCTACTCCCCCCCCCTTTCAGTTCTCTATCTAGGTGACACAGAGAGTATCCAGGAATTTCTCTACCCCAATCCTCTTCTCCTGTCCACCAGGTCTCATTTATGAATACCATGTCTATTTTGTTAGGGGGTGCCAGGATTGCTTCTAGCTCATCTTTTTTGTTGTGGAGACTCCTTGCATTTGTTAAGTAACATTTAACTTCATCTGCCCTTTATTTTTTGTTTTTTTGTATTGTATTTTTTGAATGTTTGGGATGTGGTATATAGTCCATACCCTCCACCACCTTGAGTCAGTTTAAATGTTGCGTTAGTACTGCATTTTTCATTATTGTAGCTAATATACCTGTTCCTGCCACATTCAGGTGTAGCCCATCTTTGGCATAATGTTGTTTTTTTTTTGGGGGGGGGAGAAGGTATCCCGTGAATTGATGAAATGTATACCTTCCCTCTCACATCTGCATTGAAAGCGGGCATTAATTCTTTGGATAGTGTTATTCTTCTCCTTGTGACAACTTAGTTTATGAAAGATTCCTGATATTACTGGGGTCTGTCCTTTAATTTTTATTAATGTACTATGCTCCATAATATCCTTGACTATGTCTTTTTTTGTGATCCTTTCCTATGTTATTGGTTCCAACATGTAGTACAATGACCTGGCTATAAGGTTTCCTTTGTATAACCCTAGGTAGGCACTCTTGGATATCTTTTATTCATGCCCCTGGTAGGCAGTTTAGCATTCTGTTTACCTTATCCCCCTCACAGATTACACTATCTGTTTTTCTTAGGATGGAATCTCCAATAACTATTATATTTTTTTGTGGTGCTATTTTTCTGTTACCCCAGTATCCCTTCTTCATCAGGCATTAATGCAGCGTATTTAGTTATGAGTTCTATCTCTGCTGTGCTGAGGGTTCTTCTACCCCTCCTACTTGGTCCCCCTTTTCCTGTGACCCATTGTGCCATTTCTATTTCTATTCACTCCTCCTTATCCAGCAGGGATTCTGTATTGTTCACTATGGTGTTACCACTCTCACCCCTCAATGTTTGACCTCCAGCTACAGAGTCAAAGCTATGGCTCTCTGGGTTATTTTTATTGGTTGGTTCTCTTAGTGTTCCCACCGTATTCAGTAATTCACTCATTTGCATACATTTGTTACATTTATACAATGAATTGTTTGGTACCGGCTCCAGCACTTCATACATTTTGCAGATACAACATCTGGATATTGAGCCTTTACTACACAGAAGATCAAGAAGGTTATTTGGAGAGCTAGTCTCCTTCATAGTCATATGTCTCTGATTTATTCATTAACTTTCTGACCTTGGGACTGTTGGCTTTATGTTTCTGGCTCATTTCCAGAGACCGGAACACGTACTGTTTACTTGTTTTGACTCCTACTCTTGGCATTCCTTTAGGTGGAAATGGATAGGCATTTGTGGCCTAAAGAACCTAGGACTGGAGGATGATGGTGTTTTAATATCAATTGAATATTGATAACCTCCTTCATCCTTCATCCTCCCCTCCTACTCTCAACATTTTCCTCTCCCTGCCCATCATCATCATCGTCATTCCCACTGTCTTGTTCTGATTCTAGTGTACAGTGTCATTTTGTCTCATACTGAGACCTACTGTATTCAACTTAAGCAAATGACTTTGTTATGGTGGATATTCCCAGCCCTGTGCTCTCTTTACCCTAACTAAGCCTTTTCATAAATATCTGGCACACTACAGGTTATCCTTGAATCTTTATCAGCTTCAAAGAAATCCCTCATCACTGATGTCAGCAGTTTGGTATTTTCAAGGGGCACTCTTTCGTACAGTGGCCTGGGGCAGCTAGCATGGCTTTGTACTTCCATATCACCTCATCCAACTCCAGCTGCAGCACTTCATAACAGTAACGGTTTGTTTCATTCACTTCAATTGTTTCTACTGGGGTATGTCTTATCTTCTTTTTCACTGGAGAACAACTCTTTATCTTGCTGATGACTTATGTGCCTCAATTCTCATCTGTTTCCCTCCCCTTCCTGAAAGTGCTGTTGTTACTTCTATCAGGTGCAAACCGTGTTCAGTGTCTCTGTCCATACAGGAGGCCCCAGTATCTTACTCTTCATACTTCTCATCCACTGCCTTTGCCTACTTTCCATTTTCTGCTTTTTCAACCATTATTATAAAAGTCTCAACCATTGCAATGCCACTCCAAGTGACACCCACAATGTGTGATGCTTTATGAATAGTTAATGCAGTTTCCACACTTTTAATAGAGGGGCTCTGGCTAACTTGGCTCCACCTTTATTTTCTTTGCTGTAGCTGGATAATTCCATGCCACTGTTAACATCTCCTTTCAGGTTCTCTAGTGCTGCTTCACTTCAGCATGACACAGGCTGACACCAAAATGAGCTATGTACCATGTGACTGACTTTCTGAGCACCTCATGACCTCAGTAACATGGAAAACACTGTTCACCCACTCATCTGAAGTACCCAATCCATATAATTCAAACCAGTCAAACTTAAAGTTTGCATTCAGGCACTATGGTTTGCAAGAGTGCAAGAGAGTTAAATACACAAAGTACGATCTGTTTTATTTATTTGTAAAGCCAAACTTTTGCTTCACTGCTATACACAATAACACATCACAAATACCAATGGCAAGGTGGTGTTGTATTAAATATTTAAATGCCTGAAATCCATTTAGAGAAAAAGGTGAAGTATAGGATTCTACTACAGGTATAGGTTTGCATATTGCACTGCACTATAGAAACATAGAAACATAGAAGTTGACGGCAGATAAGGACCGCAAGGCCCATCCAGTCTACCCATTTGTTTTTCTACCTTACAAATGTGCCATCGGCCTTTGCTCTGTCAGTGGCCTATCTATGACAGTGTCAGTGGCTCAGTAGGTAGCACACTCGCCTCTGAGGCCAGGAGATCAGAGGGCTGTGGGTTCAGTTCCCACATCTGGCACTTGGGTTAATATCCCAGTACTGACACTGTAGTGCAGCATGAGAGGGGTGCTGCACTTCTGAGGTGCCGTCTTTCAGATGAGACGTTAAACTGAGGTCCCATCTGCCTGGATTGGTGGTAGTTCAGGTGGATGTTAAAGATCCCATGGCACTTATCGAAAAGAGTGAGAATTTCCCAGTGTCCGGCAAATTTCCCTCATTCACTAAAAATACCACCAACAGCTTAATCTGGTTCAAGATCAGTTGGCATTCATCTGTATCCCCCTCCCCCGGGTCGTGCCTGAAAATAGGCAGGATTTGTCTAGTGCACTTACCCGGTCAACAAAAACTAAATAAAAAAATAAAATAAATATTCATAGTCATTTGTATTGCTCCCTTATGCCTATCCCATGCCTGTTTGAAGCCCTGCACTGTATTCATAGCCACCACATCTTGTGGTAAGCCATTCCATGCATCCACCACTCTTTCTGTGAAAAAGAATTTCCTCACATTCCCCTTAATCGCCCGCTCTAATCTCATGCTGTGTCCTCTTGTCTTGCTATTTTTCTTATATTTAAACATGTCAGACTCTTTCACCTTGTTAATGCCCTTAAGTTTGAATGCCTCAATCATATCACCTCTCTCCCTCCTTTGCTCAAGGGTATACATATTGAGCTCTGTTAATCTGTCCTCATATGTCTTCTGATGCAGTCCCTGCACCATTTTGGTTGCCCTTCTCTGGACTGCCTCAATTTGGTTAATGTCCTTGTGAAGGTGTGGCCTCTAATACTGCACGCAGTACTCCAGATGGGGCCTAACCAGTGTCTTGTAAAGAGGGATTATTACCTCCCCTCTTACGACTTGTGATACCCCTACTAATACACCCTAACACCCCCCTAGCCTTACCTACTGCTTTAGAGGTCTGCTTGGATGATTTCAGGTTATCAGTGATGATGATGCCCAAGTCTCTTTCTTCCTTTGTGACTGCTAGCAACTCCCCCCTCCCAGTCTATAGGTGGCTTCAGGGTTTCTCTTCCCTATGTGCATGATTTTGCACTTCTTTGTATTAAATCCCAGTTGCCATTCTTCTGACCATTTTGCTAGTCTATCCAGATCTCTTCTCATTCTGCCCACCCCATCTGGATCATCTACTCTGTTGCAGATCTTGGTGTCATCTGCAAACAGACAAGCCTTACCCTCTAGTCCATCTGCAAGGTCACTAATGAAGATGTTGAAGAGGACTGGCCCCAGGACTAATCCCTGAGGTACCCCACTTGTGACTTGCATCTCTTCTGACTGTATACCATTTACCACCACTCTCTGTTTCTGCCCATCAACCAGTTTGCCACCCAGTTGACCAACTTCTGACCCACCCCTAGCCTACCCAGCTTATTTATCAATCTTCTATGTGGAACAGTGTCAAAGCTTTGCTGAAGTCAAGGTAGGCAACATCAACTGCTCCCCTTGGTCCACCACTCTGGTTACCCAGTCAAAGAAATCTATGAGATTAGTTTGACAGGGACCTTCCTTTGTAAACCCATGCTGTCTTGGATCCTGTGCCCCTATGGATTCCAGGTGTTGCACTATCCTTTCCTTAAGGGTGCCTCCATAATCTTGCCCACTACTGAGGTAAGACTGGCTGGTCTGTAGTTTCCGCCTCCTCCCTGCTACCACTCTGTGGGCGGGATCACATGAACCCTTCTTCAGTCTTCTGGGACCTCTCCTGTGCTCAGAGACTCACTAAACAGTTCTGCTAATGGCTCTGTTAGTTCCACCTTTAGCTACTTAAGTACCCTGGGATGTATGCCATCAGGTCCCATTGCCTTATCCACCCTGAGCTTAGCAAGCTCTTGTAGGACCCTTTCTTTTGTGAAGGGAGTAGTGCTCACCTCCCTCCCCTGTGTCCATGATGCTGAGCTGTGGGCCCTGCCTCACCTTCTGTTCAGTAAATACTGAGCAAAAGTATCTATTTAGGATAGATGCCTTTACAGGGTCCTCCTCCTCACATGCTCCTTTTCTCCATTGCTTAGCAATACCCCTCTGGACTTTCTCCTTTCACTAATGTATCTATAGAAAGTCTTGTCACCTTCTTTTCTGTTTGTGCTAGTGTTTCCTCAGTTTGGGACTTTGCCTGCCTTACTGCCTTCCCTGCTTCCCTTAGGGCAGTTTGGTATGCCTCCCTATCTTCATCCCGTTGTGTTCCCTTATATTTCCTGAAGGCCAGCCTTTTGGCTCTGACCTTTTCTGCTACTATATTTGAGAACCAAAGTGGTTTCCTTCTTCTTTTGCACTTCCTTTTCTGTCTAACACAATAGGATGTTGCTTCAAGTATTGCATCCTTAATGCTTGCACACTTTGCCTGTACCCCCTCAACTGTGTTTCTTTTTGCCAGGGCTAGCTTAACTCTGTTGGCCATCTTATCAAAGTCAGCTCCTCTGAAGTCCCATATTTTTGCCTTGGAATGGGATGATTTAGATGTAGTAGCCAAATTGAACCATACCATGTGATGGTCACTGGCCCCCAGGTGACCTTCTACCTGGAGATCTGTGATCCCTTCCTTGTTAGTCAGTACTAGATCTAGGATAGCCCTGTCTCTTGTGGGTTGCTGTACCAGTTGTTTGAGGCCTCCCCTGCAGGAATCCACTATGTGTCTAGTTCTGGCAGATGTTCCTGCTGGTATTGACCAATCTGTATCCGGCATGTTGAAGTCTCCCATTATCAGAACCTCCCCTTTATCTGTCATGTTTTGTATATCTTCTAACAGTAATGTGTCTATGTCCTCCCCCTGGTCTGGGGGCCTGTAGACAACCCCAGTTCTTATGGCTGTCCCATTTCCTGTTTCCAGGATGACCCACAGTTCTTCTGGCTCCTTATGTGTATTCTGAATTTCTGTAGCTTTGATATTTTCATTGACATACAGGGCCACTCCTCCCCCCCTTTTTGTACCTCGGTCTCTTCTGAACAATACATAGCCAGGTACTGAAGTGTCCCAAGTGTGATTACTGGTAAACCACATCTCATTAATTGCTACTATGTCCAGTTTAGCCTCTGACATTATTACCTGCAGGTCTGGGATCTTATTTCCCAGGCTGTGAGCATTTGTGTACATGATTTTCCATTGGCCAGATTTTGGAGTGTTAGTTGTTGGGTGAGGTTTGGCATTACCCCTGTGCGTCATATGGGGAGACAAACCTTTTTTCTTACCTGGTGATGCAAATGAACTGCAAACATGCTGAATCCCTGTTTGACCACTAGCTGAGGGGGGAAGGGTGTTCTTCCCATTCGACGTATGGGGTGCTGCACCCCTCTCCCCATTTGCTAGTTTAAATATTCTGCAAAGACATCAAACTTCTGCCCCAATGCACTGACTCCCTCCTTAGTCAGATGCAGTCCATCAAATTTAAAGAACTTTCACTCCCAGAACTGTTGCCAGTTCCCTACAAATCTGTGTCCTTTTTCCTGGCACCAGTCCTTGAGCCACGTGTTTAGCTCCCCTATCTCCCCTTCTCTGACCTTCTGTCCATCTGCTCCCCTCTCCCAGACTGGTAGGATCTCAGAGAAGGAGATGCCAGATGAAATAGATGATAGTTTGTCACCCAGCCTGGTCAGGTGTTCCTTGGTCTCCACAACTGACCGGCATGCACATGCAGACTGTTAATGCAAACACAATGGGCCCAATGCACAAAGGTGCAGAATGGCTATGTGCTGCATGACATGGGCGCATAGCCACCCCACACCCACTGTGCTCCCATGCAGCATGCCCGAAGGAGGGGTGTGCAGACCCACTGCACCCAATCCTCCATGTCCATGGACAGCTCCATGCTGGGGGTGTTCCAGGGGCATGCCAGCACTATGCGGTATTCACTAAACTGCATAGTGCTGACCACATGGTAGGGTGTGGAGTGTGGTGCTCAGTATGCCAGCCAGGACCAGGTGTAACCCAGTGCATGACCCCACAGATGCCACCCACCGGGTATGAATGGAGAAAGTCATGACTCCCCCATGCTGTCACAGCCCACTGAGCAGTGAGGGGGACTGGGAATGCAGGTCATCTTGTGCACTACAGGCAGCCACATACCTGGCACAGGGTACCACTGCTTGCCACTGCACGTCCCACTGGGGACCAATGCAGGACAGCAGGACACATAACGCTGGGGATTGCAGCTGCAAATCACATGGTATGGAGGGTGTGCTTTGCAGGTATGTGCCATGCTGGTGGGAGGTGGTGGTGGTTCCAGGGGGAAGGGGGGTACACAGCCCACCACTGGGTGCACTGGTCTGGGTGCCTGCTGTAGGCATGCACTACCCCAGAGCCATGCCCCGCTATGCAAGGGATCCACTTCCACTGGATGCCTACCCAAGACCTCGACTCCTCCCCTGGCTGCCATGCAGAGTCCTGTGCACTGGGGGGGCAGAGCCACAGACAGGTGGCCAGCATTAGTGAATGCTGGTATGGGTGCACCTCTCAGCAGGTGCACAGCTATGTGGGCAGTGTATGCTCTTATTTCACATACCCCTACCTGCTTATGTACATAGGACCCCACGTGAGCAGCAGAGGATACCTACTGATAAACATTAGGATATAAAGTCCATCATGGAAAAGGCTGGCCTGGATTTGGTGACCATAATGGAGTCACAGTGCACTGACAGCCATTAGGGATATGGCCATACCAGGCTACTCTCTGTTTAAGAGAGGCAGGGAAGGGAGTAGCAGAGGAGGGATTGTATTACATGTTAGGGAGTGAACCAAGGCTATGGACATACCAACCAACAACCAACACTTTGTTTATAAAGTGCCTTTCAAAATCAAGGTGCTGTACAGACATAAGCCACAATATATAAAAACAACAACAGTATAAATGATTAAAATCAGTCTGGATATGCCTGATAAAATAGATACATTTTCAACATAATTTTAAAACTATTGATGGTCAGGCACTCTCTTAACCAATGAGGCAGACAGTTCCACAGGGTTGGTGCTGCAAATGAAAAGCATGAGCACCAGAAGTTTTCAAACAAACCTTGGGAACCTCTAGCAAACCCTCATTGGTGGATCGGAGAGGATGATTGGGGGAGTAGGGAGTCAAGCGATCTTTCAGGTAGTTGGGTCCCTGTTCATGTAGGGCCTTAAAGGTAAGCAAGCCTACCTATAGGTGCTCTGCCACTGAACTGGCAGCCAGTGCAGCTCACGCAGCACAGGCATAATGTGACTGATCCTGGAAGTACCAGTCAACAGCCTGGCAGCAGCATTCTGCACTAGCTGCAAGCAGTAGATATCAACCCCAGATAGCCCTAGGTAAAGGGCATTGCAGTAGTCAAGATGGGTAGTAAAGAAAGCATGGACCAGTGTTGGAAGGTCACTGAAAGGAACCAGGTGTTTCACCCTGGCGATATTCCTCAGATGGTAGAATGAGGATTTAACCACAGCCAACACCTGAGATTTCAGGGTCAGACTGTTGTCAAAAATAATGCTCAGTTTACGCACCCGGTCTGAGGTAGGGAGCTGGACACCATCAAGCCATAGGCCTGACATGTGTTCAGACCCAAAACCCACCCCCCGGGGTGATCTGGGTCCACAAACAACACTTCAGTCTTATGTGGATTCAGTCTCAACCAGCTCTAGTACATCTAGTCTTTGATCTCGGAGAGGCAACTATTTAGCACAGAAACCGCATCAACCTGTCCGGGCACAAAAGACATATACAGCTGAGTATCATCTGCATAGCAGTGAAAACTCAAGCCATATCAACTGATGATATCTCCCAATGGCAGCATATACACTGAAAACAACATGGGCACCAATATGGAGCCCTGCAGCACCCTACAGAACAGGGGGAGGGCATCAGAGGAATAAATTCCGGTGACCACGCTATGAGACCCGCCTATGAGGAAAGATCGAAACCATTTGAGTACTGTACCTGACGGTCCACAAAGGAACCGCAGGGTCTCCAAAAGCACCCCATGATCCACAGTGTCAAATGCGGCTGAGAGATCAAGAAGGACCAAGATGGTATGAGCCTTTCAATCTCTCACCATTAGGAGGTCATTTAGTACCCGAACAAGGGCAGGCTCCATGCTATGCCTCTTCCTAAAACCAGACTGGAAAATTTCATAGATGTGAGTTACAAGGTGATCATCCAGCTGCAACTCAACCACCTTCTCAATAACCTTCCCCACAAAAGGAAGGTTAGAGACAGGTCGGTAGTTAGCTGGCTCATCAGGATCCAAGGTGGGTTTTTTAAAGAGTGGTCGAATGACTGCCTGCTTTAGGGAGTCAGGAAAGACTCCCCTCTCCAGGGATCTCCATACAATTTCAGCTAGGATCGGGCAGATAGCATCTACAGAATCTACTAATAGGTGAGTAGGGCCCAGATCCAAACTACAGCAAGTTGGGCGCAAGGTCTGGACGATCTTCACAATGTCAGGTCTGTTCATGAAAAGGGGTTACCAAAGTGTGACAGGAGGGTCAAATTTTCAAATTATTTCTAGATTACATTTGTGATGCATTTCAAGATATTATGACCCAAGTATGAAAAAAGAAACATATTAGGAGATAAATGTCTCACAGGTTCCTGAGATAAAATAACTGCATTGTGGTGAGTGTAACAAGTGACGCCACACACCATAGTGAATGTAACTCCTGACACAAGACATCTGTTTTAGTAGTAAAACTTTAATAAACATATGTAATGAGTTATATTAAAACATGAGAAACAAATATTTACAAGAATTATATTACATTAATTACCAGTTTGATGTTTTGCACTACGTACCATGGTGAATGTAACAAGTGACACCACACTTACATTTCACTTACTAAAACCGTACTAAACATGCCTAACAACTAACATACAACTGCTACTGACTGACATACTGCTAAAAAAACATGAAAACATTTGACAACTACATTACTAGCAAGTGTGATGCTTAACACCACATACCGTGGTGAATGTAACAAGTGACACCACAATTTGTTTCAGTTTTACAGAGTTTAATTGACATGCCTAATGACTAACATGCTGCCAAAAAGAACTGACACAGTGCTACAAAACCTGGAGAATCTGACAATAATAACAGTATTGACAGGTGAGAAAATTGACACCACATACCATTGTGAATGTAACAAGTGACACTACACATTTGTTTCAGTAGAAAAAAGTTTACTGAACATACCTAATGGCTAACATGCTACTACTAATGACTGATGTAGTGCTTCAAAGCCTGGAGAAATTTGACAACATTAATGTTACTGATGGATGTGATGTCTGACTCCACATACCATGGTGAATGTAACTAGTGACACCACACTTATGTTTGGTTTACTAAAACTGTATTAAACTTGCCTAACAGCTAACAGACTACTATTACTGACTGACATACTGCTATAAAACATGAAAAAATTCAACAATTACATTACTGGCAAATGTGATGCTTAATACCATGTACTATGGTGAATGTAACAAGTGACACCACACATTTGTTTCAGTTTTAAAAAGTTTACTGAACATGCCTCATGGCTATCATGCTACTACTAATAACTGATATAGTGTTATAAAGCCTGGAGGAATTTAACAATAATAACAGTACCAGCAGGTACATTGGTTGACACCACATATCGTGGTGAATGTAACAAGTGCCACCACAAAGAAAATCTATTTTATCCCTCCACCTCATACACACATATAATCCCTATTACAACTGATGCCCAGCACTTTACCTAGACATGCAGTTGTCACTGAAATATGCTCCCTGAAAATTTGCCCCAAAATCAGTGAATGATGGTAACCAAAGTCTACCTGTGGTAAATGTTACTGTAGCCCTCGTTGTTGCATGCAGTGCTTATCTTCTTGGAATGTAGCCCTACAAAATGGAGGAGCCACATGCAAATAATGGGTTTTTCACCACAATTCAGCTCCTCCCTCTATGGTTGCTCCTTGGTTCTGATGGGCAGGTTATGACTTTGCAGCTGTCACAGACTGACGGGTAAACATTGGGCCTGATGTGACTCCAAGTAGAGTGAGGGTCAAAGGTTGCTGTCCCTGCTGCGGGAAAGCTAGATCAAGCAGTAACACAGTCAGTTATCACAAGGAGGCAAACTAGGAGAGAAGCCAGAACATCTTTTAAAGTGCTAATAGCACAATTACAGATTTGGGGGCCAGGCGGGTGAATGTAACGTGCTGTGACACCAGCTGTTACATTCATCACACTAAATACAAAGCTACGCAAATTAAAAATGGAGCATTACAACTGGCTAAAGAGTACAGATAATAAAAAACACAACTCCAGATTAGTAAGCAGAGTTATTTTATTAAGGGAAAACAGTAAATAAAGCTTGCAAAAACAATTAGTAAAACATGTGGTTTTGCATGTCACACATTTTCAGGTAAAAAAAAAAGCAGCAAAATGGATTAGTACACCCCATCAAAAAATATATGGATACCCTAGAATTCTATAGTTATGTTATTTATCTGCACATATAGCCAGCTTTCAGATTTAGTCAAAAGCTTATGCCTGACACTTCTTGATTTTTAAAAATGTGCTATGCACTGTACAGTGGGCATTGGTAACCCCTTTTCATGAACAGACCCTGTCCATGAATTCCAGTCAGCTGAAATAAGTCCAGACAGACCGAGTGCTCACTACCTCCCATCGATCTCTGCAACCCCTCATGGAGAGAGCCGGGCTGATTCCGGCCCTAATGCTGGCAACCTTATCTGCGAAGAACTGAGCTAGCTCATCACACTTATTTTGTGAAAATGCTCCTCCGGACTGAAGACAGATTGGATTGCACAATCTGTCAACAGTTAGAAAGAGTTGAGCCAGTCAATTTTGTGCAGCAGAAATCTCCCTGGACAGGAACTCTGCCTTCTTATGGGAGATTTCTGATTGATAGCCCACACAGGGTTCCATCAATCTAAGCCTGTCAGCATCAAGACTGGACTTCTACCATACTCTCTTCAGCCTTTGACCAACCCGCCTGGGGGACCTGGAAGAAAAGAACAGACTGGTCATCCTGGAGATAGAAGCAGGGGCTGCTGTAGGTACAAGGGTGGAATACAAAACTCCACCACATGGAGAAAAGTTGGATATGGTGCTTGGTGAAGACATCATTAGAATGTCAAAAAAGGGTGAGGTGCTGCTATTTGGTGACTTCAATTTGTCAGATGTGGATTGGAGACTTCTAGCCGCAGCTTCAGCAAAGAAGAGGGCCATTCTTAACTCTCTACAAGGGCTTTTCTCAGGCAGCTAGTCAATGAACCCACTAGGGGCAGGGCAGTGCTGGACCTGGTGCATACAAACAAAGACAGCATAGTAGAAATCATAGTGGGCAGTTCCCTAGGTACCAGTGACCGCTGTGCTGTGTGGTTTAACATTAAGATGGGAGCAGATGCAAACCACATGAAGACAAGGGTCCTGGACTTTGGTGGGGCAGATTTTAAAGAAATGGGAGACTGCCTCGAAAACTGCCTAGTAGGGAGGGATTTCCAGGGAGGGAGGGAGGTGGAACAGTGGGAAAAAATAAGGGAAAGCAAAATTACAGCAACCCGCCTCCATGTGAAGGAAGTGAATAAAAGAATATGAAAAAGAAACCATTATGGTACAATAGTGAAGTGGCCACAGTGGTGAATGAAAAAAAGAATGGCATTCATGAGGCATAAGTAAACACAGAGGGAGCAAGACAGGGAGGTGTACCAGGTAAATCAGTAGGAAGCAGGTAAGGGCAGTGAGGGGGTAAAGGCACAGATAGAGGAAAAATATAGTCAGAGGGTTAGCAAATAGGGTTAAGACTTTCTCCAGATACATACGTGAGAAAAGGAAAGCAAGAGGAGGGATAGTGAGCATAAGGAAGGTGGCAGAGGAGGACTGCACAGAAGAGGACCAAGAAAAAGCAGACATACTGAACAGGTGCATCTGCTCAGTCTTCACAGTGGAGGGAGGGGGTGAACCACAGGTACCAGTGTGAGTCAAGGAGGGAGGTAGACTCAGTTCCATTTTCAGGGGCATGTGTTCTGAAGAGACTAACAGCTGTGAAAGTGGACAAGACTATGGGACAAGACAGGATACGCCCAAGGGTACTAAAGGAACTCAGAAAGGTGCAGGCAGCCCCATGGATGGCCTTTTTCAGCAGCTCCCTGGAATCAAGTACAGTTCTGGAGGACTGGAGAAGATTGGATGTGGGCCCGATACACAACAGCAGCTGCAGGGAAGAGGTTAGCAACTATAGGATGGTGAGCATCACCACTGAGGTGAAGCTCACCAGTGGAAACAGGGAGGAGCCTAACAATTACAGGCTTGTGAACTTCACCTCACTGGTGGAAAAATTAATGAAAACACTGGAAAAGGAAAGGTGGTAGGGTATCTTGAATCCAGTGGGCTATAGGACTAAAGGCAGCATGATTTATGAGGCGGGTGGTTATGCCAGATGAATGAGATTGATTTATTTGACTGACCAGTGATATAGATAAGGGAAAGGGGTAGCTGGTATGGCCTAGCTGGACATTAGCAAGGCATTTGACACTGTACCATGCAAAAGACTAAGAAACTGAGTAGCCTATGGATGGGCTCCAAAGTGCTGAGTTCTGTTAGAAACTGGTTAATAGATAGGCAACAATGGGTGTTGGTTAACGGTGTTCACTCAAAGGATGGATGAGAGACCAAAAGAGTGCTGCAGGGCTCAATACTGGGACTGGTCCTCTTTAATGTCTTCATAAGTGACATTGCAGATGAACTTGAAGGGAAATATGTCTTTTTCAAATTATACCAAAATTTGTAATAGGGTCGACACTCGTGAGAAGGTGGAAAGAATGCATGGGGCTCCTGGGGAACTCAAGAAGTTATCAAGAACATGGCAGTTGGAGATCAATGCAAAAAAGTGCCAAATCATGCACCAAGGGCATAGAAGCCCAGAAACTGAGCATCAGATGGGGGGGGGGGAGGTACTGCCAGCCACTGAGTAGGAAAGGGACTTTAGCATTATTGTATCTGATTACCTATCATATCTGATGACCTCAAAGTAGCAGGGCAGTTTGACAAATCAGTGGGTAGGGCCAGTGCAATGCTTGGATGCATTTGGAGAGGCACCTCCAATAGGAAGATGGTGGCACTGACACTGTGTCATTTACTGGTGAGACCCACCTGGAGTATTGTGTCCAGTTCTGAAGGATGCACCTCAGAAAGTCATAGACAGGATGGAGGCAGTCCAAAGAAGGGCAACTAAAAATGGTGCAGGGGTTGCAGCAAAGGTCCTATAAGGAGAGACTTAAGGATATCAACATGCACACCCTGGAGGAGAACAGACTGAGAGAGGACATGATAGAAACTTATAAGTACCTCAAGGTTGTGAACAGGGTACAGGAGAGGAGTCTGTTTTGAATGAGGAAGAGTAGCTGGAGAGGGCATGTGATGAAGCTGGAGGGGGAATTTAAGAGGAATGTGAGGAAGTACTACTTCACTGAAAGAGTGGTAGATGCCTAGAATAGACTACCAGTGGACGTGGTGGAGGCAAAAAACAGTACAAGTATAGGGCTTCAAGAATATGTGGGATACACATAGGAAAATATTAGTAAAGAGGAAGGGAAGAGGGAGTGTTGCTTGAGACCAGTTAGGGTCTGTGGAGACAGGCTAGGCAGGGACCATCTGTGAAGACTGGGTGTGCCAAGCATTTCTTCACTGCCAATGAATTCCATGTTTCTATGGAACATACTGTCCCCTTGCGCCCATCTCACTACATAGTATATTCTGTCATGTGTGAGTAAGAAGGCCTTCTTCAAATATATAATGGAGAAGATGGTCATTAAAGATGAGATTGTCAGATTAAAAAGGAAGGGGTGTGTGTGCAGAGGGAAGTAAAGAGAAAGTGGAGGTACTTAGCATGTACTTGTGTTCTGTCATTTCTAGAGAGAAGGATGGACCAGTGCTGCAAGGGAGCACAGAGGTGGGAACTGAGAAGAGGGGGGTCATGGAGGTTTCAAATACAAGTAAGATGCATAAGGGCCTATGGGTGCTAAAGGTGGATAAATCCCCAGGGCCAGATGGTGTGCATCTAGGGGTCCTAATGAAACCAATGGAGGTACTGACAGGTCCCCTGGCAGACCTTTTTAACATGTCTCTGAATTCTGAGAGTGTGCCCTGGGACTAGAGAACTCAGATGTGGTGCCTCCCCATAAAAGTGGACAGTAGGATGAACCAGGGAACTACAGACTGTTCAGCCTAACCTCAATAGTGGGGAAGCTGATGGAGACCATCCTGAAGGAAAGACCAGTGAGCTTTCTGGATGAAAATGGGCTACAGAGTAAGAGGCAGCACGGATCTGTGTCTGGGAGGTCCTTCAAGACTAACTTCATTGACTTCTTCAACTGGGTGACCAAGATAGAGGACAAGGGACAGGCAATTGATGAGCTGTATTTGGACCTCATTAAGGCCTTTGACTCTGTGCCTCATAAGAGACTGATCAGGAAGCTGGAAGACCTGTGGGTGGGTAGCAAAGCTTGTTGGATGGGGCAAAGGATGGTTGTTGGACAGAAGCTAAAATGTGGTGATTGGAGGGGAATTCTCAGAAGCAAGTCTAGAGACTAGTGGGGTCCGACAAGGTTCAGTGCACAGTGCTGTGTTGTTTAACATCTTCATCAGTGACATAGCAGATGGGACCAAAAGGCAAAATCTGTCTGTTTGCGGACATCACAAAGCTCTGTGGGAGGGTGGACGTGGAGGAGGGGAGACAGGAACTCAGGGATGACCTGACTAGATTAGAGAAGTGGTCTGAAATTTGGCAACTGGGGTTCAATGCTAAAAAGTGTAAAGTTGTACACTTGGGGGAGAAGAACTTAGAGACCAAATATTGGTTGGGAAATGTGAAGATAACCAAGACAGAGAAAGAAAAGGACCTTGGGTTAATCATTAGGAGTGATCTGAAGCACTCAGCACACTGTAGGAAAACAACAGCCAAAGCAAATTGCCATGGAGGTTGCCAGCAGGAAGATGGAGGTCATATTGCTGCTGTACAGATCACTGTTGACACCACACCTAGAGAACAGTGTGCAGTATTGGTGCCCTTATGATAAGAATGGTGTCAAATTGCTGCAAATAGTCCAGAGAAGGGCAACCAAAACAGTCCAGGGTCAATAGTGCAACACCTATTAATAGAGGCTCAAGGGGCTCAACCTGCACTCCCTGGAGGACAGAATGGAAAGGGGGAAATGATCAAGACCTTCAAGTACCTTAAAGGTATTAACAGGGTGAACACTGAAGGGATTCTTCAGCCTAAGTGGGAGAAAGTCCACTAGGGTGCATAGCATAAAACTGGTAGGAGGAAGATTCAGGACAGAGATGAGGAAGTGTTTTTTTTTCACTGAGAGAGTGGTGGCCAAGTGGAATGAGTTGCTGCAGGAGGTGGTCTCTCTAACAATGGTAGTTAGCTTGTTAGCTTCGAGAGAGGATGGGACAGTGTAAAAGGGAACATTTCTGAAAGAGGAGGAGGAGGGAGGATGTCGCTTGAGGAGGGTCACAGTGGAAATGGGGAGGAAGGCAGGACATTCTGCAAACATGTGGGGACCTGCATACATGAGAAGACTAGATAGACTGTGAGGTTTTTATCTAGTGGAATATTCATGTTTGCCAGAACTGCCAAAGATTTTCTCTACATGTCAAACAGGAGAAAGGAAAAAACTGTGTATGCTGACTGTAGTTGTCTCTGTTATGTATGCCCCACTGTGT
Source organism: Neoceratodus forsteri (assembly GCA_016271365.2). Taxonomy (NCBI): domain Eukaryota; kingdom Metazoa; phylum Chordata; order Ceratodontiformes; family Ceratodontidae; genus Neoceratodus; species Neoceratodus forsteri. The sequence goes on from CM057456.1 coordinate 1,499,951,104, forward strand.
GTTCTAGTTGTTCTACTGTAACATAGTTAAAATAAACTAGACAGTCATATCATTGCTGAAAGAGGAACAATATGGACCCATTTCTTTCATCTGTCTCTCAGTATAGCACTCATTGACTCTGCAAACTAATTCCTCATAGATAAATACTTAATACCTTTTAATATTAATTTGTCTACTTCCAGGGCTCCCCTAGTTCTGTCTGACTCTGTTCTATTGCTTCAGTCTCTCTTGTCATGTGGGAGTGATTAGAAGTGTGTGCCCATATGTGTCTAATGTGCAATTACAAGGTATTTTAAAAAGGATCTGAGGAATGGAGCATTGTGACTGGCAGTAAGCAATCTGTCAACCTTATATTAATCCTTTGTTAACATTCAGAGCCTACTAAGCCTATGCTGAAGAAGGTACAACAGTATTTAAAAGAACATTTTTATTATAATAGCTATAAGGCATTCCCATGGGTTATGTTAATAGTCATTTGATCACCTTCTAGGGGCATCCGGCATTTGGCTATGCCTCATGCCACATTTCACCCCTAGAGGATGATTAACAGACCATTACCATAACCCCTGATCATGCTGTATTGTTTAATGGTTGCTCAGTTTTATATATACAGTTGCATCTACGGTGCAATTAGCTGATATGTTTCCTTTTAGAGTAAAGTATATATGTGAGCCCAAGAACATGCATTCACAAGCTTTAAGGAAAACAACACATGATGTCAAAACATCAGCATATCCAGGCATGCCCCTGTATGGGCATGCTTAAGAAGCATCTCCAACACCAGCAGGAGCATATGAAATCCCATAAGTCAAAGCTGTGATGTTGCAGCTCCCTAGCCAAACAGCCAGTGACTTCATATCTTTAAGAAATGGAAGCATGAGATGATCAAGTACTACCAATAAAATACACATTTGAACATAACAGGAACGTGTGTTCTTTCCTGCTTTGCAGGCCTATTCCACTATCATCATTTAAGAGGCCACTGCTATGGTGCAGCATTGTGTTTTTGTACATTCATGTTTGAACAGTCCAAAGTCTGATTTTGTTTATTGCCTGTAAAATAGGGCACAGAAGTTAAGCATTTGATTCCCCCTAAATCTATTAGATCAATGATTTCTTAGATTTCTTTGTGCAATGCTGTAACAACAACAACAACAAAAAAAGAAGAAAAACAAGAGGTGGAAATATTTTATGGTCAGAAGGGATTCTAGGTCCCTCATGTACACCTACCCTCCCCTCCCCCTCCCCACTTCATATGCAGGAATGTGTACTGCATACTGTGCAAACATGTACCAGTTTATAAGGATTCCCTACCCAATCTACCATCCAAGGTACTGTACCAGTTGATTCCATTGGTAAACAGAAACTTGTGCAGGCTCAACTTAATGGCCTGTAGTGTCTTCATGTATATTGTCTCTGCTTGTAACCTGCTACATTAGTTTACCACCATCTTGGAGAAAGGGCACTTTTCAATGTTATCCCTGAATTTACCCCTCTGGAGCATCAGAGCATGTCACCACATCCTGCTGCATGGCATCAGATCAAACATCTCTTAACAGTCTGATTTTGTTAATACCCATAAGTATGCAAAAGACTCAGATCATATCCCCATGTCAGACTCCTCTTCATCAGGTTGAACATGTTGAAGGTCTCTAGCCTCTCCTGATAGCCTTTGTACCCAATGCTGCTGATTTTGTTTGGCTTGTGTCACACCCTGTTGGTTGTCTGTATGTCCTTTTTGTAAAAAGGAGACCAGAACTGCACACAGAATTCCAGGCAGAGCTTGGTAGGCCTTGTAAATCGGCAGTCACTTCCCATACTATGCAGGTCACCCTTCTTTCCCCCTTCTAGTACACCCTGGAGTTCTGCAGCCATTTGGAAGATGCAATGCACAGCTTGCCCTGATTCAGCCAATTTGTCTGTTATGATCCTTGGATACTTTTCCTTCTGGACTCCAACAAGATGAAACACACTGTGCCTAGATCCTACCTCTGTTTTTCTACACCAAGTGCTGCACCTTGCAAACTGCTACATTAACTCTGATGCTTCAGTAGTCAGTAGTCAGATCAATTACTGAGCTTGTTCAGGGTCATAGTCTGTCCCCATCCTCAAGGAAGTCCATTGTCCTGGCCAGATTAGTGTAATTCACAAATTTAAGTAGCCTGCTGGTGTCCTACAGCTGAATTAATCTGACATATCTACATACCTCTCAACCTTTAGTCGCTGAAAGGAGGGACATGGGCACTCAACATAGGGAACAATGTAGAACACTGTCCCACATAAAGATGGACACATCTTCAAATAACGCAGATACAAATTCAGAACTCTGTGAAAATAATTACCTTTACTTATACAAAGTTTATTTTTTTGCTTTTGCATGTTAGAATTTTACAAATTTCTGCTTTAAAGTCTTAATTCAACCCTTCTCTCTGTGGGCAGCACCTTTTCCATGAGGGATGGATGAGGGAAAGAGCTATTTTGAGGGGTAAATTGAGGGACGTCCCTTCTAATCAGGGACAGTTGAGAGGTACTGGTATGAATCTACAGACTGCAAAATTTAGTATGGCGTTAAAATAGTCATAAGCGAAAATATTGAATGCAGTGATTGCAATATAACCATTCAAATTATAGTCAAATGTTTTGAATACCGTCTGCTAAATGCGAGAGTAAAGTATTGTGGTATATTCTCCAGCCCATTATGCACTGCTAAAAGCAACTGCTTCTGACATCCCCCCAACCCCCACCCACACACGCACACACGCACACACACACACCCACAGACGTACCCGCGGGCGCGCGGAGGTGTGCGCCATAAGCACAATTCACAAACAGTATTTCACCATCCCTGACGTTAAAAAGTTTTACTTTTGTCTTTTGTACCTACCGTATGTCACAAGTTCCCAACAGGTAACAGTATTTATTCGAAGCTGCTTCAGAACTATGGCACCTCCACACTTCAGCTCTCCGTATTCCGATTTTGTGCAGTCGGTGTTCCCATTTCCAATGCTTTAAATGCCGACCTTAAAATATAATCTGTTAAAACAGATTTGCACTTGCACAAGTAAATAAACGGATCACTGATATACTCTGTATAAACTACAAAAGTGTTCTGAAGTTTGTTATCAAGGAGATGACCCTTTGCACATAAGTATTCTGTGCAGTCCTCTCAGGGTCAGTCGGTCCTCTTGGCAGCGAGCTCCGCTCCACTGTCGGAAAGAGATGGGAACGCAATAAAGCAACACTCGCCAAGCCAGAGATTGTCCGAACTGGTTATTTATTACATTGCCCATCTGAAATCCAGTTTTTAAGCGGAAATCGTCCTTGGGTGTCTGAAACAAAGCTGGTTGATTGTGGCTCCTACTCCTAAAGCCTAGTGTGCCACCTCCCGACAGCTGAGAATGAAGTCTTTCTGCACCTCGGCGAGCTCGCAGTGCATAGCTTGCTGACTCTGTGGGCTAACTACTGTTGGTAAAGTGTGGCCAGTGGTCAGTTCTCTGTTCAGTACACGTTATTGCCCCCCGCAGTTTATTCTTCTTGATCGTTTATTGTGCAGTGAGTCAGACTGGTGATCTCTTCCCCAGCAAGTTGCAACGATTTGTTCTGCTTTTTTAATGAAAGCATACCCTTCTATGAGCTTCCTTTACAATTTACCTGGGACCTCCTTAACTTGCACACCGATCTCTCTGTCTTGAGGGGGAAGCAACCCTTAATTCTGTCAAAAAAAAGCGTTCAATGGAATATTAAGTCCTTACGGGGCTTTCTTTGAATCTGCAAAGTCAGAGGCTTGCTGTACGTCGGAAGAAGTTTGCTGTTTTCGTTCCCGCAGGAGTTGTAGCAGCTCGAAGAAAGCTCTGAAATTCTGCAGTAGGACCTCACACCAGAGACGCCAAATAAAATTGACTTTGTAGAGTAATTATGCAGCTGTGAATTTACCGAGTTCATTTAGAGTTGGTGTTCTTTATGCATAATTGTCAACCAACATCAGGAGCCAGCTAATTGTTAAAAGAAGGAATTCTGAAGGAAGAGATCACCGTTCGACTTCTTAGGGCGTAAACTGTCCAGAATTCTTAATCGCGGGGTGCATTTCAAGTTAACGGAACGTGTCGGGGAGGCTCCCTGTGTTAGAAAAAAGTCAGCATTTATAAATGCTTGGATAAGCAGAAGAACAGGTTGTGTATTTCTTTACACAAGCAAGGGTTTTGATTTACGGTGTCTTACATTAGATGAAATTATTAAAGGCATTAGGATGAACCAAACGGCAGGCGTATCGAACAGTGTCAGATGCCCTCATGTAAAAGGACCAAAGGTAAGATAAAACGAGCTTTCCTAAAAAAAGAGTTGAATGCCGTGGACATGTACAGCTGCGAGATGCTGCTTACAGTACTTCATACACAAATAAATTAGAGCACTTCCAAACGAGCAGAGTCAAACACTAAGCATCGTTCTCTATGGGTGTCTGTAATGGAACTGGTTGAAGTTTTAATGGCAAAATGTTTTATTTACCCTCTCGCAATTGCCCCCAGTATTTTTTTACTTAATATTTATTTACCGGGTAATAACCCATGGGCATTAATGAATGCCTATTTTTACTTCAAAACTCATTTACATTGGGGTCCGGAATGAGTTGTGCTTGTTAGCCTTGCTGGGTGTTTAACTATCAAAACATGGTGCTGAATTGCTAACAAAAAGTTAGAAAGGTCACGAAAGGTATTATACAATTGCACTAATGATAAGCATGGATTTTCTGAATGTGTATGTAAAACTATGCTTTGTCATAGGTGCTGTAGATTTACATTACAAGTTGCCTGGGTGCATTGACTCTGTGCTTATGGTACCTCGCAGGAGTAACGAGATGGAAGAGTTGTAGCAGTTTCAACCTTGTAGAAGCGTCTGCATGCATTTAAATATTATAAGAAGTATGTTTTATTCCTTGGCGATTATTATTTGTCTTACATTGTTGGTAAACTATGACGGGGTTCCTGTTCTGTTTTGTTCATTGCTTGCCAAGTCTTGTTTTTAAAACAATCTAACTTATTAACGTGCATGTGTACACTGAGGTTTGATAAAGCTGATACTTTTTCGTCTACTTGGTTTTTTCCATAATTAATATGTACACCCACTGCAAACCATGACGCTGGAATTCTCAAGCTAACCATTGTACTGAACAGTCTGTTTCCTCGTGTGAAGAACACCTGTAATTGAAGTGTGCATTTTCAGTCCGTTCCTGTTTACAAAAAAACTCATTCTAGTTCTACATCCACTTTAGTATATTTTTGTGAAAAGTTATAATGATATGCTGGTTTCCGGCAAGAAAAGGTATTTAATTTCAGAGGATTATTTGTACAAAAGCAAAGCAAACCATAGTGCAGGTTTTTTGCCCTGTAAAATTAGGAGTTCAAAATGATAATACTGATTAGCTCTCAAAACAGGAAAAGTTGTTGTGTTTTATCCACGTAATTATGTGAGAAGTGAATATATAATAATCATACAATACCATGGAAGATGGGTGACTGCCTGTGAACAATAAGGTACTAATAGAGTGAAGCATGAGACAACATTAGCCAGGGGGCCAAAGGCTTTCTGACGTATGCTTACACCACAACAGGATGACTTTACTACTGAGTTGTTCTCAGTAACCCATGTTTTCTAAAATATACTACATGGTTTGTTGAGTTTAACATCACTTGGAGTACTACATGTACAGTAAACACAAATCATTGTCTTTACATTTCACACCAGGTTATCATCGCCACCTCATGACATGTTATTCATGGCTACACTGAGAACAACATTAGGGGCCTGTGCTTCTGCAGACAAAAGAACTCTGATAATTTGGGTGCTGAGAATTTGTATCTGTGGCTGAAGCGGCTTGTGCTTTGCACACAGAAGCAGTGCTGTGGATTTCTATCTACAGCCAGAATAGAGTGTGTAATTTTTGTGGCGTGCATACAACTGATACAAGTCCAACACGTTAGCACATTAATACTACTGCATTTCTGTCATCTGGAAACAACTGTATGTTGTTATGTTGGCTTGCGTATGCACAGCAAACATATTGAGGTAGTAGCAGATTTGGAGGCACAGTAACTATTGGGTGAATGCAGGGCACGCATCAGTAGGTGCGGCCCTCATTCCCCAATCAGCCAGCATTCAGGTGCCACACTAGAAATTTGGAATGTGACCACTAGATCTAAGGAAAGGGTCCACTGCAATGGGAAGCAAGCTTCTCATTGCAGCGGCTCAATAACACACCTCCCACGTAAACATAGCAGCACTGACTGCAGCTGTCCAATGCGTGCCTTGTCCCATTTCATTTGCTGACAGGGGAGCCCACTCCCCATTGGCATCATGTAGCCACCCAAGTGCATGCCGAGGGAGTGCCCAATCCCCCTCGGCATCATGCACTCCCCCCCAACAGTCTTTCTTTGCTGACGGGGGGCCCAGTCTCCATCAGCTTCAGTCCCCCCGCCCTGTTTATTTTGCCGATGGGGAAACCCACTCCCCATTGGCATAATGTCTCCCCCCATCTGTTGTGTGCTGAGGGGTGCCCAATCCCCCTCAGCTCTTGCCCTCCTTTCGTTATGTGCCAATGGGGGTTCCCAATTCCCCGTCTGCTACAGGCCCTCCAAAAAAATCAGGTGACACACTGGGAACCCACCCCAGTGTGCCAAATGTCCCTGCAATTAAAAAACCATCCCGCAATGTTCCCTTCTTTTTTTTTTACCCTGTATAAAAGAAAATGGTCCCTCACGGTCTTCCTGCCCCCTCCCACAACCCATGTCCACCCACTGCGCACCCTACCTCCCCGCACCCCCCTCACCCCACACTTACCTCTGGAGCTTGGCACAATGATATTCGGTGGACCAGGAGCACGTCTGCACTCTACAAAGCCGACCGCAAACTGAAGAAATGCTGGTAAGCTGTATGATGGCATAAATTGGGTTTTTTCAACTTTGGTGCATATCTCTGGCATTTTTGGGAATTCTGACACCAAATTTTCAACATGAGGTTATTGGGACCCCTCCTCATGAACTCTGTCACTGTCATGGCGTTATTCGGTGCCGAAAAGTTGATTTCACAGTCACTGCATGGAATCACCTTTTGAGATCAATTAATGAAACGACAGTGCCACTGTTCATGAGGGGGGGCTCTCAAAAAGCCTATGTTGCAAATTTCATGGAAAAAATCCAAAAAATGGCTGTTTTATGAGTGTGCGTTGTGCAGTTTCCATGCACACTCATAACTTTGTCAATTTGTAATATTTTCACTCCAGATTTTCAACATTGCCATTTTCCACACCTCCTTATGAGCAGTACAGCTGTCATTTTACATATCCTGGCAGAAATGTGTTTTCGCACGTCCGACACAGAATAGTGTGGTCGCTATGCAAAATCAGTTTTTGGGACAATTTGAGGACATGACAGTGCCACTGTTCATGAGCAGAGGTCCTAAAATGCCTATGTTGAAAATTTTGTGATGAAAGTTTATAAAATGACTGTGTTGCAAGCATGCATTGGGCAGTTCCCACGCACCCTTGTAACTTCACAAATTTGCAATATTTTCATGCCACATTTTCAACACTGGCATTTTTTCACACCTTCTTGTGAACAGTAGAGCTGTCATTTTTCACATCCTGCCCAAATGTGTTTTTGCACCTGTGGCACACAATGGCATGGTCGCTGTGGGAAATCAACTTTTGGGACAAATTAACAAAATCACAGTGCCACTGTTCATGAGGGGCAGTCCCAAAATGCCTATGTTGAAAATGTGGTTAAAAAATCCCCAAACTAATTGGGTTATGGACGTGTGTTGCAAGGTTTCTATGCATGCCATGACTTCGCTAATTTTCCATATTTTCAGTCCAGCTTTTCAACGTTGCCATTTGTTTACACCTCCTCATGACAATACAATTCTCATTTTTTACATTCTGCCCAAAATGTTTTTTCGGACCTGTGTCACCAAATGGCATAGCCACTGTGCAAAACCACCTTTCACCTAACAAACTGATAGTGATGCTTTTCATGACATGGGGTCACAAAAAGCCCATGTTGAAAATTTGGAGTGAAAATACCAACACACGCCTGTGGCATTAGGGTTTCCAACTGTAACACCCCACCCTGTGCAGACCGACAGGCATCAGGGGTGTGACTTGGTATCGTCAGCTGTAATGCTTCCTATTCCACCCCCACCCTGCAGCCAGTGACACACATCATGGTGTGCCTTACATTGTTTGGCCACAAAGTTCACCCCATTCTCCTATACTGCACCCACCTCAGTGTATTTCCTTATGGAGTGGGGTATGTATAACGCCCAAAGACCCCAAAGCACACCACAACACTTGTCACTGTCTACAGGGTTGGGTGAGGTGAAATGGCATGATCGTTATAGCTGACGATCCAAAGGCACACCCCCAATGCATGTCAGTCTCTATAGGGTGGGGGTTGGGTTGGCATCACTTCAATACCTCACTGCCATTCCTATTATGCGTCTCTAACTCCAGCACTACCAATGACAAAGCCAGCAAGACAACATTCGGCATTGACAAATGCTTGTTTCTCTTACCTAACGATGACTGCCTGTGGTTGCTTGTATGGCCTTGTCCTTTTACTGCTGGGGGATAGGGTACTAAACCCTAATGCCACATTTCCCTACTTTTGTGGGGGTAAGCTGAACCCTAACTGAAGCAATAACACATTTTTTTTTGCAATATATTAAGCACGTCTATGTTAAACCACATTTTTTTCACCTTAATAGCTCTGCTCCCATTAATCTGATTTGATGGAAATTGCCTGAAAAGAAACATGGAGTATGGACCAAGGTCTCTGGATCCTGAACATTTTGTCAGACAATTCAGTGGAGCAAAGTCACAGAGGTGAAAAATGCTAAAATTCACCCAAATGAAGACTTTCTTTTGGCTCTCCTATAGCTAAAAATGTTTTTTTTTTATTTTTAAACATGAAATGTACAGATGTGGTAGTATCTGACCCAAGGTACATGCTTTTTGCAAGTTTGATGTATCAAAATTATATACTTTTTTGGAAATAGCTCAAATCGGTCCCATATTTTGAGCATGCTTAGTTAAAAAAATGAACATTCTATGGATAGCTGGGTTTTTGTATTAGTGGAAGCTAAGGAACAAAAATTGTTTTTGTCACTGAAAAATCACATTCGAACATTGTCATTAATGAATGTTTTCACTAATGTGAGAATCACTTTCATGAGAATTACTTTTGTAATGCAGTAGGGAAACATACCAAAGTGAAAAAATCGGTAATGAGAAATACGGAAGTGAAAATAATGTTACTGAAAAACTATAAAATTTCGAAACTTCAAACTTGCAAAAACATGCACCTTAGCTGTCTGTGAGCCTGACTCTTCCATGCCACTGCAGATGCAGATGAGTAGCACCCTCAGTGCCCTGCACCAAGTGAAGAATCTGGTTGAGGTGCAGCTACAGATACAGAAGCACAGGACTCCAAAATAAGAATCCATGGGACTGTCTGTGTGGCTGTCTGTAGGGCATGCAACTTCAGATGCAGACAAGCAGGGCCATCTGGTCACTGTGCCAGAGGAAGAGCCATAGAAACATAGAAATCTGATGGCAGAACAGGATCTCTAGGCCAATTCAGTCTGCCCATTAAACCCAGCCCCATAGGTAACCCTAGACCCCATTCCTGTGTTTCCATGCAGCTGTGGAAGCAGATGTGCAGAGACCTCTGGGACCTGTGCCAAGAGAAGAATCCCCTTCACTATATGGTTACTTTTTTCACTAACATGCTTTTCAGTAACATTATTTTCACTTCTGTACATTTCACTATCAAATTTTTTTACTTTTGAACATTTTCACTAATGAATGTTTTCCCTTTTATGAGAATTGCTTTCGTGATGTGTAGTGAAACATGAAAGTGAAAAATTCAGTAATGAAAAAATACAAAAGTGAAAATACTGTTACTGAAAAGTACATTAGTGGAAAAAAGCAAGTAATCATATAGTGAAGAATATTGCCCTCTTCAGCACAGGGCCCAGAGAGCCCAGCACATCTGCATCTATATCTGCTTAGAAGTGCAGGCTAATAGGGCCCTACACTTCTGCAGCCAGATGGACTCTTTCCTTAGTGCAAGTCCTGGATGGTCCTGTTTGTCTGCATCTGTAGTCACATGGATGTGCAGGACCCAGAGCTCCTGCACTTCCACAGCAGCATGGACAGTCCCATGAATTGTTGTTTCAGCACCCTGTGCATCTACATTCGTGTAGATTTTTCCTTGTATGGTTGATTATCTCTGAACTATACCTGTTATTTGTTTTGTCTGCCAATTTGTATTGTAACCTCCTGGGTCATGTCTGAAAATAGTCATATTTTGTGACTACGACACCTTACCCAGTAAACAAAAACTAAGTAAACAAAAAGTAAGTAAATAAATAAATAGCTGCTCCACAGCTATACAGACTTTTCTGTTGGTGTACGGCCATGTGGCACCAATGCCAGCCTGAGGAGGGAGAGTGCAGTGTTGGCATAACCATGTAGCGAAGAGAACTCTTTTTTTGGTAAACTGCCCAGTGGGCCCTGTGCATCTGCATCCATATCTGCACAGAATACAGGACCCAGGGGGACTCTTGGCCCTTTGTCTGTGCATCATAAGCCACATGGAAGCACAGAACACAGAGGGCCCTGTGCTTCTGAAGCCTCCCAGATTGCCTCACATATTCTTTTCATTCATAGCTGTACAGAGGGCCCTGCACTTCCACCAATAGGGCCCTGCATAAAAAATGCTATGACTGATTCTGTTGATCATATGTGGTGGGACATTCTTTTCTACATCCAAAGGGTATATGCCAATGAGGCATTGACTTTGAGCTGTACCTTGCATTCAAACAGGAGACTATGGGCTTAGGGGAGGGGGTGAGCTTTAGAGTCAACAATCCCATGGAACACCACACCATCAATTTGCCAAGACTCTTGAAACTCCAAACCCTAATATTTTTATTCTCTTACTTTGTCTGCTTTGCATTCTTCAACTATAATATCTGCATTAATGTAGTTTTTTGCAGTGTGGATAGATAGATAGATAGATAGATAGATAGATAGATAGATACATGTATGTGTCTGTGTCTATATCTATATCTATCTATATCTAGATCTATGTACACACACACACACACACACACAGCAGTGCCAGCCAGTCTTGATGCAATGCAGTACCTTGCAGTAAACTGAGTAAACTACATTTCACAAAACACTGCATGCAAAGGTGGCTTACTTGCCATGGAATAGCTGTTTCCTGTTGCATATTGTAGCCATCTGAAGTAATACTACAATATGTTGTATTGCACCCTGGCTGGCACCACCATAAGTATATGTAGATATATGTATGTATATTTATATATTATATCTATTTATTACAAAACAAATGTGTTAGTGCACCAGTTAGGGTTCAACAGTTCAACTTAACACAACAAAAGTAGGGAAATGTGTAGTGGGGTGTAACTCCCCCCACAAGCAACAAAAGGACACCACACAAGCAACTACAGACAACCATCATCACATAAGACAAACAGTGTACATCTGATTGCAGATGACACAAATGTAGTTGCACTGATGTGCTGCAGTACCTTTGTGGATTTGTTGCTGTGGTATGCACACTGCAAGACGTACACACTCACTTCTGGCTGCAGATAGAAATCCACAATATTCAAATCCCACCACTACCTTTATCTGCAAAAATACAGGCCCCTGCAGCCACATTTACAAATCCACAATACCCAAATTAGAAGAGTTGTTTTGGTATGGTAGCTTCAGGTGCGCTCAGGAGAACCCTTGGGGCAAGAAAAAAGAACCACCAGTTCCAGAGACTAAGAACCGAGGTAATTATGCACAGAAAAAAAAACAACAAGGAAAAGGCTTTCAAGTTGGATAATCCAAATTTATTGCAGCAAGGTGAGGTAGAAGGTACCCTTCTTCCCCAACGCTTCGACAAAACACTAAGTCTTCCTCAGGGGGTGGGTCTGAAATGACACACACACACACAACACCCATATTTTAAGTAATTCATTTAAAAATACATACACCATTAATGAGAATATTTCCACCTTATGTGACTACTAAATGAAGATGGTGTCAAAATTACTTATACAAAAATCTAATTCCTAAAAAATGTTGCCTGTACAGTCTCATGAGATGGCTAATATTATACATTTTATCACTTTCCTATTTTTCATATGTACTATAATTATTACATTTATTTGTGCATTTTATCAAGGAATTTGCAATAGTTTAGCTAAGCCAAGATCAAAACTTAAGTTGCTTAAACAAATGAAAGGAATGGAGCCTTATACAGGAAGAAAGGTAGCAGGGGTGGGATCTAAAATAGAATCCCAATGCCTACTATCCTAAAGTTCAGGGAGAGTATTAATTCGAAGCAGCAATTAAGGAAAGATTATGACAGAATAGCATAGTTTATTAATTTAAGAAATTATTTTGGAAAAGGAAAAGAAGAATAGGAGGTATAGTTATTCCAATATGGGGAGAAAGAGAAAAAAGGGGGGGAGCATTCAGGGAGAAGCGAAAGGAGAAAATATGAGTTGACAAATCATATTCAAAACTATCAAAAACATTCGGCTTTCACGTGTACAAAATATTTTTTGAAAGCATCTTAAAAATCCTTTTAAAGGTCAGTTTATCTGGTACTATCTCAACCCTAAGTAGGGCCATGTCCTCAGGCTTGAGGTATGCAATAAAGCCATACTCTCAAAAAGTTAGCAGAACTTGGAAGGGACCAGGCTGTATTTCCAAAACAGGACTTATAAAGAGCTAAAAAAAACAAAGAAACAGTATTGAATAAGTTTCATTTCCTATAAATACAGGCTCAAATCAACTTCGTCATTTAAACCCAGGGGTACAGCAGTTTCTAAATTAAGAATCCACTTTGTTTCTTTTTGTCTCAAGATTTGGGTTCTATTGCCTCCCCTTGGGTTTTTTTTAATATGCTCTAGGAGGGTATATCTGAAACAGAGCATTTCCTGATGCAAATAAGAGGAGTGCTATTATGAGGGAGTGGAGTTTAGGGTATTTGTGATGGGCCAAGGCTTTTAGAAGTATTGGGGGTGGGTGGGGGCTAGGTGATGTGAAGATAATGCTGAGAAAGAAAGCTAGGTGGCTAGGGGCTGAGAATAGAGTAGCGGGGGGAGGTGAGGAAACTAAGACCAGGGTATTTGAGGGGGTGTAGGAGTTATGGCAAGGATAAAGATAGGGGCTAGGAGAGTGGTGGGGAAAGGTGAGAAAGGTTTATTGGACTAAGGAGAGTGCGGAGCTGAGGTAGATAAAATTGGTAGAAGAATTAGAAGAAGGGGAAGTGGTGAAGGAAGGTTGGGCATATTGTATGGATCGGGGGAGCAAGAATAGATCAGGGTATACTAATCAGCAGTAGGGAGTAGATCAGTGGCACTAGCAGAAGTAAAGCGACTGTGAGTAGTGGTGGACAGTTAACAGTTGCCAGCAGCAGCAAGTTAATTGAGTTGTTGCCCTCTAGTGGTGTTGCAGTATAATTTGCAAATGGGAAAGTAGACAGAGCAGTAAATACAACCCAGCAATATAAAAGCTTGTGCAAACTAAGCAGCTTAGAGAGATGAAAGCAGTAGCGAATAAGACGGCAGGAGAAAGCTGAAGTGTCCAATCAAGGCTGAGGAAGTGAGATACATAACCAAATCAACCAGTGGAGACAGAAAGTACCAAGATTCAAGCTCAGTAGCTCCAAAGGCTAGGTTGAGTCTCTGATATTATAGGCTGTGGGTATTAAACATACATTACATCAGTAACCCAGCCCAACACATAAAGCAGCCCCAGATTTATACATTTTAGCTACACATTTAAGTAGAACAACAGTTTAAGCAGCAACATTTCAGCAGTCTTCACAAAAATAGAATTGAGCAGCCTTTCCTGTTAAAATAAGCTCACAGAAAAAGGTAAATTTGCAGCAAGCCACAGAGTGCAGGACATACACAGAAAGGGCCAATCAAGCTCACCAATGAAGCCGAGAGACAGCCATCAGGTTTAAGCCATAGAATCACCCTTAATTCAAAGTAAGAAAAACTCTGCTGTTGTTCCAAGGTGGCAAAGGAGCTAATGCATACCTGGGTTCCAGGGGATGCAGTTAAAGGTCCAGGGGGTGGGTGGCAGCTGAAATGCTGGAAGAACTATGGGAGAAAGGCAGCACCCTTTCAGCCTTGTCAGAGAGAGGCCAGGGGAGAAAGAGAAGGAAAAAAGGGTTTTAGTATATGCTTGAATCCAGAGCAGAGATCAGAGGAGACCTGCATGAACAGATGCAGATGTGCTGGGCCTATTGGGGCCTGCATCAATGGAAAAGTCCATCTGCCTGCAGGAATAGAGAGCCCCCAGAGCTCTGCACTTTTGTATGGCAATGGGTTCAAAGAATTTGTGGAGCAGTCTGGCATTCTGTGAAAGAGCAGACTCTCTGGTCCCTACATTTCCATGTAGCTACAGATACAGATTCACAAGCAAAGAGTCCATCTGTCAGTCAAAGTGTAGGCACCTCTTGCAACCATGGATGCAAAGGTGCAGATCTCTATGTCAAAAGAAGAGTTATTTTCACTATATGGTATTCTGGCCCATGCGGTCAATCCTGCACCTTCCCTTCCCAGGCTGAGGATGGTGCTACATGGCAGTGCCATCATCCCCATCTTCAGTTCATCCTGATGACTCACTGGGCTCACCTGCAAACTCACCTCACCAGCATGGGATCACAAAGCACTACCCATTGGGCCAGATGCTGGCCTTCCACTGCACACATTTCTTAATATATATTTTTTTTTTTATTTTGTCCCCAACTTTTTAACATAGTTATTTTATGACTCACCATTATAAACATGGTATGTGGCATTTATAGAATACTGGCTAAAACTTAATTGCATGCCACAAGTATGAAAACTTTTCAGACAGAATTTGAAAAACTATACCTGTCACATTTATAAGGTGGTGTGAAAAAATGGCTGTTCAAAGTTTGGAGTAAAATATTGAGAATTACTAAAGCTGTGAGTGAGCATGGAAAATGTTCAACTTACATTCAGAACGTTGTTGTTTTAATATTTTGACCCCAGATTGTGAACATGCAGTAGTCTTTTTTGACATTATATCATGAATCAGGTAGGTGAAAATGTTCAAATCCCACCTGAAAGGTGAGTTTTCAGAGTGAGTGCAAAAATTACCTTTCTGCCTGGTCTTGAGAAATGTTACCAACATTGTTCATGAGGTAGGGTCCCAAAAAGGGTATGCTGAAAGTTTGTTGGAAAAATATTGAAAATTAACAAAGCTATGAGTGACTGTTGAAATATTTCAACATTCACTCATAATAACTTGGTCATTTTGCCATATTATTTCCACCAGATTTTAGGACACCACCTTAAAAATGTGATTTAACACAGCAACTGCAAAATCACCTTTCAGGCCAGATTTGAAAAATTTCACCTACCTTTTTCATGAGGTTGGGTACCAAAAAGGCCAGCTCAAAAATTTGGTAGAAAAATATTTAAAATTGCAAAGTTATGAGCAAAAATTCAAAATGTTTTAAAATGAATTAAAAGCTCTTACCTTATTTCCTCATTTTGCTGTTACGGTTCCTGGAGGAGTACATCTTTTGTCTCAGAGACTGGATCTATGACATGGGACCCTGTTTAGGTGAGTGAGGGTATATATTTGGGGTGTAGAGTGGTGGATCCTAAATGGATAGTCGATGTGCTTGAGGGGGATGTGGGGGGGGGATCAGAGATCAATGAGAGGACATTTTCTTGTTTTGAGGTTTAAATAAAGGTCTACAGGGCATAGTTTTATGTTTCTGTAGTGGGACCAGACCAGTCCTGGAATGCTGACGTTAAGGTTTTATTAGCACCAGAGGCGGGCATGCCAGTATCAAAACTAATCGGTTAGGAGGCTGGGTCATCTGGAAGGGAAGAGTTTCTGATTAAGCAGTACTGGGTCACCCCAGTCCACTTAAAACATTAAAATTAAAAAGAAAGACCTTTAAGAAACAGTTTTGTTTTACAGTAGGGCTGAACTGACACTGGGAATTGGGCACCCCAGTGTCAGCATACTGTTCACTGGCACTGGGTATGGGCACCCTGCTGTCACCAGCTATCTATGTGGAACCAGAAGGTGTGGAGGGAGGGGGTGTACTTATTGAAAACAGGCATGGGCAAGATGAGGGAGGGCTGATGGAGCTGGGAATGGGTGGGAGCATACCAGAGGATGTCATTTTTGGGTATGTGTTATAAACGGTTCCCTCACTAAGCTGGGCACTCAGGATTTTGAGGTGCCCAGAAAAGATACTTCTGGACTAAATTAGAAAAAAAACAAATGCCAGAATGTAGCAAATCTGGTCCTGTTTACCTAGGTTTAGGTGTCTGATTTTTGAGAAATCATAATTTATATGTATCTTCCCCCCTTTCCGGTTTGAGAAAAACAAGATGGTGGCAGTCACGAGCCCAAACTGCTTTTCATAACATGCACAACACTAATTTTGTGAAAGTAAAATTTTAGTGTAGTATCAGAGGGTTATCCTAAAACCCTACTGAGCATGCTCAGAAGCAAAATTTCAAACTTTATAACTCTGGAACCATTTAATATTTTTGTTCACAAACCTGTGAAAGGCACACCCTTGTCACAGGCACCTTTAATTCTGTAAGGTTCAGAATCAAATTCCATACCATCTAGGCTGTAGATGAAAGCAAAAAAATGGTTTAAAGGTGCCAGAAAGTGTAGATTTCTTTGTAAATGTGACACATCCAGATCTCAGAAACTGAATAAGCACCCATCACAAAACTTCCCACATCTTTACAACTTGCTGCTTGACAATGCATGCCAAACTTGGGGCAATTTCACTAAACACTATCAAAGTTATTAAGGTGCAAAAATAGGGGGTTAACACTGAATAATGTACTTAGTCCTAACTATACTTGTGCTACCCTACAAGTTCAGTGTATTTATAGGTGTATATATACTGTATATATATTAAATGCTAGGTAACTGTGATGTTTGGGGAAATATACTTATTGAGGGGACAAAGGAGACTATAAAGACCTTGAGGCTGAAGGTCGAGTGGCTTTATTGAATCATTTGCCTCCAAGATTGGTGTATTTCCCTATACAGGACTGTCTAGCTAACTATAGACCTGTCTCTAATCTACCCTTTTTGGGTAAGGTTATTGAGAAGGAGGTTGTGTTGTAGCTGGATGACCATCTTGCAACCCACAATGTCTATGATGTTCTCCAATCTGGGTTTAGGAAAAGACAGCACCGAGACCGCCCTGGTCCGGGTTTTAAATGATCTCTTAATTGCGAGAGATCGAAAGGCTCGTACTATCCTAGTCCTGCTTGATCTCTCGGCAGCATTTGACACTGTGGACCATGGTGTGCTTTTGGAGTGCCTGCAGCTTCTTTGTGGACTGTCTGGCACAGTCGTATGCTGGTTTCAATATTTTCTGAGGGGTAGGGCACAGAGGATTGTCACTGGAATTTATTCCTCTGATACCCTCTTCCTGTCCTGTGGGGTGCCGCAGGGCTCCATATTGGCACCCATGCTGTTCGCAGTGTATATGCTGCCATTGGGAGATATCATTAGGTGATTCAGTTTGGGTTTTCACTGCTATACAGATGATACCCAACTGTATATGTCCTTTCTTCCCGGATAGAAGGATGCGATCTCCGTGCTGAACAACTGTCTAGCCGAAATCAGAGATTGGATGAGCACTAGCTGGCTGAGGTTAAATCCAGATAAGACCAAGGTGTTGGTTGTGGACCCGGGTCACCCTGAGGTGGGTCTTAGGGCTGGGCTTTCCTCTGTCCTATGGCTTGGTGATGTCCAGCTCATGACCTCAGACTGGGTGCATAACCTGGGCATTATTTTTTATGGTGGTTTGACCCCGAAATCGCAGGTGTCTGCCGTTGTCAAATCTTCATTTATCATCTTAGGAATATCGCCCAGGTGAAACACCTGGTTCCTCCGGCTGACCTTCCTACATTGGTCCACGCCTTCATAACCACCAGCATTGATTACTGCAATACCTTTTACCTAGAGCTTCTGGGGGTTGATATCCGTCACTTGTAGCCAGTGCAGAATGCGATGGCCAGGCTTTTGACTGGTATATCCAGGACTAGTCGCATCACGCCTGTGCTGTGTGAACTGCACTGTCTTCCGGTACAGTGGTGGATCACCTTTAAGGTCGAGTTACTGACCTATAAAGCCATACATGAACTGGGACCCTGATATCTGCAAGATCTCCTTACTCCCTACTGCCCCTCCTACTCACTCCGATCCATCGATGAGGGATTGCTAGAGATTCCCAGGGTTTGGTTAAAAACATCTGGGGCATGTGCTTTTTCTTATGTTGCCCCTAACCTGTGGAATTCTCTACCTCGTCGGATAAAAGAATGCCTGACTGTCTCGAGTTTTAAACCTGAGCTCAAAACTTATTTGTTTTATAAGGCTTTTTCTGAAGGTTTTTAAAATGTTAAATGTATGTCTAGTCTGGTTATTCTGTTTGTTCATTTTATTGCACAGTACCTTGGTATCTGAAAGGCACTTAAAAAATAAAGTTTACTTACTTACTCACTAACATACCTAGCATGTTTTATATAATACATAAGGATGGTCTAGGTTTTGTACCTGTAGCTCCCATCTATGTGTTGTGGTCAGGTTACTTCCTGGTTTGGCTGTTGGTCAGTGTTGTTTGGTCCATGGCTCTTTCTGTAATATAGTGGGGTTTTCTGAGGCTTCCTGTATTTTGGCCCATTGGAATTTCCATAGTGTTGTGGACCCCTATGTAAGAGGGCATGTTTTTGTGGTGCTGTCCTTTGGGTTATTGGTAGAGTCATGGTATGTGGCTAGTTTGCATGGTCAGGAACTGGTCATGTGGCCAGGAGCATGGGTGTGCAATTGGGAGTTAGAAATGCAGTCAGGAGTGCTGTTACTGTTTTGCAGCCAGGGGGGTGCTGCTGTGCAGCCAGCAATTCGGTTGGTCTAGGGTGGCAACAGCCTGGAGAATCTCAGCAGCAGGTTGATGGTAAAAGCAATGTGGAGGGCTTGGCTTCAGTTTCTGATGGATGGCCTGATGTTTGAAGAGGGAGATGCTGCTTCAAAGGACATGGTTGTTTGGTAAGAGACTGGGAAATTGTTTAATTTAGTGCTATGCTGTACATAATTATTTTTATTTTTATTTTGTCCTAGTAGTTTTAGGGGGTGAGTGTGTCTTGGTTTGGTAGATATTTTAATTGGTGGGTTCCCTCACTAATTAGGTTGTAAATGAAGCATAATTAGTATGGTCCCATAGAGTTTAATGTAGTGTATGTATAATGTATGACTGTAATTGCTGTGTTATATGCCTTTAATTACTGTAATATATGACTTTAATTGCTGTGATATATGACATTAATTGTCATGGTATATAACTTTGACTGCTATGATATACAGGAAAATTCATTATGGGGGTTTCAGTGGGACAAAAGTCCATTCATGTGGTATATATGTGGAGATATATTATACTGGCTCGGTAGCAGCAATATAGTTAGGATTGAGTGCTCAGTTTAATGTTAAAGCCCAATTTTTGTACTTTAATAACATTGCAATGGTTAAACAGATTTGCATGAAAGCTCTCATGCATAATTTCATGATGTGGATGTCTTGATATGGCAAATATTGTTCCAATCAGTTTTGTGGTTTTGGAGATATCGATTGTGACAGATTGTGTAACTTAGCGTTTTTAGCTGTTTTGTTTTATCCACCTGTATCTCCGAAACTGTTTCAAATTGAGATTTGAAATTTTAAGGGTAAGTAGGCTTTGCCTCACAGATGTGTCTTTTGCTGGTTTGGTGAAAAATATGAATCCATTCCAAAGTTATTAAATTTTGAAGTTCCCATTATTTTCAATGGAATTTTGAATTGAATAGAGTATTTGTTCGGTCATAAGACCTTTACAAAGTGCAGACATGCAGTAATACAAATCTCATATACGGTTTGATATACTGTACATAAAAAAAGCATAAATATCAGCTAAAAAGGTTTCTCTCCTTGCATCAAATTTAGAGTTGTGTGAAACGGGGAAATTTCACCTTGCAAAATATTTCATGTAATTACAACATTATGCAAAATGTTTCACCTAGGCAATATGTAATTTTGCTTTGGATGGTGATTTTGCATAACGAGATATTTCGCCAGATTTCGCCAATTTCACCAATGTTTTTCAATTTCACCTGTGAATTTGCAATGCATTGTGGGTAAATAGCTGAAATATCACATGCAGGCTGTTTCCTGCACAGTATATTGTCTGTTGAGTAGAAGAGCAGTTCAGTGTGGTGCATCACAGCCAACAAACCCTTCAAAAACCTCTTTATTTGTTATTTTTGAGAGCTAATTGCTCCCAAAATCTAAATTTTGTTCCTAGTGTTGCTAGTAATACTTAAGCTTAGGTAGTGTTTTCAGTTTTCTCTGTGTCTATGAGGGAGTTGAGTGGGGGAGGGTTGACCGTGTGGTGTGTGTGTGTGTGTGTGTGTGTGTGTGTGTGTGTGTGTGTGAGAGAGAAAGCAGAGCAGGCTAGTTCCTAATTGTTGACAGATTTCTCACAAGTTGTGAGTGACTTTCTGTTATTCCTTTTAAGTCTTAATATTTTTGTCGGTGTGCTACTTATTTGTAATATTTTTCTTATATATTTTCCCTTTTTTGGGTAACTTTACCTGAACAGTTACTCATTCTGAGTAGTTCTGTTCCTGTTTTCCTTTGTTTAATCACTTTCCTGCTTTATTTTTGTATTGGAAACCATTGTAAGTAGTGCAGAAAACAGCAGATTTTGGTCCTGATGGTGGATGTGAACCATCTAACAGCATGACTGAGACCAGATTTCTGTCTCAATTTACTGTAACATTTTTGGGGAAATATTTCTGGACTTCTGGGGTATGTTAGGCTGTGGCAGCACCAAGATTATTCCTGAAAACTGTTGTAAATGGTGCAGAAAACAACAGATTTCAGTCTTGGTGGTGGATGTGAACCATATACTAGCATGATTGACACAAGATTTCTATCTCAATTTACTGCAACATTTTTTGGGAAACATTTCTGGACTTCTGGGGCATGTTTGGCAGTGGCAGCATGAAGATTAAGCCTGAAAATCTTTGTAAATGGTTCAGAAAACAGCAGATTTCGGTCCTGGTGGTGGATGTGAACCATCTAACAACATGACTTGACACCAGATTGCTGTCTCAATTTACTGTAACATTTTTTGGGAAACATTTCGGGATTTCTGTGGTATGTTCCGCACTGGCAGCACCAAGATTAGGCCTGAAAACTGTTGTATATGGGGCAGAAAACAGCAGATTTCAGTCCTGGTGTTGGATGTAAACCATCTAACAGCATGACTGACACCAGATTTCTGTCTCAAGTTACTGTAGCATTTTTTGGAAACATTTCTGGACTTCTGGGACATGTTCGGCAGTGGCAGCACCAAGATTAGGCCTGAAAACCATTGTAAACAGTGCAGAAAATAGCAGATTTCAGCCCTGGTGGTGGATGTGAACCATATAACAGCATGACTGATACCAGGTTTCTGTCTCAATTTAATGTAACATTTTTTATGAAACATTTCTGGACTTATAGGGCCTGTTTGGCAATGGCAACAACAAGATGAGGCCTAAAATCCTTTGTAAACAGTGGCACAAATGCCATTTTAAGGTCCACTCAGTGGGGGGACAATATCTAATATCATGACTAAGACCTAACTTCTGTCTCATTTTAATGTAACATTTTTTGGGAAACATTTCTGGACTTCTGGGACATGTTCAGCAAGTGGCAATAGCAAGATTAGGCCTGAAAACCATTGTAAGCAGTGCAGAAATCAGTACATTTCAGTCCTGGTGGTGTATGTGAACCATATAACAGCATGACTGACACCAGGTTTCTGTCTCAATTTACTTTAACACTTTTTGGGAAACATTTCTCAACTTCTGGGGCATGTTCAGCAGTGGCAACACCAGATGCATTACATCATCTTTGGAATGTTGCACACAACAAGAACTTATGCAACATCACATAGCATTGTGAAACAATTTTTTTAATAGGCACAATACTTGACATTTGTGGATAGGAGGAGGAAACATGTTAAAGAGCAGGTGATGCCTTCAGCATAACTTTCACAAAACATGACATTGACCAACAATTCAGTTGTATTACACATTTATGGAGTTTGCAAAGGAAAGGCTGGCACCTGTCGCAGGTTGTCAGCCATCAGGGCCCTGTGCCCAGAATCTGTATTTGTTTAATTCAAATACCTCGTGTGAGTTGTTTCAACTCAAAGTAAGAATTACTCACCACAGCACATATCCAAAAAGTGCATTTTCTTTATTCCAGTTTGGCAAATAAACAATGTAAAAACTGCTCCCACATAACTAATATAAAAACGCCCGCTCCCTCAAGGCACTGTACTTCATGATACATCAAAGGTTATGTCACACCTGACACATTTCATACATACATGCATGCTGTCTCACACACAAAGCATGCATGTGAAAAATGCATGCATCAGGTATGACATAACTGGTAACATATAAAGAATGATGGTGACTTGAGTGAGTGGGCATTTTTATCTTAGTTATATGGAAGCTCTTTTTTACATTGTTTACTTGCCACACTCAAATTAAGAATGAGCACTTTATGGACATGTGCCGTGCTGAGTACTTTTAACTTTGAATTGAAGCGACTCACACGAGGTATTTGAATTAAAAAATATATGGACTCTGTGCACAAGGCTCAGATGGCTGATAGCCTTTGGCAGGAGCCAACCTTTTATTTGCAAATTACATATATATGGAATGCAACTGCATTACACATCATTATGCTGTTAAAAGCAATCTTGTAAGTGTAGCCAGCTCTAAGAAGTAACACACACCACAAATGATAAGGGAATAAGGTGTTTATTAAGGGAAGGGTACACGGACACTGTAGACAATAAGTATAACAAATAACAGGCAGGATCAGGAGGACAAGGTTAATATAACATTAAGTGGGGAGAAGTAATAGAGAGAGAGAGAACAAGAAAAGGGCCTGAATTATATGGGGAGCATAAGACAGTAACAAACACAACAGCAATGGTCAAACTAATTATTTTGCATGCAAAATAAAGAAACGAGGACTTAAGGATGTAGACTAAAGAGGACAGAACAGATTTTTTTGTTGTTTTTAATTTTGTTTGGGGGGAACATACAAACAACAGAATAGAGGATAGAAAAAATGAAAAGAAAAAAGACAAATTAATTAATGCTGCCACATTAACTGCCAGTGGGGCTGCCATGCAGTTCAGACAGGATGCCCATGATTTTGTTGACATCACACTGGAGTTTAGCAATCTCTCCCCTCTGGATATCATTAAATTCCTTTCTGAAATTGTTTAAAGAGCAGGTACTAAATGTCAGGCACCCAGATCCCCTCAAACATATATAAAAGTAGATCTGCTCTACTGTTGAGGGGCATTAAAAATCATATGTGCTTCCCTCTGGTTAAAAAGTTATAGCACCCCAGAGTTGCACCCCTATAAAAACAAAGCCTTGTCTGACACACTTCCTTTTGTGATGTCAGAAAATGAAGGCTGCTTGTGTGTGCTCCATAGATCTATATTGGTGCCTTTTGTCAATGACATTTAGTACTATTTAGAGTTGCCACTTGGAACAATGAAAGTGACCGCTGCAGTAAACAGGGACTGTTACTCCAGCGGCTGCTTTGATATTTCTACATGGCACCTCTAAATAGTACTAAACCCCATAGATGTATCACATACATACAGGGTAATGACATGCACCCTCAGTATTCATCCTCTGACATCACAACAGGAGGTGTGTCAGACAAGCTTTGGTTTTATGGGGGTGCAACTTTTGGGTACTATAACTTTTTAACCAGAGGGAAGAACATAGGATTTTTAATGCCCTTCAACAGTAGAGCAGATCTACTTTTATATATGTTTGAGGGGAGCTGGGTGCCTGACAGTAGAGATCTGCTCTTTAACTCCTGTCAAAGCTGGTGGACTTCTGACAGGACAGCTGATAAGTCAGCATGTGTCACTGCTGGTGGGGCAGTGTCTGCCTCTGCTGCTGCAGGCCCTGGATAGGGAGGGGCTCTGGCAGGGTCTTGATGCTACTACAGACTGCTGCTGTTCTCTGGTCCAGCGAGCCTGACAAGGTGCTTAACAGGTCCAGTCAAGCCTCCATCCTCTTCACCCCCTTCAGTGCTTACACCTGCACTGTTCCCCACAGCTGCAGTTGATGCTGCTACCACCTCCTGCAGTTTGAGATCCCATTGAAATGGGTGGTCATGCAGCATGTGTCTCCACTGGTCGCTTTTCCCGAACAGGGAACCAGACTTACCATGATGCACTTCCTGCCAGCATAGATTGCAGGTAACCACTGGGTCACCTGCTGAAGTTGCATAAAAAAACTCCCAGACAGGAAAATGTCAGGGATGATGGGGCCATGGGGAGGGGGTGGCAGATGATGCACCAGTTACTGACTTCTTCTGCTGCTTGGGAGGGGGCATGGTTTTCTGCTGCTAGGGTGGAGGAACAGTATCCTGATGCTGGAGAGGGGGCACTGTCTCCTTCTGCTGCTGGTGCAGTGGAGGGGCCATGGTCTTCTCCTGCTGCTGGGAAGGGGGCATAATTGTTTGCTGCTTGGTGCTGGTGCTGTGGCCAACAGCCTGCTGCCACTGTGGCATTTTGTTTTTAATGGACATCTGAAACATGTGCCTGTCGGGGAGGCATACAGATGCACCACTACCCTTTCCCATTATGCCCACCACCACCACCACCAATTCAAACAAAACCAAAAAAGAAACAGAAATAGAGACTCTAAGAGAGAGAGAGAGATGCGGGGATCACATACACACACATACACACACACACACACACACACACACACACACAAAATCCACAGGTACTAAAATTTGAAATAGGACAAAGGCAAACAAGAAAAAGTGAGAAAAAATAGCACAAATTAAGTAGTTTATGTATTAAAGTGCACTCTGCAGTCACAGGGCTCTGACTCTGAGTCTAGATGCCACCTGCTTCCTTAAGATATGTAGAACAGGAAATGAACCACTCACTTCTTGTCTGTTTAGACTCAACCTTGTGACCACCAGCAGAGAGAAAAGCCCAATTTCACCTAATTTCACCTTATAGAAGCACAAGGTGAAATTCAAGGTGAAATTGGGCAGCAAAATTTCACCAAAAGGCCATAATTATGTGAAATGCTTCTCTGGACGAAATTGGCATTTTCACCAGAATTTCACCTGCAAAATAAAATTTTGCTGTATCTCTAATTAGATTACAGAAAACATTATTCATATTTCATATGTATTAGAGACATTGCTCTAAGATACTGTGTAACTAGCAGCTGTGTTAATTATATGTACATCCTCATTTGTAAACATAATAATAAGCAGCCACTGTTTGTTGGATGTGGCAGTTTCTGCCCAAAGTGGATGCAGCCATCTAGTTCTGGGGATTTTATACCAGCAACAAGAAAAGATTACATGGTGTAGATCTTCATTTCTTTAGAATTACAAGCACACCGTTTTGCCTCTTTGTCACTAATTTTCTCATATTTAGCTTTGAGGATATTACTTTTAAAAAGCTCCCATCTGTATTTTGTGCACAGTTTCCTCAGTATGATCTGTTAAAGTATCCAAGTAGTATCTAAATACATGTACATTGTCATTTTGAACCAACCAAGGTGCAATTTGTAAGCCTCTTATAATATTTATATCTTTATCCATATTATAATTGCTTATTCTCTTAAGACAATATGACTTATATTTCACACTTTTAGTAATATCATTTGCAACATATTGTTTCAGAATTTGTAAACCATAATCATGACTAATCTTATTAATTCCAGAAAGCCAACATGATTGGATACAACCAATAATGCACCATTTGTTTTTTTCTAACAAACACTGAAAAGGTAGCATGGATTGGTTCATCCTAGTTATTTTAATCCAGCAATTCAGCTGCCTTGATACATTCAGAGACTCCAAACTAATGATACCAAGTTCTGCTCTAATTAAGGATATAGGGAGGGAGGGGCTAACACCTAGAGCTGATTGCAATAGCCTATTCAGAGGGATGTCCATAGACCTTAAGTTACCAGTTCCCCAGATTTCACATTGATACGATGCTGTAGGTACATATTTAGCTTCTATAGCTTTTAGCAAAGGAACAACTGAGATTCCACCATAACTGTAGTTAAATGTATTTAAATCACCTGCTAATTGTTTAAGCTATGTTACCTGCACTTTTATATATTTTCTCCATAGTCCATCATTGGATAGGACCAATCCCAAATAAACATAAGAGTTTACAGTTTTGAGTTTTTTATCACCCACGAGCCACATTATTTTGGTGTTATTTGATCCAAACACTATTACCTGGCTCTTAGGTTCATTGATTTTTAGGTTACATTCCTGAGAAAACTCATGTAGTGTCATGAGCTTTTTTGAAGGCCTGGCTGAGACAATGATATTATGGCCAGATCGTCATTGCAAGCTAGTGCTACACAGGCATGGTTATTAATAAGTGGGGAGTCTAACATGGAATATGTAAGTTGTAGAAGAAGATGGTTAATATAGATACAAAACAGGGTTGGAGCTAGGACACAGTCCTGCCTAACACCCTTACTGGTTCATATTCTAGAAGAAAGCTACCCACCTATCCCCAGTCTGACCTGTGCCCATGTATCACTATACAATTCCCTGATTATGCTAATCAAAAAAGGCTGAATGCCAATTTGATACATAGTTAACCATAATTTAGCGCATGATATGCTATCAAATGTGCTACTGAAATCTATAAATGCAATGTATAATTTTTGTTTTCTTAATGCAACATACTTCTCAAAAAGGTGCATAATTATATAACAGTTGTCAGTTGTACAGTATCCTGCTCTGAAGGCTGCTTGGAGCTCAGAGAGACCACCAAGTTGATTCAGTTGCTCCGTCAATCCATCTAATATAGTTTTTGGAAAAATCTTAGTTTGTACATCCAAAAATGAAATGGGATGGTACCTAGACGTGTCAGCTTTGTCTCTCCTTTTAAAACAGAAACTATAATGGCACTGTTCCATGAATTTGGAAAAAACAATTTCATAATACACAAATTAAAGAAATTAGTCAACACTTTAGATCACACTGAGGGACCTGAAAGATATACCTCAAAGGGAATTAGATCAGGGCCAGGTGCTTTTTTTCCTTTTTAACGTAGCTATTGAGAAATAAAATTCACTATGTGTAATTATTTTAAAAGATGACCAGTTTATAGCCTCTTCCTAGAGCAATATGTCATTGTTAACATCAAGATCATAAAAGAGGCTAGAATAGTGTTTAGTCCACTGTTCTAATGTTATACTGTATATGTGTCCAGTTGATACCTACTATTGTTTGTACCCCTGGCGACAAAAAGCCAGAATGACTGACAATCATTCTTATGTATTGCCTCCAACATAAGGCCCCATTTTTTAAAATGATATTCTCTCCATTTTCCCTTTAAATAAACCATATATTCCTCTCTAGCTTTATTTAGGGATTTTAAGGTTTCCTTATTTTTATTCATTTTTGTAGCCTTTACTAGTTGTCTTGGTTCTTTTTTCCAGTTCTGACCATCTTTATCAAGCCATGTATCTGTTAAGTTATATCTAGTTCCCACAACAGTGGGGCATGACAACATGTTTCTTATTTCTTTCAAACAGTCAGAGATAATTATAGCCATTAATTTCAGTGTCCTATCATTGGCAGACCTGATATCAAACCTGTGGTGCATTACTTCTACAATAGAAGATACTTGTAGTGAATAATTGTCAGTCCATCTAATTTTCTTTGAGTTTCTGATTTCAAATCTCCCTAAGATGTTGATTTTAGTTTGACAGGAGTAATACCATTTCAGGACAAGAGGAAGAGGACCACTTTCACTTCTAACATATATAGATGAAGAAACCCAGAAATCCGTACTGTAGGTCTATTCCAGAAACAGTAATCCACTGTGGAAGCACCTCTTTTACTAAAATATATGAAATTACCAGACTCATCATCAATTATTCTACCATTTGTAGGGGCCAAATTGAAGGTGGTTAGGGTTTCTTTCAATTTACCACCCAAAGAATTAGTTTTAGGGTCCACAGCAGACCTATTAAAGCATCTAACATCCCCATGTACCCAACAGTGTACATCATTATCTGCATACCCATCATATTTCCCTATTCTTGCATTAAAATTTCCACATAATAAAATATTCTGACATGCTGTAGTGGCCCAGCAGTTATGGATAATAGTATCCAGTTCCTCACACATAGTTACATTATAATATTTGGAATTTTTTGGAGGGACACACACACACATTCAATAAATAGCAACTCAGATTTGGTGATTGTAGCAAGAAGTCTTGGGAAAATGAGGTGTTAATAACAGGGTGTACTGCCAGAGGTTATAAAATCTTTATTGAAATCACCAGACCCCCTGACAATCTACCCGATTTTGCTAAACTATGCCCTGGTATATGATAACAGCAGTATCCATTAAGTGTGACATCAGTGTCATTTAGATGCCAGGTTTCCTGGAGACAGATAATCTGGTACCTACAAATATATTCCAACCAATTAACATCAGTGAGCTTGGTGCATAAACCTGCGATTTCCCAAGACAGTAAAACTGATAATGAAGGAACTCTAGATTATCTCCAACAGACCTGCCCGCAGTAACGTCATGTTAGTCATCACGAGCCTTAAGTACCTCAAATCTATTTTCAACAGTGATATTAAATGCCAATTTAGAATCATTTAACTGATCCACCAGCTCATCATGGCCTAAGATAACAGTAGTGGGAACCACTTCCTCGTTAGTCCCACTACTTCCCATATTGGTGCTATCAATTATATAGAGCCCCATTTTATCGAATATGGTTAAGTTGTTCATTAATCTATTATAAATATCCAGGGAATTAATAGTCAATATAATTTGATCACATTCTTCACCCTGCCCTACCTTCATTGGTTCAATTACATCATCTCTTGTTATAGGGATATTCAATACAAATTCAAAAAGATCTTTTAATATTAACTTTAATTTAAGTTTACTTTCATTGGTGATGTTACTTAGACCAAATAGGGATACTGTTCTACTATTTTCCTCCCTTATATCCTTCAAGCCTGGATTTGGGAGGTAGTGTTGACCACTGCCCAAAATAGCACTATTCACAATGTAAATGCCTTTCTCATCTAAAATGGTAGATGTCTGTAGATTAGTTCAGTTGCTTCAGTACCATACAGTAGAACACTGACTTGTCCTGATCTGTTAACAGCAAACCATATATGATCTTTTAAAATATTAACCTTTGCATCAGGAATTTTCAAAAAAATGGGTAAATACAGCACATTTTTTAACTTGCCCTCATTTTCCTTTTCCTTTGAAACTGCCTTTAGACCAAAAACCATAATTTGTGAACATTTTACATCCTTATTTACATGCCTGTAATTAAGTTTGTCCCTGTTAATAAAACATCCAAACTCTCCTAATGCTTCATTATTCATCCAAATGTGATTGGGTATACATGCAGAAGAATAGAAGATGTATATACATTCCACATTATTCTCATCCCTATCATTCCATAATTGAATAATATTTTCAGAAATGTCAGTGTCAGTAGCTGCCTTCAAGAGATGCGCAATCTTTGCTTTATTGTTACTTTGATTTTTAGACCAATCCCAGTTCAGACCATATACACATAAGATTGCACAATTGTCCAGGTCATATTTTAACTGATCTACCTTACTGTTCTGTGGTACCACAGGGTCAATTATTTGTACTTCCTCAACCTGCTCCTCAGAATCCTGATTATTACATTGTAATTTTAAATCTTTTTTAATAGCTTTAAGCTCTTTATCAACTGAGTAAAGTACATTAGTTAGAATGTCTACATTCCTATTTAGGTCTGATTGCAAACATGGCTTTAAGGGTAGATTTTCCTCCACTAAATTATGGGCACTGGCAGTTGCTTTTTAGCTGTTATCTGGGATTGCCAGGCCTCCTTGATTTACCTTCTCCTGGATGAACTCCGACTCAGTGGGTTCTGAGGAAATAGTTTCATAAAGGGGAATTTTAGTAGCCCTGTATAATTTAACTTTTTTATCTGTTTTCTCTTTTTTTTTTGCCCTTTCTATTTGGTTTTTCCTTTAGTGAAGAAGATGGAATTTGAACTATTGAAAAATCTGGTCTAATAGGTATAAGAATTATCTTGCACATATGATGGAGAGCCTTCATTAGGCACACATTTATTTACTTTGTCAAGGATATCATCAAGTCTAAATCCATTAAGGGCAATATTGCCTTTAATTGTCTCTATCTCATTTGTTACTGTCACTAACTGATCAAAAATCAGTAAGTGCACAGTCTAAGGCTCTAGAGCAAAGTTGCAAAGTTCATATGTCCCTCACTGAGTGCAAAAGGATGTGATGTAACTTTTTCTGAAATCTGCTGCTTGCTAATTAATTTTGTTGTGGAATCTAATTTTTTTAACCCAATAGTTGTATTTTGAAGCTAATCCAGCACTTCACTGAGCTCAGTCTGATTTAATTTGGGCTCCTAATGCCCCTTAGGTGCCATTGATGTATATGATCAGGAAAAAATACCAATGATTCAGACTAATTAGACAGCTAGCTAGCCTCTGAGACATCTTGCACATCACTGAAGCTCATTTCCTTACTGTTAGTTATAATATCCTCCTAAAATTCTAAAACAGTTATCTGGCTTACTGTACTAGCTGAACCTAATTTATCATCATGAAAGTATATAGTATGTTCTTGGGTAGCAGAGCAAGTCTCACAAAAAAATCCTAGTAGTAGATGAGAACCTTGTAAAATCTGAAACATTATTAATTTCACCCGGGTCTAGTTTATTCTATGATTGGGCTGTATTTCCATCTACTGTTATGGCCCTGTCAAAATGCTCAATGTTTTTTGTTTGAGCTGATATGGGGGAGGGGCACTCAGCACTTTATTTTGCGCAGTCCTTTTCCCCTTTACTTTTTTTTTACCTATAATTTTTAAACTTGAGGGCTTCTTAGATTTGATTCCAGTTTTCTTTGGTTTCTTAAGGGAGATTCGTTACTAATTAATTCCATAGGCTATGCTGCCTCAACAGTAGAGATAGCTATAGCATTGGGGTTAATAGATAAACAACTTAACTTATTAGGCATATTAGCTTCCAGTTCTGCAGTTTGTTTCCTTGAGTGCTACAGTATATGTTTATGTGCAAAAATAACCAGAAAAATATTGCGCTCCATGGAAAACTTTGAAATACAGTGCTATCTGCGTGTGTGGAAAAATGCCCAGAAAAAGATGCGTATATGCAAAAAGTATCCTAAGATATCCAAAAGGATATTGCACTCCATAGAAAACTTTAAAATACAGGGCAATACAGGACAGTACTTTCCCAATAAATTACAAATGCACATGAGAGGGAGAAATATATAATACAGGGGAAAAAAGGAAAAAGTCCCACTGGCTGAATTAGTCCTCAGTAAAACTATTGCACAAAGAAAGTCAGTGAAGAATGTTTGGTGCGTGGATTAAATGTTGGGTTAAACTGCTCCAACCATGCAAATAGGTGGTAGTACAATGAATCACTTGCCCTGGATCCAGCTTCGATATTCAACCACATTAACAAAAGTTCTAGTTCCCAGTTGTGCCTCAATCAGAATAGTACATGAAGTTGCACAAACTTTATCCACACTTTCCAGTTTTTCAGGAAGAAGTTCACTTTCCATAAGGTGGTCAAAATCAAATACGGAAGTCTTGCAAGTTTGCGCATATTGAACAACCAGCTGGCCACAAAAAATTGTATAAGGCAAACTAAACAAGTGACATAATTCATATAAAATCTATAAACCAGTGGAGCTGGTTAAAAGAGCAAATAATACTCAACTGAAAAGTTCCCATTTATATTTTAGCCATTCTGTATCTAACTCTCTGAGGAGGCTCTAATACTAATTGGGCAGTACCAGTAACCTAGCACTAGCAGAAAAAATGACAATGTAGCCAATAAAAAGGGTATATGACAAAATGACTTATTGAACTAGCCCAGACATCTTATATCCTAGAAATAGTGGATCCAGATAGATCTCCTTATAAGAGAACACACTCTTCTGTGCTGCTCTGCAATCAGAAAGTCAAAAAGATGGCAAATCTGACAGCATACCACGCATGTGCTTTATTCGCCAAAGTCACGTGATCTTCGTTCACCAATAAGAGCTTTGCTCTAAGTTCTCAAAATTTAAAACTTTACTGTAATAATGCAATATTACAAGAGAGAGAGAGAGATAAAATATATAAAAAATGTGGATAAAAAGAAGGAAAAAAATGGGTGTCTCAGCCCACACACCACATCAGCAGTTAGCAAACAGAACAGATGTTTCAAGATAAGATTACTCAAAACCGCTAAAACCAGATAAAATAAAATAAAAAAAACTCTCCTTATGTATCAACCAGACATTCCAAAGGTTATCTAGTAGTTACTAGGTGATATGTCTTGTAATCACTAGTTGGCTGTTCAATGCAAGTTTTTCTAGTTTCCTCTGCATCCTGCATCCTTATCTATGGAGCAGCTGCGCATACACAGACTCGTCGCTTTCTCAATTTCCACCTTCCAGCCTCCAGCATAGCAGCAGCTCGTCAGCTCAACGTTGTCACCAGCATTAGATCACTAAAATTGTTTGCCAGAAAGCTTTTAGGCTGTAAAACAAAAGCTGAGAAAAGAGGACTGGCAGGTATCAGGCTAGAATGCAAACTGACTTCTCACTAGTAGAAGACTGGTTTGTTAACTCAAGGCTACTACTCAACTACAAGAAAATAAAAACTATGTTGTTTGCCTCTAGGCATAGTAGGCACAAATCAGACAAACTTTCTATCAAAAACAATAAAAATGAAACTCTAGGTATGATCCATAGCTTCAAATACCTAGGAGATACATTGGATAGTTCACTATCATACTCATTACACATTGACCTCATTGTGCAGTCTGCAAAATGGCCACCCTAGGTATGACCCACCCAGGGTACAGTCCCTTATTACTCCCACTGAGCCATCTAAACTAACCCATGGATCGTAAAGTCATCTCTATACGGTACCATTCTGCCGTACGTCGCAAGGTCAGTCATCT
This sequence comes from Neoceratodus forsteri, assembly GCA_016271365.2. Taxonomy (NCBI): domain Eukaryota; kingdom Metazoa; phylum Chordata; order Ceratodontiformes; family Ceratodontidae; genus Neoceratodus; species Neoceratodus forsteri. The sequence goes on from CM057456.1 coordinate 1,499,984,339, forward strand.
TTTGCTTTCCATGCCCCCAATCTGCTTAACTCGCTACCTGCTATCCTCAACAATGTTACCAGGATTAGTCCTTTCAAAGCTAAGCTCCACTCTCACCTCTCTAGCTTGCTACTGTGCTGCTGCTCCTAACAGATATTCAGGTAACTGATCACCTTGAAGTGTCTCTGTGTGCACTTGCCCCCTATTAATCCTGCCACTAGCTACTTGCTCTGCAGGCTATATACTCTATGCAGTTCTTCTTCTACCCTCCATCTCTCATTGCCCATTCATTCCTCCACTCTGCCACAAACTTATCTCCTTTATTCCCTCACTTTCGACTTCATTATTGCCTTCCTCCAACCCCACCAGTCTAAGGAATCCTTCTCTCTTATTTCACACCTCCCCCATGGTACAAACTGCTAATCTCCAATGGCAAAGGGTCTATGACCCTGCACGTTCCAGTTTCTTCTATTCCTAGTCATGCCTACTCCTTAAATGAATGCCATGACACATGGGTTAATACATCATAACCTCTCTGTCTGTTTGAAAACATGTTTGCTTGCACTGACAACAACAACAACAAAAATGGAAAGGGACCTGGGGATAATCATATCAGATGACCTTAAGGTTGGCAAGCAATGTGAGAAGGCAGTAGGGAGGGCTGGGGGGATAATGGGATGTATAGGGAGAGGCATCACCAGCAGAAAACAGGAAGTTGTTACCCCCCTGTACAGACAGTTGGTGAGTCCCCATCTGGAGTACTGCATCCAATTCTGGAGGCCCCATCTCTGCAAGGACATAGACAGGATGGAGGCAGTTCAGAGGAGGACAACTAAAATGGTGCAAGGTCTGCAAAAGAAGCCATATGAGGAGAGACTAAAGGAGCTTAACATATATACCCTTGAGGAAAGGAGGGAGAGGGGGGACATGATAGAAATGTTTAAGTACCTCAGTGGAATCAACAAAGTCCAAGAGGGTAGCATCTTTCAGAAAAAGAGATGTGCAAGAACAAGGGGACACAATTTAAAGATAGAGGGGGCACGGCTCAGGGGCAACGTGAGGAAGTATTTTTTTTTCACAGAGAGGGTGGTGGACACATGGAACAGCCTTCCTGAGGAGGTTGTGGGATCTAAAACTGTGGGAGAACTCAAGAATGCATGGGACAGACACAAGGCAATTTTTGTGGGGAGTAGGAAGAAATAGGCTGTTGGTTAAATAGGATCTGCAGCTTATCCTCTAGGTAGGGAAATGGGCACAGTAGGTGGGCCAAGCGGTCCTTATCTGACGTCAAAGTCTAAGTTTCTATGTAACCTTGTAAATATATATATATATATATATATATATAGATATAGATATATATATGTACTGAATGTAACCTTGTTTTGTATTGAACTACTTTTGTGGAACCCCTGTTTAGTACTACTGATGTGGTTCATCTGTAAACCGATGCTTGCAATAACCTTGTAAAACTCTGGGGCCCAGATATTCAAACTGCACCAGGCTGTGGCGCAAGCTTGGGCACAGCTCAACTTGGCTGCGCAGGGGTGTGGACTGGGCGATAGTCAACGGAGCTGAGCCATGGCTCAGCAGCGTTGAATATTGTACCCTGGCCACCCCCAGTGTGCATGGCGCAGTGGCACTGAGCCAGCGCAAGTGGCCAGAGTGGAGCATGGGGATGCGCTAGTGTAAGTTCCATTGCGCTATGCACAGCAACCACGAAATTCAAAACTTGACATGCAAATGGGGCCATAATGTATGCAAGGCACAAATGGGGCCATTTGCATGTCATTATGACTCCATTTGCATGCAGGTGCGCCGATGCCCGATGACTTGTGCCTGGCGCCCTGCCAGGCAGCAACTGTCAGGGACCAACTCCCCCTGAAGCCGGCAATGTGCTCCACAGCCCGATCATGGGCATTTGTAGTACAAAAAAATAACTATGTCCAGTATCCCTGGTGGTCCAGTGGACTGCTGACTGCCCAATCGCGGGCATCTGTATAAAGAAATAAATAAGTCCTATATCCCTGGTGGACTAGGGGACCACTATCTGCCCAATCGTGGGCATCTGTATAAATACAGAACTATGTCCAATATCCCTGGTGGTCCAGTGGACCGCTATCTGCCCGATCACAGGCATTTGTAATTAAAAATAGAAATATTTCCTATATCCTTGGTGGTCTAGGGTACCCTCCCACCCACCCACTGAGCCCCACCGCCGGTTAGCCGGCGGGTGGCAGCACCCACCACCTGCCACCCCACTGCCCGCTGACTGACACCATCAGTAGGGCTGTACACCCATTGGTTCACAGCATGAGCCAATGAGCGTGCAGCCCATACCGTACTACACATTCCTGCCACGTGATGTCTTGTCACATAGTAACACGGTGCCCACAAACATAAATGGTAATGTGCATGGTGACGAAAATGAAACAGAAAGAGAAACAGTACTGGAGACACAAATGGTAAAAATAACGCAAGCGCAAATGAAAATGCAAAGGGTAACGCACATGGTGGCGTAGACATGAACAGTAAGTGAAATGGGTACGGAACTGCAAACGGAAACAGTAATGGTAACAGTAATGTAAGCGCACAGGCTGGTTTTCCCCAAAAGCTGCATAGAGAAAGACAGTGAGTACAAAGAATGTATGCATAATAATGGGTCTCAGAGCAGAAAATGAGGAGTTGGAATACTAAATTGCTTATATCTCAGGAAACGTATGCTGCATAAAAAAGATCTAAAAGTCATATGATTTATGACTTTCCTGGCTAGTTTTGTGCTTAGCTAAGCATTTTTCTGAGGAAATGTCCGTATCTCACACTGTTTCTGAAATACGGCCCTGAAAGGCGCGGCGAACGCCATAATGTTATCCTATGGGAAAAAAAGAGAAGCTCGGAGTGCCATAACTTTGGCTCACTGTAATATTTTTTCATCAAACTACTGAAAGGCAAATCTGTGGGATGTTGGCTTTCTTCCCTTCAAATTTCAGCCCAAAAGACCAAACCATTATTTTGCAGCAGAGCGGCAAAGGATTCCTGAAATGCAGCAGATGCCGTAATGTTATCCTACTGGGAAAAAGTGTCAAATTTGGAGTGCTGTAACTTTGCCGCCCTGTAATATTTTTTCACCAAGATACTCAAAAGCACATCTGTGAGATGTTGACTGAGTTCCCTGTAAATTTCAGCCCAAAAGACCAAACCGTTCTTTTGCAGCAGGGTGGCAAAGAATTGCTGTCATTTCCCCACATTTCCTCGCTTTTGTCGCTGTGGAACAAACTCTAACTAATGCATTAAACAGAGATTTTTGCCTTTAATATATTTATATATGTATATATATAGCTATATATAGATATATATAGATATATATATATATATATATATATATATATATATGTATATATGCTCAATCGCACCTGTATATTAGGGTTGCAGAAGCATGTCTATGTTAAATCCAAATTTTTGCACCTTAATACCTTTGTCCTTGTTCAACCGATTTACAAGGAATTTGGGAAGCTCATCCTCTATGCCAGGATCTCTTGATCCTGTAAATTTCATTCAGATCAGTGCATGGGAGGCAAAGTTACAGAAGTGCAAAAAGACTCAAAAGTCTTATTTTTTGAAAATTTTAAACCTTTTAGTGCCACCCCATAACTTAAAAAATAGGAGCCTTTGAAACCTGAAACTTTCAGGGTTGATAGAGTTTGGTCCAGGGTGTGAGCTTATGCTTAAGGTCCCTTAGTTAAATAGTTTTTAAAATATTTAATAAAAATGTTCAGTTTCTGAGCATGCACAATTCAACAAATCAACTTCCTATTCATAACTGGATTTTTTTTAAAGCAGCAGTTTGCACTACATGATACAGCTGTCATTAATAAATGACAGCTGTGTCATATAGTGCAACCCCTGCTGCTTTCACCACTCATAGCCCCACCATCCTGACTGTGCTGTGCCTTGAAACTGCACACTGAGGCCCCAATCCCTGGTGGTAGTGCATTTATTTAATTTATTTATTTATTCGGTTGTACAATCTGACACCAGGATGCCCACCCCCAGTGTTGGATGCCCCTCAGCCCCTTGTTTGATATTCACCCCCCAAGCAGAATGGGATACTGGAGAGCCCACCCCCAATGTCTCAAAATAGCTAAATTGTATATGTATACTGTTATATGTATACCTGCAAAAAAGGAAACCATCCCTGGCCTCAACATCTTTTTATGTAAACCTGAAATTAAGAAAATGGCCCCTCATCGTCCCGCTGTTTTCCATCCCCCATCCCAACCCTTCCACTGAGTGATGAGCGACCCCCTTCCTTTTGCCCTATACTTACCTGTGGAGGTCCTATGCTGTCATCTTCTGTGGACCCGGACACATCTGCACTCTTCAAAGCTGAACAGCAAGCATTATATGACACAGCTGTCTAACAAATGACAGCTGTGTCATATAATGCAACCCTTACTACCATTTAATTTATTTTGCATTTAGGAGCTGGTTGCCCTACATGACACAGCTGTCTAACAAATGGCAGAGAGCACTAAATTAATGTGCCACCCCCCCCCGGTCAGTTCTTTAAAGAAATGGTTGCTGACATTGGGGGCCCCAATCACCATGTTAGCATTTGTTAGATATTACACCGGCAGTGTGGGACTCCTTGGGAGCCCACTCCTCATGTCCCAAAATAGTTTATTTAAAAAATTTCATATAAGCCAAAACCTGGATGCCCACATCTGGTGTTGGACCCCCTTCCCCCACCGCCTGTTGTTTAATAAAACTTTACCAACATGGGGGGGCCCCTATCCCTGTGTCAGAATAAAGTATGTTCCCCCATCAGTATGGAACACTGGGGAGTCCACCCCCAGTGTCCCGATATAGATATTAATTTTTGTTACCTGTAAAAAAGAGAAAACAGTCCCTCAACGTCTCTTTTTTTTGTAACCTGCAAAAAAATAAAACTGTCCCTCGTCATCCCTGCGGCCCCCCTCCTCCCAATCCTGACTCTCCCACTGAACACCCACCACCCACACCCCATTACCTAGTACTTACTTCTGGAGGTCAGGCAATGTCATCTTCTGTGGACCAGGACATGTCTGCACTCTTCAAAGCTGAACTGCGAACTGAGGAATACAGGTAAATGCCGTGTAATGTTATTTCAATGGCATTTTGAACTTATAGTGATATCTTTGCCATTTTTTTGAATTTTTCCATCAAAGTTTTAAAATGGGCTTTTTGGGACCCCACCTTGTGAACACTATCACTGTCATTTTATTACTCAGGCCTGAAAGGTGATTTCACAGTTGCTGCTCGGAATCACCTTTCCAGACCAATTAATGAAATGATAATGCCAGTGTTCATGAGGTGGGGTCCCAAAAAGCCTATGTTGAAAATATGGTGAAAAAAATTCAAACAAGTGACTGCATTATGAGCATGCATTGTGCAGTTTCTACACAGGTGCATAACTTTGGTAATGTACAGTATTTTGACTCCAGATTTTCAGCATGCCCCTTTTTTCACACCAACTCATGAAGAGTACAGCTGTCATTTCTCACATCCTGTCCAAAATGTGTTTTCGCACCTGTGACACAGAATGGCACAGTTGCTATGCTAAATTACCTTTTGGGACCGATTAACAAAATGACAGTGTGAGAATTCATGAGGTGGGGTCCCAAAAAGGCCATAACAAAAATGTGTCAAAACAATTCCTAAAAATGGCCACTTACAAGCATGCATTTCACAGTTTCTATGCAGGTGCATAACTTTGGTAATTTACAATGTTTTGACTCCAGATTTTCAGCACACCCATTTTTTCACATCACCTCATGAACAGTACAGCTGTCATTCTTCACATCCTGTCTGAAGTGTGTTTTTGCACCTATGGTGCAGAATGGCTTTTCAGCACAGATTTTGAAAATGTTCACCTATGTGGTTTATGAGGTGGGGTCATAAGAAAAATATGTTGAATGTTTGGGGTCAAAATACTAAAAAACAAATAATTTATTAAGTAACATTAATTGCAGGGATGTCTGTTGCACCTCTAGGGAACATGTTGCCTTACCATGCCAGTGAGCTGAGTTCACAAGTGAATTCAGTGAGCCAGTTTACTGGGACAAGGCTGATGGGGAAGGTACTGCAGCATGTAGCACCGATCATGGCCTGGGTAGGGATGGAGCAGAGTTTAGGTGCAGACGCCACATCCTGTGGTACATCAGGGAACATCACCCACAGGGTATCGAGATGTGTGCCGGGATCTACTGGACTCATGCACTGCATCATGACTGTCTCCAATATGGTATTTAGCACATTTTGTACAGGTCCTATAGAGACCTGCGCAAATGAGGATATAATTCCACTATCTCAAATATAAGGGAAATTGGTTGCAAAAAACTACATTAATGCAGAAATTAGGGTTGTAAGAATGTAAAGTGTACAAAGACGGGAGATGAAAAGACAATAGGAATTTGGGTCTCCAGAATACTGGTGAATCAGTGATGGGGTCTTACTTGAGATAGTCAACCCTAATGCCCACCCCTACCCTCGATCAGATGAGGTCAAATGTGATGTTGTTATGCTTTGACAGATTATGTTGGCTATACTGTGTCACTATGAGGCACTAGGTTGGAGCTGTATCTGGTGCTTCAGACAGGAGGCTATGGCCTGGTGGGGGTGGGCATTAGGGTTGACAGCCCTACCCCACCACTGATTCACCAATATTCCGGAGACCCAAATCCCTAATGTCTTTTCATTTCCTGTCCTTGTACGCTTTGCATTCTTACATCCCTAAAATCTGCATTAATGTAGTTTTTTGCAATTTATATATATATATATATATATATATATATATATATTACAATTATTACTTGTACATACAGTACAAATCACATTAAACTGTTCCCACAACTCACTGGGTAGCATTGTTCAATGAGTTTCCTAATCTGTGCAGTGTTTAATTCAATGAATTAGTAAAAGGTTAGTATTGGTTTGCATCTAACTGTTATGTACTATAAGCTTTATTTTCAGCTGAGTGCTTATGAGTTTCATTTCAGATGGCACACTAAACAACTCTTAAGGAATGCTGTGATATTTATAAATAATGCTCTTAAGGAATGCTGTGATATTTATAAACAATGCTCTTAAGGAATGCTGTGATATTTATAAACAATGCCATGAAAATGCAGCTACTTCCATTTCACTAAACAGTTACAAGTGATTTGAATAGGCAGTGAAGGATGGTTAGAAAATAGTTGAAAGCTTCAACAGTTCGCATTGCTAGTGCAGTGGCATCACAAAAAAACACTACTGAGATAATGGAACAGTTTAATGTGACTTGCACTATATATATATATATATATATATATATTCATTACAAAAAACTTTGTTAATGCATCAGTTAGGGATAAACTGACAAAGTGGGAAATGAGACAGTAGGATAGAGCCCCCAACCCCCCACCACCCTACCACCCATCTTCCACAGACTGACAGATGCTGGGGTGTGCCATGGGTCACAAGGCCCAACTCTCACCCCATTCCATGTGTAAACAGGTTGACATGCTACAGTAAAGGAGAATGGGATGAGAGTTAGGCCTAATGACCCAATGGCACAACCTGGCATCTGTCGGTCTGTGGAGGATGGGGTGTGGGGGGGATTAGAGGCTCTACCCTAACATCTCATTTCCCCGCTTTTGTTGGTTTAACCCTAACTGATGCATTAACAATGTTTTTTGCAATGAATTTCCTTAATTTCTGAAAAAGTGTAATATAACTAGTAAATAGCATGTGTTGGTTGGAGCGCAGGGCCTGGTCCATTTCTGCATAACGATATGCATCTGTGGGACTGTGGGCCATCTGGGCTCTGCACTCCCACTTACACATAACTACAGAGCCATACAGCAGCTCTATAGGACAAGGAACCCTTGTAACACTAATTTGCCAATATCTCAGCAACTGTAGCAGCTTTAAAAAAAATTCAAGTGCCATTGTAATCATGACAGTGAGACCACCATGAGAGATATGTTGACCAAATCCGTATCTCACATCGTTTACAAGATAAGGGCACTGAAAAGTGCTGAAAAGGCACCATTGGAACTCTTGTGACACTAATTTGCCAATATCTCCATAACAGTAGCAAGTAGGAAAAAAAATCCACTGCAGATGTAATCTATGACTTACAAACTTGTTTAGGCCTAAAGGTAATTTAAGCTGTGGGTAGCAAAAATCTGTATCGTGCTTCATTTTTGAGATAAGGGATGCTAAAAGTTGCTATGGGTGCCACAATGTTATCCTGTGGCAAAAATCTCAACTTTGTGATGGCATATCTATGGAATGGATTAACTTTTCAACACCTAAACAGTATAAGTCACATCTCTGGGACATCCCCTTTATACCCTGCAAATTTCAAGTAAAAAAACCAAACCGTTAATTTATAATGCAGTGGGAAAGTTTTTAAAAGTTTAAAAATTCCTAGTTCGTGAAGTAGCAAAATCCCTGACCACGAGGTCAATCCCCATTCAGCTGCTGTCAAAATCGCCATCTGCAAGAAATCCTTGACAGTCAGATTTTGACCATCTGGTCACAAAGTGACGGTCAAGGATTTTGCTACCTCATGAAAAAGGATTGCTGGCAGATGGGGATTTTGTCAGTTTACAGACTGGGATTTTGTCAGCTCACAAAAGGGGATTCAAAAACCTAATCCCCTTTCACAAGCTGCCAAAATCTCAGTCCGCCAGCTGATCCCCTTTCATAAGGCAGCAAAATCCTTGACCGTGAGTAAATTCTCATCTGTGAGAAAAGTCATCTGGTCACAAAGTGACAGTCAAGGATTTTGCTACCTCTCAAAAGAGGATTGCTGGGGGACTGAGATTTTGTCAGCTTATGAAAGATGATTCAGAAACCCAATTGCCTTTCGCAAGCTGACAAAATACCAGTCCACGAGCCGATCCCCTTTTGTGAGGCAACAAAATCCTTGATTGTCAGTCAATCCTCATCTGTGAGAAGGGCTATCTGGTCACAAAGTGGTGGTCAAGGATTTTGCTACCTCACAAAAGGGGATCAGCTGGTGGACTGGGATTTTGTCAGCTCGTGAAAGGGAATCGGAAGCGAGTTGTGGATGAAGAATTTCAAAATTTGAAACAGCAGTTTTTTTGGGCAAAATGAAGCAAACCAAAGGTATAGGTTTGTAGAGGGCATCACCCTGAACAAAACCCATGCCTTATTGCAACAAGAAGTCACCTGTGGAGGAAGCTACAACATTTTGTTTGGGGGGAAAAAATGAAAACAAGATGGTGGCTCGTGGCTGAGGAATTTTTTCTGATGGCCTGGGATTTTTTAAATCCCCTTTTGTGAGCTGACAAAATCCTTGACTGTGAGCCCAATCCCCTTTCATAAAACATACATATAAATCTTGGAGTGAACTGAGCATGCTCAGAACCCAACAATTAAAAATTAAATAACTTTGGATGGAATATTTGTTTACCAAACTAATACTGGATTGTTCTTCACCCCAAACTCTTTCTACTTTCAAAATTTCAGAACAAAACACCAAATGGTGTGGTCGCAGCATGATGGGCAAAAAATTTGTCAAAAGTGGCAAAAACGAGTTTTCCAGCACTTTGCTGCGCAAAAAACATAAGTCCAACCAAAGCACAACTTGGCAAATTAAGAGATCTACCATACGAGACTGTGCAATCCAATTTCATGCAAATCCGTTGAATGGTTGCAAAGTTATTAACATGCAAAATTTGGGTTTTAACATTAAAGTGCCTACTCAACCCTAACTATAGTGGTGCTACGCATCACTATTATATATATATATATATATATGTATATATATATATATATATATATATATATATATATATATATATACACACACACACACACATAGTAACTCACGTCATCAAGATTTATACACATAGGGCGGATATTCAAACTGCTCCAAAATGTGCTAACAGCAGGAGCAAGCACAAATCAATTGCATATATGTGCAACAGGCGATATTCAAACATGGAGCAGAACAAAGTGCATAAGCACCAACATCTGAATATCGCACAAACTGCGCGCCATAGTGCAACCAGGAAGGGAAGCTGAGCAGAAAGGTTGCGCTTATGGCGAACCAGGCAGCCCAGCTGAGCAGTCCAGAGGTGCCATAGCGCACAGAGCCCCCGCAGAGCAATGGAACTGCACATCCAGGAGGCAGGCTGAGGCCCACCGCAGCCATTCCACACATGGGCACAGGAACACACTGCAGAACCAACAAGACACCTGCACACCCAAGCACAGCATAACTGGGGTGGGACGGATGATCCACTGGCCCCTGGGACAAGCCAACAAAGCATAGCAGGGCCATGACGCCCCAGCACAACCACTGGCAGGCTGAGACTGCCACACACAGGGGGATGACAACCACAGTGCACATCAGCCCCCTGCACACAGCACACCCTGCACCGTGACCCCAAGACACCACCCATGTGCAGTGACTGGCACTGCAGGAAACACCATGCATCCCGCCCGGCACACGTCAACCCCGTGTAGCAAAGAAGCATACAAGCCAGACCCACCCTGTGCACCCAGCAGTGGGCGGCAGCAGATGGCAAGACCAACAGAAAGACACTGCCACACTGGAGACACCTCCCCATGCACACACACGCACACACACACACACACACACACACACCCAGGACCATACCACCCCAGATGGCATGCACACCACTGCAACTGAGCAACCATAGCCAGCTGCAAATCAGAGACCAACACAGTATTCATATCAAAATATCAATGTATTATAAAAATGTAAATGACAAAACCAACAAGAGAACTATTTACAGGAGGGGTAGGGGTACATGGTAGGGGTGGCAAGGGTAGGATGAACAACTTGGAGAGGGAAGGAAGGAGGGTGGAGGATGGGTGAAGTGGGAAGGGGAATCTGGCTTAAGGCCTAGCAGGCCGGTCCTCCTCCGCCTGGTGCCGCCGTGGTTGGCTCCGCCTCCTCCTGAGGCCATGGCGCTGGATGCTTGCCAGTATAGCCGTGTTGTCTGATGACACTAGGTGGATCCGCTGCAAGGCACGCTCAATGCAGCGTAGCACAGTCAGGCCTAGGAAAACGGGAACACAGTCAATGGCTGTGACTGACCACAACCCTGAACACCACCCAACCTGCAAGCGATATAGCCCAATATCCCGCACCTGTGATGGTATGCACCCACCCACAGTGGACATGCACATGGCCAGCCCAACCAGGCGGCACCAGCTATGTGCACCACTGCACACACACACTGGCCATGTACATCACAGCACAAACAAGGTTGTCAGTGGCGTGTAGCGTGGTGCGATGCCAGTCCCACAGCCATGTGCCCAGTGCATGCATGGACCACCAGTGACGCATACACAGGCGTGCTGTGACACTGGACAGTGATGAATGTCACCTGTGTCATGCATGGTTGTGTTGTGCATGGCTGGTGGTCATGCCCCCCCCAGCATGCAATAGCATCCATGAAGTAATGATACTCACACTCCTCAAGCAGCTGTGTCTGCCGCTGCTGCTGCTGCTGCTGGGGCACACCACCCACAGCACCACCGACCGGCACTGGGGCCCTGGCACGGCCCTCCTCACCCCATGCCTGCATCCTCTCCACCCGTCCTGTGGGAGACAAATGTTGAGAAAAACATCAGTGTGACTCCAAAGCAGACTGCCCCCTGCCCCAGTGAGAGTGCCTGCCCACACAGCCAGACCCATGCATCTCACATCTGCACACACTGACACAGCCAACCATGGCAGAGCCATCACCTATACAACCATAAAACACTCCACACCTACAGAGAATACAGGTGCATAGATGGTACACCCACCTGGCCTAGGCAACACGCCACTCCTGGCACGTGACCGTAGCCACTCATGAAGCTCAGGATCCCTCCTGCAGAGGTCACTGTACATGTGCCGGCACTGCTCAGCTGACCGGCACTGCCCAGTGACCCCCACCAGGTCATTGGCCACTTGCAGCCAGACCTGTGTTCTAGCCATGGTGAGGGGCTCCTCACCATACAGTGCCCCATAGTGGGGCTCTACCAAGGCCACCAGGTTGGCCACCTCCACCGGGCTCCATTGCACTGCCCTCCTGCGTGCCATGCTTCCAGGTTAACAGCAGGCAATATGGCACCCCGCAGGGCGGTAACCCCACGTGGAACTGTTGTGCAATAGAACACCAAAGGTTGCAATCGTGCTGTTCGTACAGCGCCGTTAGTCCACATAGCACTGTCACTAGACAGCGCAATAGGGCCGTACACATGGCAGCCGAATAGTGCAAGGGGGCAAAGGTTAGGCACCAGGTCATGGGTCAATGACGCAGGGCCACGCACAGCGCTAGTTGACATCTACACATCCTGCGTGACCGACCACCTGCGTGACAGTGCCACAGTGTATTATTGCGCAGTAGTGCCACAGCACCATATAGTGCCCAGTGCTGTAGCACCACTGGCACAATGGTGGCCATGGCCTGAATTGCTGATCGTGCACAGCACATCAGCAGCACGGCAGACGTCCACGTAAGCTACCTGGGCATGCGCAATGCAGTGTACCGCACAGTCACAGATCTGCGCTATTGGCTCAGCCGGATCAAACGACTTGCGCAAAGCCCAACGGCGCGATATTCAGACGACACATGCAAATCATCTGATCAGCCATTCAAGGCGAGTAGCGAGATTAGCATGTCATTAAAGTTCTGCAACACCTCATTTACATGCATTGCGCTATAAATAGCGACATTGTGCTGCGCTGGCCAGATTCGGTTACTGCAGGTGAGAGGTGAGTTGCATGTTGTGTGATGTTCTGGACAATGGTCATGGGAAAATGCTGTAGACTGCACAGTGACAGGTGTCCACTTCCCCCCATACAGATCGCCATGACCGAGCAGAGACAAGGTGAGGGTGAGGATGGTGGGCGTAGGAGGAGGCCCAACTTTACCACAGCAGAGACAGAGGCCCTCTTCCAGGCCTACCTGGAGGAGGAGCCACTACTGAGTGGACGGCGGGGCACCCCTCAGTCCCGTGCGGCTGCATGGGAGGGGGTAGCTCGGGCTGTGAACCTGCACGGAAGCCACCAGCACTCTGTGCAGGAATGCAAGAAGATGGGGACAGACCGCAGGAGGGTGAAGGAGAAGGTGGCAGCCTTAAGGGCGGCACGTGCTGGCACTGGCGGGGGCCAGCCAGTGGTGTTGGAGCTGACCCTGGCTGAGGACAGACTGGCTGCATCAATGCAGCGGAGCGCTATTGAGGGCGTACCAGGAGGTGGATTCCAGACAGGTGGAAGACCATCACTGCACGGTATGACATGGTGGTGGTGTTGGGGGGGGAAGGTTGTTCACATGCACTCACATGTACTCTCTTTCTGTTAAAGATCCTGTTCATCTTCAGGAGACGGTGGTGGTGGGTTCAGGCAGTGATGATGACCTGCTGGACATGGAGGAGGGTCCATCCACCTCTGTCACCAGCCAGCATGCACTGCAGCAGCATGCACGCTGGGCCGCCAACTCTGGTGTCAGTGATTCGGGTGTGGGGGGTGCACAGCCTGTGTCTCAGCAGTCTGGCATGCAAGCATGCCAGCACGCTGTGACTGTGGCTGTAGCACGTACCTGCACCATTGATGATGCAAGGACTGCAATGGGCAGTGATATGTGTGTGTCCCATGACGGACACACAGCAGGCCAGCACGTGCCCCTGGGCCTTTCTGGTTCCAACTTGTGTACCAGCATGTCGGCACAGTCCCAGGCTGTGCCTGTCAGCACTGGTGGCTGTGCAGGTGTCTGGCACTGTTGCGGCCACAGCGGTGGAACGAGTGGACCCTGGGGCACAGCGGTTGGAGGGGCAGCAGCAGCAGTCACCCACCAGGTCTGGGGGTACAGTATCAAGTGGTGGCACATGTCTGCCGCCCTTTGATCCACCCATTCCTGGTCCTGGTGAACAGCGCGCACCCTCAAGGGGTGTTGTGCATCAGGACCTTCCACACCCTGGGGGACAGGATGCCGTTGGGGCACAGTACCCATTGGACGAGCACACCCACATGCTGTGGGAATCAGTATAGCAGCAGAGGCGGTTTGCAATGTCCGTGGAGGCACTGTCTGTGGCTGTGGAGTGGCACAGTAGGGAGTGTGCTCTGGACCATGCAGAGATGGTTCGTATGCGGACGGATGTGACCGCCACCATTGACAGGCTGACCCAGGCAGTGGTCTCTGTTGTGGACGCATTGGGCACACAGTCAGGTGCCCCTGTACCGCACATCCCACACAGTTCACTCTCCACTCCCCATTCCCGGCATCATGTGACACCAGGCCTGTCGACGCCGGGTTCTGCTGTGGGCATCCCGAGCACCCCTGGTGCAGGTTTGTGCGGCATGCTGAGGACCCCTGTGAGGCAAGCGTCACATTCGTGCAGTGGGACCCCTGGTGGTTCAACAGTGCCACCCCATGTGGCCCCTGCTCAGCCTGCCAGGGCTGTTGGGTCACGGCGGGGCCGCCCACGCATCCGCGGTGGCCGTGGGACAGTGCTACATGACTGACCTGTCTCCCAGTGTGGGCCCTGTCTGGTGCTGCCCTGTGTGCAATGTGTGTCATGGTGGGCAGTGCACTGCTGGGTGCTTTGCTCAACACACCGACACACGGACCACCTGCACACCCTCCCAACTGCTGTCCACAGGTGCATGTGCATGATGATGCCTGCAGTGTACTGTACACCAAGGTGCAAGGGTGCCCAGCATCTGACACACGTACTTGGACAGTACAGGTGGTGGGGGTGGTCGGTGGTTCTGTGTGTTAGCAATGTCAGTTCTGCTGTGCTGTGCATCTGCCCATGTACGCTCTGTGCCTGGTGTGTGTGTGTCCATATGAGTGTTCACCCCTCCCTGATGGTATGTTTGTATGCCTGGACCCTTCCACTCCCCTGGCCGTCATGCACCTCTGGTGTGTTACCCTGTGTGCCTGTGGTTTTCGCCTGGACAGTGTTGGTTGCACATGGCCCCTTGACTTACCTGTGTCATGCATAGTGCTTCTCTGTGATGGTGTCCCAGTGCAGCTGGGCCTGCCGGATCAGTCGGGGGTCCCGCCGTCCTAGGGGTGGCTGCTCATCACCATCAACACCGGCGCCACTGGCGTCCCCATCGCTGTCCCCCTCTTCAACCTGTAGGGCTATCCCACAGTCTTTGGCCATGTTGTGCAGGATGCAACAGGCCAGGAATATCCCACAGGCCTTTTGGGGGCTGTACTGTAGGGCACCGCTGGAGGTGTCTAGGCATCGGAAGCATGCCTTGAGCATCCCAAACACCGGCTCTATGATGTTGCGTGGTGGCATGTGCCTCATTATAGCGTTGCTGCGATGGGGTCATGGGGTGCGTACGGTGTGAGCAGCCAGGGACGGAGTGGGTACCCGCTGTCACCTGTGTGGAGATAGTGGAGATCAGTGTCATGTTCAGGTCCATTTTTCCCATATCCATGTGTGCCACTACCTTGGCACCTGTGGCATTCCCACCCTTGCCCCAAGTTTGCATTCCATACATGCGTACTCACCCACTAGATGTCCTGTGGGGATGTCTCCACTCTCAAATCGATGGCACAGTGTGGACTGATGCCATATGAAGGCATCATGTGCTCCGCCAGGGTGTGTGGCACAGACATTGATTATATGCCCAGTGGCATCACACACCACCTGGCAGTTGACACTGGGGTATCCCTTTCGGTTCATATACGCTGCACCATCGGGGCCAGGTGGCGTGTGAATGGCCACATGGGTGCAGTCTATGGCCCCTAGCATGCCAGGCATACGTGCTACCCTGTGGAACTCCCGCATGTTTGCTGTACGCTCTGCTGCGGTGCTGGGGAAATGGATGTGTTCCGCAGCATGTGGCAGCAGTGTGCTGAGGAATTGGGTGAGGATGCGTGACGTGGCCGACTGTGTTATGCCTGTGGTGTCCCCTGTCAGCCTCTGGAAGGTGCCCGTGGTGAGCAGGCACATGCAGGCTGTCACCGTGGTCTCCACTGACAGAGCGTGACTCCATCGTGAGGGTGCCTGCATCACATCACTGCACAGCTCACAGAGCCGCCTCAGTATTGCCCTGTTCAGGCGGTACCGGCCCACGATCTCTACATCTGTGTACAGCTCATAGCTGATGCGGGCACGGTACTGCCTGTTGGGGGCGTACCACCGACGGGTCCTTCCACGGCCTCATCCCCCTGCAGCTTGCATTCTCACCCCCCTCATTACAGCTTCCATGTGGAAGCTGGCACTGTCCATCTCCCTGGCTTCTGATCCCGCCTGGCTGGTGTTGCTGTGTTATCCCCGCTGTCCTGACTGCTACTTCCACTGCACCGGGCACCCCCCGCTGGCCTCTGCAGCCTATGGCCCACGCTTACCTTGCCTGTCCTAGCCTGTCACTGTCTGTCTGTCTGTCTCTCTCTCTCTACCCCACTTGGCATCCTTGTAGCGTTCTTGCGCCGCTTCCTTGAGCCTTTTTATTTTGGCTCATTTCCGCTGGTGCACAATTTCAGGCAGTTCTGCACTTGCGCACTGCGCAGGTGTTTGAATATCGCATTACGCTCTTTATGCATGGATCCACCCCCATCAGTTGCACATGCCTTCCTTTGCATTGCGCTGTTGCTCAGCATGTTTTCCGTGGTGCAACTGCCTCCTGCTGAATATCGCAAAATGGCGCACTTTTGGACTTGCGCATGCGCTACCCTATTGCACATGGCTCAACCCTTTTGAATATCCGGCCCATAGTACGTATGCTACACCTCAGCCCTCCCCACATCAGCCAGCTAGTACTACTTTCATCATATTCAGTTTCATTATTTTTAGTTTACTAATGGGCTGCCTTCCACAACACAGCATACAAACTTTCAATGTGAACAGCCTGTAACTCTTCCAATCAAAGAAACATTTTCAATTACTTACTTTAAATCAGTTCTCTGTCATTTTAATCTGGTTTAATCTCCAGATCTCCAGCCCTCCCCACTTCCCATGTGCACAACTCCCATTATTTTCACTCATGCTTAACAACTCATATGCCACAAACCACAGGCCTCTATAAGAATTAGAAAAATGGGCCCTTCAAAAACTCAATTCTGATTGGCTAAACCACCCTCCCACCCATACTGTTATTTTTTAACAATTCTCTGTCAAAAACAAGTGCCAATTCGGGGTTCCCGATTACTTAGAATATTATTGGGCACCCTGAATTTGCAAATTCACATGCCACCATTTTTGTTCAGTCGCTTTCCGACAGAAACACCCCACCACACCAAAAACTTCCACAAACCGTGCCACATCGTTATTTTTCAAATATTCACACAGAATCACTATTAAACTATCCTCTAACCACAAACATGGAAAGCTGCCACACTAATGACTTCCTGGGTCCTGCTCGCGGTACCTGTGCCCACCGCATTCCTGTACAAATCTCCGAATGTTTCTTTCACATTACGCCCACCCACCACCATCGCTCTGCGCTGCCAGTTCCCTGAAGATCTTTTTTCTTTTTGTACAGTATAGCCCTTCTGAAAATGAAAAATAAACTAAAAAAAGCATTGTGTACCTTCCTATAAAACACTTCCTTTTCTTGCTTGTTAGCTCATCTGTCCAGCACCACTACTCCTCGCACACAACCCCAAACTAAAAAAAAACAGACCTTACAGAAAAGAAAGAATGAATCCTAAAAAAAAAAAAAAAAAATACTAAAACAAAACCAGATGAATTTAAGTCTCGTTTCTGTTGCACATGTCGGGGGAGTGAGGAAACCATGACAACTAGAAAGCAAAAGTGAAAACTACTGAAGCTCTATTAGGACAAAAGTCACTAGTAAAAAAAAAAATACTACAGTGCAGGTGGAGGAACTATTTTATTACAAAAGGAAATGAAACAGATCAGAGTATAAACATCTAAACAATTTTTTTTTTCAAAATGTACACAACACTGTTACCCATTTTCTAAGTGTAATAATACCCTCCAGGGTGGGCGTTATGGGATATAACGGACCTTCCAGGGTCTATAAGGCCCTCCGCCTGCAGTGTCTCAGGCCTTATTATGCCCCAGGTGGTCTGTTATATCCCAATAACGCCCATCCTGTCGGGTATTGTTACTTACGTACTGGCTCACTATAATACAGGCACAGTAGCACCCATATAGTTAGGGTTGAGTAGGGTGTTTAATGTTTAACCCCTACCTTTGCACCTTGACTACTTTGCAGCTGTTCAATGAAATTATGTGCAAGTCTACATGTGCTGTTTTGAGACAAGCCTCTTGATTTGGTAAGTTTTGTGATAGCTGACTGTCCAGATTCCAAGATCTGGATAGAGCAAGAATGAAAAAATTAGGAGGGTTGACCCTTTCTTGCTGTCACCTACAGCACAGATGGTTTGGAATTTTATTCTGAAATTTTCAGGGTAGAAGGGGATTGCCCTAGAAAGATCTTTGTTGGTGAAATATATTAATCCATTCCCAAGTTATAAGGGATTTAAAATTGTAGTTCTGAGCATGCACAGTGGGGTATTTCATTTATATGTCTTAAGTGAAAAAAAGAGTTTCTGGCTCACAACAGAAGAATCTTCTTTCATGAGCTGAGATTTTTCCTTTATGAGTCAAAATTCTTCCTTTGTATGGAAGCTGTCTTGTTTTTGATTTTTACAAAACAATTTAAAAAAACACAATACAAATAATATATTCTCAAAAAAGAAACACCTGAATCTAGATAATGGGGCCCATTTAGCTAGCTTCAAGTGTTAGATTTTTTTTTAAATAAGCCTGAAACCAGTGTTTCTCGGCACCCAAAAATCCTTGATGCCCAGCATAGCAAAAGAAGATATGCATCACATTCTCAGTATGAGAACAGCAGGACATTCTTGAATTCTGAGCTACAGCTGGAGTCCTACTACTGGCTTCAGTTGAAGCAGTGAGCCAATGATCTCCTGCTCTCTCTTCTTTTCTCAGTCTTTATCTATCTATCTATCTATCTATCTATCTATCTATCTATCTATCTATCTGTCTGTTCATCTATCCATCTCTGTCTGTCTGTCTTATATTACAAGCGGGCCTATGTGTCCACCCCTGGTATGGCTCCTCTTGACCCTCTCTCCTCCAGGTCACCATACACATTGTAGCACTGGGTTGCTCACTCCTGGTGCCACCAAACAGTAGCCTGACACTAGGGTGCTCAATCCCCAGTGTCAAGTCCCCTGAAATAAAGAAAACTGCCCCGCATTTCTTTTTTTTTACCTGTAATGAAGAAAACAGTCCCTCAACAATCTAATCCTACTATACACCCACCCACCCCACCCCCTACCTCCCTCTCAGCACACCACCACACACCCCTTACGCACACCTCACTCACCTGAACATGTGCCATGATGTACATCCACTCTCTGATTGAAGACATGCTTTGCTGCTGGAACCACTGACTGCAATATGAGAAAATAAGGTAAATCCAGTTTAATGTATTTCAATGAGGCTTGAATTTTTATTCATAACTTTGTCATTTTTTAATATTTTTATACCGCATTTTCAACATGGCCTTTTGGAACTCCACCTCATGACCAAAGGTAGTGGGAGTATGCAAATCTTTGCCCAAAAGAAGATTTTGAGGTTGATTTGTGAAATCACTTTTTGGACAGGATATGAAAATTTTCACCACCCTTCTTAATGAGGTGGGGTCACAGGAAAGCTATGTTGAAAATTTGGGGTAGAAATATTAAAAATGACAAAGTTATGAGCATACATTGACATTCTTCCTATGCTCGTTCATAACGTTGGTAATTTTCAATATTTTGACTTCAAGGGCTAGATATTCAAAGGGGGTGTGCCTGGTACAATTGAGTTGCACCAGTGCAACCCCAAAAATGTGCCCTGGGGCAATATTAAAAAGAGGGAATTGTGCAGTGCAAATCCAAATGCACTGAGGTGAAAAGATAATGTATGTGGTGCTTCTCCAAGGGGTGTGCCCATGCATATGTGGCACATCCCCGATATTTAGCCCGGGATGTGTGGCACATATGACTGCACAACCCTGGGATGCACCGCATACCGATGCACAAAGTTGAGCCTGAAAAAAAGCAGCTCAAATGGTGGCCACACACAGGCAAGCTGCTGTACTGCAAGGCACAACACAGCAGCTGCCAGCCATGGATGGCCACCCACCCACCCGGTACACTGTGCAGAAGCACCCATATCATCTCTGATGGTCTAGTGGACCCCCCTCCCTGCCTGTAGCCATGATTGCCATAAATAATATAAGGAAACATCCCCGGTAGTCTAGTGGTACCCCTCTCCCTTATATTTGTGAACGACTATTACAGTATGCACTGCAAGCCCATTGGTCCACACTCTGGACCAATGAGATTGCAGCCCATACAGTACGCTGTCATTCAGCAGGCAGCTGTGGAGGTATGTGGGTGGGTATGCTGTTGCTCACTGATGATGAGGGGCTGCTGGGTGGGCTGGGGGTCCTGTGTGGGTCAGGGGGTGGGGGTGCCACTGGACCACCAGGGAGGTGGTTTTAACTTATGATCAGTGATTGGGGTTACAGGAAGGGTGGGGGGACCACTAGACTAGCAGGGAATTTCAAATAATTTATTTTACAGGGATCAGAGCATCAGGAGGGGTTGGGGAGACCACTAGACTACCAGGGAATTTCAAAAAATTTATTTTACGGGGATCAAAGCATTGGGAGGGGTAGGGGGACCACCGGACTACAAGGGATATATACTTGTTTTAGTTTTGGCAATTGGGGCTATTGGGAGGGAGGGTGGACCACTAGACTACCAGGGAATTATGTAGATGTTATTTCACGGGGATCGTGGCTACAGGGTGGGTGGGGGATGCCATGGAACTCCCTCTGGCAGCACCGCATGCTGTGCAGGGTGCGATGTCCATTTTACTGGCCTGCCCTGCACAATGCATGCAAATGGGGCCATAATGACATGTAAATGGACCCATTTGTGCCTTGCATGTATTATGGCCACATTTGCATACTGCTGGCTGAATAGCAGCAATTTGCAGACAGCGTAACTCTGTTGCACTGGCGCAGTTCCCATTCCTGGTATTCACCCCTGTCTGGGAGAGATGCACCTGCACATCGTATTTGCGAAGTGTGCATGGCCTGGTATATTCAGAGGAGATGCACCATGGAACATAGAAACATAGAAACATAGAAGTTGACGGCAGATAAGGACCGCAAGGCCCATCCAATCTGCCCATTTCTTTTCTACCTTATAATGTCCATCGCCTTGCTCTGTCAGTGGCCTATCTACTCATACTCATTGTATTGCTCCTTATGCCTATCCCATGCCTGTTTGAAGCTATTCACTGTATTCATAGCCACCACTTCTTGAGGTAGGCCATTCCATGCATCCACCACCTTTCTGTGAAAAAGAATTTCCTCACATTCCCCCTTAATCGGCCCCCCTCTAATCTCATGCTGTGTCCTCTTGTCCTGCTATTTTTCTTATATTTAAACATGTAAGACTCTTTCACCTTGTTAATGCCCTTAAGGTGTTTGAATGCCTCGATCAAATCACATCTCTCCTCCTTTGCTCAAGGGTATACATATTGAGCTCTGTTAATCTGTCCTCATATGTCTTCTGATGCAGTCCCTGCACCATTTTGGTGGCCCTTCTCTGACTGCCTCAATTTGGTTAATGTCCTTGTGAAGGTGTGGCCCAATACTGCACACAGTACTCCAGATGGGGCCTAACCAGTGTCTTGTAAAGGGATTATTACCTCCCTCTTCACGACTTGTGATACCCCTACTAATACACCCTAACACCCCCTAGCCTTACTCTACTGCTTTAGGAGGTCTGCTTGATGATTTCAGGTCATCAGTGATGATGATGCCCAAGTCTCTTTCTTCCTTTGTGACTGCTAGCACCCTCCCAGCCTATAGGTGGCTTCAGGGTTTCTCTTCCCTATGTGCATGATCTTGCACTTCTTTGCATTAAATCCAGTTGCCACTCTTCTGACCATTTTGCTAGTTTATCCAGATCTCTTCTCATTCTGCCCACCCCATCTGGATCATCTACTTTGTTGCAGATCTTGGTGTCATCTGCAAACAGACAAGTCTTACCCTCTAGTCCATCTGCAAGGTCATTAATGAAGATGTTGAAGAGGACTGTCCCAGGACTGATCCCGAGGCACCACTTGTGACTTGCATCTCTTCTGACTGTATACCATTTACCACCACTCTCTGTTTTCTGCCTGTCAACCAGTTTGCCACCCAGTTGACCAACTTCTGACCCACCCCAAGCCTACCCAGCTTATTTATCAATCTCTATGTGGAACAGTGTCAAAAGCTTTGCTGAAGTCAAGGTAGCGACATCAACTGCTCCCCTTGGTCCACCACTCTGGTTACCCAGTCAAAGAAATCTATGAGATTAGTTTGACAGGACCTTCCTTTTGTAAACCCATGCTGTCTTGGATCCTGTGCACCTATGGATTCCAGGTGTTGCACTATCCTTTCCTTACGGAGTGCTTCCATAATCTTGCCCACTACTGAGGTAAGACTGACTGGTCTGTAGTTCCCTGCCTCCTCCCTGCTACCACTCTTGTGGAGTGGGATCACTTGAGCCCTTCCCCAGTCTTCTGGGACCTCTCCTGTGCTCAGAGACTCACTAAACAGTTCTGCTAATGGCTCTGCTAGTTCCACCCTTAGCTACTTAAGTACCCTGGGATGTATGCCATCAGGTCCCATTGCCTTATCCACCTGAGCTTAGCAAGCTCTTGTAGGACCCTTCTTTTGTGAAGGGAGTAGTGCTCACCTCCCTCCCCCCTGTGTCCATGGTGCTCAGTTGTGGGCCTTGCCCTACCTTCTGTTCAGTAAATACTGAGCAAAAGTATATATTTAGGATAGATGCTTTTACAGAGTCCTCCTCCTCACATGCTCCCTTTTCTCCATTAAGCTTAGCAATACCCCCTCTGGACTTTCTCCTTTCACTAATGTATCTATAGAAAGTCTTGTCATGGCTCATCACTTTTGAATATATCCCTGAGTTGCACTAATGCAACTCAGTTGTGCTGCCCCACCACATGCATCTTCGCCAGGCACACTTCTGAATATCGGGGCCCAAATGATCAACAGCCATTTTTTCACCACCTCATGAACATGACAGCTGTCATTTATGGTCAAAATGTGTATTCGCATGAGTGGGGCAGAATGATTTTTCAACATGGATTTGAAAATCTTAGCCTACCAGAATCATGAGGTGGGGTCATAAGAAGGCAATGCTGAAAATTTGGAGTACAAATGTAGTAAAATGACCAAGTTGTGAGTGAACATTGCAGTATTCAATGTTAACTCTTAAATTCTCTAATTTGCAATATTTTGACTCCAACTTTTAACATAGCCATTTTTTCACACCACCTCATAAACACGACGTATCATTTTTTTAAATCCTTGATAAGATGTGTTTTTGCACTTCTAGTATGAAATGACATTTTTAACAAATATACTATACATACCTCATGTCATGCTTATAAGTGGAGTCACAAAAGGACTGTCTTGAAGATTTGGGGTGATAATTAAAAAAAAAGATTATAATTATTAAGAAACTTTCTGTGTAGGTCCAGTCTTGACCCCACTGGGTACACTTTGTGACCCAGTGTCAGTGAACTGTGTTTGGGGGCAAGCTCAATGACCCAGCTGGATGGGGTGAGGGTGTGGGATGGTGCTGTTGTGTGACACCACCTCAGCCTCGGAATGAAAGCTGCAGGGTTGCCTGCACAGTCCCAGGTACCATATAATGAAGAGAACTCTTCTATTGGCATAGGATCCTACACCTCTGCATCCATGGGTGGCAGAGGGCCCTCTGCATTGGCTGACAGATGAACATTTTGCTCTGTGCATCTGTATCTGTGGCCACATGGAAGTACAGGGAACAGAGGGCCCTGTGCTTTTGCAGCTAACCTGACAGCCCCATGAATTCCTGACATCTGTTGCTGCACTTCCATAGGTGGACAGAGTCTCCCTTTGGGCCCTGCACTTCTGTATATGAATGAGGATACAATTCCACTATCTCAAAAAAAAAGGCTATTCTTTGCAATAAAAACTGTGTTAATGCACCAGTTAGGGTTCAAGTTAATGCCACAAAAGTGTGGAAGTGTGGTGTTGGGGTTCCCGTCCATAACTCCCTACCCCTAAATCAGCAAAAGAAAAAAAAATAATTTGGGGTTTTGGGTCTCTGGAGTCTTGTTGAATCAGTGGTGGAGTCTTCCTTTGGGTTGTGAACCATAATGCCCACCCCTTCTCTGACCAGGTCAGATGTGATCTCCTTTCTTCACCCAGGACCCAATAATGCTACAAGAGATTATATTGGCAGTATGTGGTGAGACATACTTCTCTACCTTTGAAGAGTGCATCAGCATGAGGCACTAGCTTGGAGCTATACCTTATGCTTTGGACAGGAGGCTATGGGCTGGGTGGTGGGGTGAGCACTATGGTAGACAACCCCAAGGAAGACCCCACCACTGAACTGCCAAAGTTCTGGAGACCCAAAATCCTATTTTTTTCTTTTCCTGCTATGTGTATTAGGAGTGCTAATTCAAAGAGGCACTCAGAAATAATTTTTGAGTGCCTCTTTGTGTCGCTGCTACTCTCCCCACAATGTGACTGGACGTGGAACTGGAAGGTGGGCTGTGCCAATCACTGGCTGGGGAAGGGTGGGGGTGCTGAGTGGGCTGGCATGGCTGGGTGGGGCCACTATACTACCAGGAAATTGCAGATCATTATCTATTTTATTATGGTGGGGGGCCACTAGACTACCAGGAATATAAAAAAAAATATTAATTTTATACAGATCGTGGGAGCCACTAGACTACCAGGGATGTACAAAAGGATTGTTTATGAAATACACATTGGGGGGTCCACTAGACTACCAAGGAATTAGAGATCATATGCAGAACATTATTCTTTTGATACAGATCAGGGGGGCACTAGACTACCAGGGATATTGAAAACATGATGTTTTTTATTCAGATGGGGCAGAACAAAGCCCCCCTGAGCAAAATCCACCCTCATGTAACTTTCTAGGGCACCCCTTGGCTGAGAAAATACATTTTTAAATCTGGCCATCTTGTCCCTTGTGATGCACAATCGCGATCAAAGAATCTCATGATCAAAGAATTTGCAGGCTCATGATCAAAGATCATTAGCGAGCCGCGAATTAAGATTTTAAAAGCTCAGAACTCTATTTTTTGACCGATTTGGATCAAACCTAAGTCATGGCTCAATAGATCGAAGTCCCTTGAGTAAAACCCATCTAAATTTTACTTCAGAAGTGACCCCTGAGCCGAGATATTTGTGTTTTTCCGATCGGAAATTTAAAAACAAGATGGCGGACCTTGCAATCAAAGAATTTTTTAAATTCTTGGGGACAAAGATTCTTGAACCGTGAGGTTTCCAATTCTTTAATCGCCAGGTGGGACCAGTTGGCCAGAACTCCATTCTTTGTTCACAAAACATACATATAAATGTTCCCAATGACTTATAATGGGAACTTAAAAGTGGCATAACTATTGAATGCCTTAATATTTTTTCACCAAATGAAAAGCGACATGTTTGGCCACCAAAGCTCTTTCAAATGAGCCATCTCACAGGTGGCATGCCACACAATGGCTGTGCAGGGCCACGTCCAAAATCCCAAAAGCTGCCTCCCAAAACAGATAATTTTGCATTTTTCAGCATTTTAGTACGCAGAGACCGAAAGTCCAACTGAAACACAATTTGGCAAATCAAGAGATCTACTATATCCCACCGTGCATACCAAAATTTCAGGCAAATCCGATGAATGGGTCCAAAGTTATTAATGCGCAACATTTTGAGTTTAACGTAGAAGTGACCACTGAACTCTAACTTAGTGGCACAACTGCGCCACTGTAATATATATATATATATATAGATGTATATGTATATGAAATATATGGATAAGCCTCAATAATACTATACTAAGTTATATACAAATTTCCCAGTAATACATCACTATTCTCAATAATACTATCCTGAAAAGTGATAATACTACTGATTTTGCTGATAATACTACAGTTCAAAGGTCATCTCCAACTGTCAATGGATCCATATATTACAAAAATAACAGAAGATAAGTGTTTTACAAGGCATTAATACCATCTCAGGTATTACTGCCTTGTGATACACACTTATCCATCTATTGTTCTATTTATTTATTTTACATATATATATATATATATATATATATACTGTATATATATATATATATATATATATATATATATATATATATATATGTATATATATAGATATATTTTCCATAGAAAAGGTCATCAGGTATTTCCCTGTATACCTGCAAGTAAATTATCAGTTAAAAGTATATACCTATGCTGATAAAACAATTAAAAGTATATACCTACACTAATTAAAAGTATAAACCTACAGTACATAAAACCCTATGGGGACACACTAACTACAACTAATTACCACTTACATTAATCAAATAAAACATCAATTAACAATGCCTTTAACCTAAAAAAGCCATAACAAAATAAATGACTGAACTTTTCACAATGCAGCCTGCAGAAAGAAAACTACAAGCCTAACCCTGAAAAAAATAACTGTCACAAACATGGATGTCCTCGAGGCTCCACAGTACTTACCAGCTGCTATGCCTTTCATGATGCTACAGTCCAAGCCTTCCATTCTGCAGACTCCATACCCCACGACACCATCCAAACCATGCTGCTGCTTACATGCATGACCCTACTGACAGCAGCTCTTCACATGACTCCTGACCTCACACGCCACCTCAGAACCAGCTGTTTCACAAGCTAGGAATTGGCTGCACTGTGACACCACTCAGAACCACACCTTCCTCATGCCACCACCAAAGTAAAGGGAAGACCACCACAGACAATCCCCCTTATATTCAAGCCACTACACTATGGAGAATAAAACAGCAAAATAAAAGACAAAGACAAAATCAACTATACCATGGAAACACCAGGAGACTAAATGAAATAACCAGGAAGTGCTGAGAATGGATGAGTAGGAAAATGACATAAAACTGCAAATTTGAGTATATGTGACCATCCCAGTGTACTATATAAAATAACTAATTGGTAACTGTGGTATACAATCAGAAGTATACCCATCTTGGGGGGCTAATTAGGGCAATAAAGCCACTCACCCTTCAGGCTCATAGCTTTGTACCTCCAATTAGCCTCCTTGATGGGTATACATTCCTGTATAGCAAAAGACTACTGAAAAGTTTAAAGGGTAATCAGATTAGTCCCTTACTAGGGTATAGTAAAAGGGCATATTGCATGCAAAAAATTGGAAATCAAGAAACATCCTATCTGGGGTAAGGGTATAAATTCATTTTCAGATAATAGGGAGAGTAGATTTGGGGAATGATGGAAGTAGTACAGTGCAATGGCTGTGGAGCAGCATTCTTTTTTTGTTTGTTTGTTTGCTTTGCTCTCACAAATGTTTGAGATTTTTTTAATTAATGGAAGTCTTATTGGATAATGCCATCACTCCCTGACTCAAGGTTTCATTTACTGCATTTTATTTTTGTAGAGCTAAGCAGTGCTGGATAGCAAGGGGAAAAAAAAGGAGAGAAAAGGCTGTGTAGTAAGCAGGGGTTGCAAGGCTGAACCAAATCTTACAGCAGTTCACAGCAACAAAACCTAGCCTTCAAAAATACATCTTTGGATATCTGGATAGCTGCTTATAATGGACAAATGTGCTATGCACAGAGTAGTCCATTATTAGCATCTTTGACTGTATTGGGTCAAGTGGGTGGAGACAGCTGCATGTGTGTGGATATTGGGTTTGTGGGGAGGTCAGGGTGCATGACACTCTCACTAACATCAGTGATGTGAGTGTAAAAACAAAGGAAGTCCGTAATCCTCTGGGTCCATGAGTGGGGGTATGCCCAGATGAATCAGTGCTGTGAGATGAGCACAACAATAACAACAAACTAGAAGCCTGCAAAGATTTCATCTGACTGAGACAGGGGCCAATGGTTCTCCTGGGAGTCCTTGACTTACTAAGGGGACTGCTCTGTTGTCTAACTAAGGAAATATTTTGCTGCTGTCTTTTGGAGCTGTACTTTTGGAAATTGTTTGTGGTGCAGAGGCCAAAACTAAAGGTAAGATAAAAAAAATCTAAAAGCATTGAGCCTGTTTAGCTTAGCTGTTGTGTCTTTGACAGTGATGGCTGGCCCTGCTTTGAACTTGTTAGAACCAGAAATTATGTAGTTTGTGCTATTTGACCAAAAAGAATGGCAAGCAGATTAATTATTCAGTATTGAAATAATCTAGTTAAACAAATTTTCAAGTTTCCAGCAAGAAATTCCAAGATTTCTGTCTGATTCTGCTGACAAAAGTGGTTGTGTATGTCATGTGTTTCAGTGTGCACATCTGATTGCAGAAATGCTGGCCGCCCTGGGTCAGCATTTCTGCAGCCAGAAGTACTGTTGTAATTTCACCTTATTAACGTTCTCAAAAACAAAGGAAGTTCATTGCAAAAAAAAAAAAAACTTGCTTTAATGCACTAATTAGGGATCATCTTAACACAACAAAAGAACTGAAATGTGGCATTAGGATTTCCAACTCTAACTCACCCAGCATCAAAGAGCAGGACCACACATGCAACAACTGACAGCCATCGTCAGGTAAGACAAACAACATAAAACTATTTCCACATGATACAAATGCAGTAGCACTAATGTGGTACATTTGAAAATATGCATATAGCAAGCTGCCCTTTAAAAAGCCATACTCAGTGCTATTTAGAAATGTAACAGTGTGACTGCAGAAGTGGGTGTGTATGTTTTGCAGTGTGCATGTGTATCAGGACTGCAAAAGTGCAGGCTCCAAAGGGGCCCATGCTTCTGCAGACAGAGGTAGTGTTGTAATTTGGGTATTGTAGAGCTGTACCTGCAACCAGAAGAGGGTCTGTATGTGTTACACTATGCATGTGTATTTGTGGCTACAGATGTGTTTGCCTTGCAGGGGCCTGCACTTCTACAGATGGAATTAGTGTTGTAATATTGTAATATGGGTACTGTGTGTTTGTATCTAAGGCTGCAGAAGTATAGTCTCACAGGGGCCTGTGATTCTGCAGCCAGAAATGACTATATGTCTTGCACCATGCACAGGTATCTGTGGCTGCAGAAGTGCTGGCCCCACAGGGGTCTTGGCTTCTGCATTCAAAAGTAGTGTTGTGATTTATGCATCACCTATTTCTATCTGCAGTCAGAAGTGGGTGTGTATGTCTAATGGTGTAAATGTGTATTGAGGCCACACTTGAGAAGTATTTTACCCCCAGTTCTGGAGTCCTCAGCTAAGGAAAGGCAAAGATAGCTGGAGACAATGCTGCATGAGGTAATCAAAATGATTCAGAGTCAGCAGGGCAAAACCTACAGGGTGATGCTTAGTATACTGACCATGTAGTCGATGAAGGCCAGATGATGGAGGGGTGATATGACTGAGACCTTCTAGTTCCTGAAATGAATGTACAAGCTAAATGGGAAGGAACTAAACAACAGGAATAGGAAATATAAAATACAAGGACGTGAGTGGAAGCTGCTGGGAAGATTCAAGAGGCACATAAGGAAGTTTTATTTTACAGAGTGGTTGAGCTGTGGAACAGAGTCTGTTGGCTGAGGTGGTGGTGCCAAAATCATTAATACTTTCAAGCATAACTACAAGAGAGTAAAGGCCTTTGTAGTTATTGTACCCAGAAGACAGCAGTAAGGCAGGGAACATGAGGGTGTAATGCAGACAAAATCCCATATAGACAACAGGTCTTGGGGTAAGATAGTGTGTTACAGGCAGACTAGTTGGACTAATGGCCTTTTCTGCCATCATTGTCTGTATTTCTATGTGACAGACAGAGAGTAAGAGCTGCATATGGAGGAAGTGGGAGAGAAGAGACAGGTGAGGAAGAAACCTAGTGAATGAGGAGTGAGCCAAACATTAATTTAGTGATAAAAGAGGCACAATGGTAGGCATCTAGCTGTGAGAGAAGGCAGAGCAAGGGAGAGCAACACAATAGTAAAGGGGGCAAGGGTGAGTATGGGGAAGACAGACAAGGGCAAAGTGAAAAAAGGAGTGAATTAGGGGGTTCAGTTAAGACAGTAATGATTTAGGTGTGGCAATATACACAATGTCACCATAGTAAAAGATAAATCATCTTCAGGACAATCTATGAGCAGGAAGTGAGATATATGCTTTGTGCCTATATAGTGTCCCAAGTTTAGGATGGAGCTTCTGATGAATTTCATCTACATGTTGGGATATGTCAGGGTGATGGTCCAACTATGTCCAAGGGAATTTCAATAAAAATACAAGCAGACATTTTTGAAAAACTTTATGATTGGAAAAAATATATACATGTGGGCCATACAACAACTCACATTCTTACATAGATCATAAATGTAGAAAAAAAGTCTAGTTCTGGTTTGTGCTGTGGTTACTAAGTGACAGCATCAGGGGATTGTGAGCATAGTAGTCTTCTGCCAAATTCAAGGAGACTACTACTGGAATGAAACAGTTTTAATTAAAGTTTTTAAAAACGTTTATCAGGTACCAGAGATTCAGCAGCATTACCTAAGCTGCTGAGTTGATTTTAACTACTACAGCCTGGCTTTCACTCATCAAGCACAGCACACTCAGGCCTGGTAACTTCTGGGTTCCACAATACTTAAGATCGGCCCCTAGTGAGTGGGGTGCTAGAAGAGCCAAGAGCACTGAGGCAATGCAAACAGGTAAGTACACATCTCTGCTCATGTCTAGTACAAATCTCTGCACATGTCTACCAGTTGCAGAAGCCAGGAGACTCTGTTCATGCCAAACCTAAAACTCATGAGGCAAGTTCCTACTGTTATCAGTCATGCGAGACAGTATTAATACATTAGATGAGGAGGTGGGCTTCAAATGCATCAGTTGCTCAATGTACAAACTATTTCAGTCTTTTAACATAGTGGGAGAATTTATATGTGACAAATGCAAATCAAACAAATAACTTGTGTTAGACCTTGAAACTATGGCAGCTAATCTAGCCAAGCTTGAAGAAAGTCTAGATTGGATGGAAAATAAAATACATACACTACGCAAAAATACGGATGATACTATTGTAAAGGAAAAAGAGAAAGATACCTCATCTGCCACAGACATAGTGAGTAGCGAGATAAATGGAAAAAGAAAACAAGTAACCGCTGAGGAATTGTTGGAGGAGGACTATTACACTATACAGAGAAATGGGAGAACTAAAAGGGGAAGGCTTGTGAGGAACTACTCTGGAGGAGTGGTAACTACAAACAGATTTTCTGTTCCGAGTTTGAACGAGCCCAATGAACCTGTACAGGGGGACTCACAAGTGAATGATACTCCAGCTCACCTCGGGTCTGGTGGTGATCCAACCCCCATTGTTACAGATCTAGCAGGCCCCACAGTCTTAGACAAACAACCAGTTGAGACAACAGCACTATTCAGTAAGAACAAACCTACAGAAGTTATTATTATAGGTGATTCAATCTTAAGGTACACAGATTCTAGTATTTTCAGTTTGAATGAAGAATGTACCCAGGTTACTTGTCTCACAGGTGCCAGATTAAGGGACACAAGGAACATCATGGAAAGATTAATAGGCAGCAACCCTTTTTGTGGTCCATGCAGGAATAAATATTACTGCTAGAACCCCCAGAGTAAGGACTCATAAGGGAAATTAATGATATAGGGAATATAATCAAGGAACATAAATCTTTTTTGAAGTATTACCCCAAAAAGCAATAAACATTCAAGGTCAAGGGGCATCTACAGATATAATCAGTGGTTACAAAGATGTGCAGCAAATGGAAATTTCAAGTTTGTAATGAACTGGGGAAATTTTACTGGTCATAGAGACTATCATAAAAGGGACAGGTGGCATTTAAGCAGGAATGGGGCCGCTGCCCTTGGCATTAGAAATAGTACCACAATTAGCCACAATTTAAACTAGAACCTGGGGGAAGGATCTGTACCAGTAGTGATCTCAACCATGGGGGCAATTCCAGTGACAGCATAAGCAGTGTTATCAAGTTGGATTATAAAAAAATCTAATATCAGTACCTGAAATATGCTATCACTCAATGCTAGGAGTAAGAATAATAAAATGGACCTATTGATAACCAAACTTTGGGAAAATGATTCTGATAGAAAATCAATAATTGAAACATGGTGGAATGACTTTATGGACTGGAGGCATGAACTTGATGGATGTATATATTGTACAAAGTGACTATGAATTCAAGAAGGGAGTGTGTGGTCTTATATATCAAAAACAACTTCAATAGTAGGTTTACCACAGACACATTAGGAGAAGATGATGAGTTACATGTGAAAAATGATTGGGTAGAGTTGCTTACCAAGAATAAACCTATTATTATTGGAACTTGCTACAGACTCCCAGATAACAATACAGACTACACTAATAATCTATTTAGGATTTTCAGGAACATGTGTTTTGTAGTCAAGGGCATAATTTTGCTAGGCAACTTTAACATCAACAGCATTAACTGGGAAAATAGAACATTAACAAACAATGTGTGTCTGTGGACCTCACCAAGCATTTTACCTGATTGAACATAACTTGCTCTGTTCTAAACTTAGTCAACTAGGTATGTCTGAAAATGTACTTTCTTGGGTTAAAGACTATGGGGCCAATTCTCAAAGCATTTAGAATGATGCAAGGTGTCTGCATCAAAGATGCAAGTAGCGTCTTGTGTCAATAAATGGGCTGGGAGCTAGTCTCAAAAGCAGCCTGCATCAAGCACACGCTGCTTGCCCTAAGGTGGGTGTGCACCAGCCTTGCATGACAAAATGGGCTACAGCATGGCACTAGTGAGCTTGTGGCAGATGCAGGCTTCCACATCCCCAACCTTGCAATTCTCAAAACCCTCCCAGAGGGCAATGGTTAAGTATCATTAGACCAGGTAAGGGCTGGCCTAATGGTACCTAGCAATCCTCTGGAGGGTGTGCCAATATTCCCTCCCATGATCCAATCACCAGTTATACCAATTGGCAAAAAATAAATGTATAATGTAGTTTATTCCCTGATACTCTAGTGGCCCCCTTCCCCACCATGACCTGATCCCCATTAAACCAATTGGTAAAATATGCATGTATAATGTAGTACATTCCCTGGTAGTATAGTGCCCCCCCAAAGCCCTGCTCACCAGTTATTATGACTGTGCCATATATAATATTTATATTCCCTAGTGGTCTAGCAGACCGCCTCAGCCCCGATCTGCCTTTAACAGAGATGTCCGACTTCCTGGTGGTCTAGTGGACCCCCTACACCACAGTGCCATACCACCCCACTCCCCCCCAACAAATGGAGCCAGCAACTGGCACAACCCACTGCTCTCCCCCATGGCTAGCCACCGATTGAGCTCTGAATGAGCGTGTACTGTATATAGTACACGCTGAAAGATTGACAGCAGCTGTCATTCACTGACTGGACTACCCACTAGACTACCAGGGAATAAACTACATTATACATACATATTTTACCAGTTGGTCCAATGAGCGATCGGGGTGAGGGTGCCGCTAGACTATACTGCTTGGGACATTGCTGCATGGCTGCCCATGGCTTGCAGCAACCTGTCTATATGCATCCTCTGTTTGGAGCACTACTAAGATTTCTGCAAGCCATGGGACTTTGCCACTGTGACCCTGCCCAATAGAGAAGTGGGAGCAGGGTCCCTGGCATACCGGTGATTGGTGCAAGCTGCCTTTGGCGCGACTTGTGCTGATGTTTGAGAATCAGCTCCATTTGACCAATTGTTCTCAATTTGTTAATCTAGGTTCTCTAAGGTCAAAAATTTGTACAATGAAATGTGGGGTACCTCAAGGGTCCATTCTGTGCTCATTGTTGTTTTCTATTTTTGTTAACCAATTGTCTCAAACATGTAAATGTTGTGATTCTCTTTTTTACACAGATGATCTGGTATTTTCATGTGCCAAATCTGTAGCCAAGTTAAGATTTAACCTTGATCAGGATTTTCTTGGCATTTATAGCTGTAATACTGAATTCTGAAAAAACAAAGTCCATGAAATTTGGTACTTCTCACAGGTTGAATGAAAATCCTTGCTTACTGTTACATGATAATTTTGGCACTGCTATTGAACAGGTGCTACAATTCCGGGGTCTGGGGCTCACCCCTGAAAATAGGCAGTTGTGCCTAGTGGGCCTTACCTGGTTAACAAATAATAACAATAACAATTTAAATATCTTGGGGTGTTACTTGATCCTGGGCTTACCTTTTTTGTTCAGGTGAGATCAGTTAGTCAGACTATTAACCAGAAATTGGGCATTCTTTACAAATTTATAACCTTTTTTCTTTGGAAACTTGAAAAACCATAGCTACTGGTTCTCTTCTTTCACATTTTGACTATGCGTCTGATCTGCATTTTAACTTGGGTTGTAAGTAGTACAATATTCTATCTACCACTTCCAATATTTTTCAGCTTTGTTTTGGCAGCCCCTGTTCAAACTCACCATTTTTATTTATATTCCCAAATAGGATGGTTATCATCAAGTTCTAGGATTTTATATTTTTGGGGGTACATGATTTTAAGTCTGTTTTTCCTAGTATTTCTTTCCCATTGTCTGACCTTGTCAGCATTAGATGTGTTTCTTTTAATTTAAGGTCAACTAAGGGTATGACGTTAAACATTACTGCTTATAAAATTAAGTAGGGTTCTCAGACCTTTTCCTTAGCAACACCCTTATATTGGAATGGTTTACCTCAAGTGTATCAGTCTTTGGATTCTTTGCAAAATTTTGAATCCAATTTTAAACAATTTCTGCTGGATCAGGATGCTTGTAATTGTTTCATTTAATTGTTAATGTTGTATTGTATTGTCTAATTTGTATTTGTATTGTATTTCTGGGTCAGACCTGAAAAAGGACCCTTAGGTCCAATGTCCCTACCCAGTTAACAAATTTAAAATAAATAAATAAATAGTCAGTTCACATCTAACAGACATATTGGACAAGATTGATCTGGATCAGATTGTAAAAGAGTCTACTAGAGGAAATAGCCTGCTAGATTTGGTACTCACAAACATAAAAGATTGCTTCAACTTATATAAGACTGTTGAACCTTTGGGTGGAAGCAATCAGAATATGATTGAGATTTCAGTTGGCCAAAAAATGTTAAAATCTGTTATATAACCAGGGTATTTTAACTGTAAGGAAGTCAATTTTAATAAAGAGAAGAGAAATCTGAGGGACTGGAACTGGGAAATACTGTTAATCAATAAGAGTATCAATGAAATATGAAATATTATCAAAGATGAACTTACATTACTACAAGGAAATTAGGTCCCTAGAAGGAAAAGTGCTGTCAGAGGGAAATTAAGAGCCAAATGGTTGAACAAAACCATTAAAAGGAAAATTAACAGAAAGAAACACTCATACAAAAAATGGAAAGATTAACTTAGTGGAAAAAAATTAGGCGATGAGTAGGACAGACTCGATCAAGTGTAGTAATGAAATTAGAAAGAGTAAAAGGAGATTCAAGTTCAAATGGTCAAACAAAAAACACAAAGCTCTTTTATGGATATATAAATTCTCTAAAGCAGTGGGAGAAATCCATTGGTCCATTACAAATAGGGGATAGGGTAATACACAACCCTGATGAGATGGTGGATGAAATTAAATATTTTGCGTCAGTCTTTAATAGTATGGGAACAGACTATAACCCCACCATTAGTAAGACTCACATCTCCAAAGATCTAGAGAATATGTTATATAATACAGGTGTAATATATAAAAAGATAAACAACTTTGATCCCTATAAGTCACTGCATCCTGACAACATCCATCCCTGCCTGTTAAAGAACTTGGTTGAACCTCTGGCTGCCCCTCTAGGCTACCTTTGCAAATTATCTCTTAGCACTGGTATAGTGCCTGAAAAGTGGAGAGAAGCCATCATCACACCATTTTTCAATAAGGTTAGTAGGCTCCTGATGCAGAATTACAGGCCAATTAATTTAACATTGGTAGTGGTAAAACTTATAGAATCTATTTTAAAAGATTATTTGATCAAGATAGTAGGTGCTGAGGGGGTACTGGATTTGACACAGCCTCATTTTACCAAAGGGAGGTTGTATGTCACCAATTTTATATCCTTCTATGAACCTATCAGTTAATTACTTAACTATAACATCCCAAGTGATATAATATAACTGGACTTCAGCAAATTCTTTGATATGATCGCTC
The DNA here is from genome assembly GCA_016271365.2 of Neoceratodus forsteri. NCBI lineage: Eukaryota > Metazoa > Chordata > Ceratodontiformes > Ceratodontidae > Neoceratodus > Neoceratodus forsteri. The sequence continues at coordinate 1,500,020,571 of CM057456.1, forward strand.
ATCCAAGGCTGGTTGATTAGCTGGCCAGCATGGGGGTGGAGTACAGACTAGTGGCTTGGGTACAGAACTGGTTACATGGAAGAAGGCAGAGGGCTTGATTTAAGGGGAAAACATCCAAACACATTCCAGTCATTAGTGGAGTGCTACAGGGTTCGGTCCTCGGACTACTCTATTCAACATTTATGTTATGGATATGCACTGTGGTCTTTCAAGCCACATCAAAATGTTTGTTGATGACATTTAAATAAGGGTACCAACTATCACAGACAGCAATACCAGGTGATTACAGTCAGATCTGGGTAACCTATATAGATGGGCATATCAGTGAGGAATGCAGTTTTATGCTAATAAATGTTTGATGTCACATGTGAGTAGTTGTAATCCCTGTGCCACATATCAGCTGGGTGGGACCACACTGAAATCAGTCAATGAGGAGAGATATCTTGGGGTAATAGTGCAAGCTAACTTAACCTTTAAGAACAAAAGCAAATTAGCAGTGGCTAAGGCCTGTAGAATCTTTTAAATGTATTAGAAAAAATTTTGTTTGCCATAACAAGGAGGTCATAATAGCCATATATCAGTCATTGGCTGGACTACACTTGGACTTCTGGTCGCAGTTTTGTGCCCCTTATCTTATGGGTGAAATGAGTTCTAGAGGAACAGCTTAATGGAAATTTACAATGGTGGTGTGCGGATTGAACAACAAAAGTTATCAGGTGAGACTAGCTCATTTGGGATTGCATAGCTTGTAAAGAAGATGGGTTAGGAGAGACTTCATTTGATGCATAACCTTTTTAAGAACAATTACTTAATGGCTGACATGGCTTTTGAGTTGAAACATATAGGCTATGATCATAGGAGCTATGATATTCATATTAGAACCAAACCCTGCAGGACCAATTAAAGAGGGGCCTTCTTTACACAGAGAGTGGTGAATCTGTGGAATAGGTTGCCACAAAAGGTCGTGGAGGCTTGTAACACAGATAGTTTCAAATCAGTGTTAGATAAGAAAATGGGGAAATGGGTGGGCGTATATGATAAACATATATACATAACGTGTATGATAAAAAGGAGGGCTGGGGGGATACTGGGATGCATAGGGAGAGGCATCACCAGTAGAAAACAAAAAGTTATTATCCCTCTGTACAGACAGCTGGTGAGACCCCATCTGGAGTACTGTGTGCAGTTCTGGAGACCCAATCTCCGCAAAGACATAGACAGGATGGAAGCTGTCCAGAGGAGGGCAACTAAAATGGTGCAGGGTCTGCACCGGAAGACATATGAAGAGAGACTTAAGGAGCTTAATATGTATAGCCTCGAGGAAAGGAGGAGAGAGGGGACATGATAAAAACTTTCAAGTACCTCAAGGAATCAACAAAGTCCAAGAGGGTAGCATCTTTCAAAAAGAGGTGTGCAAGAACAAGAGGCACAATTTGAAGATGGGGAAGCTCCAGGTAATTTAAAGGAAGTATTTTTTTCACAGAGGTTGTGGATGCATGGAGCGACCCTTCCGGAGGAGGTTGTGGAGTCAAAATCAGCGGTGGAATTCAAGCATGCATGGGATCGTCATAAGGCAATTCTGGGGGGTTGGGGTAGGAAGAAGTAGGCTGCTGGTTAACTAGGATCTGCAGCTTATCCAGTAGGTAGGGAAATGGGCAGACTGGGTGGGCCAAGCAGTCCTTATCTGCCGTCAAATTCTATGTTTCTATGTTTCTAACACTGATTAGTGGAGAAGTGGACTCATAGTACCATCAGCTACATTTATTCTCCTGTTTATCCAGATAGCCCAGTATAACACGTGTAGTAACTTTCCAAGCAAAGTTCCTCACAAATTTTAAGTTTAGAGTGAACAATAGTCTAGATCTGTTTCCCCTATTCATTAGGAATTCATTAATTTAACATACTAGACTTGTGTGTCATGCTTTTGGTTAATATGAAGCAGTAATCACTGGCCTAGATACATTGGATGGGATGAATCACTTTTTATTACTTATTTCGTTACAAATGTTTCAATTTCATTAGGATAGCCCAAAGATACATGTCTGCCCACAATATCTTAAAACGGAGTTGCACAAACTAGCTCTGCTTTCCTGATGACATCAGAGGTGGAGGTAATTCAAGTAGGTAGCATAAAGGCCCACCATGATGTGATTTTTATTGTTATCACTTTTTACTTTCCTGAAAAATTTACACATTACGAAAAATGTTTAGAGTTTTCCATAGTGCATGCATTTTGGGGAAGCGAAAATGCTTTGAATCTTCCATAGTGCATACTATATATTTCTGGGGGAAAGTGGAAGTTTATAATTTTCACCACAGAAGTGGACTAAGTTTCGATGCTGCTTGGTAATACATTGGTCAAGTTGGGGGGGGGGTGGAATATCATAATGAAATACAATGCAAGGCAAATATAATTATATACTTTGAAAATAAAAGAGTGATTCACCAATACAGGCTGATGCTTACAGTTTGTCAGTCATTAGCAAACCTAAAGCACAGAGGTGCTAAACTAGCAACCTAAATCTTTTTTTAATTTTAGTTGGACACCATCCCTCTAGGTATGGAGTAATCCTGGGAAATCTTATATTTTGTGATCAGGCACTTTGTGGAGTTTCTGAGTCATGGATTTCCTTATGTTTCTATTGTTGATATCTTAATACTCTCATCTCAAGATAGATATGCCTTTTTTAAGTATAGAGTGTATCAATTTATCAGATTTCCCCAGTTTTCTAAGTTCACTGTCTTTACCAGCTAGAAAATATGCACACATCCTCACATTTTATCACTTTGGAAAAAAAAAATTCAGTTCTGTTTGGTCCAAAATTTAGATTTCAGACTATGTTATAAGACAACTACAGTGCCATATCTCCCATTTAAAAGGGTCAAAATCACTAAGCTAATCTCCTTCCTATGCATGAGAATGGCTTGACAGTCATCAATGCTTCTGGTAAATCTCTACAAGAAAACATACTTTATTATAATATAGCTAAATTCACCTCTGGCTACAGTTGTAACACCCACCATTGCATAGTGCTAAACAACCTAAAATGGCTACCTCCTGAACAGAGAGCAAATCTTGCTCTTGCCTCACTTATCAGCAAAACTTTGCATACTGGTAACCCATCATACTTAGCCAGGCAGATCCCTCTTGTTAATCTTCCTGCCTCCGAATCTGCCTCTCACAACAACATTGTCAATCCACTGTTTCGCACCAGCATGGGCCAGTGGTACTTTTCCTTCTGTGCTGCCTCCACATGGAACTCAACATGCCCACTTATTAGAAAAACTACTTCTGCCCATTCCTTTACAAATCTTCTGAAATCCCATACTCCTCTGTCACATCACATTGCTTCCACTAACCTCACCACAAATCCACCCTTATTCATCCTGTTACCTTGCACTACCCGTACTCTTTTTTTCCTTGTATTCCTTTCTATTCTACCTAAAGCAAAACTGTACCTCAACATATTGCCACACCCTTTTGTACTTTCTGTAGTTGAATCAAGTGACAACTGCCCTGTATTTATTGTTACTTCTTCTCGTACTGTATATGTTGACTTGTTATTGAATCATAAATTACTTCTTCACCTGCTGTATATGTGTATAATGACTGTAAATACTGCCATTCTACCACACTTTGTATTCCTGTTTGTATCTGTGCATTTGCAGCTGGGTCATGCCTGAAAAAGACTGCAAGTGTACTTACCCAGTCAACAAAGTTAAATAAATAAATAAAATATTTTTATACTGTTCTCCAAACATTTAATACAGTGCAAGCTGCTTATAATAGACTACTCTGTGTAAGGCACTTTCATTCATCATAAGTAGCTGTCTGATTTATAAAAAAAAATATTTCAATACAAATTTTCACCCATCTCATACTCAATACTGTATGCTCACTATGTTTAAATAATCACATACAATCATATGCTGTACAATATTGTAAGCATAGACCCAGATCAACTTTTTTCCATTTTTTTCTTGTTTGTTTGTACAGAAGAATGCATTTAGAAGTAAACTGCATTTAAGTCACATTTAAAAGTAAACTACGACAATCATGTTTGCTTTGTAACTCCCACACACCCACCACCCACTGACCAGCCACTACTTGAGTGGACTAAATGCAGTTTGTTAGAGTTTTGTATTTCTAGATTTTTAGACTGACCTGTCAGACTGAGCTCTTGGTCCTACCACTTACGCAGGGCTGTATTAGAGGGCTCGGCAGATAGCTACTTCTTGTTGATTGCATGGTGATCTAAAGTGAAGTCACAGTAAGCTACTGTAGTCACCAGCTGAAGGCACTCTTATAACCTTCCTATTTTTAACATTTAAATGTTAAAAAATGAGAAATCAGACTGAGAATGAAAACTGAAAAAGACAGCTTCAATTCAACATTCCTTCATTAAGGCAGACCAAGAATGAAAACTGCTGTAACTAACAGAAGGGAGGGAGGACAGCTGATGAGCTGAGAAGCTGTTTAGCACCTCATTAATTGATGATCTCTGCAGTCGGGAAGTGTCAATGTCACCAATCAACATTTCCAGGAGTGCAGTCACATAGAACTAGATATTGTTGCAGAGGCTCATCAAAAACCTCACAGTGTGCTCAGGCATCTGGTAGAGCAGGTGGCTTTAATTTGTCATATCAGGTGACTTCAAAATGAACCACCTATTGCAATGATTTAGGTTTTTAGATTTTGTCTGGTAAAACTGTCCACACAAGGCATGCACAGTACAAGTGGCGCATACTCTATATTTTGAATACCACTAGATAATATGAACATACAAACATATGAAAACACCAGCAGAAAAAGGCCTAATGGTCTATCAAATCTGCTCGATTGTGCAGCTAGCCCCTCAACTTACAGTTGCCCCTTCCTCCTGCTCCTCTTAATTACCCCTTCCCCCACTCTGTCCCACCACCTCTTAAAAAACACCACCATGCTACAGGCTACCACCTCCTCAGGTAGGGTATTCCACTTATCCACCACCCGTACAGTGAAAACGTTCTCCTTATCTCCCTCCTGAATCTTCCACCCACCAATCTCAGTTTATGCCCTCTAATGTCCCTCTCACTTCTAATCTGGAAGATTCTCTCTGTGCCAGTTTTATTAATCCCCTTTAAGTATTTAAAAGTTTCAGTCATATCCCCCCCATCTATCCTCTCCTCCAGTGAATACATGTTCAGCTCGCTTAGCCTATCCTCGCAGGACATACTGTATAGCAGTCAATATTAGTACCTGATATATTTAGCATGATGACTCCAGTTGTACCTATTAGAATCTGATATAATTAGTGCTCAGTGCTTATTGCTGGAGTACAGTTAGCATGGCAGATTATATTAGAGGTCTGTTTATATTAGTGGTTCTTTGTTTTCAGATAAGATAGGTAATATAAACAGAAAGCTAATATAATCTGCTATTCAGTTCCTTCCAGACCTTGGATCATCTGTGTTGCCCTGTGCTGTACCCCTTCTAATAATCTAATGTCTTTCTTCAGGAATGGGCACCAGTACTGCACACAGTATTCCAGGTGTGGTCTGATCAGTGACCTGTACAGAGGAAGAATCACTTTCCTATTCCCGGAAGAGGTACCTCTCACTATACACCCCAGCATCTTGTTGGCTTTTCCTGCTACCTTCCTGCACTGTGCTGAGTTGCTCATATTCCCTGTTATAATCACCCCAAGATCTTTCTCCACCCTGGTGCTTTCCAACTGAACCCCTCCGAGCTGATAGCTCCTCCCCTGGTTCCTAGTTCCAAAGTGCAGTACTTTTTTTTTAATTTAATATGCTTTATTAATTCTCAACACATAGAAAATGGATCACGATACAACAATCAACATGATAACAACAAACAACAATACAACCCCAAGCCCCCACCCACCCCCTGAGGGAAACAGTCCATTTTAATCAAGCACTTGATCTAGGACTCAGTGCACAAAGATTTATCCCTAGACAGGGCCAAATTGGCAGAAGGCCAGAGAAAGTCCTGTGCACTGCTCCGCCCTATCCAGTATTAGACTTAAAACTATTCAAGCTCCATTGACCCACTCAAGGGGAAGAAGCAATTGAGTATAATGCATGTAGTTTACCCCACTTTCTAGTGTACATTTGAATGGAGTTATGCAAGTTAGCTGTCATTTTTTCAAGTCTCAGATTATATAACAACTCATTAAGCCATTCTGAATAGAGGATATCTTCCAGTGATGAAGTACCACTCTTTTCACCAACAAAGAAATCATGACCAAATCATGGCCAAATAGCATCTTCATTCCTTGACTGGCACTCCTGAATAATCTCCTGCTATGCAAATTTTAGAGTAAAATATTCATCCAGCCCCAAAAAGGGATCTACTTTTTGTTTAATCTTTTCCCAAAGAGGAATTGTTTTTGGACATTCCCACATTACATCCATCCATCCACCTGGTCACATCGTGAATGTAGAGGTGAAGGTAATTTCCTCACCCTGGCCAAATGGACAGGTGTGTAATATATACTATGTAAGATATAAAACTGGGTAAGTCACAACTTGTCATTAGACACATAACTGTATACACCCAGCCAGATATGATCCAACTTAAAGTTAGAGGTGGGGAATAGGGAAGACCAGTAGCCAGAACAGCCCCAAATCCCTGGGAAAAGTTTAAAAAATAACACTGGCACTAACTGAGAAACCGAGTGGGGTTGCCACGTCAAAGACTGGACCAGCTGTAAGAATTCCTCTTAATTGTTAGTCCAGGATGCCATCTTGAACCTTGTGGTCAGCATATGTCTAAGCTGGTAAATGCACTAACAAGTCTTGACTGGACAGTAGTCTACCATTGGAAAGAAGATCTAGGACTTTCTTCCCTTCTAACACTGGTGTCTTTCTAAATGTCAATACTTGTTCTCCTAACTTGAGATTAGGGTTGTAACACAATGGTTGGGAAACATCCTTAGTATTGTCATATTGTAGTATTCTACATAGTTGAGCATGCACTTTCAAAGAGGAGTGGATAACTGAGTTTAGAAGTTGTTTGGGGAGTTGTTTGGGCAAAATAAAATATAGACTATCAGGGGATATACCAGCCACTTTTATCTGTAGTCTTTCAATTTGGAGCCATAAGGGAACATACAGTGAGTTACCTTGTAAAGTATCTGACATAGCCCATCTAGCATATTTAGTAATATGACTTGCAAATAATAGATAAAAAAATTAGATAAGTTAAGGCCACCCAAGTGTTTCGGGGACCCTAATTGGTTGTGGGTGTGACAGGGAGGTTTACCCTTCCACAAAAAGTTGGAAATAAGACTATGGACCTTCTGAATAAATTCAAGGGAAGCTAAACATTTAATACATTAAGGGGGTATAACACTCGAGGGAGAATGTTCATTTTAATAATGTTCATTCTACCCTGGAGAGAGAGAGAGAGAGAGAGATAGAGATAGAGGAAGCAAGGCCCATCTGTATAGATCTTATTTGATATTACCTATCAGTTCATCTAGATTTAATTTCTGCATTAAAGTGGCAGATTGGGAGAGAATGACACCTAAAATTTAACTTTAGTACTCCAGGTCATACCAGGATGAGCCAGGTCTGAGTGAAGGGCTTTAGAATTTAAAGGCATTACTACCATTTTATTGATATTGAGCTTATAGTTGGAAAACATACTGAATTCCTGAATAATCCACAGGGCTGCTGGAATGGCGGTAACAGGGTCTGAAAGATGCAGTAAGATGTCATCTGCATATACAGAGAGCATGAGGTCAAGCAGACTGATAGAGATCCCTGAGATAAAGGGGAAATATTTGAGAAGGTACAGTAGAGGTTCTAGGTAGAGGTTAAACAAAAAGGGGGATAAAGGGCAACCCTGTCGAGTACCCGAGTGTAGGGCAAACCCACCTGACAGTATTACAGTATATTTTAGCTTGGGGTTGTGAGTACAACACCCGAATCCATTTTATAAACACCAAAGGGAAGTCAGATTTTTCCATGACTGCAAAGAGATTCATCCAGTTGACCCTATAAAATGCCTTTTCCATGTCTGGGGAGACCAAAACCATAGGTTGGTTCATCTCCCTGGAAGAAGAAAAGATATGGGACAGTTTCTTTAAATGATCCACTGATGAAAGAACCTTCATAAAGCCTACCTGTTCTGGCCCAATCAGTCCCTCCCAAACTTGCAAAACCCTGGTCACTAGGATTTTATCAAAAATTTTAATATCATTATTCATAAGCGAGATGGGGTGATAATTAGTTACCTTATCTGGGGTCTATCTGGCTTAAGCAATACCACTATCAGTTCTTCTAAGATAGAGGAATCCACAATGCCCACTTCACAGAAGTACGAGTATAACTGTTGGAGGATTGGGGCAAGATCCTCAGCAAATATCTTATAAAAGTTAGAGGGAAAGCCATCCTGCCTGGGGATTTATCCAGGGGAGATATCAAATGGTAGTCAGTATTTCTGAGATGGTTATAGGGCTGGTCAGGTAGGCCTGTTGATCTGGATTTAACTGAGTTAATGGAATGGGGGAAAGATACTCTTGGATATCTGAAGTAGAGGGGGGTCAACAGGGCGGCTAGATATTTGGTGGTAATGTAATTCAAACTCTTGGACTATCTCCTTAGGGGAGACCTTAAGAGAGTTAGCATCTAGTGCATGTTTTGCATGTTCTGCGTGGCTGAGAGGCAGATGGTGAATCTAGACTTCAACACTGCAAGGTAGGCATAATAAACTGAGTCTGTTTATTCAGGGAAAAACTGAAATCTACACTTTAAGTTTCACAATTTATAACTAGTATATCCCTCAATCCGTGCTTTGTGTCCCAAGAGACCTCTGTTGTTTGTGTTACTATTCACACTGATTAAAATAGCTGAAATTATCATTACTGTGGATGGAGAAACCGGCATCAGATGTCCTTCCCGTAATATGTATTTACTTGTTTCAGATGTACCAAATAATAAAACAAAATACAAATGCCAAAAATGTACATCAAATGATGAATTGCAAAATGAGATAAGCACATTTGGAGCAAGACTGCAGATCTTAGAGGCAAACCAAAAAGACATGGCTATTTGATTAAAAGCATCTACTGATAAGGATGAGCAATCAAAAAATTCAGGGGCATGTTATATTGTTACTGAACGTACTAATATCCTACATTGTACTCATACATCAAAGGAAAATAATAGCACAAAGTAGACTATAGATTTACAAATAATTGACGTGGTTTTAAATAACAACAAAAAAAGGTCCAGAGGAATCAACCAAACTACAAATTCAGAGGATGAATGGTTTATTGTTCAAAGTTCCAAGCCTTCAAAAAAAGGCTATAGAGCAGAAACATTTCAGCTACCAATAACAAATCATTATTCAATGTTAAGCATCCCAGAAACTGCTGAGGATAACTTTGCAAATCAAGCTACAGAGTCTGATACTTTAATACCACCTGATTCTAATACAACTATAGCCCCAAATGCTCCACTCATAGACCCCACTGAAGCTCTAATTATTAACATCTCATGTGAGACTGATGCTTTAATACCATTTGACTCCATCACAACTATAGCTGCAAATGCTCCACTCATATGACCTACTGAAACTCTGACTGGTAACATCGCATGTGAGACAGAGTTGATGGATTTTGTGACAGCTATACCACCCAAATCAGTATTTGTTCTAGATGATTCCATAATAAAATATTTAGACCGAATGATCTGAAATCCTGACAAAACAACCAGAACATTATCATTTAGAGGAGCCAAAATAAATGATATCACACTAAAGTTGGATAACATTTTAGCAAATTCACCTAATCCTCAGTTATCATACATGCGGGGGCAAATAATATATTGAAAGAACCATTAGCTAAAGTAAAACAAGATATTGTTTCTATGGCTAACAAACTTATTAACTTAAACTGTAATTTTGCATTTTCAGAAATTTTGCCAATTCTAAAAGCTACATATTATAGTCAAACAAAAATCAAAGAATTAAATAACTGGTTAAGACATTGGTGCCTTAAACAACAAATAAGATGTATTCCCCACTGGGAAGAGTTTTGTGAAAGAAATTAGCTTTTTTCAGACTGCATTTGAGTAGAAGAGGAAATGCTTTACTACGAAAACATATACCAACATATATTCAAAATAGTTTAAACTAATAAAAAAGGTGGAGATGCTCACCACGGTGGACTCTCTGGATCAAATTCAAGTACAAACAGTAAATTCCAGGAAATGAAACAATAAAATGGTAGCAACAGATACCCGAAATTTAATTAATAATAATCTAAATAATAAATCAGTCACAAAACAAACATTAAATATCTTACTTGTAAATGCACATAGTCTTTCTATTAAGATGGACAAACTAAAAAATGACATGGAAACAAATAAAATAGACCTATGTGGGGTTACTGAATCTTGGTTCCAAAATGATGATTGGGGCACAGAAATACCCAGATATATTACATTTGAGACAAACCGTATACATACTAGGGGAGGAGGGACAGTGCTTTATATAAAAGAAACAATCAAATGTTATCTGGCAGACATAAATTGTTTACAAGATGATAGCACGTAACTAATCTGGACCAATATCACGCTTACAAAAAAAAAAAACATTTAATAAAAATTGGCCTGGGATACAGAGCTCCAAACTTAAATAAAGAAGAAAATGATTTATTCATGATAATATTAAAGCTATGCTAGATGATAAAGACGGTATTCTTATGGGTGATCTAAATCTTCTAAATATAAATTGGGATAATAGTACAGGCAATTCACCTTTAGACTTCAGATTTTTAACCTAATGATCATAAACAAAATGGATCAATTAGTGAAAGAGCCAACAAGAGACAAAAACATATTGGATCTTTTTCTTACTAATACTGAAAATGTTAACACTGGAGTTACGGTTACCTATCCCATATCTAACAGTGACTACAATATGGTCCTTATAACTCTGAACCTTGAACAGTCAATCAAAACAAATGGCTGCACAATTCTAAGAAACTTCAATGAAGCAAATTACCCATGTATCAAAGAACACCTAAAACAATGGAACTGGACTGAAAAATTAACAGATTGTGATTTTGATTACACTTGGACCAAGATTCTGAAGACTTTTGAATATTGCATAAACACATAGGTCCCAATCAGAAAAAAATATGATAAAAATAAAAGGACTCCACTATGGTGGAATACTAACATTAAAAAAAACATTAGCAAAGAAGCATAAAATGTACAGAAAATATAAAAAACCTGCCCCCATTGAATTGGCAATTATACAAAAGTTTAGTAAGGAAAAGTAAAAAAAAAAAAAAATCATAAGGAAATAAAAACAAATATTATAGAAGAAATTGGCAACTTTTGTTAAAGATAACAAAAAATATTTTATAACTATGTTGGTTCTTTGAAAAAAACCTCCCCAACCATAGGACCATTACATACCCCTGACGGTATCCTTACTGATGCGTCTAAAATGGCAGCTAATCTAAATAATTACTTTTCAAGTATTTATAAACCTAAATCTCTTACTTCTTCATCTAATACAAATATTAATATTTTATTTAATGAAATCACAGAAGAAGAAGTAAGGGAAGGAATCAACCTAACCAAATCAAATGGTTCTCCTGGACCAGATGGAATACCACCAGTCTTCTTAAAATCCTTATCGGAAGTTTTGATTGAACCTTTAACAATTTTATTCAATTCCTCCTAAAAGGCAGGTTCAACTGTTCCTATTTGGGACACAGCTACAGTTGTTCCACTTCATAAAGGAAGTAGCAGAAATCTCCAACAAAACTATAGACCTATAAGTCTAACCACTGTATTCTGCAAATTGATTGCAAGAATCCTAAAGGACAGAATTATTAACCATCAAGCAGAAATAGGACATGTGGATATCTACCAGCAAGGATCTGTAAAAGCAGTTCTTGCCAAACTAACCTATTGAATTTCTTGGAACCAGTCAGATAAACATTACATAAGGGCTCATCAGTGGACATGATTTTCTTGGATTTTTCCAAAGCTTTGATTCTGTCTCACACTAAATACTCATCAGTCAACTTCAGATATTAAGTATACAGCCAATAATCATACGTTGGATAAAAGCTTGGTTGTCAAATTGCACTCAACAGTTGTCAATAAAAGGTAATCTTTCACCTTGGGGACAGGTTACCAGTGGGGTCCCTCAGGGGTCAGTATTGGGACCTGTTAACTTTAACATTTTAATATCTACTATGTGTCCATTAACAAATTCATGCTGGTTAGCCAAATTTGTGGACAATTGCAAACTAGGCAGTATTATAACTGATTCTAGTTCAGCTCTTGAATTGCAAAATAATTTAACCCACCTTGAAAAATGGTTACATGACAGCGATCTATTGTTTAATGAGCAGAAGTGCAAGGTAATGCACTTGGGGGGGAGAAATAACCCATGTTATGCATACAAAATGAACAACATTACAATACAGACAACTAAATACAAGAAAGACCTGGGGATAACACTATCAGATGACCTTTCCTTTGACCAACATACTAACAACGCTGTCAAAAAAGGAAATCAAATATTAGGATGCATCCTTAGAAACATCAAAAGTAGAGACAGGAATGTGATTATACCACTGTATATAGGCCCCGTTAGACCACATCTGGAATATTGCTCCTCAGTGGTAGCCCCAAATTTAATCAAAAACAAAAAACTAATAGAAAGAGGTTAGCGTAAGGCCACCAAGAGAGTCCATGCTATTAGGCCTAACATCTTCCTATTTTAGCCATCTGCTTGTCTATCAGCTTTGTTTAGTGCCTGCTCTATTATCTACTTTGCAGTTCCATACCTGAGCTTCCTCCCCTTGCTACCCTCAACATAGCCCCAGTAATCTTCAACTTGCCTTGGTACCCCCTGGCCTAGCTAAAACACCCTATTTTAACTTACATTTTAAATCTTAAACTAGATCCACTGCCCCTGATTGGGCTCCCTGCGAGTGGCTGCAGCTAATCCTGCCAGCCTCACGCACCTCCATCCTCCGGATGACTAGGACACCTTCAAAGCTGGTTAAGAGTCTTGGCTGCTCCGGGGTAGCACTGGGTGACTCTGATAGGCTGCCACCTGCTGCCACCTTCCTCTTATTGGACTGATTTTCTCCGCTTGGCCACTGATTGGCCCTGCCTTTTCTCTGTTGGATTTTCAGTCTCTGGGCTTCTACTCCCCCAGCTTTGCATTGACTTTTGCAAAAATGTTGCACCCGTCCCTGCACCCCCACCTCCTATCCTTGTTAAATAGGCATTGGCTCCACCCACTTGACCTTGGTAGCCATCCTGCTTGAGCCACATTGGACTCACTTACTTGGGACCCCCTCCCCCCACACTGCTCCCTCTCCCTCTCCTTGCTTCACCTCCATGGGCTGGCTCTTGCCCTACTGACCCTCTCGGTTATTCTCTACACATTCTCTAAGCACTACGGCTCTGCCCCTTCTGCCTCTTCATCTTATTCTCTCTTGCTCCCTGTTTCTGTTGTTTTTCCTGCCTGGAGCTAGATACCACTCTCTTCCTCTAGGCTACAGGATTGAACTTATCTACACCCACTCTAGTACTCTTCCAACTAAGCTTGCCTATACTCTCCCATTCTCCTCTGGGGATGGCTGGCAACACCCGAAGAACCATGATAGGGAGGTGTATGTTCACCTGTTCAAGTTCTCAATACTGGCTCACTGGTGGTACACCTTCAGGGGTGGTGATTGGCTTACCTGACCTGGCAAGCTTTATAGATGTACTAGGACCAGGATTCTTAAACTAACTATCACCGCCCTATCAAAGATATTACTTCTGTTACTGTTATGTTCGGGTAACATTGAGCTAAACCTTGGTCCTATTGCTACCATTACATCCCTTTTGGATGCTGCTTGTCTTAAAGGCATGAGTTTCTGGCATGTTAATGTCTGCAGCCTCCTAAAAAAGTTCTCCATGATTCAGGTGTGGGTCAGCCATACTCAGCCAGATGTTCTGGTAATCTCCGAATCATGGCTTAGGACAGCCTCTCAGGACAGGTAGATTAGTATTCCTTCCTACCAGTTATTTAGAACAGACAGGCCTACTAGGGAAGGTGGTGTGGCGGTGTACATTAAGGAAAGGTTTACAACATCCTGCCTGGATTCTACTTCTGTCAGAAATGAATTTGAGTGTTTGACCTTAAAGATGGATTTATGTACTTCCCTTGCCTTCTGAGTGATTGGTTGCTATAGACCCCCATCTGCTGGTACACTTCTTCTTACACATCTTCGCTCTACTATGGAGAAAGAGAACCTTGAAACTATCATCCTAGGGGACCTTAATTTCAACTGGTTATCGAAGACTGCTTCACCCTTAAACACTTTCTGTGATTCCTATGGCTTGGTGCAACTAATTCCCGAACCCACACATCCAAACAAAAAGAACATGAGCAACAGCATACTACTGGATGTTATTTTAGTTGATAAGCCTCATCTCTTCTCACATGCTGGAACCTTCTTTGCTGATGTCAGTGACCATTGCTTCATTGCTGGAGTCAGATCATTGTATCATACAGGACCTACAGCTAAATTTCTTAGAAAAAAGTCCCATTGTAACTTTGATGTGGCTGCCTATGTCTATGAGTTGGAACACTTACCACATTGGCAAGATGTCTACTTAGCTAACACCATTAACTCAGCAGATGATATTTTCCATGATATACTTGTTGGGGCCCTAAATATGTATGCCCCTGTGGTAAAGGTTTGTGCAAAAAACAAAACATGTTGTTGGTTCTCTGCCGAGCTGAAAGCTGCATTGCTTGGTAGGGATAAGTTGTGGAAAAAAGCTTGTCAGACTAAGCTTGACTCAGACTGGTGTCAATTCAGAAGGGCACGCAGTGTTGTACGAAAATGGTCAAGGATGCTAAGGCAGCATTTTATCTTACCGAATTGGATTCTGCAGCAAAGTGCTCCTCCAAATTCTGGAGGACAATCAAGGACATGTCCAGTTATATGCCTGGTAATTCCTTGCCACCAAAGATTACAACTGGGAGTACTACTATCAATGATAAACTGAGAATCCTAGATGCATTTAACAATCATTTTGCCACAGCTGGTCTAACTTTCGAAAATTACCCTGCATCCCTGGTCCACTCTCAATTAAGTGTCCCATGCTCAGATGCTCCTGCCCCGGTACCTGGATTCTCATACCACCTGGTCTCTCTGAAAGAGGTTGAAGACCTCATGCTCCAATTGAATATTAAGAAAAATGCTGGTGCTGATTCTTTGGATCCTTATTTCCTTAAAATTGCATATCATGCCTTGCTGTTCCTATCATCCACCTATTTAACTCATCATTGTCCCAAGGGCTTATTCCCCAGATCTGGAAAATTGCTCATGTCATCCCCTTGTTTAAATCAGGGGATCCCTGTAACTTTAACAATTATAGACCAACTTCCATCCTCCCAACTTTCTCTCGAAACTTCTGAAAAAGATTGTCAGGAACCAACTAAGGGACTACCTCAAATCCAATAACCTACTAAACCCTATGCAATCTGGCTTTAGAACTAAACACAGCACTATTTCAGCCCTGCCAAAGTAACAAATGATTGGTACTGAGAACTGGACAACAGAAACTTTTTCTGTGCTGTATTTCTAGACCTTAGCAAGGCTATTGATACAGTGGACCATAGCCTGCGTCTCTCTTCTCTGAAGAGTATAGGCCTGGACTCAGTTTCTTTGCATTGGTTTACTGAGTACCTTGTATGATGGCGTCAGCAAATTAAGGCTGAGGGTGAGCTATCGCCACTCAAACCTTTACTGAGGTGAGTACCGCAAAGATCCATACTTGGTCCCTTGCTGTTCACTATCTGTGTTAATAACATTGATGAGAGCATTAACAAGGCCAACATACACCTGTTTGTGATGACACGGTTGTACAGTATATATAAGTCATCCGACATCTGAAGCTGCTTGTGCTGACCTCCAGGAGGAATTTAACCACTCCTCAGAACCAGCTCCTCCATTAAAAACTTCCTCTAAATGCTAAAAAAACAAAAGCAATGTTGTTCTCGCCCTATAGCCATGTGATGACTCCGGCTAGCTCTGGGAGCACTACCTCAAATTACCACAATTCTTGGAGAGAAACTGGAGTTTGTCTCAAAGTTTAAATACCTAGGGGTATAGTTAGACCATAATCTATATTTCACTGAGCATGTCGAGGACCTTGCAAAGAAGTTAAGGCAGAGGCTGGAGCTATTCTTTAGAATTAACCAGTTTATTACTAGAGATGCAAAAGTGCGCCCTGTCCAAACTACTTTTTTTTTTGCTGATCGATTATGCAGATTTCCTTTATAGTCAATGTCCCAAAGCCTGTCTTGTAAAGTTGGATACGCTTTACCACAGGGCCATCTGGTTTATTACTGGTCTCCCCATCTCTATCCATCATTGTTCCTTGTACAAAGCCATAGGGTGGTCCTCTCTTATGTTTAGGCATAATAGAAATTCAGTCCTTTGGACTTATAGAGTCTTCTTGTAGTGGCTTCCACAATATATAATAGACTGTCTCCCAGTAAGTGAGCCAGAAACGTATGCCCTAAGAAGTGCAACCTATATCACATTATGTATCCCCAAGGCATCCTATCTCTATGGCAGAGTGGCCATTCGTTTCCTGTTGCCAAAATTGTGGAACAAAGTAAAAAATAATATTGAAATTAAGCTGCCTCTGCAGTATAAATGCCTTTAAATCTCTATATGCTTGGCATGTGAACCTTGGTATAGGTTATGGTCTAAAAATACCCATAGGTATTTAAACTTTGAGACAAACTCGAGTTTCTCTCCAAGAATTGTGTTAATTTGAGGTAGTGCTCCAGAGCTGGCCAGAGTCATCATACAGCTATGGGGCAAGAACAACATTGCTTTTGTTTTTTTAGCATTTAGAAGAAGTTTTTAATGGAGGAGCTGGTTCTGGGAGTGGTTAAATTCCTCCTGGAGGTCAGCACAAAGAATTGTACCTTCCGATTGTGGTTTGATTAAGAATGAAGAATTAAGCTACCTCAAATTCTGTATCCATGAAGGTTGTATATACCACAATAATGTTGTGTGATGCATATATGTTCCCATGAGAACACTTGGAATGTTTACCCTGTGCCAACCACTTTTCTGTAATTTTAGTTGTATCTCTTCACATGTTTTGTATTCTGCACCTTAACCTATGTATGTACAACTATCTTTGACAATAGCAGGTCCATCTCATAACTGAGCTTGCTCGATGATGATCGCCTGGATAAATAAAGATTTCGATTGATTGATTGATTGTGTGTGAGCCTTGCAATTGCTACCCCAGCCCCTAATCTTAGTCCGAAGCATCAGGGTACTGCCCTCTGTGCGTAGTTGAATTTATGATCACTTGTAACCTTTGGTGACCTTAATTCTGTGAGCATCTTAGGCCTTAAATGTTTTTTCCCTCTAGAAATCCTTGTAGGGTTATTATCTCTTCATGCCTTTCATGGCCGCTACCCCTTACTCACCCTGCTGTCTTTACATACTGCTTATACTGCTGTTCTTATTCCCCTACCCTGTACCATTTAACTGCCCTATTTCATCTTTGATTCCCTTCCCTTCCCACTGCATTCCACTCTTACTGTCTCTTTCCTCTGTCCCCTAACTCTCTTCCCTGCCATAGACTAGCCCTTCAGGGACTCCCTGCCCCTCAGGTGGGAGAAATGTGGATACCGAGCAGTTGTCATTTCCATAGCAGCCACCTGAGACACCTAGACCGGACTCCTTACTAGCGAGGTGCAGCATTGCTGATGTCCAATAGGAACATGAGTGCTTTTCTGCTCTGGCATCGGATTGGCTCCTGCAGTCTGCTCTTGTGTCTCCCTCAATACTAAACTAAAGTCTGATTTTCTGTCTAAAACTTGCACAAAAAAGAGCTGTACTTACTTATTCCTTAACAGTTATGACCTCTATTTTTTCCTGTTTGGAGTGTCAAGAGTTGGGACTCTGTTTGATTATGCTCCTTTCTGAATTTCTGTGGTCGGGCCAGTCTTTAGGCATCAAGGAATACCCAGTTTCTGTTGTCTTATTGTTTTGGTCCTCCTGCTGGTTTGGATGTTCCATTATCCATGGCCTAGTACTTAATACAGACCCCCTTCCTCCATCCCCTGCCAAGGATATGATCTCCACAGGCTCCCTGCCCATAGTCATGGGAAACCTTGGCACCGGGCGGTCAGCGCTGCCTCTACCGCCACCTGAGAACCTAAGCTCAGACTCTCCATTAGCAAAGCACGGCATTAGCAGCCATCCAATTGGAATGTGAGCGCTTCCACGGCGTTGGCTTCTGATTGGTTCCTGCAGTCTGCTTCTGGGTCTGTTCTAAACTAAGCATAAATCTGATTTCCATGCCAAAATTTGCCAAAAGAACTGTAGTTACTTTCTCCTGGACTGTTAAGACCCTTATGCTTCTGTTTAGAGTGTTACATTTAGGGATACTGTGTGATTACACTACTTTTGAAATTCTATGCTAGCATCTGCTTCCTACACGAGCGGCTGATCACTTCTCCCTACTGAAGTTCCTACTAAGCCTCATCTTATGTTCTCCTTAAATATTACAGAAGCACTCTGAACTGATATGACTGATGTAACATTGAATACTTAATTGCATTAATTGCATTAATTGTTCTTTACTTGTGTTATTTGGCTCTATTGTAAATATATCTGTATGCATTGTACCATTTGACCTGGAGCTAACCAGGTCCATCTTGTAAATGAGCTTGCTCAGTGATGTTCACCTGGATAAATAAAGACTTTGATTGATTGATTGATTACAAGTCACGTCTGAAAACTGTGGGCCTCTAGTCCATGGAATATAGAAGACTCCGAGGTGACATATGTTTAACTTATAATGCCTTTAATAATAATACAATTATGGAAACTTTTGGCTTAACTTGAAATCCATCAAAGAGTAATACTAGATCACATCTACTGAAATTAAAAGGAACTCAAAGCAACACAAACAAAAGGAACCAATGGTACTCACAGAGAATAATTAATTTGTGGAATGCATTGCCGAATAGTATAGTGACAAGCACTTCCATGACTTCATTTAAGTTAAATCTAGATTTATATATATGGGAGATATACATTTCAACTTCCACCAATAATGTTAGTGGCAAGTTCACAAAAGGCAGTTCTGCTTATTGAACTCATAAACAACCTATGAACCTATGATCCTATGTTTGGAAAGTGACAGAGAGTACCAAACAGGAGGCCTCTTACTTCAGTAATCAGAGAACAAGGAGACGCCCAGCTTTATTCCCTTGGTCATCGTAGGTTGAATGTGTTTTCAAGAGTCAGTATTTGGCTCACTCCCTTGGGCCATCTGCAGATTGGTCCCTCAAGGAGGTTAGTAATTCCTGCTCCTCTTCAGAATTTGCTAGAGAAGGACTGTTCTCCAATATTCAGATTCAGTCTAATTGGAGGCGAAGAGCTGCCTACATCTTCTTTTTCCATGTAAAGGCCATTCTAATAAATTCTCCTCGAAGAACACATTTAAGAGCACATCAAGTTTTATCAACGTCAGAGATGGATCCTTGGTTGTTTACCATAAAGAGGGTGATAAGAGCTTTAATCCAAGCCAAAACCCATTCCTCTTTAAGGAGTTGAGTATTTAACTTACATATTTATCTTGTTGGGTAGTAGAGGAATAAACACGTGCCAACTATGTGAGGGAATGGTCTGACAATACTCTCGGGGTAGCCCCTCCATTGATAATACCAGGCAACAAGGTTTACTAACTAAAAAGTAGTCCAATTTAGAAAAGATTTTATGAACTGATGAATAAAAGGTAAACACATGATCAGAGGGATATAACACTTGACAAGGGTCACATAAACACCCTGTCTCAATCATCTCATGCAGGGAACACTGTGCTGGGGAGAGCACCAAGACTCTATGCCCAGTTCTATCCAGATCTGTGGTTAAGCTTAAATTCCAGTCTCTGGCCAAAATGATTGAAATGTGGACATAGAGGCTAAGTGGGCTAATAAGTCTGTGAAAGACTCAGGAGAGTCAATATTAGTTCCATATATGCAGCCTAAAAGTACTTCAGTATGGTCTAACACCCCATTCACTAATTCTTGGCGGCCCCAGTGATCCTCTGTAGTCCAGTGAAACTTAATCCCTTTGAAAAGCAATATTGCCATGGTTCTTTGAGTCATGGAATTCCCAACTGCAAATACCTGACCAACCAATTGTCTGCGGAAAAAAAGTCTTTCCACAGAGAGAAGGTGGGTCTCCTCAAGAAAAGCAACTTGACAATGTAACATTTGCAAATGTCTCAAAATCTGGTAGCGCTTTACCCTGGAACGGGGCATCTTTAACATTCCATGTGGTATATTTCATGGCCACCTAATGGAGCTCATGTGGACACCCTTATTAGACCAAACATAGAATGTGGACTGTATAATAATAAATAAACTGTACCTCTGAGTGGCCCCCTTCCCACCAATCCCACCCCTATTTAGCCTCGACCATCCAAAGAGGAAATAACTTGACATAGTAGTGGCATCCAGGACCATTGTCAAATGGAGATAGTAAACACATAATAAAATGCCTCTTATCCCTAAAATCAACAAGAATGGTCGAGCCTGTGTGAATCTCTCCCCAACATCCCAAATGACTCCAAAACCATAACACAGAAATCCACTGTCCCAAAAAATAAGAATATACCCCATCTTCACTCTCAACTCCCCAAACTAACTCAACAGAACAAATACTCTCCCCAGTCCTAATGACTGAACTACCACTCTACTTCAGGCCGCAATGTTATAATGCTACCCGCAGCTTATGTCCCTATCTGCCTCCCCCCACCCAAAAACAAGATACTAATTAAGGTAAAAACATTCAGCAACCTGGGGGGGAGTTAAAGTGTCTGTCAAACAGTTCAGTACATCCTATGACAAAATCCAGGTCATTACAGACTGCATTAAATAGCAGGAAATGTAGCCACACTGAAAATCAAACTTCACAGAGTGTCACATCACTTAAATAAATCAGGATAGATAGACTGGAGGGCAGCATTCGCTTGATCAGCCAATTCTAAGGTGTGCCATAGATCGTCATGAGAAACCTGGAGAGTAGTACGGTATTTGACTTTAAACTTTATTCCAGCAGTGATTAATTTTGAGACGGTCAGAAGTAGAGCAGACCTCTTCTGTTTGTCAGAGAACGGTAGATCCTGAGTGATCCAAAGTCTCTTACCCTCTCACTGAACCTCTTTTACCTCCCTATGTTTCCTCAGTATATGCTGCTTGTTGTAGAAATTTAAGTCAAAATATTAAAGGTCGGGGAAGGGAGCCTGGAGGAGGCATCGGACGAAGCGATCTGTGGGCCATCTCTACAATATAGGTAGAGCCATTTGGAGAGGGTCCAGCCACTTTGTCACATGACTTGAACAAAAAGGATTGAGTCTGAATCCTTCTCTTTTTCTGGCAGTCCTAGTATAATGAGATTATTCCTGCGAGAGCTACCCTCCAGATCTTCCAAATTTTCTTCCATTTTTTAACTATATGTTGCAAAGTCGTTAATTCAGGATCCGTGCAAGTGCACCAATTGTCCAAAGACGAGATTCTGGCCTCGTTATCTCCAGTTCAAATAGCCAGTTGCTCCACCATTGCCTTCATTGTTTTAAAATCAGATGCTAATGTGTTCAGTGTTTCTTGGAAGGGCCCAGGGTTTTATTTAACTCCAAAAATTGATTAGCGTTTTGCTCATAGAAGTGCTAAAACATTGTGAAAATGCATAGCACTTGCCTCACTGTGTTTAACAAACATAACACTTCTAGAAAACCAATAAAAATACTTTCTGTACAGTTAGCATTGTCCCAAGAAAAAAACTGCTAATCAATTATTTAAAACCCTGGGGCCAATTATTTCCAGAAACTTCACTTCTGTCACTGCGGCCTGGGAGCTCACTTGATTAGTTGCTCCAGCAGGGGTAGCCTTGGCCTGCTTAGAGTTCTTGTCCCAAGTCAGGGTTGGTGGCAGGGTATGATTGGGCAAAGGATCTCACATTTCTGCCTCCATCTTTGCAGAACCTCCTGATCCAAGGCGGCGTCTGAAATATTCAGCTCTCATTAATGGCAGAAGAAATTCAGGAAAAACACCAGGTTAGTGAAAATTAAGCTTTTATTCAGGTGGAGATGTGGAAGCTCAGCCAGACACATCCACTCAGGGAGCCATCATGTGACCTTTCACCAAAATGCCGTACTTTGCATGTCTCGGTGTTGAACCCCAGCTGCCATGTTTCTGACCATTTCTGTAGTTTGGTCAGGTCATCCTGCAGCCCTTTCCACCCATCTTTGTCATCTACCACAGCTCACATTTTAATATTGTAAACAAACAGACTGATCTTACTCCAGATTCCATGTAAGATATCTGCTATGAAAATCTCAAACAGCACTGGTCCCAGTACCGATCCCTGTGGCACTCCGCTTATCACATCTCTTAGTGATGACAGCTCTCCCCACTACCACCCTCTGCTGCCTCCCCTTCAGCAAATTGGTGATCCATTTGACCATTTTTGTTCCCTCCCCATATCCACAAGCTTCCCCCACAGCCTCCCATATGGCACCGAATCAAAGGTCTTGCTGAAATCCAAACACAGGACATCCAATGCATGGCCCTTATCCAGTTTCCTGGTCACCCAGTCGTAGAACCCAACCAGGTTGGTCTGGCACAATCTTCCTGAGATAAACCCATGTTGCTGAGCATCCTGGAGTCCATTGTCCTCCAAAAATGCCACCAGCCTCTCCTTCAGGATTGTCTCCATGAGCTTTCCCACAATTAATGTGAGGCTCACTGATCTGTAGTTCCCTGGCTCATCCCTAGGGCCACTTTTGTAAATGGGCACCACCTGGGCCATCCTCCAGTCTTCTGGTACACATCCTGTGTCCAGGAAGGTACTGAACAGGTCAGCCAGTGGTCCCACCAGGATCACTGCCAGTTCTTTTAGCACCCATGGATGAATGCCATCTGGACCCAGTGCCTTGTCCACCCTCAGTACCCTTAACCCCTTCAGACCCCTTGCCTCCATAATCCCTGTATCAGTCACCCCCTCCCCTCTTCTGCCTGCCCCTCTCCTCCCTGAGGTATCTGCCCCCTTTCTCCTTTGTGAACACAGAACAGAAGTACTCATTTAGTGCCTCTGCCTGATCCCTCTCCTCTTCTCTACCCACCCCTTGTCCTTCTTAATCCTCACAATCTGGTCCTTGTTCTTCCACCTCTCTCTAATGTATCTGAAGAAGTCCTTTTCACCATCCTTGAGACCTTGTGTCAGCCTCAGCTCTCTCGAAGCCTTGGGCACTCTGACCAGCCTGCTTACCTCCCTGGACCTCTTCGTATACTCCTCCTTGTCTTCTCCCTCTCCTGATTTCTTGAGTGTCTGAAATACTTTTCTCTTGGCCCTCACCCCTTCCATCACCTCCTGGGTTAACCAACTGGGCTTCTTTGCTCTGCCCTTTTTGCTACATGTCTTTTCACATGTTCCAGTAGCCTCCACCAGCCCTGTTTTAACAATCTTCCACTTTTGATATGCATTCATGTTAAGCTGAATACTCACCAGGTGCCTACCCACAATCTCCCCCATCATTTTAAAGTCTGCCCCCTTGATATCAATCACCCTGGTTCTCATACTCCTTTTTTCCCCTTCCCATATTGAGCGGGAACCACACCGTGTGGGGGTCACTCCCAGCCAGAGTGTCCACCACCTCCAGCTCCCTTACAGCCTCTCCATTTGATAATGCTAGGTCCAGAGTTCTTCCTTCCCTAGCCTTTTCATGGACCAACTGCATCAGGAAGCGGTCCAAAACTGTATCTAATATGACTTGTTCCCTTGCACTCGTGGTGGTTGGGGGTGCTCCAGTCCA
This sequence comes from Neoceratodus forsteri, assembly GCA_016271365.2. Classification (NCBI taxonomy): domain Eukaryota; kingdom Metazoa; phylum Chordata; order Ceratodontiformes; family Ceratodontidae; genus Neoceratodus; species Neoceratodus forsteri. Next base: position 1,500,044,472 of record CM057456.1, read on the forward strand.
CTGCTGGTAGATTGAAGTCCCCCACCACCACTGTGTTCCCCTTCCATCAGAAATTTCTAATCTGATCAGCTAACTCTCTATCCAGGTCTTTCACTTGTGCTGGTGGTCTGTACATTATCCCCATCCTCAGTGTCCTTTTCTTTGAGTCCTGGAACTGCATCCATAGGGCCTCTGTCCTGCCTTCCTCTCCCTCTTCCCTAACGCACCTTATCCCCTCTCACACATAAATTGCCATGCCTCTCTCCCCCCTCTGCCCTATCCTTCCTAAATATCCTATACCCCAAGATAATCATATCCCAGTCCCAGTACTTTGTGGCCCACATTTCCATGATGGCTGCAATATCCACTCTCCCCACTGCCAAGAGCACCTGTAACTTAGCTGATTTGTTACCTAAGCTTCTCGCATTCAGTGAGACCACCCACCACCCTGTCCCCTTCCCTTCCTCTCCTTGCTTCTCCTCCTTCCTATCCCCCCCCAAATCCTTGAATCTTTCCCTGCTTGCTTGGGGTATATGCTCATTTGGCTCCTCTCTTCGGGATCCCTGCCTACCAGCTGTCCACTCGCCACCCCCCCACCTAGTTTAAATACACCTTTGTCACCATATACCCCTCTAACTTCTGCTTTAATACCCCCTTCCCCACTCAAGTGCAGTCTATCCCCCTGCATATAGATCATTATTGTCCCAGGTCCTGCCCCATCCACCCACTACCCCATACCCCTTGGATTGACACCACTCCCCCGGCCATGTATTGAACTCCCCAATCCTCCCTTTCCTCACCTTACTTGCACAAGGTAATGGGAGCACCTCAGAGAAGGCCACTGATTCCTTTATCACCTCACACAGCCTTCCCACACCTCCAAACCTCTCCCTCACTGCCTCCACCATTTCCCCCTTCAGGTCATTTGTCCCCTTATGCACCACTATATGCAATTCCCTCCTACACCTCCTTGCACACTTTAGAATTGACTGCCCTGACCTGTCTGCCAGTAACCTTGGTATGGACTCCACCCAGATGTGACTATGCCATTCCCCCTTGCTGCCCCTTCTGGTCCCCTTCAGTATGGAGTCCCCCAGCACCAATACACCCCTTTTCTTCATTTCTTGCTCTCATCCCCACCCTTCTACCCAGGTTCCCATTTATAGAGTCCCCCATAATAGAAGTTCTACTGTTCGCTCCAGCGGTTCCCTATCCACCCTGACCTACCCCTCCCCATTCACTGCTTGCTATCCTCTACCTCCCCATCTGCCCTGGGCTCTCCCCAACTCTACAATGACCATCTCATCCCCTCCACCAGTACTGCCCCTCTTCCCCTCCTCTTCCCAAGTACCATTCCTTGTGCAATCTCCTCCTGTTTCCTGTTCTGCCCCGTTCTGGAGCCCACCCTCCGTCTCCTCCTCCCCCACCAGTGTTGTCAGTATATCAAATCTATTTCCTACCCCCTCTGTTCTGCTAAGCATTGGCTCCTCTCTCCTGACTTGAGTCCCCCACCTGGTGCTAGACCTAACTTGAGTCCAGCCTCCATCGTTAGGCCTCCTGTCCGGTTTGCTCCCACCCCTCCCCATCCCTTCCCTCGACCCATTGTTCCTCCCATGTGGTCCTCATGTTACTCCCTGGTGAAGGCCCATCTGTCCTAGAATCTGCCCCCTCCTCTCATCCTCTTCAACTCTTTACCAAGCCACAACACCTCATCCTCGAGCCTCCTCAGCTTGTGGCAAATTGGATGTCCTCCCACCCTTCACAATATGTTCATCCCTACCACTGCCCCACAACCTACCAATGGCTAGCACTACCTATTAATGAAACAAAAGATAATACAGTACTATCTATGCTAATTGTACCAGTCTAGTCCCGTACCAACTATACCTGCACAAGGTGGAAGACAATATTTACCAAAGATACCTAAAAATACCTGTAAGTTGTATTACCAATTATACCTACACAGTAGTGATGAAAAAGCACAGTTCTACCTAAAATGTAATAGAGTTCTAAAAATACCTATATGCTACAGTACTCACTATACAGAACCAGCACGAAGCATAAAATACTGACTAAACGTACAGTTATATTATGTACAGTACAGTTATATAACACAACATACAGTTCTAAACTACCTATACAATAACATACTACTAGACCTACCATACTACTATACCTGAAACAACTGTCTATTTAGAGAGGAGTTCCCTGAAAGCTACCTAAGAATTACAGTTCTAATACCAGTATTAACTGCTAAATACAGTATTAGCTATGAGTTTTTAATCAGTCCAATCCCTACTTAAAAACACAATACCAACTCCACTTGCAGAGATGTGTAAGATGCTACTGCCTACGATACCTACCATCCATATGTTTCCCAAAACTACAGCTTGAGATGCTACACCTAATTCCTAACACATTATTATCGATAAGTTTTTAACTTTCAGCTCTTTAACCAGAGAGCTACATATCTCTCTATCACTCTCTAACATTACAAAGAACAATCCCCTCAGTTAGGACAAGTTAGTGGATGCACCTAGTGGTGCCTTCCACCAATCCCAATTAAGCACCACCCTAATAAGTGTGGATAAGCCGGGGTGGAGGGATGGGGGAGGGTAGAATTAGGGCCCACTACAGCTCTCGTGAGAGTTAATCAGCCTCTTACTCCACTACTATTGAAAGTAGAGCCCCACCTACTTAGAACTGACCAGAACCTTCCAGAAACAGAGCAACAGACACAAAGAAACTTCCAGAGCCGTAGCTTGCTGCTGCCCCACCCCCAAACTGAGGCAAACTCTCTCAGCTCACATCAATTTAAACACAGAAAGCACAGAATCACCTGAAGGAAGCTGTTACATCCCAAAGAAACTTCTGGAGCTGTAGCTTGCTGCTGCTCCACCCCCAAACTGAGGCAAACTCTCCCAATAATGTAGCTTCTTTCACCATATTGTTTCTCTACAGAATATTAGTGCAGAAGGAGTTTTCTGATAAAACTCAAACATTTACATCTGATTCTTTGCGGTTTTCTTGCTACTAGCTACCCGTTCCATAAACATATTTTCTATATATCTATAGGAGAGATGTGGTTGCACCCCTATAGTTAGGGCTGTACTGGCAGTTCTATCTTGAACCCCAATTTTTGCACTTTTATAATTTTGCAATCGTTCAATAGATTTGCAGAAAAGTTTGCATGCATAGTCTCATAGGGTAGATCTCTGGATGTAAAAAGTTTTGTTCTGTTTGGATGGGTGGATTCTGAGGCCTGGAAAGTGCAAACATGGATTTTTTCACTTTTTTCCCCATTGTTTTGAATGGGATTTTCTTTGAATTTGGCTACCACCCAGACAAATTGGAATTTTGGTCTGCAATTTTCAGGGTAGAAAGCGGCTGGCCTGCAGATAAGTCTTTTGCTTGTTTGGTGAAAAAATATTACTCCATTCCAAAATTGCTGAATTTAGAATTTTTTTAACCTTGTATTTATCCTCCAACTACCTCCTCACTCCACTCTCTCAGACATCCACTAGCTGTACTTCCCCTCTGGTCTTGCCATGGTCTGCCCCTAGAGTACCTGTGGATCAACTAGCCTAGGTACCTGGATAACCCCCAGGCAGGGTGAGGAGGGACCCTTCATGCTTACCTCCCCAGAACCAGCACACTGAGTCACAGATCCTCTGTACAGCAGGGTCTGCCAATACGAGTCTGAGAGACACGTAGGGTGGTGTTGTCACCTAGGACAGACCGAGGTTTTTTTTTTCCCTGTTCCCCCTAGACGTCGGCGTGCAATGGGGCCAATGAGCTAGGAGGTGCACTGAGATGTGTCTCCCACTCCGCCCCCTGCTGACATCTACCCAGTGCCTTTACTGCTACTCCAATTTACCGCACCTACCACCGGGCTCCCCCAGATAGCAGAATTGTGGTGGGAGCCTGCAGAGAAGCCCCCCCCCAAAGAAGGAGAGCAGCCATTGGGTGTTCCATCCTTCTCCTCCCCGGCCAACCCCCAGTGCCCTGGGCTCATTCCCTAACCCGGGTCACAGGCGTGGTACAAGGTGTGACATCCAGTGCCTCAACCCTCAGTGCCACCACGCCGGCTTTGAAATTTTTAAAAACTGGTTCAGAACATGCTCAGTAAGCACTTCAAAATAGTGGTATGAAACTAAAAAAAAAGATACATATTTTTTTACCATATGGGGCCAATTTGCTTTCATAAGGGAAAAGTTATTGTTTTGTATGCTGCCATCTTGTTCCCTGTTTTTCTAAAAATTTCAGTTTTAAAACTCATAAAAATGACAAGCTGGAGGCAGACCAATATATGTATGTTGCTCATCTGGACTCCATTAGGTCTAATCTGCAATAAACTGTTAGACAAATGACTGTGAAATGTGTTTCTTGTTTTATATTTTATGTCCTTTTCGTGACTCGGTTCTGCTTGTTTGGTTTTGAATTTATATGAAACATTTCCTATGAATGAAACAGTCGGTGTCTTTTTGTTGTTTCTCCCTACATATTAAAATGTAATAACTTTTGAACTGATTCATATTTGTTCCACCAAATCAGCAAAAGGCACATCTGTAGACCACCCCCTTTCTACCTTGAAAATATCAGACCAAAATTCCCAACCGTGTCAGCGTTATAGCTCTTCTAAGAAAGAATAAAAACACGACTGTTTCATTCATACAAAATGTTTTCTATGAACATGAAACAAAACAACTGTAAGCAAGTGATGAAAATCCTCAGATTGCCCACCTCCCCGATGGCTGTCCCTGCTATTCATATATGTTCCCTGGTATCTAGTGGCCCCCAATTGCTGTCCCCATCAAAATATATATTTTGCTGGTATCTAGTGGCACCCCCCCTCCATCCACAGCATTCATATATGTTTCCCTGGTGTCTAGTGGCACCCCCTCCATCCACTGCATTCATATATGTTTCCCTGGTGTCTAGTGGCACCCCCACTCTGATCCCAGTCCTCGTAATTCATATAATATTTCCCTGGTGACTAGTGGCACCCCCAATTGTAGTCCTTATGATTAAATATATTTCTCTGGTGTCTAGTGGTGCCCCTAACTCTCCAATCTTTTTTCCCTGATGCCTAATGGCACCCCCACCCTCTGACCACCACCCCATCTAAATGTATTGTTTCCCTGATGTCTAGTGACACCCCCACTTTCTGATACTGTCCTGCCTGCAATAAAGAAAAGGCCACTCTGTCTTTTTTTTAACCTGTAAAAAAGAAAACAGCCCATCACCGATCTGCCCTCCATCCTGAACTCCCACTGAGCACCAACCACCCCCTACTCTCCACACACCCTCACTCACCCGAACAGGTTACAGGATGAAGATCCACTCTCTGATTGAAGACATGTCATACTGGTAGAACCACTGACTGCAATATGAGAAACTAAGGTAAATGTGGTTCAATGTATTCAAAGGGGTTTTCAACTTTGTGGCATAATGTTGCCATTTTGCCATATTTTGAGCTCAAATGTTCAACATGACCTTGTTGGGACCCCACCTCATAAACAATGTTGGTGAAATTATGCAAATCTGGCCAGAAAGATGATTTTGCAGTCCCTTTGCAAAATCACTTTTTGGACTGGATTTGAACATTTTCACCACCCGTGTCCATCAGGTGGGGTCATAAGAAGGCTATGTTGAAATTTTGGGGTCAAAATATGTAAAAATGCCAAAGTTATGCACACATATTGAAATTTTGCTACACTCACTCATAACTTTGGCAATTTTAAATATTTTGACTCAAAATGTTTACCATAACCATGTTTTTACACCACCTCATAACATGACAGCTGTCATTTTTCAAACCCTGACCAAACTGTGTTTTTGCACCTATGGTACACAATGGCATTACAGTGGCGCAGAATCATGTTTTGGTGGGGATTTCAAAATTTTCAATACTGGGTTCATGAGACGAGGTAGTAAGAAGGCTATGCTGACAATTTCATTCCTGTTTTACTACAAATTCAAGCACAGGACCTGGAGGGTCCAATGCTTCCACAGCATCACATAAAGGCCCTGAGCTCCCACAGACAAATGAGGATATAAGTATACTATCTCAAAAAGTAAGGAAATTCTGTGCAAAACCTTCATCAATGTACTAGTTAGGGTTGAAGCAACAAAAATAGAGAAATGTGGCATTAGTGTTTCCAACCCTAACCCCCCACTCCCACTCTGCAGGCAGCAACAGGTGTAGGGTGTGCCTTTGGGCTGTTAACCCTAACACTCAACCCATTCTCATACACTGTACCCATCTCAGCTTATTTACTCATGGAATGGGGTGAGCATTAAGGTTGACAACCCCAAGGCACACCTCATGTCTGTTGCTGCCTACAGGGTGGTGGTGGTGGGGTGTTAGAGTTGGATACCCTAATGCCACATTTCCCTACATTTGTCACTTCAACCCTAACTAGTGCATTAACAAAGTTTTTGTGAAGAATACATATACTGTATTTATTCTGCCAAATGGTGTGGGCAGTGAGAGTGCCCTCTAAAATCGTAACTACTTTTTTATTATCTTCTGACTTTTTCACCTGGCCTACATGAGAGGTAGGGCCAGGGTAATGGTCTTTTTGCACGTCTCCAGGAGAGATGGGAACTCTTCAGCCCCATAGCTCGCTATCAAGAGACTCAACACAGGTGTTGTTAGTGACTATTCTTCCATAAAAAACAAACTGTATGACCACAGATTTTTGGGCTAGTGAAAGTGTCTGGCTTTAGTGGATTTTTTTGGACATGGACTGGGAAGTGAGAGTTCCTAGAGTTGATATCTTTCATTTGGAGTATGGCAATATATATTTTTAAATTAGTTATAATTTTAGGTTGTGTTGTTATTTAATTTGAAACAGAGTTGTATTGTGGGAGGTGTGGGTTTAAATTGTTTATATTCAGTTAAAGGGACTGTTTTAATTAATTGCATAACATGTGTCTGGGACAGGGATTTGAAAGGCGCAGCTACTCGGGGGGCTACCTCCGTGACCTACGTCCTTTTGAGCTTCCCCAACTTCCAGCTGTGACCTACAGGAGGTGTAGAGTGTTGGGAATAGCTCGGAGGAAGGGGTGGGGTGGTGATGGTGGTACCCGAGTGGCCGCTGGGGTGTCTGGGATTTGGGTGGTGAGGCCAAGGAGACACCCTGGGACGAAATGGGAACTGGAGAGGGGGTTGCCATGTTTAGTTTCCATACCCAAGGGTTCCACAGTGGACAGTGGGCAGTTAGTGGGGTTCGGCTGCTTCACCTTATCCTACTAGGGTTGTGTTATGCAATGACAGGTCAATGGGGAATAAGACTGCCATAATGGGGGACTTGATATCCTTGGTTGACCTGGTTTGCATCACAAAGACCTGGCTGGATGAAAATGCAGCCCCCATTTTGGAAGTGGCAATTCTGGCCAGGTATTCTGTGATACACAACCTGAGGGAGGATCGCTGGGGTGGGGGGGTAGCCATATGTTTTAAAACCAGCCTGAACTTCACGGTGCTACCTGTAGGTCATACATGATCATTTGAGTGTGTGGCCACCCAGGGAGTGTAGGGGCAGGTTTCAGGGTCCTTGTGCTTTATCGTCCCCCCAGAGTGTTTGAAGATTTTGTTGCTGAGGTTGACGAGCTCATTGACGGTCTGCTGCTGGAGTTTCCCAGGTGTTTAATTCTCGGGGACCTCAATGCCTGGGTGACGGCAGGCTTCTTGGTGTTGGGAATGATTTTTTTAGAAAACATGGGGGCCCTGGGCCTGTCACAAAAAGTAACAACAGCTATGCACTCGGGTGGCCACACATTGGATTTGTTTTTTTTCATTGGGTTTAGAGGTTAATAATCTCAGCGTTGATCCTGTATTTTGGTCAGATCTTAATGCCATGAGGTTCACTCTTGGTGGCATCCCCCTAGATGGTCCTGCCACTGTGGAGATGATCCGGTACTGCCCATTAAGGGGCGTTTCCTCAATTGGACTATCAGCAGTGCTGGACCTATCAAGTGTTGGGTGGCTTGTGTGATTGGAGTGGAGGAAGCGGTGGTAGCCTATAATGGGGCAGTTGCAGCAGCCTTTGATTCCATTGCACCCATTCGTGTCCATCCCTTGTCCGCTTGCCGGGACCTCCCTGGTTTGATGGGGATCTCCAGAGTTTAAAGACTAAGGGGCAGAGGTTAGAGAGATGCTGGAGAAGATCTGGCCTGTCAGAGGACAGGTTGGCCCTGAGGTTGCATTATACCAACTATCAGGGGGCAATCTCTTGTAAGAAGGTGGAATATCTGTCTAGAGAGAGTACTGTGGTGAGGAACAGACCAGCTCAGCTTTTTCACACAGTGAATGGGCTATTAGATCCTGTCTGTCTCTGTGCTGGGGGAGCAGGTTCAAGCACTAGGTGTGAGGAGCTGTCTGTATTCTTTGCCGACAAGGTGTCCTCTATCAGGGATGAGGTCTTCTTGAGCATCTCTTAAAGGGGATGCATGGACTGGCCTGGAGAGTGTCAAAACATTTTTCCTGCCTGGGATGAGTTTGAGCTGGTTGGGGTGGAGGATGTGGTGAAAATAATCCTGAAGCTGTGGCCAACCCAGTGTGAACTGGACCCAGGTCTGACCTGACGGTTGGTTGGTTGTTTGGACCAGGTTGGGCCTGTGATTGCTGGGGTTGTCTGGAGATCCTTGAGGAGTGGGGTCTTCCCAGTGGCCTTGAAAGAGGCCATGGTAAGACCCCTTTTGAAAAAAAACTCCCTGGATCTGGACTGCCTCAGCAATTACAGGCTGGTCTCTAACCTTCCATTTTTAGGGAAGGTTACTGAAAAAGTGGTGGCCATGCAGCTTGAGAGACATCTTGCCTCTTCCTCTACCTATGAGCCTTACTAGTCTGGGTTTCGTGTGGGACCTAGTACAGAGACTGCCCTGGTGAGGGTGCTCAATGATCTCCTGGTAGCGAGGGACAGGAGAGACCGGACCATCTTGGTACTCCTGGACCTCTCTGCAGCATTTGACACCGTGGACCATGAGGTGTTGCTTGATCACCTACGGTATTGGTGTGGCCTGTCTGGTATTGTCATCAACTGGTTCAGGTCATACCAGACAGGTAGAGTGCAGAGGGTGATGATGGAGCTAGCCTCATCCAACTTGAATCCTCTGTACTGTGGTGTACCACAAGGTTCAATATTGTTGCCCTTGCTGTTCACGGTGTACATGCTGCCACTGGGGGACATTATCAGGCAGTATGGGCTGGGTTTTCACTGCTGTGAAGATGACACCCAGCTGTACCTGTCCTGTGTGCCTAATATCTGGGTGTAAGACTCTGCATTTAACAGCTGTCTCAATGAGACCCAGGCTTGGATGACTCAAAACTGGCTTAGGCTCAACCCAGACAAGACAGAGGTACTTGTTGTGGATCCAGTTCATCAGGGCAGAGGGTGCTGTGAGGGATTACCCCTTGACCTTTTGTTGGGGGGTGTTCCCCTTACTCCATCTAATCAGGTGAAGGATTTGGGCATGATTCTCGACAATGGTTTGACACTTGATGCTCAGGTGTCGGCCGTAGTCGGGAGTGGATTTTATCATCTAAGGAACATTGCCCGAATCCAAGCTCTGATCCTGCCAGAGGATCTGACCACACTTGTGCATGCTTTTGTTACTTCCAGGCTGGACTATTGTATTGCCCTGTACCTAGAGTTATCTGGGGGCAACCTCTGCAGGCTGCAGCTGGTGCAGAATGCAGTGGCAAAATTACTGACTGGGGTGAAAAGAAGTGATAATATCACCCCGGTCCTCCGCAGTCTGCACTGGCTGCCTGTCAGGTGGAGGATTGTCTTCAAGGTAGAGCTTCTGACCTACAAATCCCTACACAAAAGGGGACCTGTCTATCTGCAAGATCTTGTCCCCTACCATCTGCCCCAGGCACTCCATTCTGCTGGGGGGGGGCCCTCCTTGGAGTTCCCAGTGTGAGGCTGCGGCATTCCGGAGATAGGACGTTTTCAGTGGCTACGCCCACTCTGTGGAACTCCCTGCCTGATTATCTAAGAGAGGCCCCCTCGGTAGAACCCTTAAGAAAGCATTAAAAACCTATTTCTTCCAGCAGGCTTTTAATGATTGATTGGTTTTAAAGGGATGGATAGAATTTTAGTTTGTGTTTAAGCTGCTGCCTTTATTTACTGTGTTATTGAATTGTGTGTGCAGTGCCCAGAGTCCATGGAAATGGGCACTTTATAAATAAAATATCCATCTATCTACCTATCTGTCTGTCTGTCTGTCTGTCTATCTATCTATCTATCTATCTATCTATCTATCTATCTATCTATCTATCTATCTATCTGTGACACATTATTACATTTTCTTTGATGCCATCAACAATTATATTTTACCCATATCCTTTTATCTGAACATAAAATCTTTTGATTTTGATCTTATGAAAAATGTTATGAAGATACTGGGCTGGATATTCAAAAGGGCTGCGCCATGCGCAATAGGGTTGCACCTGTGCAAGTCCAAAATTGCGCCATTCTGCAATATTCATCAGGAGGCAGTTGCGCCCCTCAAGTCATGCTGAGCAACAGTGCAATGCTAATGAAGGCATGCCCAACTGGAGGGGGAGGAACCATGCATAAACTGCACAGCCCGATATTCAGCCGGGCTTTGTAGAGTTGTGCAGGCACAACCCCCTACCTGTGCCTGCACAACTTTGAGCCAAAAAAAAAAAGGAATAAGTGAGGGCCACCCACAGGTGAGCTGCCACATTGCAGGGCGCAACACAGCAGCTGCCACCTGTGGGTGGCCCCTGTTCCATGTGCTCCCGCAGCCCGATCGCGGACATAATAATAACCCCCATAGCCCGATCGTGGGTAGGACACCTCCCCCACTAGCCCGATCGGTGGGCAGATCTCCCTCCCCCAACTGGCCCGATCGCTGGCATGATGTAAACCTCACCCCCTCGACTGGCCCAATGGACATAATGTAAATGAACCCTCGACTGGCCCAATTGCAGGCAGAACGGAGTTCAGCCCCCAAAAACCAATATCCCTGGTGGTCCAGTGGACACGAACCCATCAGCGGGCATAAGAGTCAAACCCACCCCCAAAGTCCAATTTCCCTGGTGATCTAGTGGCCCCCACCCTCCCACCCACGGAGCCCACCACCCCGCTCCCCGCAGCCAGCGGTAAGCAGCACCCACCGCCTGCTGCCCACCACACACCGACTGACAGCTCGATAGGCTGCATGCCCATTGTTCAGAGAAGAGCCATGGGCATGCAGCTATAGTTAGAGTGTGTCCAGATATGTGAATGAAAAGGAAAATTCATTCACATATCTGACTGCCTTTGTATGGTATGGATGCATGCCCATTGGCTCTTGCTCTGAACCACTGGGCATGCAGCCCTACCGAGCTGTCATTCGGCGGGCGGCGGGCGGCAGGGGTGGGGTGCTGCCTCGCTGGCTGACGGGGGAGCGGGTGGTGGGGTTCCGTGGATGGTGGGTGGGGGCCACTAGATCACCAGGGAAATTGGACTTGAGGGGGTTTGACTTTATGCCCACGATCGGCTTCTCGGTCCACTGGACCACCAGGATATTGGTCTTTGTGGGGATTGAACTCGCCTGCCCGTGAGCAGGCTAGTCATGGGGGTTGAACTCCGCTCTGCCCGTGATCAGGCTAGTCGGGGGTTGAGCCTGTTCCGCCCGCGATTGGGCCAGTCGGGGGTCATTGGCGTTATGCCCGCGATCAGGCCAGTGGGGGTTCATATACGTTATGCCAGCGATCGGGCCAGTCGGGGAGATGTACTCATGGCCACGAATGGGCTGCAGGGGGCGCCGCCCTCGGTCGCTGCTGCCCTGGCAGGGCGCCAGGCGCAAGTCATCTGGGATCGGCCCACCTGCATGCTAATGGCATGCAAATGGGGCCATAATTAGATGCAAATGGACCCCTCATGCCTTGCATAAATTATGGCCCCATTTGCATGTCACCTTTTGAATATCGGAAATTTGAGCATGGCGCAATGGAACTTGTGCCACCGCATCTGAATGCTCCACTCTGACCACTTGCAGTGGCGCAGTTCTACTGCATTACGCACAGTGGTTGTGAAATAGGGGCTGATATTCAAAGGAGTTGCTCCATAGCGCAACTCCATTGAATATCGCACCGACCACACCCCTGCGCAACTTTTTTGAGCAGCGCAAGGGCTTGCGCCACAGAATGGTGCAGTTTGAATATCCAGCCCACTGTATTTAATAAATATCTGGCATAGATGCAATTAAAAATGTGATACATTCATTTTAATGGCTTCTTATCCTTTAGAAATATGTATGGTAATAACATCTATCCATAAAAATCATACTTTGTCTTCGGAAATGAACTGCCATATTTTTCTCCTTGCCTAAATTCTGGATCTGTGCTTCTCTGAATTCCCAGCTGCTTTACACTGGAAATTTTATCTTTAGGTTCTGTTTAAACTCCATTTCATTACAATAGATATTTTTCCAGTATAACACATTATCCCATGACATTTTAACACGGTTTAATCATCAGCATAAATAGCAATCTTATGTTTCTTATCTGCAATTTATCTTGCATTTCTACAATTTATTCCCTTTTTCTTCCCTTTATCATATTTATTGTGCAAATGGTTCAATTACTAGAACAAAACTGAGCAGGTACAGCGGTCATCCTGGTGTTAACCCTCTGTTCAAAACACATTTCTGTAAATGTATTCATAATTAAATGTTCCAGTTTCTCAGGGCAGATTAGGAGTTTATTTATCCAATATAGGGGATGTCCAAATCTTATGTCCAGTGCAATTTTCTATTGTACAACTTTGAACAAAAGCCAGATTACCCATGTGTCCAATTTTCTCAAAGTTACAATAGGACATAACTACTGTAAGTCCAGTTTTCTAAACTCTGATTTAGTTATGTCCAGTTTGCAAATTTCAAATTTAATACACCTGAACACAGTTTTCAGATGCAATGTAATCTGGTCTATTATTTACATCTGCAGTATGTCTATCATTTTTTAACCAGAACTGAATGTACTGTAACTACCATAAAACAGAAATGCTGCAGACATGTCCAACTTTAAAAAACAGTGCCGGCAAGACAAAGCATGGTCTAGACATAATCAGTACAGTCGCCAGTGTTAATGTGACTAGGAGTTGCACCCACTTTATGATTTTTGAAACTCAGGGCCAGATATTCAAAACGTTGCCCTGGGGCTAAATTAGCACCACCCGGCAGGCAAACTTAGCTCAGAGCAAAAAACAAGCTATATTCAAAAGGAATAGCCTGGGATAAACAGCTTCTGAATATAGCATGGGAATGAGGCCGGGCAAATTGGGCTGGGAGTGCAGGGCAGACTTAGCCCTGGAATAAGACAGCTCTTAATATAGCAACCAGGAAGTGCAAACCACAACAGCAACACGGTGCACAGCGACGTGAAGGTAGGTAGAGGTGAAATACGTGGCCAATGTGTGTGCCAGCAAATGCGTGGACCCAGTACTGCTGCAGGCAGCAGCGCAAGTGAAAGTACAGTGTGCAAAGCTGTATAATATTCCCTGAACTGTTTGTATGGCGCTAATACATTTGCATGGGTTTAGCACAGAGCTAAGCCATTTGCCCGGCACTAAGCTTTGCCATATTCAAAAGTGACATGCAAATGAGTCTACTTAGGTAGTCTCTGGGCTAACATCCAGATTAGCATCTCATTATGCTCTGATTTGCATGCAGTTTGCCCAGCGTTACTGCAAGGTCCCACAGCTCCACCTGTAGGTCAGTCAGGAAGAACTGGAGGTGGCCAGGTCTGCCCACAGCTCCATCTGTAGGTCAGTCTGGCAGTGCACGATGGTAGCTGCAGACTACATGTATACAGTACAGCACAGCATTTTGTGCCCCAGGGAACAACACAGCATAAGCACAGGTGGTGGTGATGCTGCATGCAACTTGTTTCACTGTAGGTCATGCTATAGTGCACAGCAGACACTACAGTAGCAAGGGGGCCAGTATCGTGAGGGACATAGCAATGTCTATGGTGTGTAGGGCGGTGATGACCACTGCACTGTACACAGTGACAGGCCCGACTTGCAGGTGTTTACTGACAGTAGACATTATGGTTATGCTGTTGTGTGACCCACAGATGCTGCACCTCTGGCATGGGATGCTCACAGTGACGTATACATGGTTGGCTGTGTGTGCTGTGGTGTTTGTACAGCTATGCAGTATGTGGCTGGGTGGCACCTCTGATTAGACAGGCACACTGGTGTTGGAGCATTCCCAACACTGGCCCATGTGCACAGCATGGCTTGCCCCAGCCATGTGGCCACACCCAGTCTGTGGTGCAGTCTGGCCACTCATACACCCTCTTCTCAATACCCCCATGCCCACAGTGCTGCATGTGTGTGCTGGCAGCCATTGGTGTCCACCGAAGGGTGGTCCGCAGGTGTGTGCTATATGGCTACATTGTCATGGTGTCCACTGGGAGCTGAGTCACCACTTACTGCCTGGCATGGCTGGGACTGGTGGCAGATGATGACATCATTGTGATGCCATCAGTAGGCAGCATGTTTCCTCTTTGTTTGGCACATTCTATGTGTCATACGTATTGGTTAGGGTCATGTAAAGCCGCACAAGAGCTACACTAATGCTGTGCAAAGCCACAATGTCATGCAAAACTGGATTGCCCAGGGTTAAGACTACCTTTTCGGGCAGTAATTAGTACTGCGCAATGTGTCATGCTAAGGCACGCTAAACCACTTTGTGAGGCACTATTCGCTGAATATAGCATTGTGCTGAGATGCCCCCTCAATTTGCCCCCTTGCATACAGTATGCTTTTGCCTAGCGCTAATGCAGTTTGCATGCACTGTTTGGCCTTTTGAATATAGCGGACCCATGCTAATCCCACACTAAACCTGCGCAAACAGTTTGTGCCCAGCGTAAAGTTTTGAATATCTAGCCCCCACACTGCAGAAGTGTGTCCATTTTAAGACTTTTGAAAATACTACCTGTTGTAACTAGGAGTTGCATCCATCTTATGACTTTTGAAAATACCAGATGAAGTGTTTGTTAAAAAAGTTGACATTGTCAATAACATTATACAGTATGTGAACCTCCATTATAGCAAGTACATTGACTTTTCAATCTATAGAGCCTTAAAAGCCTTAATTATTTTCGTATATATCGCTTTCTGTTGTATCATCAAGTGTTTCCTTATAGTATGACAAGTCTTTCTTTGTAACTTCAAGTTTAAGGAGGAAATAGTTGTGTAACACAGCATCATGCAGTTATACAATATGCAAATACATTCTCATATGGTAAAGAGAACCTGCAACATAGGCAGTGTAAGCAAATCAAAGCTTTGTAACCTGCTGTATTTCAGAGTCCATGAAGTTCATAGTTCAAGTCCTTCATTTTATGGTGGTCAGTGACCAGTTACCACAGTTCACTGGCCCGACGATGGGAGGGTTATTCTATATGACTTCACGTTATTATGCATTTCAAGAAACATTAAGAAAGCAGTAAAGAAATGAAAAAAAAACACCTTAATAAAAACAGTAACAACATCAAAAAAACTTTGTCTGTTGTATTTCATAGGACAGTGCTGCATAACTGGAGACCCCGGGGGGGTATTATCCCTTTAGAAACAAACTCTCATCAGAGCCAATACAGCAAGCTCTTACCTGTGGCAGCACAGAGCAATGGCAGGTCACAAAGTGGCAGTGGTGACAACATGCATCCGGTGGTGGTGACAACAGAGCACCCAGTTTTGGAGCGGTGGCAGAGCAGTGGTAGTTTGCCACTCACAAGATGGTGGCGGGGTGAAACTGCACATGTGCAATAGTCATTGCATGTGCAGTTGTACCGGAAATGACCTCGCGAAGAAGTACGCCATAGGGAGGACAGCGCCTATGGCAGCAGCGCTGTGCTGACGTTGCCACATCACTGTAGGAGGACACAGGGTCACATTCAGGAGCTGACCCACTGTTGTCCTTCAGTGATAGCCAAACGTCTGTGGAGCTCCGCCCATGCAGTCATAAAAATGTATGTGATTCTAGTATGCTAGAGCCCTGTCACTAAAGTGAAGTTTTATGCTTTTCCCTCTTTTCCCCTTTGTCCAAGTATCTGTCCCTGTTTAGTCTTTGCTCATTCATAATCCTCCCCATATATGACACCTGCTGAACTCTAACCCACCATTTAATGAGAGTTGATGTGTTGGCAGAAAGCCAATGACATGGGAGTACCTTGATAGCTATGATGCAAAGTACATGACATACCTCCCTGTATTTTTGTTTCTTCAATCTAGGTGAAGCTAAACCCAGTAATAATGTTTCATACTGGAAGGGAACCAGAATGCCCCAAATAACTTCCAGTTCTGTATGTATACAAGATCAATACCCTTGAATCAGGGGGTAACTCAAGAAGATATGGTAGTGAGTACTCCTGTCCTGACTGCCCCTCCATCAAGTGTCTAATGTGTTTTTGTGGAAATGAGCTGTAATGATGGGGATCTGAAAAAAATGTAGTCAGCATTTTCTATCTATATTCTGTCCACCCTGGGGAGGTGGTGACCTTCCACCCTCTCTCCAAGATCTGCTGCCAGTCATGCATCTGCCAGTGGGTGGCCAGAGACTCCTTCCCATTCCTCTTGAACCTGATCTAGGGAGTGACTTCTGACTGTGCAGCAGTTTGTACATGAGTGAAATTGTTCTTCCTTTTTCTTTCAACTGCCCAGTGGAAGCATTCCTCTGATTTGAACATTTCCCTGGTTACATTTGTTCTCCCCCAAAGATGTAATGTCTCGCTTATAAAAAGCTGTAGTGATCACTAATGAATAGATTAAATATTTTTTTAAATTTTTCAAATTATTGGCACCCCCCTCCACCAGGAGGAATTATAAGGATGTAGTAAGGACCTGTTGGTTCCAATGATGAAATCTGGGGTCCAATCTCCTCTGTGGGAAATCCAGTTTGGCCATTATTACTATGAGTGGGCCTTCCCCCTCCTTTTTTTGTGTGATCTGACACAGCTCTTGTAAGACTTTAACTGAGGTTCTCAACCGTGGGTTCCCTAATTGTTGAATGTGTTGGGAGATCCAGTTAATGAATGGTAAAGTGTACAAAGGGTCTGGAAGGTCTTTCCTATTTTCCAGGCTGTATCAGCTAGATGCAATATTCTGTTTTAAAATAGAATTTGAGTGGATTGAGCAGCTAGTTAATAAAACTCAAAATTAGGGTGCCCAGGCCCTTTTCCCTGGGAAGGGACTGTATATTGATTGCCACTCTAATCCAATGGCCCTGCCACAAAAACTTTAATGTGATGCCCTTAAGGTTTTTCCAAAAGGACCTATGAATTATTGTTATCAGAAGGCCCTGGAAGTAAAAGACTACTCTAGGCAGTACATTCATCTTTAGTGTGGTTATTGCACACCCCCATTGATAATGGGAGTAAGGTCCAGACACTTAGATCCTCTGCAGTTTATTTCAGGAGACAGAGATTATTAATTTGGTAGAGTTTGGACAGTTCTGGAGTTATTTTTATAGGAAAACTACTGGCAGCAGTAAAGCTCCAACCGCTGTACAGATTGGGGCTTCATCTCTCCAGTCCACCCCTGCAGGCACTTTCTTTAAAATAATTGTTTTTGTACCTGATCACTCATAAAAACTCATAAATCCATTAGTGTACATGGCAGTTTAAGTATGGCGCTCGCCCATGAGATTTAGGCAAATTCTGTAAAAATATCATGGGGCATCAGAGATATAAACATTGTAAAATCTCCATACACAATGGCATTACTGAGTGAGAGGCAAGGCAGGGTCATCAGTTCACGATGATATGTGCAAGATCCCAGGATGTTCACAAGTGCCATACTTAAAATGCTGGGTGCACCGATGGATTAACAAGCTTTTATGAGCGAACAGGTACAAAAACTATTATTTTAATATGGTGCCTGCAGGGGGGAACGGACAGGTGAAGCCCCAGTCTGCACAGCAGTCTGGGCTTCACCTCTGCTGGGAGAACTCTTTTAACTCCTAAATATTGTATAGTATTTTGGGTGGCCCATTTAAGTAAAAGAATCACTGAAGGGTCCTACAAGAGCTTGCTAAGCTCAGGGTGGATAAGGCAATGGGACCTGATGGCATACATCCCAGGGTACTTAAGGAGCTAAAGGAGGAACTAGCAGAGCCATTAGCAGAATTGTTTAGTGAGTCTCTGAGCACAGGAGAGGTCCCAGAAGACTGGAGAAGGGCTCATGTGATCCCGCTCCACAAGAGTGGTAGCAGGGAGGAGGTGGGGAACTACAGACCGGTCAGTCTTACCTCAGTAGTGGGCAAGATTATGGAGGCACTCTTAAGGAAAGGATAGTGCAACACCTGGAATCCATAGGTGCACAGGATCCAAGACAGCATGGGTTTACAAAGGAAGGTCCTGTCAAACTAATCTCATAGATTTCTTTGACTGGGTAACCAGAGTGGTGGACCAAGGGGAGCAGTTGATGTCGCCTACCTTGACTTCAGCAAAGCTTTGACACTGTTCCACATAGAAGATTGATAAATAAGCTGGGTAGGCTCGGGTGGGTCAGAAGTTGGTCAACTGGGTGGCAAACTGGTTGACGGGCAGAAACAGAGAGTGGTGGTAAATGGTATACAGTCAGAAGAGATGCAAGTCACAAGTGGGGTACCTCAGGAATCAGTCCTGGGGCCAGTCCTCTTCAACATCTTCATTAGTGACCTTGCAGATGGACTAGAGGGTAAGGCTTGTCTGTTTGCAGATGACACCAAGATCTGCAACAGAGTAGATGATCCAGATGGGGTGGGCAGAATGAAA
Source organism: Neoceratodus forsteri (assembly GCA_016271365.2). Lineage (NCBI taxonomy): Eukaryota > Metazoa > Chordata > Ceratodontiformes > Ceratodontidae > Neoceratodus > Neoceratodus forsteri. The sequence goes on from CM057456.1 coordinate 1,500,063,238, forward strand.
AGAGATCTGGAAAAACTAGAAGAATGGTCAGAAGAGTGGCAACTGGGATTTACTGCAAAGAAGTGCAAAATCATGCACATAAGGAAGAGAAACCCTGAAGCCACCTATAGGCTGGGTGGGGAGTTGCTAGCAGTCACAAAGGAAGAAAGAGACTTGGGCATCATCATCACTGATGACCTAAAATCATCCAAGCAGACCTCTAAAGCAGTAGGTAAGGCTAGGGGGGTGTTAGGGTGTATTAGTAGGGGTATCACAAGTCGTAAGAGGGAGGTAATAATCCCTCTGTACAAGACACTGGTTAGGCCCCATCTGGAGTACTTCATGCAGTATTGGAGGCCACACCTTCACAAGGACATTAACCAAATTGAGCAGTCCAGAGAAGGGCAACCAAAATGGTGCAGGGACTGCATCAGAAGACATATGAGGACAGATTAACGGAGCTCAATATGTATACCCTTGAGCAAAGGAGGGAGAGAGGTGATATGATCGAGGCATTCAAACACCTTAAGGGCATAAACAAGGTGAAAGAGTCTAACATGTTTAAATATAAGAAAAATAGCAGGACAAGAGGACACAGCATGAGATTAGAGGAGGCCGATTAAGGGGAATGAGGAAATTCTTTTCTCAGAAAGGTGGTGGTGATGCATGGAATGGCTTACCACAAGAAGTGGTGGCTATGAATACAGTGCAGGGCTTCAAACAGGCATGGGATAGGCATAAGGGAGCAATACAAATGACTATGAATAGATAGGCCACTGACAGAGCAAAGGCTGATGGCACATTTATAAGGTAGAAAAAGAAAAGGGCAGACTGGATGGGCCTTGAGGTCCTTATCTGCCGTCACCTTCTATGTTTCTATGTTTCTATGAAGTTTGGTGAATGGTGCCCCCAAACTAGCAATGTCTCTGATTTAGTTTAATTCCTACAGTAACTGGATATCACTCCAAATGTCTCCAGCTCTTGACAGAGGGCTGGAGTAGCAGTCAAGAGATCTCTCAAGAAAAAGGAATAATCCACATTGCGACCTATCTTTTGTTGCAACCTCCACACTTCAGTGCACTGGATCTGTGGGTTTTATCACACGGGTACTGCCAGTGGTTCGATACAGAGAACAAAAAGGAAGGAAGAGAGAGGGCACCCCTGCTGTGTACCGCTTTGTAAGGGGAAGCATGGAGAGCTCATCCCATTAACCATCAAATCTGGGTGTCATAGAGTGTGTCTATGCATTGTGTAAAGTTAGGCCAAAACCCAAAAGAGAGAGTGTGCTGTAGGAAGGTCCCATCCACCCAGTCAAATTCTTTCTCAGCACCTCCATGATGGCAATCTGAAAGCAGGGGCTGCTTTACTGAGATGAAAGCACATTAAGGAAGTGCTGGATATTATAGTGGAGGCTTCATCCCTTAATGAATCCATTTGGATCTGGGTGAACCAGGCCTCTCAGCACAATCTGTAGACTGTGGGCCAGACTTGAGGTAAATAACTTTTAATCAACTAGTAGCCAGGAAATAGGGCAGTACAACTCAAAGACTGTGGGATCATTGCCAGGTTTCAACAATACCAAAATTTGTGCAGTGTGCCAGGTCTTTGGCAGTAAAGCCATCCACCCCTGGAGGTTTCCAATTATTCTGGTCTTTAATCACTCCCTCTACTTCCGCAGATGAGACTGGTTTCTCATGCCCCTCCATAATTCGGTTGGATAATTGAGGTAATTTACCTTGGCAAAATGGGCTTGTATTAGTTGCTCATGGTTCGGTTGCCTTTCTCTAGTATAGCGGGGTTGATTATAGTCAGCAAAGACTGCAGTGATCTTCCCTGGCTGAGTAACCAACTACCCCTGCCCCCCTTTCTCGAAGCTTAAGCACAGTTTTGTTCTCCTGTTGTTTCCTGATCTGCCATGCCATTAATCTGACTGCTCTTTTACCTGACTCATGGAATCATTGCCTAGCAAATATCAATTGCCCCTCTATTTTTTTGTTCCATATAGAGCTGCTGCTTCATTTTGCAGGCCAGCATTTTTGGGAGCAACTCATCATCTATAGTTTTATGTTTAGCTTCTACATCAAACAGTTCCTGTTCCAGGGCTAACCTTATATCTTCTTTTTTCCTTTGTGAGGCATACTGTATTATGTCCCCAATCAGGGAGGCTATATGGCGATCACAGCAGTCTCTCAAGGATGGATCTCCCTTTTTATTATGGTGCAGGTATTCCCCTGTTCTGGTATGCAGTAGTGTTACAAACTCAGGTGAATTGAGGAGTGAATTAAGACTCCAAATTAAATTCTTGAAGAGTGGGCCAATATTCAGCCCTGTTGAGGCAGGGGCATCATCAGATAATGTGATGCATGCTATCACTGCTTCCTGAATGAAATATAACCATTCTGTGGGTTGAAAAATCATATTTATTTTTGAATAAGATTTCTTTGGGGCAGAGCAATATGTGAAATCCCTGTCAAAGGGGGTGTAAAAATCTGTAGGTGTCCTCCATTCCCAGTTCTTTAAGTAGCTTTCTTAAGACCACAGTACCACTGTCGTGGGTTGGCAACCTACAGTATCTCCCTGAACCTTCCTGTCTAACTGGTTATTCATGATCATGTTGAAGTCATCACTCAGGATAAACAAATGCCCAGCAGCAGGAGGTAACTTTAGCAAGACCTTTTTATAAAATGCTACCCTCTCCTGATCTGATTAGGGGGCTTATATATTTAGTAAGGCAAAGGACGTGGCCCTGTATGAGTCTGCTATATGAATGAACTGCCCATTAGCATCTGTTGTGTCAGCTTGCAGGGGAAGACCTCTCCTCAGAAGGATAGTGACTCCTCTACAATGGGGATTTTGCTGGAAGAATGAGTAGCACTCCCCCACCCTGTTTTCATTTTTGGTGTTCAGTTTCAATGAGGTGTGTTTCTTGCAAAAGTCTAATGCAGCCTGTTTTTTCTGCAGTTCTTGCAAAACTCTGGTACATTTCACAGTGTGTGTAATGCTCTTACACTGTAGGTGACAATATTTAACTCAGTGTGACCTGCCATGACTATTTAAGGGGGCTGCACTGGTATAAGACCTATAGAAATCAGGGTCCCTAACTACACATGCAATTGAGTGGATTCAAAAGGCAGATATAACAAAGTGGTTAACCAGCATAAACTTGTAGAACAACATTAACCCAACAACTTCAAGGTGTAGAGATGTGGGCAGCACAGATGTTGGGTGTGCTTCATCACACCAGTTCTTGGATGGGTACCCTTCTATGCCTTCCCCAGGCACCCATAGAACTTGGCTCTCCCTCCTGTCCTTTGATAGCCAGTTCTAAAGTTCCATCATCCTCGATAAGATTAAGTAAGATCCTTGCCCACCCTCTTCCCCCAATTCTAAAGCTTCTGGTGTAAAAGGAAAAAAATATGGGTTTGTCTGGATCCTGGATGCATCCCCTCATGCATTGTGACTCTCTCTCCTAGAAAGACTGGCAATCATGGTAGTGTGTCTGTACTTTCAAAAGAAAAAAAAAGGTATTAGAGACCCAAGTTTGGCCATGGTTTAGCAGATTAAATAAAGTGTTTTGCTCAAGGTGGAGAAAATTGTCCAGTACATTTTCAGTAGCAGTCAACTCTGTGTACACTTTGACTAGCCCCTGTAATCAGGAGGTGAGATATAGCCCAGGGAGCTGAACACCGCCGTTATGGCCAAGGTTTCCACATCAGTACAAGTACTGTATGTGGAGGGACTCAGGCTGATCCATTATAGTGACACCAAACAACCGTCCCAGATATATGTTGTGAAGTGGCATATTCACAGTCCTGTGTCTCCATAACTAGAGGCCTCTATGCCAAGGGGGAGTTGGTGCAGCCAATGTCCGGCCACACCTCCCACGTGGGCACATTTGCAACAGGAGTTGTGAGCTGCTCACCGTGATACCCAGTTTTGCATAGTGTCACGGCAGCCATACCTGGCATGACAATATGCAAAGACTGGCTAGCCTTGTTCTTGGGGGATGTATCTCCCTCTGTTCAGTCCCCCACCACATGCTTCACACTTCTCATTAGGCTCCCTGGTAGATGCTGCCACTTCCTTGTCTCCCCCCATCACCACTCTCATCAGCCATGTGCAATTAAAACAAATGCCACCAAGAGCCAAGTGGAATGGTATGTCATGGTGGCCAAGTACACTGCAGATCCTAGTAAGATTCGCAGTGGGGTGGGGACTCTCCACAGATCCAGACAACCCCTTCACCATCCTGTGAAAAGTAAACAGTAGGACAGTATTGGATACAACCTTTAACAACCCAAATAGTCATAGGTGCAGCTTAGTGACAACCATACCGAAAAATTAAAGGTATCTAGCCTTCCCCAGTTCAGAGGTAGGGAGAAACTATTTTGCAGGTCACCTGCTTTCATAAGGAAATATGCTTCCTCTTCTTCTTTACTATGCTCCTTAGACCAACTAAGCACTGCAACACAGGTCAGTTATTTATGCCACTGGTATGAATGAAAAAGTATAAACATTCAGTCAGTGCAGCATGTGTAAGGAATGAAGGTGCTCTGTAGCAATTGGCTCTCACCCTCTGCCAGTAGACAATACTACCTTGGATCACTAATGCACTCAATCATCCGGGAAAAAAAAAACATCCCAGCTGGCGGCGGTGCTGGTCCCTCAACCATCCTCTCATGGCCTGCGATCAGCTGACAAATCCTTGCTCTATGTTCCAAGATGTTGGATGACTAAAAGCACAGGGGCCTTCCAGTTCTCTGCTCCCAGGCTATGGAATGCTCTTCCACTCAACCTCCGGCTGTCTCAGTCTCACTTCGGATTTAAAAGTGAATATCCTTGTTATCTAGCCTTAGCTGATGCTTGCACATGCTTTGACCCAACCTGAAGCTCCTGAGACTTACCAGTAATGTTCCCCCCTGCTATAATCCAGCTCCAAGACTGTCTCCTCTTCCCCTCCCCATATTTTTCCTTCTCTTTGTAAATAACTTTTTGACTACTAGCTCTCTTCCTTCTCGAACCTTGTTGCTCACCATCCACTGTTGTTTTGCCAGTTACCACCCCTGACCTTCCTTCTTTCAGTCTTTCTTGTTATGTTTGAACATTCCTCACATTTCTCTCTATATAATCTTGCTATCTTATTAACCCTTTCACTCCACAGGTCAGGTCCATGGTTTCTGCATTTATTATATATCTTAATGCCATTATCTGTATAATGCTTGCCATTATTTTTTTGTTGTTTCTACCCATTGTATTTCTGTAGCAGTGCTGTACTGTTCCTCTATTTGTATTATTGTACCCATGTTGCTGTTGTTCAACTGTTCTCTTTTTGTTGTACTCTCCCAGGTTGTGCCTGAAAATAGTCATTTTATGGCTAGTGCACCTACCCGGTTAACAAAAACTAACGAAATAAATAAATAAATAAGCAATACATACAATATAAGTCCAAATCTCACCCAGTTTTTGATGCAGAGGATGCACCAGGAAAAGTGTCATTTCATAGAGGTTGAAAGATTCTGCTCCAGGCTTTATTCAGTTTGTCTGTAATTTCTCAGTCCAGATGGTGAAAGCTCAGCAAGGCAATGCTGTGGGTGTTGTGTTGTGCTGCAGTAGTGCTGAGGCCTTGTTTGATCTCCATATGCTTTTCCTGCAGCTGTTGAATGTCACACTGAGAGGAGCAGACCATCTCTACTAGTTTTGTAAGTTTGGCATTGATATTTCTGAGTTGTGCAAACAGGGTATTTAAAGTTATTGGCTGTGATTCTCAAAGGGGCATTGGGTGTACGTGCTCCACTGTATGTTGGAATGCCATGCAGTGGGGCCTGCGAACCCTCTGATGACATTCACCACAGTAGCGCAACCCTGTGCACACACAATCCTCTGCCTGATCCCGCAGCTATGCACCACAGGGGTGTTCTATCACTCTGTGCCATTTACATAGGTGCAGGGCAGTGGGGAGTGCCTGGCCAGGATCCACAAAAAAAAGCTTGCCATACTTGGGGTGTGCTGCCTGTACTGTCAGCCAACTGGACACCAGCTTGGGCAGACTGCTGTTGGACCCCTGCTATACAGCAGCCCTGTACATGGGGGCCACCTGAGGTGCTGGGGGTTGTCATTGACATTCAGGACTGGGCTGGGGCATGGGGGGGTGTACTCTGCATATGGGTCTGGGGCAGGTGGGACAGATACCAGCGTGTGCCATTCACCTCCCCAGACCCACACCATAGTGCAGTGAATCCAGTGTGGGACACAGGATGGGCATCCAATTGGATACCTGCCTGGGTCCAGTGTGCCACCAACATCTACCCTCTATACACCTGTATGTCGGAGGGCCTGACCATGGACAGGCAGCTGGTGATTGTGAATACTGCTTGTGCATACCTGTCCGCAGGTGCAGTGCAGTGCGGTCACTCTACGTGGTTCTCCAATGTGGGAACAGCAAATTTCAGAAACACGGCCATTGTGAATGTTTCTTCCTCAGGTTCAGGATTTAGTAGTTGGTCTGGAGAGCCACCAGCTGTGGAGAAGGCCATGCTACTAGATCTTGATTGGAACATTTGTTTCTGTGGTTGGTCCTCTGATGCTAAATCTGCCTATCAGCTGCATCCCAAGATCAATGCCCATTGGTATTGAGTCTTTTCATACAGTTTGGGTTGTTGATTTCATAAGATTACTTTAGATTGGCATTGATGGAGCTGCGGAGCTCTGCCAAGCTGCTGCTACATTTTTGATGACATACTGGAAGTTCCATAGTATGACATGTTGATCTACATAAAGCACATCCTACTAGATGTGGCTAAATCAACTTTGATAATAGTGTTTTAATTTTTGTAGCCAGAATACTTGCAATTATGTTTAAACCCACATTTAGATATAAAACAAGTCAATAAAATTCACCTACTGCTGGGTCTGGTTTACATTTTAAGGCAAAAATAAACAATAATTGTATCAGTTCACTCTTTCAGTGTATCCTTGTATCTTCTGTTGTGTAATAGTTTCCATATGTTATAAGAAACATTCTCATAACACGTATTACCATATCTATCTACTCCTTTGCTTATGTTCTATTTCTGTAATACAATCAGCTACTACATTCTAAATTGTGACTGCAAGTTTTTCTTTAATTTCATTATTTTTATTAAACATTATTATTCTGCTTTTACTTGGGCTTATACTGTCCTCATGAGGTAACATGATTGTATGTTGAAGATTCTATATGTTACGTCAAAAATTGTTTTAAAACTTTTTTGTGATGGTATTTAACAGAACAATAAATACTAATTGAACTGCACATAATCCCTTAGGAAACTGTGTCCATAATTTATTTAGCTTTTGTTGACCGGGTAAGTACACTAGACAAGTATTATGCCTATTTTCCGGAACGACCCGGAAGAATACAACATAGGGATACAGAGTGGTACAGAAAAAATACAGATACATCATGACAACACAACAACGCAAGGAAGTACATTGAGTAACATTATCCAAGGTGATACAGAGTAGAGAGGCATGTAGAACACTCCTGACAAACAGTGGTGAAGTTCATAGAATCACCAGTTAATAGGTCATAGACAATTTTAACATATTTTTAACACACAGTCAAGCTATATAGTCCTACACAGTATTAGACCCAGTCAGATGCCCTGGTACGAGATTGAAATTCCGGGGACAAGCATGGTATTACAGGCAGGACCTATGAGAAACACTAAGATCCAGCTGACAGGTGACACTGCACTAGGGAGGCTTGGGGCAATCGCACGCTGAGGCTTGTTTCAGGAAGCCTCATAGGGATTTGCGAAAGCACTGATGGGAGGGGGCAGAGCGAACATACTCAGGAAAGGAGTTCCAAAGTCTAAGAGTACATACAGCAAAGTCCCTCCCCCCATGAGGGTTCGGGTGGGGGGAAATCTTAGCATCCCAGGAACCTGGGACCTGAGCTGGTAGGGGGAGAGGTCAGCAGGTGGTAGAAGCTGAGCCAGCCCTGGAGGAGTGCCAGTTCTAATCACTTTACCCACGAGGCACCCAACCCCAAAGTCCAAGTACTTAGCTGGAGAGAGCCAGCCAAGTTTGTCATACAGCTAACTTGGTGGGTGAGATGGGGGGCAGCCAGGGCAAAACAGCAGATGTTATTATACATCATGTGCCACCGAGTGAGAGGAGTTTTAGAGGTGTGAGTAAATTGGTGCAGACCATAACTGAGGGAGGGAAGGAGTACTCCTCTCGCTAGGGCCAGACGAGCCGCAGGTGTGAGGTTATATTTGGCCCTGTAGGTCAAGCCCAGTTTGCAGTTCACTGCTCTTCAGACATTTAAAATATGACTCCCCAGGTTGAGTTGAGGGTCAAGTGTCACCCCAAGGTATTTGACGGAGTTCACTATTGGGAGGGAAGTTCCGTCCAGACTGGTAATACCCAGCAGGGCTGGCAAGGCTTTGATTTTGGCTGTTGAACCAAATAGCATAGCCTGCATTTTTTTCAGGTTCAGAACTAGTTTATGTTTATTTACCCAGGCCAGGACATTATTAAAATTCTCGGCAAGCACTGGTTGAGAGTCACAATGTCCCGGGAGTGGGCCATTATGACCAGATCATCTGCATATAGGGTGGCACTGCAGTTTGTTATGGCCATTGGAAGTCGGTTAATAAAAAGGGAGAAAAGGAGGGGTCCCAATACCAAACCCTGGGGGCACCAGAGGATACCGGTAAGGGCTCAGAGAGGACTTTGTTGAATCTAGTCCACTGCGTTCTACCATGTAGGTAGCCCGTAAGCCATTTCATGGCATAATAAATGGTACAGATCTTTGAAATATATAGTGTATCATCTTCACTCCTGTACTCCTCATGATCTTTTTAGTGGATCTCATAACATTACAAAAAATATCAGTTACATCCTGTAGATATGTTTTAGGTTCTCACATTTATACAATGACTGTGACAATACTGTTTTGCAAATAAATGCATTTATTTTCATGTGTGACAGGCCTAGACTGGATACAAATTATTTATTTCAATCGTAGATGGGTCTTCAGCATTTATTTTCACTTTAGGCTGGTCACAAAGGATCTCTTGAGCAAAGACTGATGAAATCACAATGGAATCTGCTGCAGTTAAAAACTGAGCAGTGAAATCAAACAGAAAGAATAACATCTTCATTGAAAGACCTGCTCTTGCCAGACAGGCCCTATCATTGTGTAAATGACATACTGTATGCCATGTGCTGGCTAAAAATATCACTTTCTTTTCTGCAGGATTTGGTCTCTGTAGACCTGATTTGTTGATTAGCCACTCGAGAGGTCTTAAAGGTCAAACCCTGCAGATAAAAATAAATGTGATATTTTTAGTCAGCTCATGTTATATCCAATATATTAACTGCATTAAATATCCTCAGAGTAAACCTTACCTTGAGTATGCTTTTCATCCTACAAACTAATAGCTTTGCTGTCATTTGGACCAAAGTCATGGCATTTCCATTTGAGAAACATGTGTTTCTTCCTATTTTGTCTGGTCACGCTATAGGTTTTTATCCCCAGTCCCAGTGATTGTTGTTCTGGGATAAACTCCATGGACAGAATATACCCTACTCATGTTGAGCTATTGTATTGATGACAGCCAGGATTCGTTTTCCTTTTCATTTCTTCCACACGCATTCTCCTCCCTATGGCCTGAGCAAAGCCTCCATCAGCCTCAGCATGCACAGTATGCACCTACAGTAAGAACAAGCTCGCTGGCCCACCTGCAGGAGTTGCTGTGGCACTAGAATCCATTGCCAACCCTCCCTGGCCATGGCACATTGCCTTCTGGCAGCTGCCTACAGTCTGACCTGCTTCCCAGATTGGTGACCTACAGTAAGCTCACTTCCAAACCGAGGTCATCTGCATGACAGTGCAATGTGCTGCTGCTGAACAATTTGGGCAGCCCTTCCTACAGCATTTGGACTTCAAATAATTTTTTATTTAAACTAAACCCTGACTCTTTCTAGGGCCCCTCAGGTAGGTCACTCTTATTTTGCTATTTTTCTGATGTAGTTTTAATCTAATTTATCATTTCCTTTTCCAAGTCTTCTTTTTAATTTTGTTTTAAGTATAAAACCTAAAACTTACATTCAAATGGTAATGATGGAGTTTTAGACTAGGGAATATATTGTGATTTTTTGGTTAAGTCAACAAAATAATCATTTTAATTTTTTAACCATAATATCGATTTTAATTTTTGTATTTAAAAAAGCTACATACACAAAAAATAAAGGATTCATAAATCATGTAGCTGTTTTATATACAAAAAAGACCAATAAGAAATAAATGGATAAAAATCACAAAGATAAATCAGCTATACACAGTGGGTGGGATATTCAGACTGCGCCAGGCTGTGGCGCAAGCCTCGGCGCAGTGCAACTGGGATGTGCCAGGGCGCTGACAGAGTGATATTCAATGGTGCTGTGCCATGACTCAGCTCTGTTGAATATCGCGCTGTGGCCATCCGCAATGTGCACGGTACAGTTGTGCTGCTCCAGCGCAGGTAGCCAGAGAGGGGCAGGGGGATACGCTAGCACAAGTGCAGTTGCGACAGGCACATCACCCACGATATTCAAAAGTGCACATGCAAATGGGGCCATAATGCATGCAAGGTGCAAATGGGGCCATTTGCATGTCATTATAGCCCCATTTGCATGCAGGTGCACCCATTCTCAGCGACTAGCACCTGGCGCCCTGCCAGGCTGGAGCTGTCGGGGACAGATGCCCCCATGTAGGATCTCACCTATTCTGATCCTATCAAAACAATCTTTTCAAAGGGGTTAGGCACTCTAAGAGGCTTAGATTTATACATGTTGTTGATTGTTTAAAATCTGTATTATTTTTCTCAGAAGTAAATTCAATCAGTCACTTATTAGGTCATCTGAGCTTTCTTAAGCCACAAATCCAAACATGTAAACACATATATGGTATATAGACTTTTCAAACTTTTTTAAAGTTATGGATTTTGTTATCATATTTTGAGTTCTTACTATGTAGCAAGAAATGCTACGTATGTATTTGTCTTGATAATAACATTAAAGAACAATACATATGTGATTTCTGGAATTGGGTTTGACACTCAAATTAACTAATTTTTTGAGTAAAAAAAGTATTTGAGCCTCTCTGAAATCTAGTTTACACAATATCAATGGATAGAAATAAGATAAGTGATATATTGTCAATGATCTGTCTTACCACAAGGCATCATGATACTTTGCTAATGAGTACTGTAAGTCCCAGTTGATAACTGAAGGGTTTGTACATCACAGTGGAATACTGAACTAATTCGACAGCAGCATTCATTATGCTAATGACATCACAATAGCCCTGTCATTAGGGACTGGTGAAGTTCATCCACTATTTATTTATTTATTTATTTAGTTTTTATTAACCGGGTTAGGTGCGCTAGCCAAAGCTGACTATTTTCAGGCATGACCCAGGAGAATACATACATAAAATGAGATGAGATTATACAATGCATAGTATATAGTACAGGTACATAGTATATAGTACAGGTAGGTTAGAATACAGATCAAGTCAGACAGTACTCAAGATAATACATATAGCTATGCAGAGATGACAAAAGTGACTTTAGTACATGCAAATAACTGAAACTGGGCTAAACGGCAACTATAAAGACATTTTGTAGCAAAGCTTGTTTAGAAGTGCAGCAGTGTCTTGGGTGAAATAGGGTGGTTAGCTGTGAGGCATTAAGTGGGATCAAAGCATGTGCAGGGGTCCCGGGATAGGTGGTGATATAGTTCTTTTTTGAAGATTGGGTGGGAGTTAGCCTGCCTCAGGGCAGGAGGGATGGACTTCCAGGTGGCTGGGGTGGTGCAGCGAAATGCTCCAGAGCTTTTTGAAGTAAGACACCTGGGTATGGTGAGTAGAAATTTGTTTGCCGAGCGTAGTCCATGGGCAGGTGTCTGTGGTACAAGTAGAGCTGCAAGGGAGGAGGGGGTTTGGTTACAGATTACAGAGTCTGTGAGGGTCCATAGGGAGTATAGTCAGTAGGCGGTTGGGGAGAGCCAGCCTAGGTCCCTATACGGTGTGCAGTGGTGCTTGAGGCAATGGGAAGAGGAGGCATACCGACATATGTTGTTATACGCGACATCCCATTTATGGAGAGCAGTCTTATGGGCATTAACAAAAGTGGAGACACCATATTTCAGCGCTGGAAGCAGAATACCCTTGGCAATTGCCAATTTGGTGGATGGTGTTAGCAGGTGACAAGTCTTATAGGCGATTCCAAGTTTGGCATTTTTTGCTTTACAGGTTGACTGGATGTGCATACTGAAATCAAGGGATTTATCAAGGAGGACTCCCAGGCATTTGAAGGATTTGACACAGTCGATGAGAGACTCCCCAGAGTCATGGACTAGGAGGGGTTCCTTACAGGCTCTGAGTTTGGCTTGCATAGTCTTCATGGCGAAGTAAAAACAAATGTGCATTTTTCACATAGTCATTGCTGTGAAGTGAAGTGGTTGGACTTCATATAGTGTAACCTTTCTGGGAATTTGTGCTGGGTAAGTCCAGTATACATTGTAAAGCGTATGGCCACATGGTATACAGTGCTGCAGGATGTCCCCATGACGATATACTGTAGCTGGAGAGTGAGAACATATGGGATGGGTCTCTGAATACTGAAATTTATCAGTTTTATTAGGTAGAAAAAAATAATAGTGCAGAAATCATTGCTCACTTTGAGTGCTGAAACTTTGCCAAAGGGTTTATAAAGCTTTTCCTTAGGAAGAAAACATTTTCATCATATATTCTGAGAGGTTTAACTCTGCTTATTTTTGCAGTACAACACAGTGCACCTGAGTTAAATCTGTTTGGGAGAATCCCAGCTTCAGTGTTGTGTTACTTAATGTTTAAAAATTTTCATGTTTTTAGTAGTGCATCTTTTTGTTTTAAATGTCAGGACTAAGTGGCTATAGAGTCTGAGTGGCAAGTGAATACTATATCTGGGATTTTGGAAATGTATTGAATTTGTTATTTAAAATGAAATATTTTATAAACAATATTGGGGTGTGACTCTGCAAAACAACAGTCACTTATTTGGGGCTGTGAAACCACAGTCTGGTTGTGTTTCTCAGTGCTTAGGCAACACACATTTTTTAAAGTAAGAAACATTATAAAAAAAATGTAGGATGTACTGGAGAACAATCAATTATTTGTGTAGGGCTGAGAAACACTGACATTGATACTGTGGACAAACATAGTCTGTCCAGGATTCCCCACAAAAAAAAAGAGAGAGCATCCACAAATCACACAACCAGAGAAAGTATTTGAGGAGCCAGAACCCCACCACCACTACTACCACAGCAAGTCCCCAGTGCCCATCCAGAACCTTTGTGTAGGAATATTTTATTATTGCTCTATCACCTGAGTCAGCTTCCAGTTGTTTATGAGATTAATTAATATAATATTAACTATAATATATTATTTAATATGAAAGTATTGCAAGCTACTTTGTTCACATTTCTTTTACATTTTTTGTGTTTGCTAATTCTGTGCTGCTTTCATGAGGAGACACCAAAGCAGGCATACCTTAAATTTTTCAGAGGATTTCCTCTCTAGTGGCAAAGTGTAAATGTACGTGACCATCCCTGTTTATCATCACCCAATTTTGAAAACCAGCATAACAGAGCTGGAGTCCAATTGATCATGTTCCAGACCTCTGGTAGATAAGTAGTGAATACAAACTGCAGGCAATGTTATCAATGACCTCCATGTTCCAAGCACATCCGTAGTACAAATGTGGCCCTTACAGCACTTCCAGGGGCAGGGCAGATACATTCCAGAAGGTGAAGGATCATGTGATTTCAATTTGTGGAGGTCTATAATGCAAAAGTCCTATTGTGCTGCTGAGAGGTTATAGAGTTCTGTACCGGTCCAAAATGTTCACCTTTAGTGGTACAGCATGAATATATTTGATTGTCCACCATATAATCATGGCCCCAGTTCCAAAAAGCAACAAAACAGTACCGGAGTCCTATTTTAGTCCATGATTCCTAGTTGAAGTATTCAGGCTCATGTCACATATTTAGTCACTCTAATTGTATTTCATGGTGTCCAAGTCGCACTATCATTTATGTCACTCTTAAATTTAATAAAAAATATAAATAGAAAATAATGTAATTAAATATTAACAACTAACACAAATATTATTAGTAGGCATTTGATTTCACTTTTAATTATCTTGCACTGTCTCAAGGATTTCAACTCTAATGGCGCGAAACAAATGCTCCTGACCATTCCTATTAAGCATCTTCCCTGTTAGGAAAGCCAAGAAAATGGAATCAGAGTCCTATTTCAGTCCATTCTTCCAAGCTGAAATATTTCCATTTCTATAACATGTTTAGTCACAGTCACTAGCTTTCACAGAAGCAAATGATCACTTATTTATTTATTTATTTATTTTTATTTTTATTAGAATAATCAGTTTTACAACCTTTGAGTCAGAGACTCATTTACAAAGGTACCTCGTCGCAGGGAGGGTGGACAACAAGTAAGTGACATTTAGACAGAGGTTACATACAGGTGAGATATAGGCATCGTTAAACAAACACAGCTGTTATAGTTATCCATGAAGAGTCATACTCAGATCTAGAAACCAGTGCTTCTTATATCATGCTCATGATTCATTAATAAGATTCAATACAAAAAAACTAATAAAATATAAATAAATAATAAAAACTTTCTTGTCAGACATATACTTTTGCTTTTATTTGTCTTGTGCCAGTCCAAGAATTTCTCCTGTAGTACCACAACACAAATGTACTTGGCCATCCATATTGATCACAGTACCAGTTCAAAAACATGCAAAACTGAACCAGAGTCCTCAAATACAGTGAATGAAAACATCAATGTTATCCATAATAAGCAACTCTGACTGGTTAAGAACATGAAGACTAATAAGCAAATAATGTTTCCAATTTGTTTTAATAGTAATAAAAAGTCATTAATAAAAAATAATATGTAATATTCATTTACATTATACAAATTATGGGCCCTGGGCATTATTACCATTTTGCCCTATGTGTCATTATACATGACACATAGGACTATGATATGTACATCCTATGTCTCCTTTGGATCTCTGCTGTTGTACTAACACCCATCCACTGTCACTTGTCCCTCTAAATCCCCAACCATGCTTATACAGTACTCATGCACTGCATGATCAGTTGGGGCTGGGGTATGGAGGGTACATGTCAGTGGCTGGATTGTCAGAGAGCAGCATTCAGGATGTAGTTTGCAGTCTGACAGCTCAGTGATGGGGAAGTTTGTTATGCCAGCCAGAGGGCTGCTGTAACAGATGTGCTTCCCCTGACAACTATCCAGAGAACATGCTGTTGCCCTACAGCAACTGACCCCAGTCCTTATTCTTGCTGCAGAGAGATGAGGAGATGAGGAGATGATGATGGCTGTGGAGCACATTGTAAAAAATAGATACAGTATGGTAACTATGCAGAAGGGTCCGCAGTAGAGATGTGAGAACCACAAAAGGTTCTAATAAGCCATAAAAGATTATTCGCTCATAGATCCCCAATCTGGTTGAATGGTCTCAGTAGGGACATTTCCTTGGAACCCAAGCTTGGTCCTTTCAAATCCAAGCTCTGTCTGCTACTGTCAGCCTCAAGCTCCTGTGATTGTCTCCCTTAATCTGCTCTCCCTACCTGAATCTAATCTCTCGTTGTAATCCCTAACAATTTAGCACTTCTGTTATTAAGCCCTTTCCTCCCCTCCCCCTTCCCTCCTCCCTCTCATACTCACCTCTCCTCCCAAGTTCCTCTCCTGCTATACTCTGTGTGTCCTGACAATGCCTCTGGCTGATATTGACCTAAGTGTATGCATTATCATGTTCTTGTATCTGACTGATTACCATGTGTCTTGTCTTTTTTTAATGAATTGCCCTGTTTATATTGTTTATCTGCTGACGTGGAACCTTTATAAAAGAGCTCTTAGCTCAAAGATATTTGTAATCCTAGACACAAATAAATAAAAAAGAATACAAGGTTCTGATCTTTATCCAATCTGTATCAATCTGTCACAAACCCACTTAGCAGGTCAGCCCTCTACTCCCAAAGTGCCAACCTCTGAGCATAGTATTGTGAACAGTTAATAGAAACAGGGTAACCCTCCTGTCTGTTTTGTGGGTTTGAATCAACCTTCAGTCTCAAGTCTTGGAGGGATTCAAACTGTGAACCTCTTGTTAGCGTACCCAATGTGCAGGCTCAGATAATTCTGCTCTTTGAGGGGGCAGATATGTTTCGCCTACGGGCACCTAACCAGGGGTACAAAATGAACCCTTAAAACTCTGTTAAAGACCTCAGATAACTGTTATTTTTTCCCAGTTTGGTAAAACCATATAAGCTCATGCACAGTGTTGTCACACTCTTAACCCTCCACGCATCACAGGCAAAAACAGAAGGACTTGGAAGACACAAATAGTCTATTTAAAAATGAGATGTTTACTTAAAATTAGATAAAAATGTAAAGGTAAAACACAGAACCATATATCACAAAACATACAAATCACTTAAAAGAATAAGGTTTTAAAAAGTGCAGATTCCTACCACTAATGCACTTAGACTTGTCTGTGCTAAGATATTCTGATCTCACAGTGCTGTAGATGTTTCTTTTTCAGAGTCCAAACATTTGTGTGTGTGTGTCATCCCACAGGCTGTCAGCATCTCTCATGAGAGACATTCTGTCTAAATTATTGGAAACGATTGTGAGTGGTCAGCTAAGGGCGTACATTGAATCCAGGAGTCTGTTAAACCCAGTGTAGTCTGGATTCAGAGCAAAGCATAGCACCATAACTGCCCTAGCAAAAGTGACTAATGATTGGCTCCTTGACCTTGACAATAGGAATTTTGTCTGTGCCATTTTTTTTGATCTAAGTAAGGCCTTCGACACAGTCGACCATAGCCTGCTTCTTTCTCCTATGTAACCTAGGTCTGGATCCTAACTCTATGTGCTGGTTTGCCGACTACCTCGCAGGTCGGAAACAGCAGGTTAAAGCTGAAGGTGATCTTTCACCACTTAAACCCCTACAGAGAGGTGTGCCTCAGGGGTCTATCCTTGGTCCCCTGTTGTTTGTGGTTTACATTAACAACATCGATGACAACATCAATAAGGCCAATATCCGCTTGTTCACTGATGACACAGTACTTTATTTGAGTTATCCTATGCCGGAAGCAGCCTGTGAAGACCTCCAAGCCCAATTTAACCTATTGCAATACCAACTCATAAGCAAAAAGCTTCTGCTTAATGAAAAGAAAACAAAAGCAATGCTCTTTTCCCCTTCCTCCTATGTGGTGAACTCCGCTTGGGTTGGGGCTATCCCTCAGATTACCACAGTACTTGGAGAAAATCTAGAGTATGTGCCAACATTCAAATATCTGGGTGTATGGCTCAATCACAAACTCTCCCTCTCTGAACATCTAGAAGAACTACAGAAGAAACTAAGACAAAGATTAGGAGTATTCTACAGAATTAACCACTTCTTTACTAGGTATGCCAAGCAGCAGCTGGTTCAAGCCACGTTCCTTTCATTAATAGATTATGCAGACCTTCTCTATAGCCATTGTACTGACTCTGCCCTGGCTAAGTTGGACACCCTATACCACAGAGCAATCATGTTCATAATGGGCCTTCCACTTTCCACACACCATTGCTCCTTGTACACTGCGGTGGGCTGGAGTTCCCTTCATTATAGGAGAAATAGAAATGCCGCTCTATGGGCTTTCAGAGCGGTAACCAACAAGCTCCCCCTATACTTCTCTGATTGTATTCCTCTGAGTGTGATAGGTACCTATGCTCTAAGAAGCTATTCCCTAATTGCCTTGCAATTACCTAAGGTCAAATCTTGTTTTGGCAGAGCTGCCATAAGTTTCTCATTGCCTTCCTTGTAGAACAATATGCAAAAAAACTTGAAGCTGAGCTGGCCTGTTAACCTGAATATTTTCAAGTCACTCTATGACTGCTCCATTAAGGAATCCTGCAAATGTTTCCCACAACGCTAGCTCACCTATTTTCCAGTTTCCCTCCTGCCCATCCTGCCTCCCGCCCTGCCTCTGCCCCTGCCTCTCTCTCTCCCTACCAAAATACCAGCTTCTCTGCCTCTCTTTAGCCATGGCCAACTTCCACCTCCTTCCCTGAAGTATGTCAGTTAACTATTCCAACACCATTGTTTCTTCCTAAACTGGTATCCCTCTTCTTGTCTTTCTCTCTCCTTTTAAGTGAACATTCCGTATGTACCTAGTTATGAGTCTATCTGTTGTAAAGGCCCTCTCACTCAAATGTTGATGTACATATGTATATTTTTCTTCTTTGTATAATATTGCATTATGTTTTACCATGTTACGTACTATGATTTTTGTATGACCAGGTCCATCTTGCGAATGAGCCCTGCTCAATGGTGCCCGCCTGGATAAATAAAGATTTTGATTGATTGATTGATTATCCAAACCTTATCAGAACTTTCAGAACATTTTAGTTGAAAGTACAAAATTTGTTTTAACCATAATTGTCCACAATTAAGCTATTGTCAGTGAAGGGAAAGGAATCTAAGAACACCTCTAGACTCTTTCTGTGTCTTTCTACCACCACCTTCAGCCTTCTTATTAGATAGAGACTTGCTGGGGGGCAGGGGTATTAAGCTCCAATATCAATGTCATATCCATTATCAGAACCTTGTTAGAACCTGAATAAAAGGTTCTAATAAAGTAATTTCACAGAAAATGGCTTAGGTTCTTGGTAGTTTTTAATGTATCTGAACCGTTTCTTCCATCCCTCATTCACAACAGTCCTTATGCAGACTTCCATATCCTATAAGCCCCTTGTCTGCAGAGCTGGGATTTTCAACTATGGGACTGGTTGCAGCTTCCAACTGGAAGCCAGAGTCAGGCCCAGGTATATCCCCTTGGGTGTCCCCTCCCCTTCTGTGGAACTTTGTGCCTGCAAATTGGGCCAGTCAGGGTTAGAAAACCCTGGCCCTGCATTTTATTTTGGGGCTGTGTACATGGCACATACTTTCACAGCTTGGTTGGTACACACCTGTTTTGGTGTGTGGACCAAACCTGATAATGCATAGAGCCCAGCATATGCATATTAATTTGTTTGACATTTTGGTTTATTGTTCTGGGCTGTTTGTATTTCTTTTTGAAAATTGCCCAGAACTGTAAGGGATAGGGTGCTATATAAATTGATTTGCCTTGCTCATCTATGTAACAGGTACACTTTACAGTACTGTGTATGGTTAAGAGTTGTTGGGAATACATTTCAATGCTCTCCCAAATGCTGTTGTATCCTAGTAGTGATTTAGCGACTGTGGTTCAATGACATCTTTTTTTACCACAGTAGCCACACCACAGAGCAAAGTATATGCCAGCAGTCTCCCCTCCCAATAAACCATCCATGTGTCACACAAAACATGTCTGATTGCTTTAAAAAATAGCCCATCCCACACCCAGCTGCTTAGTACCCACCCAGTTCCCAAAATGGTGCTTCACGATTTAATTAAAATTGTAAATACATTTCCTTTGAAGAAATAACAAGCATCAGGCAAAGATCCTCACTTACTAGGTGCTTTCATTAAAATCAGTTTAATGCTTATTTAAATGGAATTGTTTAGTGAGGATTGTTGTCTGGCAAAGGATGCATATTTATTCATTTATTGCAGAAGTTTTATCAGAAAAGACATATTGATCTAGTAATAGCTCATTTCCACATGCACCTTTGGGGAAGAGAGGAGAGGGAGAACCTGAGCAAAAACAATGAGGTTTAAAAAAATACAAATTGTACAAAGGAAACTTATACAATTTTACGCAGTTTAAGATGTGCTATTGCAGGCAATGGGTGGGTACATACTAAGCAGCTGAGTATGGGGTGAATTATTTTCTAATGTTTAAAAAACATGATGCTGCTTTAGGGTCAAAAACATTTCTTAAAACAAATGTCTCAAACACCGTATACTATACAAAATAATAGATGGGTAACCATGTACACACAAGGCATGTGTTCCCATCTTGGGTTTGTGTTGACATTATGGACCTCTCAAGCTATGCTGTCGAGATTTATAGTGTCATCAGAAACCTTTGGTTGGAACATAGCCCTGTTATGCATGGTTTCCCATCTATTATTCTTTATTTTCTTCATGGTTTCAACAGATATAGTTTTTTCATCACAGTTTGAAAGCATACAGATTTGTCTTCAGAATTCTCAACCCATGCTGTGCCAATGCTCAAGGATCCTTTTCCTAAATTCTCCATCCCATCCACATGCATTGACATGACCGGCATTTGTCACGACATGGCTCACTTCACCTTTCCATATGAGCCTAGTCTAATGTGCCTAATGTCAGTCATTCCAGACCACCATTACCACTACCTCTTCCTCCTCTTGCCCCTCTGAACCATATACGTATTCATCTTAATCATGTTTATATTCTAAAAATTATATATATAAATACATTTCTCATTACTAAAGACAATGATATATGCCTCTACCTCTGTGTAATGATTCATTGTAAGCTGCTCTGGACTTTTGATATCCACTGCAATGTTTATTGTTATCTGTTTATTCTGTCACTATTGTAACTTCCCTGACACTGAACCTTTGAAAAAGAGCACCTGTGCTCAAATGTTTTCCTACTAATAATAAAATAAAGAAGAAATAAAGTATCATTATATTGTATATACACACATACATACATACATATATTTATATGTATAAACACACACAACACAAAAGCTATGTTAATGCTCCTTTTAGTGTTGTAGCACAAACCAGAAAAGGTTAGGAAATAAAACCCTGGGTAAAAAAAATCCATGGAGCCCTGGTGACTCTGTGGTGTGCTGTTCCTTGGAGTTTTCACAATCACATGACACAGCCTTGGAGTTATGCAAACTTAGGTACCCTCTGTACAAGTATTGCTGTGTCAGTAGTTTACTTTGTCTGACAAGACAGTGCCAAACATAGGGTAACACCAATACTGCATTAAATTTAAAACCTCTAGGAACAGCACACCACAGGTTCATCAAGTTTCCAAAGACTTTTTTCACTAACTCATTATTTCCCTACAGTTTATGCTTTGTGATTCAATCTGAACAGATACATTAACACAGTTTCTTGTACTTTCATTTCTCACTTTTTGAAAAAGATATACTGAGGTGCCAGCCAGAATACAGTGCAGTAATGTTGCAGTATATGACAAAATGCTGCAAAGTACAACTGTGTAATTCAATGGCAATTAAAACTTTTTCATGCAGTATTTTTGACATGCCGTTTACTGCAAGTGATTATGTTGCATTGTGGCTGGCTCCACTGTATAACAACAGACACCTGTATCTTACTTTATGCAAGGCTTTTCACAAACCAGCAGACTCCTAGGTCAGGAGCATGTATCAGTAGCTTGCTTAGTGTAAGGCTCTGCAGGCCCTGCACAAAGCATCACACCTACTGGGGAGAGGGTAAGACCTCTAGCTTGCTTTGTGCAGGGCCTACAGAGCCTATGTGAAGCACCAGACCCATGGTCATTTAGCATGCTTCCATGCACTGCAGGTCCTATTCAAAGGGAAAGACCCATTGAGCAGGTCTGAAAGCTGGAACTCGGTTGGTAAGTAGGTGATCCCTAAAATTGGGCTTAAAATGTTAAAAAAATATTAAAGGTATAGGTAATAGAAACAACAGTGGAAAACAATTAAGCCCAATGCAGAGTGACATGTAAAGGCTAAAAGTGTAAGGTGATGCCCTTAGACAACAAGAACCCCAAGACTGAGTACTGGATGGTGGGGTAAGACTGACATGTAGTTTATGTGGCCCTGCTTCCTCTACCATCTGCTGCTTGTTAACATGCCTTTGAGTCTGACCCATACTGCTTCCTCTGCTTGTGCCCACATCCTGCTGTGTTTTAGCTCCTTAGGTCCCCTAGAGTTGTTTTTATTGTTGTGATACATATCAGTCTAATTCATTCATTCACATGGTTCTTGCCTTATCTGCTTATTATGAGCCATAGGATTCAATACTACCTGTACATACTTTTTGTGCGCATACAGTATGTTGCACTTAATTCATTATGTGTGTATTATGTCCTATGTTCCCTTTCCCCTGGGTTACCTGAAGGCAGATGAGAGAACGAGTGGGTGTGGGGAAATGAATAAATGAGTGGGCGAGATGAGTCTTTGAGCATGCGGCAGGAGGAGATGAGCTGGTGTCTGGGGGTACCTACTTTTGTAAACCATATACTGTATAAAATACTTAATGGTCAACCATACAATGAACAAGGAATGTGTTTCCATCTCATGGCTGAGATGACATCAGAGCCTCTTGAGCTTTGCTCTTGAGGTCCCTATGATGTCATCTCAACTTCTCAATGGAAAAAAGCCTTGTTGTGTATGGTTGCCTATACTCTATTTTACATATTTACAACAACCTACTGATAATTGTTTATTCATAACTTTGTTGCTGCTACGCACAGCTAAAATCTGTCTCCCATGACTTCCCTAATATTAGCTACAAATTGGTTGTTTACTCAGACATTTCTTATTTCTTTACAGCATTTGTTTTGAAGCCTGTACTCCTCATTTCATACCACTTGTTTTGGCCTTGTTTTTATCCCCGTGACCACAGCTGCCCCATCTACACTTGCTCATGGTAGCCTTGAAGCCCCACCCATGCCTCCTCTGTCACTTACTCTACCTCCTCTTACCTTGTACTTTCCTCTCCAGGGTGGGGTGGTGGGTAGCTGACCAGGTTCCCCTCTCGAACATTTCAGTTCTGGCAGGTAGGTGAGCAGTCAGCTGATTAGATCAGAAAGTGCTGGCAGTGTGTAATCCTGCTTGCTTTGCTGGTATTTTATTTTTCCTCTGTTTGCCTTGCTAGCCCTTTGAGACACAAGGGCAGAGTAAGTGACAGACATGCACATGTAGAGGCATGACAACATTCCATCTGAGCCAGTCAGCATATCCCCTCCCTTTTGTCTGCTCCTTGCCTGAGCCACCTCTGTGGTCACCCACATGGCAATCACACAGCAGTAGCTGGAGCCCTACCTACTCAAAGAGGAGAGTGACATCTGGGACACTCTATCCTCTCCCCCTACTGGTCCCCCAGTGACTTAGGCTAATTGCTAAACCTAGCATGCCAGCATTGTGAGTGGCAGTGCTACTGCTGCACAATTTTACCAGCTGAACGAGTACCAGTTTGATTAAGTTACTTATGATTCTAGCCTTGGCTCATTGGTTTATTTATTTGTGCCCTGTTTTTAAATCATGCAAAGGCTCCAGGACTAGACTTTCAAAAAGGAAGATGAAGATAAATATCTGAGATGGATCCATGTCTGTATTTGCTCCATTGCATTTGATGGCCACACAGATGCATTTGAGATTTTTTTTAATTCATGGACCAGAAAATCAAGGTGCCCCTGCACATTCTCTGTAAGTAATCAGTCACCAGGGTCACTCAGTGATGGACAATTGATCATAGTGCATACTTCAGTGAATGACTACCACAGCAATTTTAAAGTAAAAAAAGAATATAAACTCTTATTTTCAGGGATTCAGCTTTTTAACTTACCAGTCATTTTCACAGGCACATAAAATCCAATGTTTTGTGCCTTAGGCTATAATCTTTATCAAGGGTGTGGTCCTGTTGAGGTGAGTGCTCTTACTGAATCTGAGTCTCTGAATAAAATTAAGTGAAAATATTATGTTTATGGCTTACTAGACATACTGAATGCATTAATATGAATTTTAATTTACAAATAATTTATTAATGTTCGTAATGCAGGGCCACATCCTAGTTCCTAGCCTAAGGAATGAAATGTTGGATTTTATGTGGCAGTAAAACAAACTGGCAGGTTCAAAAGCTGAATTACTGAAAATAAAAGTTTACATTTTTTTTAACCGTAAAGTTGCTGTGGGAGTCATTCACCAAACTTTCTGCACTGTTTTATTCATTCATAATTCTGTATCTATGTTACACAACATGTTCCATTCTGTTCCAAACTTGACTGTCAGTGTAGCCTAGAAGTTAAAGTTATGAGCAACGAATAGGCTTGGTGCATCCAGCAGACCTCGGTTTGTTTCTCACATTCTCCACTTCCATGCTTTGTGACCCTGAGCAAGTCACTTAACCATCCTGTGCTCCCAGGACATACCTGGAAATGACCATTTAGAAACTATTGTAAATGAGTCACTCACTTAATGGTGTATCCACTTCTCACGAATAAAAAAATAAGTTATATTATAAAGTTTTATCCAGATGCCCCATCACTGGTGGACAACAACTAGCATAACAATTCAAATGCAGGCACTGTAATAGGCAACTTTTGAGGCATTAACTGACCTAGAGCAAGATTTTTGAACTCTTGTGAATGCTGCAAGACCCAGATGTGATGTACAGTATATAACAGTGCATGGAACTTGCAGCATTCACATGCCTGCAATCGGGATTTTCTATACTGTGCGGCATTTGCCCGCAAGCTAGACTAACTTTCTTTGGTCTAGCTTGTGGCAGTCCCAATGGTACATTTGTTATAAAGCTTGCTCCAGATATGTAGCACAAGCTGCCATAAATAGTGGAAACTGTCTCAACTGCACCCTGTTGTGCCTGGGTTATGCCTCTATCGTCCCACATACAACTTATACCTTATTCCTGGTCTATTATACTGTGATACTGCAATTGTGTACTAACATGTAGATTTAGGCACCCATCATACAAGCATGAGTGCCAGGAATGTGCTTTGCTGCTAATATATGCTAATGTTTACATCTTTATAGGATTATATCATGCATAATTCATTATACCTCACTATAATGCATTTTCCTAGATTACATTTGTCTTTTATATATATTCCATATAATAAACTACCTAATTACTGATAAGATGACTCTAATAGAACATCAGTAATTACTGTATATACTTTTATACTTATGTTCTCACATAACCATATGTAGTGTGTGTCTTGCACTTAAGTTAGCATGCCACATGTATTTTGGGCATTCAGCATTTCTCTTTGTTCAAACTCATGCTGACAGAGACAAATACTTTGTCTCACATTATACTCTTTAGTAATTATGTCTCCTAAGTAATTATCCAAGGAAGAGTGCCTTGTTTATAATATAGAGCCAACATATTATGTTCCTCATATCCGTAACCATAATGTAATCTGTTACCATGCTGTTATCTATGGTATATAACCTTGTATAAGTCAGCTCCTCACTGAGATTTTATACATTCTTCTGGAGACTGGTGAGAACCCAACTCCCTTTTGATTTTCTCTGTCACATGCTTGGCATGAGTGTAGTAATAAATTATCATTATTATTTATGCTTGTGTGGTTGTTTCTTTGGCTGACACTGTAGACATACAAGAATCTGATTTATTTGCCCCAGAGCTGGTTTCTGAGCCACAGCCCGAGACTGAAAAATTGGGTGCAGTTGTGGTGAAAGGGTTTGGCACACCGTATGATCGACACACTTCCAGAACCTAAGTGCCATGGCACAGGGCTCGTCACAAACCCTGTGCCATGCATTGAAAATCCTACCTCTAATGTTTTGTGCTATTATGTTAGCACTTTGTCAGAGGTTAAGGGGACTATGGACACAAAGGGTTTAAGTACCCTCCAGTTGATCATATATATCAGCATTAAATGAGGATAATCCTCTAACAAACATTTTTCAAAAATATAAACTGCAAGTGCATAAATTTTATATCACATTAAAAACAAACATTTAAAACCATCAAAATGACACAGTTTTCTTAGATATTCACTATTCGGTATAATGGTAGTATGATCACTAATTACCTTTCCTTTTTCAAAAATCTTTGTTTTCAAAACCCTGCTTGTTCATTAAGTTAACTTGTTTTCAACTGTGTGTACTGTAGCACAGAATGGACTTGCATACAACCCAATTAAGACATAACAAACAAACCTGCTGTAGCTGTGCTAGAGATCTCCTACATACAGATGTTGTGAAGTTTTACTTCACCAGTAAAGTTCCGCCAAAGTTGTGAAATTCACTTTTGTGAATAACTTTGCAAACTGCCTACTTTGCCACTTGGCATTGAGTTTTCCTGGGGAAATGGCACTTTTTTGGGCGAAGTCAGGTGAAGCTAATGCAAAGTGAATTTGTGTAACTTCTCCTGAAAAAGTGCCACTTCACCTGCCAAAAACGTTGTGAGGTTGGCACGTTGCACATCTCTAATCCTATGTGTTCTCATTTTACAGTAATTTAGGCATCAGGTAGCCTGAATGGTTAATTAAGTGAGATAGCATGCAAGACCCAATTAATCTGCATGCTACACTTTTAAACTTTTTCAGTGCTCCATCTGTACTTAGGACTAAAACTTAAAGAGTACCTTTCCCAGTCCTTTTGATTTTCATGCATAAATTACCCTTTCTTGCAATGATTCTGGAATTGTATTTCATTACTCTCCTCTGCAGTTAGTTTTTGCATTCTGAGCTGCTAAAAACTGCAGGGTATACCAGAGCTGCTATAGCAAGCCTAGCGTTGCTGTGGACCTAGGGTTGTACTGCTGACATCACTATAGGGCAGAGGAGTGACTCACATTGTGCAGTACAGTACAGTACATGCACAGCAGTTCTGAGAGGGAAAACTACCAGCACTCAATGTACATACTGAGTTTTCCCCCTTTTCCAGACACCCAGTTAGCAATGCATTGCATCAAAATTCGAATGCCTTGTCAGTATGTTTTTAAAAAAAATGACTTGTGTATGAGGCACTCCTCTGCCATATAAGTAATGTGAGCAGTACAGCCCTGGGACCACAGAAACACCAGGCTTACTACAGAAGCTCTGGTACACCCCTGCACACCCTGCAGTTTTTAGCAGCTCAGAATGCAAATACCAACTGCTGAGGACATTAATGAAATGCAATTCCAGAATCAATGCAAGCAGGGTAATTTATTCATGAAAGTCAAAAGGACTGGGAAAGGTGCTCCTTAAATCTCAGCCTCTATCTCTCAACAAAATATTGCTCTTTTTTATAAGATGTATTTCATAACAGTTGAAACTCTGCCTCCTGTTATTGTAGGTTTTATGTCCTGTCTTTCACAAAATGGGGTAATTTATGCATGAAAGTCAAAAGGACTGGGGAAGGTGCTGACAACTCTGTCTTCTCTCAATACCCATGCTTTGTTACAGAGGCAGAATTAAGTCAATTTTACAAAAAAAAGCATACTGACAAAACATTTGGATTTTGGCATAATACACTTCTACCAGGGTGTCTTGTGGAAGGGAAACACAGTATGTACATTGAGTACTGGTTGTTTTCCCTTGCAAAATTGTTGTGACTGCACTGTACTGCAGAGTATGAATCACTCCTCTGCCCTATAGTGATGTCATCAGGAGCCAGCAGCCCAATAGCTGACCAGCAAAGGCAAGTGCAGCAGGGCTCAAAAACAAATCCAAATTATGGAAGGCAGAGTAAACCTTGGCCAAACATAAAAAATGCACACACTCTTTCAGATCTAGTACTATTTATAGAAGGCTAGATATTCTAAGGGGTTGCACCTGGTGCAACTGAGTTGCACCAGCACAACCCCAGAACTGTGCCCTGGAGAAATATTCAAAGGTGGGAATTGTGCAGCGCAATTCTGGATGTGCCGGGGAGCAAATATAATGTATGCAGTACTTCTCCAGGGGACATGCCCATACATATATGGCACATCTTGATATTCAGCCCAGGATGTGTGGCGCATCTGCTGGCACAACCCAGAGATGTGCCACATACCTGGGCTCAAAGTTGAGCCAGTAAAAAATGGCTCAAGTGCCCTCCACCCACAGGTGAGCTGCTGTATTGCAATGTGCAACACAGCAGGCACCAGCCGTGAATGGCTACCCCACCAGAACACCACGCACAAGCACCCACATATGTCCCTGGTAGTCTAGTGGTACCCACCTCCCCCTCCCGTACATCCTATCACCCTATATTTGTAACAGAAATAGCCCTGGTGGTACAGTGGTTCCCCCCTCCCTGCCCATACCTCTGATCACTGAAAACTAATACTCATTAATATCCCTGGTGGTCCAGTGGAACCCCCACCCCTCCCGTAGCACCAATTACCAAAAGGAACTGTAAATCCCATCCATGGTGGTCCAGTGGAACCCTGTCCCTCCCGTAGCACCGATCGCTATGCTACTATGTAAACTAGTGTCCGAAGTAATCCAATGATGCCTCCCACCCCACCACCAACACTGGACCCCAAGCCCACCCAGCCCCCCATCATCAGCGTGTATTATAATAGTTATGGACTGCAAGCCCATTGGTCCACAGTGTGGATCAATGAGCTTGCAGCAACTACTGTAAGCTGTAATCTGGCAGGCAGCCGTAGTGGTATGCGGTCAGGTATGCTGCCTACCAATGATGGGGGGAGCTGGGTGGGCTGGGGAGTCCCATGTTGGTGGGGGGCACCACTCAACCACCATGCATATTACTTTACATATTAACACGGTGATCGGAGCTACAGGAGGGGCGGGGGGTTCCACTGGACCACCAAGGGTGGTATTTACAGTTCTTTTCAATGATCAAACCTATGGGAGGGGTGGGTGGTTCCACTGGACTACCAGGGATGGAATTTACAGTTCTTTTCAGTGATAAGAGCTACAGGAGGGGTGGGGGTTCCACTGGACCACCAGGGATATTAACCAGTATTCATTTTCACTGATCGGAGGTACATAGAAACATAGAAGTTGATGGCAGATAAGGACCACAAGGCCAATCCAGTCTGGACATTTCTTTTTATACCTTATAAATGTGCCATCGGCCTTTGCTCTGTCAATAGCCTATCTATTCATACTCATCTGTATTGCTCCCTTATGCCTAATCCATGCCTGTTTGAAGCCCTGAACTGTATCCATATCCACCACTTCCTGAGGTAGGCCATTCCATGCATCCACCACCCTTTCTGTGAAAAAGAACTTCCTCACGTTACCCCTTAATCGGTCTCTCTCTAATCTCATGCTGTGTCTTCTTGTCCTGCTATTTTTCTTATATTGAAACATGTTAGACTCTTTCACCTTGTTAATGCCCTTAAGATGTTTGAATGTTTTAATCATATCACCTCTCTCCCTACTTTGCTCTAGGGTATACATGTTGAGTTCTGTTACTCTGTCCTCATATGTTTTCCGATGTAGTCCCTGCACCATTTTGGTTGCCATTCTTTGGACTGCCTCAATTTGGTTAATGTCTTTGTGAAGGTGTTCCCTCCAGTACTGCATGCAGTACTCCAGATGGGGCCTAACCAGTGTCTTGTAAAGAGGGATTATTACCTCCCTCTTCTGACTTGTGATACCCTTACTAATACACCTCAACATCCTCCTATCCTTACCTACTGCTTTAGTGGTCTGCTTGGATGATTTCAGGTCATCAGTGATGATGATGCCCAAGCCTTTTTTTTCCTTTGTGACTGCCAGCAACTCCCCGCCCAGCCTATAGGTGGCTTCAGGGTTTCTCTTCCCTATGTGCATGATCTTGCTCTTCTTTGCATTAAACCCCAGTTGCCACTCTTCCAACCATGTTGCCAGTTTATCCAGATCTCTTCTCATTCTGCCCACCTCATCTGGATCATCTACTGTGTTGCACATCTTTGAGTCATCTGAAAACAGACAAACCTTACCCTCCAGTCTATCTGCAACGTTACCAATGAAGATATTGAAGAGGACTGTCCCCAGGACTAATCCCTGAGGTACTCCACTTGTGACTTGCAACTCTTCTGACTATATATCATTTGCGACCACTCTCTGTTTTCTGCCTGTCAACCAGTTTGCCACCCAATTGACCAACTTCTGACCCACCCTGAGCCTACCCAGCTTATTAATCAATCTTCTATGTGGAACAGTATCAAAAGTTTTGCTGAAGTCAAGGTAGGCGACATCAACTGCTCCCCCTTGGTACACCACTCTGGTCACCCAGTCAAAGAAATCTATGAGATTAGTTTGACAGGACCTTCCTTTTATAAACCCATGTTGTCTTGGACCTTGTGCTCCTATGGATATGGGCAGTGGGGGGATGGGAACCACGGGACCACCAGGGCTATTTCTATTAATAATATAAGGTGATTGGGAGGTATGGAAGGGGTGGGTGGTTCCACAGGACCACCAGGGATCTGTAATATTTATTTTTGGTGATAGGTGTGTCTAGATGGGGAGAGGGGCACCACTGTACCACCAGGGCAGATATGCTAGCATATATCATGGTGCTCAGGGTTACAGGTTGAGGTAGGGGTACTACTGTGGTCCCTGGTACAGGAACCACATGTTGTGCAGGGTGCAAGGTGCATTTCACTGGCCAGCCCTGCACAACACAAACAAATGGGGCCATAATGACATGCAAATGCCCCCATTTGCGCCATGCATGCATAATGGCCCCATTTGGATATCCAGGTCTGAATATCTGGATATTTGCACATGACACAGCTACAGCTGTGCTGGAGCACTCCTAGTCCTGGTATTCAGACCCATCTGGGGGGATGCGCCAGCATATTGTATTTGTACAACGTGCATTATTTGATATATTCAGAAGAGATGCACCATGACTCATCTCGTTTGAATATATTTCTTTGTTGCTCCAGTGCATCTCAGTTGTGCTGAGCACCCACTTGTGCCATTATCAGGTGCAATTTTGAATATCAAGCCCAAAGACTATAAGCTGTAACTTTTTGGACCATCAAGAAAGGTGCTCTTTAAATAAATACAGTTTGGTCTATTCTCTTTTTTAAGACTGGTAAACACATCAAGTAGCACAAATGGCTATAAAACCACATCAGTGTACCAGACCCATGTCAGTCAGTATGCCAGGTTTCTAAGCATTGTACATGTACTCAAATAAGAAGCTACACTGCATGATTCAATGGGGTAGCCTGAGAATGACTCCGGTTTTATATAGACTGCATATGTCAACCTGCTATAAACTCATTACAAAAAAAAAAGTCTAAGCCCAAAAGGTAGATCAGGTTGCACTACACACAGGAACACGTGCATCAACATGCAAATCTTTTCTTGTTAGAAACTACATGTCCCATTTTTTTTACAAGTACTGTATCTGTTTTACTGGTTTTGTATTAGTAGGTAATAAAAAGGCAATTTGTAAGCTGTATAGCAATTGATAATATGCCTGAAGAGTGAATTCTATCTCCCTAGGCGTTACTACTGAGTGTCACATTTGGGAGAGGTCTGAAACCAGTAATGGTCTGACTTGTCTTTTTTTTCTTGAGACACAAAGGTAGAAGCCACCCAGCTTTGTCCCCTTGCTCTACATGTTTTAACAAAACTACAAATATCACACTCTCTACTTTTTCTCTTTTCTTGTGGTATTTTCCTTTGTAATAGTTTTCTCCATCCCCCCTCATCTGACTTTTCTCCAGTCCTCCATTTGAATGCCCTGATATGTGACAGTAGCAGCAATTGTGCTTATGTCTTATTAGTTTTCATTCCTTCATAAGAGATGCATAGCAATTATCCTCTAATGACACATTTAAATGCACACCAGATTATTTCCTATCCTTTTACTGCTCCCTTATCGATAGTAAAGAAATGTCTGCAAATTCATTCAAATGCTGGAGACATTTTGTGCCTTTTAGGATGTTATTGTTGATTAGCCAGTGGCAATCCGTGTCTGTGACCTGTACAAAAGTATGAGAAGGAGCAATTGGAGCATGGCTCAATATAACTGGTCCTAAAATTTTTCAATTGCTAACCATCTCAGGATGTCCTTAGTCACCAAAAAATCTACATGAAAACGAATGGCATTTAAAGTGGAGTAAAATGTAGTAAAATGTGAAATCCTGCATCATGGGATGCCGTGTACTCGAAGGGTCTATATCCCTACAGTGTTCTAAAGCTCTCTCAGTGTTTCCTGAAGCTCTCTTAATGCATTTTTTCAGGGGACAGCCCATTTTTCCTTTGGCTAGATCTGTGTACATCAGGATCATGCACTAAGTTCCAATCTACTGCCACCATTTTGGGGAGGTCAGGTCATTTTGCTAAATAATTGAGGAGGATCATGAAAAACATAGGGTCATTGATATGTGGACTATAGATGATAGCAATGATGACTTTAGTCCTGACAAGAAGACCTCTGATGATAATGAACTTTCCCCTGGGATCGGCTAACCATAGACTGCATTATACTGGAGCACTGGCTCCCTTAATATTCCATATTATATATCTGACAGCTATGCTAGGCATCATTTTTATTTCACTTATTTAGTGATAGATTTATGTATTTTTTTTTTATTTATTTGTTAACTGGGTGGGTGCACTGATACCAGGAACAATTTTCTGTCTCAACCCAGGCTATAAAGATGGCACAAGCAAGATAAAAACAACACAAGTACATGAGATACAAGGTGCAGTAAGTTGTTACTAAACATTAGATGATACAAAAACAAAGGGAACTGAAATGAACAGTTGTGTAAAAGTGATATTAGTGCAAGCAGTTATTTTTATTATTGTACACAGAGACATTGTGGCAGTGCAGTGCTTAACATATATTAACATAACTTAAACACATTCTACAATCATTGAGGGACCTCAGGTGTCACAGCAATATGAGGTGAGGGGGAGCAGTTGCTTTGCCTGTGGATGGTGTCATCATATCTTCAAGGGGAGCTATTGCAGGTTATTGTAGTGGTGAGCGAGGTCTTCTGATGGGATTTAAATTGGGGATGTATTCCCTGGGTCTGTAATGGGGCAGATCATTACCCTGATAAATTCTCATGTATTCTGTTGTGGAATGCAGCAGTCATCTGCATTACCATTGGATATATCACAACACCCTCTGGGAAGCGCAAGTAGCTCCGCCCTTTAATCCAGAGACTATATTCTGTGCTAGGAAAAACAGTGGACTCACTTTCTGCTGACACAAATTTACCCCTAGATAAACATATTTGTGAGCTCTAAAAACAGAACAAACTGGGTTTAGAACTAACCCTTTTCCAGCCTCGAAATATTCAATTTCCCCCATCCCTTGATCTGTTATCACAGACTGAGGACATGGCAATGGCCTCTCTATATATATCATGCCCACACCAGGCTCTATGGATGTACACCTTTATGAGACCTTCCTTGGTCCATTTTATTATAATTCTTTTCACCTCGCAACCACGTGTGACCCTTGGCACAGTTTAGAGTTTTGAATCCCCCCATGTCCTCTATGGAAATTCCATGGCTTAGGCTGCTCTTCCCCAATCCACACTGCATAAGATTACAACTATACCAAACAGTTCAACTGAGTAATTATATGATTAGGAATAATTATTCAAACATAAAGCTCTGTATTGAGACTAGCCCCAGTTCCAGAAGCCTGAGCTTCTTATTCAAACAGTCATCAATGATGTATGCGGGAAGTGCCTGTCAGTTCTTATACACAAAATTATAATTATTATTTGTATTTTTTTGCAGCAGCAGCAGCAGGGGATCAGTGATCTAATCCTAGAAGTGTCAGGCACACATAGGGAGAACTTTATCAAGAGGCATCAGTCCTGATTTGCACCTTGTATAAAACACTTAAGCAATAAGACACAATGGAACAATAATTGTACTACTGTAGGTTTGCCACATGTCCAGGGGCGTAGTAAGGCACAAGGCTGCAGGCCAAGTGACTTCAGCCCCTGGGTATGTGATGTGGTAAACTTTGTACAGCAAACATCCCCTGAGTGTGTTATTGATTATATAAAATGGGTTAAAAAAAGGAAAAGAAGAAAATTTGAAACTTTCTGAAGAAATTACTTATAAGCTATAAGAAAAGGTAAACTAGTTCTGCCTGCTTGCTGCTACCACTGTTCTCTATACATTGTACTTCCTGGCTGTGGATTGACAGGTCAAATAGCATGGTAGCCAGAAATAAAGCTGGTTCAGTGTATATGGCTTAAATATATAGTTGTATTTTTTGTTCAGAAACACTCTTAAAATAAACACTAACAAAATATAATTGCAGGAAGAGACATTAGCACTCAGTTATTTGACTTATGATGTTTTATGTGTGAATAGATAAATATCAAAAAACATAATTTCACTCTTTATTACAATGTGTAAGGAATCCTTGTGTTTTGCTAGATTTCATGTTACCAGTTAACAGAACTTGACAGCAGATTGAGCTCATGTGCACTATGTCAGGAACCCTGTCTTGATGGGAACACCGGCACTTTATTGGCTAGGGCTCTTGCAGATGGAAACATGCTGTGGGGCAAAGTCTACTGCCAAACCACTTATTACTTCAGGTTTTCGAAGAGAGTGAGTGGGCTGCGGTAGTAGCAAGGACTGTGATTGCCACACTACTTGTTACTTCCGGTTTCGGAAGAGAGCGAGTGGAGAACAGTAGTAGCAGGGACTGTGATTGCTATTGAAACTACTTAATATATCAGGCAGAACCTGATTGAAGTAGTACCAGGAAAGTTTTCTGTACAGTTGAAGAAGTGAATTGACATGTGGGGAAGTGAGAGATTACATGGCTGACAATTGAATCTGGAGCGTTACTAGTGATGGCAGAAAGTGGAGAGAGAGAGAGAAAATGAGTAGGGAAAAGCACATATAGTGAATAGGCGGGGAGGTGGATTAAAACAAAACAAGCAAATGAATACTTGGTGTGTGAGCAAGAAACTGCACAAGTGCAGGTATGTCTGTAGGAAGTCTAGTTGTTGTATATTGGGAAAAACATAAAAAATGGTAGAGAGAAATACACAGTTTGTGAAAAAAAAATGACTGACATTTAATCCATGAAAATTCCACTGTAACAAATAGATGTGAAACACACTGTGCCCTGGTTGGCAGGGACTCAGTTTTTAACCATTGGTTGTGCTGTCTTAAGGCAATGTCTTAAGGCAATGTCTAGAACCAAGCCTCAGCCAGTCAGGATGCAGGGATTACCTCACTCATTTTCTGTTCAGTTTTCTTTCACCTAATTACTCCCTATGGATTTAGGTACTGGTTCCCTTTGTCTGTCGCTAAAAATGTAAAAGCCATATTTATTAGGTAAGAGGGTATAGCCTTGCTTATAAGTGGTTTTCTTGTATTGTAAAGTATTGATTACGTAACGATTAACCCATGAGGGAGCCATGGGTTATTGAGGAATTAATCCACTGCAGGGGATTGTCACATGAAGCCGCAGGCTGAGTGTTGACAACCACCCAGCCATGAATTAATTCCCCTAGTAACCCATGGCTCTTGAGTGGGTTAATCCACTTATAGCATGGCCATGGAAAATGAGGATTGTGTGGGGGTTACTTGAAAAACTGACTTGCAACATGACTTTCCCTGGCCATGTTATAAAGACAAAGATGCAGAATAAGGCCAGTTTTCCAACTTTGTACTGCAACACGGTGAACTTGAGCTGGTGATGGCTTCTTATCTCAGAGCCCACAAGCACATGAGGAAGTGGTTTACAGGGCTCAGGGATATGGAGGGAGGGTGAGCAGCACTGAGGGAGCCAAAACTGCAGGGTGACCTGGATGCAACAGGAGCAGCAGTTGTGAACGGGAGCCAGAGAGTAAACAGTAAGGAGAGAGGGCACTCCCGGCAATCTCAAATGGAACTCAACCCAGCAATGTGTCATGCACACTGGACACCACAAGCAGATGAAGAGCTGTGCTGAACAAGGGGACACTTACCAGTACTCAGGGCATTTGGCAGGAGCGTGAGCAGCCCAGAAGCAGACAAGGATCTGTAGTACACACTGGGAAGTTATCAGGGCACAGGGCTATGGTGGGAGGGTGAGCATGAGTCAACAATTACCAGTGGCTTTAGATGGAACTATACCCGCTGACATGACATGCACACTGGAGCCCACAGGCACATGAGGCACTCTACAGAACACAAGGACACTTACCAAGACTTAGATATATGGAGACAGGGTGAGCAGCACAAATTCATTCCAGACAAGGAGGTGTAAGAAACACAGGGAGGATTACCAGGACTCGGAGCTACAGAGGCAGGGTAAGCAGGAGTCAGGGACACAAACCTGGAGTTGGGGATTACAGAAGTGCAGTTAGGACAGAAGAACTTTGCTCAGTGATGTGACATGCCCACTGGAGCCCACAAGTACATGAGGAGCTCTACTGAACACCAGGACAGTTACCAGGACTTGGGGATATGGAGGCAGGGTGAGGAGTGCAGATCCACATGAGGAGGTGTAATAAACACCGTGAGGGTTACCAGGACTTGGGGCTACAGACTACAGAGGCAGGGTGAGCAGGAGCCAGGACACAAACCTGGAGTTGCGGATTACAGAATTGCAGGTAGGAGAGCAGACAACACTACTCCAGGGGATCGCAGACACTCTGTCTCAGCTGTGCAGGGAGCAACCTTGGATTACTTGAGTATTAATCCACAGTCACCCGATGACTGCTGATGAATGGGAGCTGGCCATTTTCCCTAGCCATGTTATAATAGGTATTTAACCCTGATTGCACAGTCCTATGAAATAATGTGGCTATCTACAGAGTATGTGCAATACATGCAGACAAGATACTTAACTCACTCTCCTACTGGAGATGAAACAAGTACTGAATGTTCCTTCTTAACTTCCCATCAGCATGTAGCACCCTAGATGCTTGGTACTCAGTTCCAGGAACACATACTGTACCTCACGCTCATCAAAGCAGCCACCAGTACCATGCTGAAAAAGATCAGGAAAGCATTGCACTTCCAGTGTACTCTCCCAGATACTGATAGGATTATTTTCAATCTGTTTTATTTGATAGAAGTCAGTGCTATCACTGACTGGATCCTTGCCGTGGAGAGGATGAATTGTGTACTGCTCATACACATTTTCATTTGTAGTCATCAAGACCTTCTCAGTCATTACTTGCTTGGTTTCTAATACTCCAAACTGAGTGTCAGTATCTCTCATCAGGTCAACATTTAAATCCTCATAGAATACATTTTAATCTTTTAGGTAATATAGAGCCTTTTTAACTCTACATTCACAACATGAAGCCAGATTGTTTTTGCTTTTGTTGTAACGCTATATAGCAAGATGACAGTGTTGTTGTCCTGAGTTATGGACTCAACATTTTCCTGAAATGGGAGTGGCAGGTACATGACAGACTCCTTCAGTGAATTTGTGAGTTCTTTCTTTGGTGTGTTTTTAAGTTCAATGTTAGATTAGTTTGGAATGGTTTCATAGTTTGGATCAGAATCTGCGCAAACAAGTTCAAACAAGCAATCTCTGTGGGTGTCACATCTGTCTCCATGTTGTTCAAAACTGATCTTGGAAGCAGCACATCTGCTTTTATCTTTCCAAAACACTACAAACACATGTCCACAGTTTCATCTAATGCAAAGTCACTCTTAAATAACAAGTATCTCACCAAATTACCCCACTTCTGATTCCACGTGACAATTTGTGTTAGATCTACTTTTACTGTCTGCGAACTATAAAATATCCACTTGTAAGAGACACATATAAATTCAAACTTTTCTCTCTTTGCCAGTTCAAATGTGGCTACTATATCTCAGTTCTAATTTTGTCAATTAACTGCTTGTCAGTTTCACACTGCTGGATATGTACTGTTCATCCCAAACTGAGAATTCATAAGAAGGTACATCAGTTTTTTGCAGTTCACGAATAAAAGCTGCAGCATTGTCCATATGACCTTCTGTCAATAAAAGATCTAGGTATGCAAGTTTACTAACAGCACTCCTGACCCCGTAAATTTTAAAAACAAATCTGTGCATTCTTGTGGTATGTACACAAATCATGCAATATATATTATAGGGGCACAGTAGCACACCTATAGTTAGGGTTGAGCAGGGTGTTTAATGTTAAACCCCTAACATTGTACCTTAAATAGTTTTGCGGTATTTAAAGGAATTGCACAAAATTTTGCATTCACAGTCTAGGGGTCAAGGTCTTTTGATTTAGCAAGTTTTGTGATGGTCAGATGTCCAGATTCTGAGATACAGATAGTGAAAAAAGTAGAAAACTCAGGGGGTTTTGCTGGGGGGGGGGGTGGTTGCCATCACCTACAACCCAGATGGTTTGGAATTTTGTTTTGAAATTTTCAGGGTAGAAGAAGCTTGCACTAGAAAGGTGCCTTGTTTTGCTTTAGTGAAAAAATATTAATCCATTTCCAAGATTATAAGGATTTGGAATTTCAGTGCTGAGCATGCTCAGTAGGTCTTTCATTTATATGTCTGATACAAAAGAAGAATTTGGACTTAGCTTTTATATCACAAAAGAAGATATCTCTTTCATGAGCCACAGTACTTCGTTTATGAGAAGAAATTCTTATTTCATATGGCAGCCTTCTTGTTTTTTATTTAAAAAAAAAATGAAAACCCATAAAAATGTTGCCCTGGGGAAAAAGAGAAAAACAAGCATGCATCTAGCCAAATGTGACACATTTGGCTACATCCTGATGTTTGTTTTTTTTTTAAAGACCTCAAAATATGGTTTTGAGAATTCCCTAAACTTCTAGGCGGAAGGTTTAGCAAGGGGTCTTGATTGTTGTTTTTTGGGTTGAACTACTTCTTTTGTGAGTCTCAAATAAGAGGAATCTCAGATCACAAAAGAAGAGGGTGGGACTTAGTTTTTTCCGAGTTCTTTCATGATCCTGACTTCTTTGTTCATGAGTCACAAAAAACTCACCAAAGAAGAAGGTCAGCTCATGAAAGAAGAGGGTAGGACTTACTTTTTTTCATAGTTCTTTTGTGAGTCATATGAAAGAACCATTGTGCTTTCTTGAGATCTCACAAAAGAACTGTCCATGAGTGGGACTTCCTTGGATTGTGAAGTTGCAGCTGAAGGCATGTTGCCGGCTTCAATTGGAGCAGTGAACCTCTGGTCCCCTGATCTGTCTCTTTCTCTTTCACTTTATCTATCTATCTATCTATCTATCTTGCTATCTATCTATCTAATCTATTATCTTAATATTTCTTAAGTGAACTGAGGAGCCCACCCTGATACCACTTCTTTCTACCACCCTCCCCTCCAGGTTGCGTGCCCCTTCCCAATTTCTTTTTACAGTAATAAGTGGATCAGGGTGCCCTCCCAGGTACCACTTTTCTTGCCTGTCCTCCCCTCCAGTTAATCTGCCACCTTCCATTAACATACAGGGCAGCCCTGGAGTGCCCACCCATGGTGCCACCAAAGATCATCCCAACACTGAGGTGCCTAGCTCCAATGTTGGCTTGTGTCCTCCCAAAATAAAGAAAACCATGCCCCACTGATCTTTTTTTTATTTTCACTATAGCCTAAAAAAACAAAACAATCCATCATCAATCTGTTATCCCCAAACCCCAACTCATGGAACCCAGCTCCTGCAATGTAGATACACTCTCTGATCAAAGACATGTCTTGCTGCTGGAACCGGTGACTGCGATATGAGAAAATAATGTAAAACCAGTTTAATGTATTTCTAAGGGGTTTAAACTTATATTCATAACTTTGTCATTTTTTAGTATTTTTACACCAGATTTTCAACATATCCTTTCTGGGACCCCACTTCATGAGCAAGGGTACTGAAGTTATTGAAATCTGTCCTGAAAGTTGATTTTCTGGTTGCTGTAAGAAAGCATCTTTTTGGTAAGATTTGAAAGTTTTCTCAGCCTTTGATTATGAGGTGGGATCATAAGTAGGCTAGTTTGAAACTTGTGGTAAAGATATTAAAAAACAAAGTTATGAGTGTCATAGAAACATAGGCCCAGATATTCAAAAGAGCTGAGCCATGTACAATAGGGCTGCACCTGCATAAGTCCGAAATTGCACCATTCTGCGATATTCAGCAGGAGGCAGTTGCACCCCCCCAAACCATGCTGAGCAACAGTGCAATGCTAATCAAGGCATGCTCAACTGAAGGGGGAGGAATCATGCATAAACTGCTCAGCCCGATATTCAGCCAGGCTGTGCAGAGTTGTGCAGGCGCAACTCCCTACCTGCACAACTTTAAGCCAAAAAAAAAAAAGGATCAAGTCGAGGGCCACCCACAGGTGAGCTGCCACATTGCAGAGCACAACACAGCAGCTTCCACCTGTGGGTGGCCCTCCAGTTGTTCCCTGTGTTCCCCCTGCAGCCCAATCATGGGCATAATAGTAACCCCCCTGTAGCCTGATCACAGGCAGCAGAGTGTCCCCCCCCACAGCAGCCCGATCGCGGGCATAATGTGATAATCCCTCCTCCCGACTAGCCCGATCATGGGCAGAACTCACCCCTCCACACTCCCGAGTAGCCCGATCGCGGGCATAACATCAACCCCAAAGACCAATATCCCTGGTGGTCCAGTGGACCCGAAGCCCGATCGCAGACAAGGTCAAACCCCCAAAGTCCAATATCCCTGGTGATCTAGTGGCCCCACCCCACCCACCCATGGACCCCACCACCCCACCCCCATAAGCCAGCGGGTAGCAGCACCCCACCCACCTGCTGCCCTGCCACCCACCGACTGACAGCTCGGTGAGGCCCTGCCGCCCATTGGTTTCAGAGC
Source organism: Neoceratodus forsteri (assembly GCA_016271365.2). Classification (NCBI taxonomy): domain Eukaryota; kingdom Metazoa; phylum Chordata; order Ceratodontiformes; family Ceratodontidae; genus Neoceratodus; species Neoceratodus forsteri. The sequence goes on from CM057456.1 coordinate 1,500,103,679, forward strand.
AGAGCCAATGGGTGTGCAATTCATCGGCAGAGGCAGTCAGATATGTGAATGAATGAATTCATTCACATATCTGGACTACCTTTGCACGGTATGGGCTGCACGCCCATTGGCTCTTGCTCTGAACAATGGGCATGCAGCCTCTACTGAGCTGTCAGTTGGCAGGCAGCGCGGGCGCAGGTGGGTGGGTGCTGCCAGCTGATGGGGAGCAGGGTGGTGGGGCTCCATGGGTGAGTGGGTGGGTGGGGGCCACTAGATCACCAGGGATGTTGGACTTTGGGGTTTGACCTTATGCCCGCGATCGGGCTTCGTGTCCACTGGACCACCAGGGATATTGGTCTTTGGGGGTTGACATTGCGCCCACGATGCACATAGTTGGGGGTGGGGAGGTGTTCTGCCCGCGATCGGGCTAGTCGGGGTGGGGAGTGTGTTCTGCCCACGATCGGGCTAGTCAGGAGGGGGTTCATACCTTGTGCCCGTGGTCGGGCTAGTCGAGAGGTTTAATACGTTATGCCCGTGATGTCCGGGCTGGTGGGGGAGATTTACTTTATGCCAGCGATCGGGCTGCAGGGGCGTCAGGCCCCGATGGCTGCTGCCTGGCAGGGCGCCAGGCACAAGTCATCGGGGATCGGCGCACCTGCAAGCTAATGGCATGCAAATGGGGCCGTAATTAGATGCAAATCACCCCCCCGTGCGTCTTGCATAAATTATGGCCCCATTTGCAAGTCACCTTTTGAATAGCGGAGATTTGAGCATGGCGCAATGGAACTTTCGCCACCGCATCTGAATGCTCCACTCTGACCACTTGCAGTGGCGCAAGTTCTCAGTGGCTGTGGCCGGGGGGCGATATTCAAAGGAGTTGCTCAGTAGCGCAACTTCATTGAATATCGCCCCGGCCACACCCCAGCGCATCTTTTTTGAGCGGCACAAGGGCTTGCGCCACAGAATGGCGCAGTTTGAATATCTGGCCCATAGAATTTGACGGCAGATAAGGACCGCTTGGCACACCCAGTCTGCCCATTTCCCTACCTAATGGATAAGCTGCAGATCCTAGTTAACCAGCAGCCTACTTCTTTCTACCCCCAACCCCTAGAATTGCCTTATGGCTGTCCCATGCATGCTTGAATTGATCATTTTTTGACTCCACAACCTCCTCCAGAAGGCTGTTCCATGCATCCACAACCCTCTCTGTGAAAAAATATTTCCTACGTTACCTCTGAGCCACCCCCCATCTTCAAATTGTGCTCCTTGTTCTTGCACACCTCTATTTTTGAAAGATGCTACCCTCTTGGACTTTGTTGATTCCCTTGAGGTACTTGAATGTTTCTATCATGTCCCCACTCTCCCTCCTTTCCTCGAGGCTATACATATTAAGCTCCTTTAGTCTCTCTTCATATGTCTTCCAGTGCAGACCCTGCACCATTTTAGTTGCCCTCTTCTGGACAGCTTCCATCTTGTCTATTTCCTTGCGGAGATTGGGTCTCCAGAACTGCACACAGTACTCCAGATGGGGTCTCACCAGCTGTCTGTACAGAGGGATAACAACTTACTGTTTTCTACTGGTGATGCCTCTCCCTATGCATCCCAGTATCCCTCCAGCCCTCCTTACTGCCCTCTCACATTGCTTGCCCACCTTTAAGTCATCTGATATGACTACCCCCAGGTCCCTTTCCATTTTTGTTGTTGTTAGTATCTCACCCCCCATTGTGTACTCTTCTCCTGGGTTTTTGTTTCCCAGGTACATTACCTTGCAATTATTAGCATTAAATCTAAGCTGCCATTCATTTGACCATTCCTCTAACCTTGCCATTTAAATTTTTCAATTCATGCTCACATCTTTGGTAATTTACAATATTATGATCCCAAATGTTTAGTATAGCCACTGTTTTACACCACCTCAAGAATGGAACAGCTGTCATTTTTCAAATCCTGGCCAAAACATGTTTTCACACTTGTGGCACAAAATGGCATTTCAGTCAGCATTTGAGAATGTGCACCTTCCAGGTTCATGAGGTGGGGTCATAAAAAGGTCATGTTGAAAATTTGGGGTCAAAATATTAATAAACAAGAAAGGTATGAGCACATTTTTTTTGAAGTTAATCATTTTTTTTATTGAGTAAATATAGGGCAGCATTAAACAGATACATAAAATGGTTTACCATCACATATAACATCTACATAAGGTACTGGACAGCAATAACCACATTTGCATCTTCGTTCAAACAATAAGTACTATAGTAATCTTAAAACCTTAACAGCGCCGGGTGGGTGTTCAGGGGAACGGTGTGAACACTTTGACATTTTTCTATGATGCTCATAAGTTCAGTAATTGCCAGTAGTTTGGCCCCAAAATTTCAACTTAGCCATTTTTTCACACCACCTTATGAGCATGATAGCTGTACTTTTTAAAATCCTAGCCAAAATGTGTTTTTGCACTTGTAGCACACACTGACATTTCGGTAGGGATTTGAGAATGTTCACCAAACTGGTTCATGAGATGGGGTCATAGGAATGCTATGTTGAAAATTTGGGATCAAAATATTAAAAAAATAACAAAGGTATGAGCATACATTGACATTTTTTCTATGCTTGCTCATAAGTTCAGTAACTTCCAGTATTTTGACTCTAAATATTCAGTATAGCCGATTTTTCACACCACCTCATGAGCTTGACACCTCTCATTTTTCAAATCCTTGGTGGTTTCACTGCCAGGAGAGTATATAAAGCAGACAGTGCAGATTATCATGGATGAGATGCACATTTATAAAGCCAGTTTGATCTAGGTGGATGAGAGATCCCACCAACCTCTGCAGCCACGATGCCAAGATGGCCATAAAGATCTTCAGGTCAACATTAAGAAGGGAGATGGGACAATACATTCCACACAATGTTGGGTCTTTGTTGGCTTTGGGATAACTGAAATTTGAGTGTACTGCCAGGATGGCAGTGCTCATTCTCCCTGCTGGACCTCCCCAAACACCCTTCCTAGTCCAGGGGCCAGGGGCTCTGAAAAACTTTGAAGATTTATAGGGCCAGGCTGTCTGGACCCGGAGCCCACCCTGACCTTAAATTATTGCTAACAGTATTTCAGACAGGCTAATAGGGGCATCAAAGTGCTCCTTCGCCTCCTCTGTTAATTGGTTCACCTGCACTCTGGCAACAAATCCATCTACTTTGTCCAGAAGGCTGCCACTGGCTCCTGTGTGTATAATATTTTTTTTGGTAAAAGTCTTTGAACATCCCTGCAGTTCTACAGGAATCAGTTTCAAAGCAGTGAGGAGAGCCTGGTTTGCATAGGCATAAAATTGTTCTACAAGCAGTCTCCTTGCAGAGCTGCCAGGTGATCAGTCTTCCTGCCTGGTTCCCCTATTCAAAAAATCCTTACTGGGAATAGTGTATTGTCTCTTCCACCTTTGCTTTTAGCAAACAGTTCAGCTGAACCCAGCAAGCCTTCATTCACCATTTCACCTGTTCATCTGGAATGATCTTGTGCTAAAATTTTATGTCAAAAAGTTTTTGCTCAAGGGATAGCTGCTCCTGCAGGCTCTCCTTTTTCTTGGCAGAGGCAAAGCTATTGGTTTCATCAGTTATCATGGCTTTTAGACCATCCCACCATGCTGCCTCTGAGGGCAAGCCTTGAGGATTATGGACTCCATAGTCTTCTATGCACCCTTTAACCATCTTGTCATAGAGTATTCGAGAAGGAAGATGTTTGTTCTCCAGACAGATTTCCATTGCACCAGGGCAACTGCAATATCCAGAGCCACTGGAGCATGATCTGAGGCTGTGATACTCTTGATGTTGCATGCCTTCATTGTGTGTACTAATTTGATGAAGAATTGGAAGAAATCAAGTTGGGAATAAGCCTAGTGTGGGGCCAACCAACTTGTGTAGTCTCACATAGTAGGACGTAGATGCCTCCAGATTTCAAGCAGACTCAGTTCCTTGGACAGTCTCTGAAGGTAGGTGCCAACTATAGAAACCATTAAGTCTGATCTGGCAGGCCTCTATATGGAGGGCTGTATAATGCCATTAAAATTAGTGGCCACCAGGAACAACTTCACGGGGGGTTCAGCCCAGGAGATCAGTTCCTCCCACAGAAACTGTACATATTTAGATTCCTGATTGGGATCATGCAAGTACACCAGGGTGCATGGGACCTAACAGTATGTCCTCTTGAGAACTATGAACCACTCTTGGGGGTCATCAAGAGCTGATGTAATTTCCAGTGGGCATGTGCAGTGAACCAGAATGGCCAATCCTCTCTTGTGCGGGTGAGCTTGAATGGATGATGAGTAAACTGAACCAACTCAGGAACTCCACAGCTTGGCATGTTCTGATTGGATCAGGCCAGCTTCTGGATAAATGCCATCACAGTGCTGGAGATCCTCAAGTTTTCTGGTCTGCTTAACCGTGTAGTTTAGGCCCATGTATTTTAAGACACTATCCATCCTTCCAACATTTTAACTATATCAATACCAGATATCCCCAGTCAGGGTCTCCCCCCATCCCCAAGGAATCTCACAGCAACAACAACCAACAAATGTGTATGTAACAGTAGATCAACAACTTTTTACAACATAGATGGCCTCCCTGGAGGTGCAAACCTTCAAACAGTCTATCAACTCATGTGGCTGCAAGGATGGTACTATAGCTGAGCCTACCAGTGGTGCTGATCAAAAGTCATCCATGTGTCAGACTGACACCAGAAGAGCCACCCTCCACCTTAATCCTCCTGGCAGCTCCAATAGAAGGTCCTTCCTCTCACATCACAAAATTTAATGTAAGCACCAGAAGCTTCCTTCTGCTCCTTAGCTATGTAAGTGAACCTTTCTGGTCTTCCCAGGGCTGTTGGATCCACCCGCACTGGGGATCATGGACTCCATAGTCTTCTATGAACCATTCAACCATCTTGACATAGTGCATCTCGAAGTGGCAATGGCTTAGCTGGGAGCCCTGGTCTGACATATGCATGTCTCTGCTGGGATTCCCCTCCCCCCATCCATCCTGACATGGTTTCCACGTGACCAAAGGAAATGAATGTGACCAAACAGGTGAAATACCTAAGGGGATCATTAGGCCACCAGCCCTCCAAAATCTGCCCCAGCTCTCACCTCCGAGCTGTGTCTGTGCTATGCCCCTTGCATCAAGGGGGCTATACACATGCCTCAGAAGTTGACTCTCCTCAACAATTGTTAGTTAGCCTGCTTTGCAGAACCCAAGTGGCCCAGTGTCCTGCAGATAGCCATGACCACCAAGATACCTTTCACTGCAGTTTCACTAGGCCCCCAAACCCTCACCTGGTTTCTGTACCTCAGGGATGCCTTAACTCCTGGAAGCTTTCATAGGAGAAGGGTCTTCCTGTCTTTGTACTGGAATTACCATGACTTGTTTGAAGGGGGTAGAATTGAGCCCTCTCTAAGTGTATTGTGGGTGTTTTCCAGCCTTCAGACCCTGAATTGCATTTGTTGCAGAATGCATAGTCTGGTAATGTGCTGACAGAATATTGCCACTGGAATGTTGTCAGCGGAATAATGTCGCATGCTTCTTGTGTGACTTTGGTTTCTTGGTGTGGGGCAATGTTGCCGATCTCTGGGTCACCCTTCTTGACACCAGGGTGTGACCCAGAGTTTGTTATATAAATAAATGGGGGGGTGTAAGAGGTGAGGCCCCCCATGTTGGGGGTATGGGTGGCGTAGCCCACCGCATTTCCTGTTGCTCCAACTACCAGACAGCAGATTGTTGCAGTGCTGTGCCAGGTGTTAGCCAAGTGCTGTGACCATCATTTATGTCGGCATCTTGGTTGTCGTTGTGGCATGGGTGAACCGCAGAATGTACCACTCAGTTGTGGAAACTTTCATTTGGGTCTGAGCTGCAAGAGCCAGGGAGCCAGGGGGCTCCCACACCAGTCCATCGAGGCACCACAGGCATCGTCTAGTGACCTATTTTTTTTTTTTTTTTAGTTGTTTAACCAGGTATAGCACACTAAGCTGAAAGCTTTTTTACAGGAGCGACTTGGGAGCACAAGGAGGTTAAGTGACTTGCTCAGGGTCACACAGTATGTAAGTGGAAGCTGTGGGATTCAAACCCAGGTCTGGTCTGTAAGCTCAAAGTCAGGAGAGTCAGATGCTATTCAGCTACATACTGGGAAACCACCCTCCCAGGATCCTCTTATCTTCCCTGCTGTGGTCTGTATTTATAAAAGAGAGCCCTCAGGAATCTTGGCTGTGTTTCCCCCACCTGCCACTGGCTGAGCAGAGTAGTTCCCTGTTAGCTCAGGACTCTACACTAACCTCCCACTAAAGTCATCCCCCCCCCCAAAGCAGAGGTGAGAAACATTTTGCTATGATGTTCCAGAACACTGCCCCCACATACATTCAGTGACCCTTAAAGATGCGTAAGTTATTTAAAGGATATGAATGTACAGTAACAATTGATATAGTACATGGAGCCATTACAGTGCAACCCAGTTATAATGGACATGGTTATTCCAGACATTTGGGTACAATGGATGACTTTTAATTTCACAAACCCATTGCACAGGACTCTGTAGTAAAACGTCTCATTATAGCACTCAGGTGCTGCTACATACAGTGGACACCACGGAGCTTAACTGCACTCATTAACAGGTTCATTAGTGGGTTATTTGCACCTATTTAAGGTTACTGTGGTCGGCTCACTTATGTCAGTGGTAATCACCCTGCTGCTGTTTATGTTTCTGTGCTACTCTGCTTCTCCAGCTGATCCATGCTGCAATGGCCAAAGGAAGTGACTTATTCTATCTTGAAAGACTGAGATTTTAAAAGAGATAGATGACGTGCTGAAGATGCCAATGAGAGACTTGTCTCTCCACTTGTGCATGTCACATTCCACACTGTCATATCTGCTGAAGAGCCATACTAAACTATTTGATGAGTGACATTCCATTGAAAACCCAGACCACAAATGAAAATGTGAGGGAAAGAATGAGGAAGTAGAGGATGCCTTGCTACACTGGTTTGCTAACGCTCCGATTAGTAGACCAATTCTTATGGAGAAGGCTGCTAAATTAGCTGCTGCCATGGGGAAGACTGGCTTCCATCCTGCAGAAGGATGGCCCCATAGGTGGAAAGTACAGCACAGCATTGTGTATAACAGGGCTCATAGGGAGAATCAAAAGGTGGACACCAGTAGAGCTGAGTCCTGGGTTAAAGATGTGTTACCCAGTCTCTTGTCACAGTTCTCACCAATGATGACTTTAACTGTGATGAGACCATTTTTTTTCCCTCTGTATCGGGAGCCTGACTCTCACTTTCAAAACTGAAACCCTGTTCAGGCAGAAAAAAGCAAAAGAACATCTCTCAGTATTTTGCTGCTGCAATATGACAGATATGAGAAGTTTAATCTTTTGGTTATAGGCAAGTCTGCAGAACCCCGGTGTTTTAGGGGTACCTGTCACCTGCCTATAGTGTACCAGGCAAACAAGAGCACCTGGATGAAAGACGACTTTTATACTGACTGTGTTAGAAGTTGGGACAGGAAGCTATGGGGACGTAAAATAGCATTTCTCTTGGATAACTTCACAGGGCATCCACAAGTTCAGAGTCTCCATAACATCACCCTGATTGTTTTACTCCTAACATGACTTGTCTAATTCAGCCCCTGGACATGAGAATTATAAATGCCTTTAAGAGGAATTATGTGTGCCTCATGAGACAATAAGTAATCCATCACATTGCCACCAATGAAGACACGACTGCCACTGTGTCCATTGAGCATATTAGCATACTTGAAGCAGACAGATTAATGAAGACTGCCTGAGACCCCATCAGTGCAGAAATGATCATTAGCTGTTTCTGTAAAGCAGGTGTTCACCCCTCTGACCAGCAAGCTGAGCAAACAGAAATCCCAGACAAAATGTTGCAACTCAGCTAACCCACCGACTGGTCTGTCAGCCAAAGACTTTGACAGCCTTTGCCATCTAGGTGATCAGATGGATAGTGACCTACAAGCGGAGGATAACATTTCTAAAGTCCTGTCATATTTGTCACAACCAAGCTAGCAGGAAGACTCAGATGATGATGTAGAACTCACAACAGAGCCTGCTGCAGCAGTTTCAATTGCTTATCTTTGAGCAGGCCTCCTTATACCAAGGGAGGCAATGGAACAATGTGGTGATCTGACAACTGACCAGTCTGTAATAGCATTTTTCAAACATAATATACCAGAAGACCAGAGAAGCAGAGCAAAATAAATAATTTTTTTTGAGTTGAATAAAAAAAAATTAAAGTGGTGTTTTAAACAGTGATTTGGAAACCTGGAAGGCTAAAGGGATGCAGTCAGCACAATCCACAATTAAGCAACACTCTCTCCACAACCCTGATAACTGAACCAATACTGAAAGGTTCCAACTAGATCTGCCCACTACAGCTTCTGCAGGCAGCTTACTCATGCACGCTTTGCCTTGGGCAGTGCTGGCATTTTGCATGTGGGGTGTTAAGCAGTTTTCTAGCCTACTGACCATTGTGCCCCCAAAGCCTTGCAGTAGCAGAAACAGGCATTGGGCATCAGGAGAAAGGCAAAACATTGCATCATGCTATCAAGATTCCCTTAATGCACATCTGACAATGCAACAAAGTCCAAGAGGGTAGCATCTTTCAAAAAAAGAGGTGTGCAAGAACAAGGGGGCACAATTTGAAGATAGAAGGGGGGCGGCTCAGAGGTAATTTAAGGAAGTATTTTTTCACAGAAAGGGTTGTGGATGTATGGAACGACCTTCCAGAGGAGGTTGTGGAGTCAAAAACAGTGGTGGAATTCAAGCATGCATGGGACAGTCATAAGGCAATTCTAGGGGGTGGGGGTAGGAAGAAGTAGGCTGCTGGTTAACTAGGATCTGTAGCTTATCCATCAGGTAGGAAAATGGGCAGACTAGGTGGGCCAAGCGGTCCTTATCTGCCGTCAAATTCTATGTTTCTATGTTTCTATGTAATGGAAAACTATGATATGTGTGTGTGTGTGTGTGTATGTGTGTGTGTAGATATAGATACAGATATAGATACAGCTGGACCAGGACCACCTTGTAAATAAGTTCTTTCAACAGTGTATTTCCTGGTAAAATAAAAATTGAATTGAATAGCTGTAGATATACATATACATATAGATATAGATATATATGTATTCATTGAAAAAACGTTGTTAATGCATCAGTTAGGGTTAAACAGACAAAAGTAGGAAAATGTGATGTTAGGGTTTCCAAACCTAATACCCACCCTCACTCTGCAAGAAAAAAAAGAAAAACATTATGAATTTGGCTATCCTGAGTCTTGCCAAATTAAGCCTTGGGTTTTCCTTGGAGTTGGCAGTGCTAACTCTCCCCACATTCCATCAGTAAATAAGCTCAAATGTGCATTGTGAACTTTCACAACTCACTTGTCCTCCCAGTACTCTAGTCCGTCCAGCAGCAGAAATGAGTAAAAAATAGGAGTCCCGATGAAAATAAAATGTTGCAGCTCAGCTGAAATCTTCCAATAAAAAAAAAGTGTAAAATGCATGACAACACATTTTAAAAACAGTTCATATTCCAGCCTCCCCCAACATATTTTTACCTTTCAAAAGTTATATTTATTTTTTATATTTAAATCACCCATTCTGTTGCACTTTGTCTGTTAAGTGACCCATGGCTAGGAACAGCAAGTCCATATCTGAAAAAATTGGTGACCTACTGCTGCAGTGTCTGAGTAGCTGTTGTTTGGGGGGGGGGGGGACTGTGCAGAACTTAGGTGCAAATTACTCAAAAAACAACAAATATTTAATCACAAGAATATAAGTTGCAATTAGACTGAAAATGACTGGATCCCTGAATTTTCTTCAGTTTCACATTGAAGTAGATTATCGAAAACAACATGTGTATATGTCTGTGTATTTTAGCCAATTTTAAAGATTTAAACTCTCAGATTCACCTGACGTAAAAACAACTTGAAGTGGGCAAATATTGATGATGACCATGAATCTTCAATGTTATGCCTATGTGAGATGTTTGGGATGGTCAGCAGCAAACCCTTGCACCACCAGTACTGTACATATAGTACCTGGCTTCATAGACATGAAAGACTAATTCTATTTGCTGTCATAAATAAACTTTAGAGTTTATTAGAGTGCTACAATTTCATTTTATCCTTAATGAGAATCAATTGGAGTGGCCTGAAAGGAATGCAAAATGTATTCCATGTATTATTAGTGGTTTAAAATATGTAAGGTATACACAAAGTGGCAGACCTTCCTTATATGTGTCTATTCTTAAAACCTTAGACTTTGTAGAAAAATAATAACGTGTTATACCAGGAGTGAATATAACAGACTTCAGGGGAAGCACCGTGGAACCTAAGCTACTGCAGCTTTATTGCAGATGGAGTGATAAGGAGCTTTGTATGAGGGAACCACAATAGTATTTTTGAGGCTATGAACAATATTTTGAACATAAGGTAGGGAACTACGTTTTCCACATACAGCTTCAATGCATCCAGTCTGTTGGTTCTCTGTTCATATATCATTTCAAATTACTTGCAAAATCCATTTTATAATAAATTACTGTACAATATGTAGATAAATCATAAGGAATTCACATATTAGGGTTTTATATACCCACCCCACAATCTTTAAGGGCCATCAGAAGGAGGACGGAGCATTCCAGAGGATATTTTTGTTCTATGTAAGGTGAAGGTAAGGAGGAAGGTTAAGTCCCACACTTCACTAGGATAAAGCAGAGTAGACAGGATGGGACAGTGGTCTTTTCTGCTGGCATTTTCTATGTTTCTATGTTTTCTGTGTTTCTAAGCTACTGTCAGATTTATGGCCTGATGTACAACTGAGTGGATCCCAGTAGGAAGGAAGACACCAGCCTGTTTATGCATGCATATACTCCATAGGCTCTTTCATTAGCATCATTGTGAGTGGGGAGAAATCACAGAATGTGAACCTTCTAGGCAGCAGGATGAGGACCTGGCACTTTCAGGCCATGTTCCCCAACTGACCATATAGAGAGAGACAATGGATCCTTTTCCAGAGGCAGCAGATATGCTCCCAAAGGTCCCTTCATGGGGGATGGTAATCCATGAGGTTGCTGGCCAAGGGCAGGGTTCTTATGTATGGGAGGAGGGCCCTGATGGAGGTCATAAAAAAAGGGGAAACACTGAATAATAAAAAAGAAATTCAGATGTTTAGCTGTTTTTTTTTTTTTTTTTTTTACTCTCTTTATCTGCCTGGTCCCTGGCAGTGGTGCCTCCTGTCAGATCCCCAGCCCCGTCCCCCACTCACTAGCCAACCCATTCCAGCTGCCCCATGGCTTTGCCCCCTGTGGCAGGGCGGTGGGGATCCCTCAACCCACCGTAACTCCGGATTTGGTGCTGGGAGATCGGATGCCTATCGTGGGGGTGGCACCTGCGGGGAACGACTTTCATACTACAGCGCCAGTACCCTGATTTTCTACCTACTTTTTTTTTGTCCCATAGGCGAGGCATGCAATGACACCACAAGGAGTGAACGTGCACACTCCTGCGCGCACTCCTCTGAGCGTCTGCCTCGTCGATCCCCTTCTTGTGCAGTGATTCAGTGCACCAGCACCCAGTCTCCGCTAGGCGCCAGTCATGCAGTGACCCACTGGTGTCCCCCCACCCCAGAGAGAGAGAGCAGTCCTATGGATGCTCAATCCCTTCTCCCCCCCTACCGACCTCCAGCAGCCCGTGCCCATTCTCAACACAGGTCGCCGGATCAGCACAAGATAAGGCATCTAGTGCCTCAACCCTCAGCGCCACCAGGCCAGCCCCAGATGTTTAGCTGTTTTACACAAACATTGAACTCTCTTCTTGAGCTAGCTATATACCATGCAGTATACATATGCTTCCTCTTCATAGCAGCTTATCACAGTTGTTTAGTTATTGTATATTCTGCCTGATGTAAATATTCCAGACACAGACATGAAAAAGACAGCAATAGAAAATCAAGCCCTAGTGCAACAGATGAACATGTGGGGTTTCTTGACACAAAAGGTTAATATGGCTATAGGATTTTCCCAACAGTGAATGCCCATGCATGACATGTGCTTACTCATACTGTACATGAAGACATATGGCTATACAGAGACATACAGGCTTAAACACACATGCATGTACAAATGCACAACCACATGTAGAGGTGCACTACGCTATATAGTCATTCCTACACATTCTCTCATACATGAATATACTCACTTTTGACTCAGTCACTCTAACAGATCCATGCAAGAATGCACACATACATACAGCATGCACAGTTTGTCGTACACATACTGCACAATGTTCTATACAGATATACAGTTATGCTCATATAGAAGCACTCTGTGAAACATATGTGAACACTCATAAACAGCAGAGTAACACACAATCATACCCATGCATACAGTTACACATCACCCATACTGTATGAAACATTATGCTGTTATATAGATTCATGCACACAAAAATGTTGTCATATTAAAACAGGGCCTACCACCAGCTGACAAGTCAAAGTTCTACAAAGCACAGAGAGCAATTGAAGAGCGCATGATATGGTTCAGAAAGCTTTGAAAAACTGTAAAATGTAGGCACAATATAGCTAATACAGCTTTTTCTGTGTAGTAATTCTCTGTAATTTCTTTATTACTGTGGTTATTTACATGAAAACAGGACTGTAGCCATATTGAGTCTATCTGCTCTGGTTTCAAGTTTACACCTGGCATCACAATCTGTTGCTATAGAGTTGCTATAGAGATGATTATGATGTTAAACACAGGTCTATGACATTAGGTGTAGTCAAGCAGTGCTTACCGATTGAGCAATGACTCCAACACAGTGACACCAGGTGAGCAACACCTCCTACCACGACAGACATCCTCACGACAGGGGCAGTACAGTGACAGGTGCAGTGCAGTGATGTGGCTGAGTGTGGTGGGTATGGACCACCCACAGTGCATCCCCCAGAAGGGCAAAAAGTCGATGGACAGTGCATCGGGGACAGCGATGCATCCGCAGTGGGAATGCACCAGCACAGCAATGGCAGACACCACATTCCACAAAGTAAACCAGCCAAATGTGCAGGCTGACATGACCCCCCAAAGTGACAGGTACTGCAGAATGAAATACCACACCGAATCCCTTGGGCCATTACAGTGCTACAGTGTGCGCCCAAGACAGGTGAGTGGAAGCACCTAGGAGCACGTGTCACACGGGAATGACACGCACAGACAGCGTATGGTGGGGATGGGGAAAATGTCACCACAAGTGGAACCCACACTGGAAGAAAGTGGCAATGCCATTGACATATGTAAAAAGTGCCCATGGGAAACACCTTCTGTCCCATCGCGATTACCTATACCAGTGGGAGCGCAACCGGGGAATTGTCACATACTGGAAATGTATTGAGTACCATACCAGTCAGTACCTCGGCCATGCCAGGATTGTGGATGACATATCACTCTCAAGACGGCACAACCACTTGCCCAACAGCACTGGCGTGGAAGTCAGACAGGTCCAAGCAGCGGTGAAACAGTGGGCGGTAAACACAGCCGAAAGCAGCCAGCAGGTCATGGCTGCATGGTGCAGTGGGCTGATCGAAGTAGTTAAGGCTACTCACAAAACGTGGGGAACCTGAAACATGTGAGCCAGAGGGCCGGAGGGGTGCACAGCACACCCATGGAGCCTACCTCTCTGTCACTACTGGCACTGTCTATGTGTTGATGTCCAGCAGGACCATGGGGTGCTATACCATGGTCTTCCACAAGCTGCTAGAGCTGTGCCCAGGACTACATCCCCACTCCATCATGATCAACTGTGAGCAGGCAGCATTCATGGCATTGAGGGTCATTTTCCCCCATGTCTGCCTGTGAGGGTGCTTCTTTCACTTGTTGTAGTACCTGTGGCATAAGCTACAGCAGCATGGCACCCTCGCCCAGCTATATGTGACCAATGATGAGTTTGCCCTGCACATCCTGATGCTGGCCGCGCTGGCCTATGTGCCACCTGAGGATGTCTGCAGTGCCTACAAGGAGCTGTGTACCTGGAAGATCTCTGTCGCCAATGAGGAGGAGCTGGTGACCTACCTCAACTATTTTGAGGACTCATGGCTTGGGTGCCTGGTCCATAGTGCACTTTGTCAGAGACCTACCTACCCCATTGACTTCTGGAATTGCTATGCTGTGGCATGGGAGGGGCTGCCCCAAACAAACAACACCATCAAGGGTTGGCACATGGGCTTTAATTCCCTGATGGCTGCGGTACACCCCACAGTGTGGCATTTCATTGAAGTCCCCCAAGGTCAGCAGTGCCTCACAGAGTTCCACATGCAGCAAGTGCTGCATGGCACTGATGGCGGGGGCAGCAGGAGGTAGACCAAGGACTGCAGTGACCGCATAATGGCCATTGTGGAGCAGTACAAGCAGCGATGCCTCCATGACTACCTGCTGGGCACTGCAGTCAACATCAGGCTGCAGGTGTAATGGACATCCTCTTGGCTCAGCAACAAGCTGCATGTGACCCACCCTCAGAGGTAAGGACTACATGGACAGTTGCCTGGATGAACTATATACTTCTGTGGAGCCATGGGTGTTGCTGGTCATGTTGATGGCAGTGTATGGGTGCTGGAAGTCCACTGTACTGCTGTTCTGGACCCTGTGTTGTGGCCCATCACCAATAAATGTGTGCACTGCAGATGCTGTGTCTCCCCCTCTGCTGTCTCCATGGTGCTGTCATGTGGTCTGTGCTGCCATTTGTGGGGGGGTGGAGGTAGGCATTCACCACCTGCTTAGTCCAGATGGAATGTTCGGGAGGGGGGCAGTGGTCTCCTTTTGGAGTGGTTACCTGGTGCCCTGTAGTGGGTGGCAATGTGTGCCCGGGGGGCCATATCTTCTGCATTGGGACTGCCAGGGAGGGTTGCCCCCGGGGGGGGGGTGGCCTTGCTTGCTGTCCATTGCTTGTATGCTCTGCAGAGCATTCATCATGGTGGCTGTTGGTGTTGTGGTTCATGCTTTACTCTCTCTGCATCAGCTGTGTGGTCACGGCTCCAGTGCTGCTGTGTTTGCCGCCACGCCGGCATCATAGAATCAGCAAGCAGCCAAAGCAAAAAAACAGTTTAGGGGACACTGTAGTAGAAGTAAAAAAGCATTTATTTTCATACAGGATACAAAATGACTTCTCATTTTAAGCACCGTTAGGATAAAATCCTATTTACCAGGCGTTCCTGTCTTAGATGTTAATAAAAACTCAGTTACATACATGCTTCTGTTTTATGTGGCTGTTACCGGTAATACAAATAAAGGTGGAAAGAACTATGGAAAATACATGAACCAAAAACTAATTTGTGTCTAAACCTTACTGTACATTTTCAAAAGGTTTACAGGGATTCTGGAATGCTGCCACAGTGACTATGTTGTCAAAAAGTTAGGGTGAGAAGATGGCAGGATCAGCTATATCAGAGTAAACGTTACCTACACAGCAATAAGTAAAACATGTTATTTTGCATAGGAAGAGAAAATCAGGGCAGAGCCACATTTAGGTGTAAGACATTTACAATGTACGCTCCATTTCAAAATATATTGGGGTATGGAACTGTACCAAGAAGTGCTACATATGTGGTTTTTGGTAGAACAGTGAAGCTTTTTCATTCTGTTTAGAAATAGTTGTTTGGAGGGAAGGAGTTTCCCACTCATTCCACTATTATTCAGATGATGGAGTCCAGATGTGCTCATGAAATATCCATAATTTTATGTGAGCAAGCTGTCCAATATATAAATGAAAATATGTATTTTCCCACTGCTGTTGAAGGCCCACTTTCATACTGTGATTCTGTTTGTGGAATGACATGATGACCTTGATCTACTGCACTTTAAATATTAGATTAGCAAAATCAGCAGATGTTTTCAGAAAAAAAAATCACACTTTGAAATGGCAGACTGATTTTTTTTTAATATATTTATCCAGAAAAGCCCAGCTGTGATGCAACATTTTATTTTCAGTGGGGTGCTGCTTCAACCAAGTGTTATAGCTGGGAGTACTGAAGAACAGAGATGTTGAGTAACTTGCTCAGGATCACAATATCATTTAAAAATTATGACTGGGTCCAGTTCTGTGATCATCTTCTTTACATTTTATTATTCTAGCCAGTAGACTACATTGTTGTCCTTCACTTCCTTCCACTAACACAAAAGTTGCCTGTAGCCAACAGGATCACACGTTTGTATGGTCTGGTTTGTCATAGTACAGCAGGTGATTGTAGTTAGAGCCACTGACAAGAAATGTCTGCAAGTGGCATACCTGTCCGCAGTGTGCAACCACCCCACCCACACTGCCCCACCTGCAGTGTCATACCTTGCCAGTACTGTACCATCTGCACTGTCCCCACCTGACGCTTATTTATCCACACTGTGCCACTCACAGAACTGCTTTCTACAATTTATCTGCTAAGTCTATCAGCCACTGTGATGTATCTGCCTGTACTAAACCCAACACCAGCAGCATACACCATGCACAACCCCTATCTTTGAAATTCTGCTGACACTGCTTGTAGTTCACATGCTAGCACTTTACCATCTACACTGAGCCAGTTGCAGCATAGCTGTCAAGATAGGTCTGTCAGTATGGAACCAGCCACCAGCAATGCACCCCATGCACAACCCCTATCTTTAACATTCTGCTGACACTGCCCTGCATGCATCACCCATTCTTGTAATGTACAGACCATCACCTAACAGTCCACACTGTACCACCTGCAGTGTATCTGTCTGCGATATGCCTGTCAGTGTGGAACAAGCCACCAGCAATGTACCTTCTGCACCACCTAATTTTGACATTCTGCCCATACAGCAGGTCCTGTGTCATCCATGCTTGCAATGAACCTGCCAGCAAATCATGATCCACACTATCCCATCTGCACTGCTCCGACTGCTATATACATACTGTACCAGTACCGAACCAGCCAACAACAATGTACCGCCTGCACTACAATATCTTTGACATTCTCACACTGCACTACTGGTGGAACCTAAACTTGTAATGTACCTGCCACCATGCTGCCACTCAAACTAAACTATCTGTATGCACTGCCTTCAGTATTCCTGCCTCCTTTGTACCACCTGTACTGCATCCATCGTCACTGCCCCTGTGACCTCCACCTCAGTCAGGGTGATAGTCCATCTCCCATACCAGTCTCTATTGGTTGTCCAGCCACCACCATGATCTGTAGTTTGGGTGCTACATGCACGCACGCACGCACACACGCAAGGACGCACGCGCCGTGCGCACACACACACACACACACACACACACGTGAACAAAGGAGTCAGGGTAGCTGGTTTCCATAAGAAAGTAGCTATCATTTGATTTCCTATTTATTAGCTAATAAATGAGTTGTATTCTCTAGTGCTCAGTTCAAACAAGGACACAGTATGTTCAAGCACTGTACAGCGCTCACTGCATAGAATACAAGTAGTGCTTCTCCCAGGTGCCTACCATGTCCTTCCTCAACGTCCACCCACAATATTACAATGGTATGTTTAACATCTGCAGCTTGCTGTTTAGCAAAGACACTATTATTAACAAAAAAAAACGTATTTTTAATGTTTACTTCTGAAGGAAAATAAGATTAAATAGAATGAATGATGAGATGCATTCAAAGTCACACAGTAGGCATGTGGCAGCTGTAAGAAATCAATCAAAATACTTGTCAGTGATAGCAGAGGCTTGGGACTGTGAGACAAAAATCATTATTAAAATTGTTTGAGTCTGCAGTATCCCTACTGTTTTGGACAAAAGAGGAAACAACTTTACAATACAAGTGTAGGTGTAATAAAATGCTAGTTAAAAGGAAAAAAATGACATCTGAAAGTCACTTAAATTTTAGAAGACGGCTCAGTATTTTTTTTTCGCTTTTTAGTAAGGATTCAATTGTAAATGAACTTAGGTTTAATGGTTTTGTACTGAAATACAATTAAATTAAATGAAGAGATTTTCTCAAAATCACACAGTATGCAAGTCGCAGAAGTAGGTTTCAAACACAGCTCTACTTGGTTGTCAGGTTTACAGCTTAGTGCTCTTAACCACTAAGACATGTACTACCTGCCATGAACAAAAGCTACCCAAGTTATCCGTGATGTTCCTATATAACAATTGCATTTTGAAAAATGAGATGTTGATTCATCATTTATTCCCCCCCCATCAACTGCCAGGTAATGCATTGTTAGGTACAACTAGGAAGGAAAGGTGAAGAAAATCTTACCAGCTATAGAAACATACAAATTTAGTTATGTACCTATGGGTCTTAATTCTAAATTGCTCCAAAGTACTGTATGTTTCATATCCAAACCCTGCCAGTCAGTAAAACATAATATACATAGCTAACTTTAAATGTCATAGACTACTCTGTGTGTATGTTTTTGCATTCAAACTCCTTAATTGGTAAAATAGTGCTTGTGCTCCTTTCAGGCCAAAAAATGTTACCAAGTGCCTATCACCAGGCACATGAAAGTCTTCTAATCCACCCAAAAGTTCAGCTCTGGGAGCCCATCCCTAGTGCTAGTAAACATGTACAATTGCTGCAAACTGTCAGTTATGAGGCTTGGAGCCCAACCCCAGTACTTCATAACTCATACTCCCCTCTACTAGTAATTCAAAACTGGGAGCCATTCTCCAGTGTTGGTTAACTCTTCTGTCCCCCGCCCTGCCCCCCTACAGTACAAACTATGACACTAGGAGCCCATTCCTGGTATTCCTGAAACCTCCCACCAATGCCAAAAGTCCCCACCTCACTATATATTGCAGCCATGGGACCCATCTCTGTTGCCATGAAGGCCCCCAAAGCACATCTCCCCTGACACTTAGGACCAGCACAGCCCCACGACATGGCACTACAGCTTGAGGAGTACCTCATGACCTTTGATATCTATGAGCCATTCCAGTCTGGTTTCTGAGCTAGGCATATCACAGAAACAGCATTAGTTCGAGTGCATAATGATCTCCTCAGGGCAAGAGATAGAGGAGATGGGTCAGTTCTCATTCGCCTCGATCTCTCCTCAGCTTTCAAAACTGTCAACCACTTTATGCTACAGTACTTGATCATCTCAGAGAGTACTGTGGGCTTGCTGGCACTGTCATCCACTGGTTTGAGTCCTATCTCGCTGATAGGAAGCAATGGGTAGTGATGGGGAATTTCTCCTCCTCCCTGAAGCCCCTGTCATGTGGTGTACCTTGGAGATGGATCTTGTCACCAATGCTGCCCACAGTGCATATACTGCCCCTGGGTGAGCTCATTAGGAAGTACAAAGTGGGTTTTCACTGCTATGCAGATGATACTCAGTTGTACAGTATTTGTCCTTTGCCCCTGGAACATTTGATGCTGTGGATGTGCTAAATATCTGCCTGGCCAAGATCAATGACTGGATGTCTTCCAGCTGGTTGCAACTGAACCCCAACAAGGCAAAGGTTCTAGTAGTGGGATCAGGCTGATGGCGTGATAGGAGTGCCTCTGGTGTGGCAACTGGACTTCTCCTGGGGCCAACACCATTGATGGTTTCCTCTAGGGTGCAAAATCTTGGTGTGTTCCTGGATGATGGATTGACATTTGATCCTTACGTGTCATTCATCATCCAAAGTGGTTTTTGCCACTTGAGGAATATTGCCAGGATCAAACTCCTAGTTCTGCCTAAGGACCTGCCCACTCTAGTCCATGCCTTTGTAACTTCCAGGCTTGATTACTGTAATGCCCTTGAGTTTGGGGTCTTGGGAGGTACCCTCCTCTGGCTGCAGCTAGTGCAGAACACAGCTGCCAGGTTGCTGACTGGCCTCTCTAGGTTCCATCATGTAACTCCGGTGCTGCGTGAACTGCACTAGCTGCCGGTCAGGTGGAGGGTTATCTTCAGGGTCAGTTTACACACCTTTAAGACCCTACATGGACTAGGCCCTAGCTATCTGTCTGATCTCTGACATCTGTTTCCTCAGTCTGCTCCCTCCATTTCTCCTCTAGGGGCCTCCTAGTGATTCCCAGGATGAGACTAAAAACTGCTGGCAACAGGGCTTTTAGCATTGCCTGCTCCATCCTATGGAATTCGCTTCCTCCAACCATCAGGGAGGCCCATCGGTTAAAGTTTTTAAAGGACCACCTTAAAGCCCATCATTTCTCATTAGCATTCCCAGACATAGTCTTTAAAACACGATATACTGACTGCTGAATATATTGATTGCTGAATTGAAGTATTCAATAATTTTGTAGTTGTTTTAGTGTTTTACTGTGCTGTATATCTATATATATATATAAATATATATATATATATATTTGTGTATGTTTTATTCTTTTTATAATTGTATGTAAGGTGCCCAGAGCCTCTGGGAATGGGTGCCAGAGAAATAAACCTTTCCTTGCCTTATAAGCCATTATCAAAAATGTGCACATGAGACCTGTCATCTGGTAGGCTGCTGGCACTGCAAAGTCTATGTGAGGAGAGGGACTGAGCATAGGATGTGTCCAAGCCTATTACCACACCTTATCATAGCCCAGGTTGGGGAACCAGATGTTGTACTGCTGGGAGTTTAGGTCTAAGAGTTGTAGGTTTATTGTTTATTTAGATCTAGGATTACAATTACCTTTGAGCCAAGGCTATTTTACAAAGGTTCCACATCAGGAGAGTACATACATGTTAAACATGTTAAACAAGGACATACAACATTAAAGAGAGCATACAACCATATTCATCAGTTCAGGTATGACATCACAGTAAATAGGATACATGAATAATGCATACAAAGAATAATTTCAGAAACCTAGAAGAAATCAGGGAGGAAGGGTGAGAAAATAGGAGGGTGGCAGCCAAAAAAGAGACTAGAACAGGTTAGGGAGGAGGAGCAGAGATTAATAATTGTCTCAAATGGGAGAAGGGTTGCACAACAACCATATGTGCATTTGTCCATAGATCATTTTAAAACAAAGACAAACAAGTCAACTCATGGATCTCAGGTCAATAGGGATTAAGATATTAAAGTTGCAAGTTGCTCCTGTTCACTGCAGGACTTGAGGGATCAGGTCTTATAAAGACAATGTAAAGTCTATCAGGATGGACAAATATAGCTTTTTGTACAATGTTGCCCAGTGTAAGCTTCTCAAATGTGATGAGATCTCATGACACTACTGTCACAATGTCCTAAATGATGTGTGTTCATAATATTTGAAATTAATAGGCAAATTAAGACAAATAAGCTATTAGTAAGTGATCACTCCATCTATTCTTGCCAAGTTCTCATGGAACAGCCTTATTAGCATCCTTAGACAAAAAAGAGCCTGACACCGGGCACCACTGTGATAGAGTGTGGGGAAGAATGAGGACCATGCGATGACTGGGAGCATGGGACCAGCCCCAGTCACCTTGGAAGGTCTACAGAGTTATTTTAATGTTTTGCTTTTTTTGTCATTCTAGAGTATGAATTCCCTAAACAGTCCCTGTTATATAATGGATGTGGAATTTCCTGCTTTCTGAATGGACAGTACATCTTGTTTGTCATGTTTATATCAGCACAACCAATAGCAAAATAAGCCCCAGTGCCTGTTCTGCCCCTTTACCCATAATACCATTGTAATAGTTTAGAATTCTAATTTTTATATTCACAGCCTTTTTATAAGCTAACACTTTTTAAAACTGTATTTCTTACTAGGGTAGCACATGATAAGGGCACCGGAAAGAGGGCACTGACAATAACAGCGAACCACTAACCCAGCGCATTGTAGGAATGGCTCTGAGGGGATACGGCAGCTGAATGGGAGGGTGGGTGACTATAGTGACATCCTGTCGCTATAGTACACGTGCAGTGGGGTGGGAGCAGGCACGCACAGTGAGGGATGTAGGGGGTGCTCTGTCAGTTGCCATGCTGACCCTGTGGCATGGTGGGTGGGTTGCTGGCATTGGTCAGCAGGGTACTGGGTTCGGGTCCGGTGATGGTTTTTTTTGCGCCCAGATTGAAACTTTTTTTAATGTTTCCACTCCCGACATGCACCCCCAGAGTTGAGAATCCTTTAGTAGGGGTGTGGGAGGTGAAGCCTCCATGGGGGTGTATAGGAGTGTGGCCCCCGGAAACATTAAAAACTAATTCCCTGGCACCCTTTTGCTGTGCACCAGGGTGTCAGAGTGCTGGAATAAATTTTTGGCACTCTTGACTTCTGCATAAAGGTGATTGCCTTTAGGCTTTCACCATTATGACATAGATCCCATACTAGTAGCACCAATTATCCACCCAGGAAGATACATTATCATAATTAGTCCTGTCTCCTTCTGCTCCATTTTTATTTCTTAACCAGTAGTGTTTCTTTTAACATCTACTGTATACCTGCATACCACCTGCAGTCCCAACCCACTGCCTGCCAGCCTGCACATCCACTTGCTCATTATGTTACTCCCTCTTAGACTGTGACTGCAAAACGACACAAAACAAACATTGCTCTGACTTTTTTAATCACAGCTGTCCTGCTGTCAGTCTTACAATCTTACCACTAAACTGCCACTGTAACCACTCACATGATTTCCCATCATTCAGTCACTAGTTCACCTCCTACAAAAAGCAAACCACAACATGCTGTGAATGAGTGGAAAAAGAAACAAAAAAGCATTTGTCTAAGACAATATTTTTACTTACTTACCTGCCCTTTTCAGTGCAAAGAACATATTGCTTGCAGTAAACATCAGAAGACTAGTGCTGGACAAAATTTCTGGTTCTCTTGTGAATATTGCATCAAAACCAGTGTAATTGTTCTTTCTTTCTTTCTTTCTTTTCTACAGTTGTGCTTCCCCTACTGCCAAATTACACATTAAAAAATGAGCTCTTAAAAATGTGCAATTTCAACAAATAGCACAATTTTCCCCCAAATTATACATTTTTAAAAATGTGAGTTCATACAGTGGTGCAAGTTCAACAAATAGTATTATCCCAAATTGCACATTTTAAAAATTGGAATTCCTAAAAATGTGCAATGTCAGGAATTAATACTACTACACACTGAGCACAAAGAACAAATACTACTTTCATAAGTGCACAGGTCTAGAAACCTTAATTTGCAAAATTGTGCAGTTTCACCCATTCAGTGCAAAGAGCAACATTGTACTGAATACTGTGGTCCACAATTGTGTGACATTTTTCAAAAATGGTGCAATTTCCCAAAAAGTGTGCAAAATGGATTTTTGCAATTTCACTAAGCACTAATTCAGACACAGAAAAATAAGCCATTTTATCATACCCTAATAACACTAGCCTGTGGAGGGTCTATTTATTTTAAAACAATGTTATTATTTTTTTGTTACTATTTTAAATTTAACAATTGTTTGCACACTTTCCCTAAATCCCCACTTTATAAGCATTGTAAACACTCCACATTTTTTATTATGTTTGCATAACCACTCTTTCAGGGGCTGAAGGCACTGTGCCTATGGCTTTATGCCTCACTTCACCCATGGCTATGTAGTTATTTCACCACAAACAACACCTTGCAGTGTCTTATCATTTACAAGTCCATTATTCAGTCCCAGTATTACTGTAGACAGCCCATTGTTTTCAGTTATTATCATTATCAGTAGTTTAACATTCATATTTCTTATTAACACTGACATAAATTTTAGCATAATTTTATTTAGTATTTTATTCATTTTACTTAGTAAAATACCCTTCTTTCTAATGTAATACCCCCAGCTTTCATTCCCATCTAACTTCACAAGCAGAAATCTGTAAAGCTCTTCAAAAATAAAATTTTATAAATGTCCAGAGGCTAACAACGTAAACACATGATTCTTAAACATTTGGTTAAATATTTGGTGGCACCTATAAATAAATCTGTCAGCGTTCTGCATACTCTGTCACAATATGCAAGGGAGCTTTCTTCAGTGCTGAAAAATGGAGAGGATACATGTTTGCATATAGGATGTATCAATGCCAGCTGAAACCAGTAAAGATCTATTTTTATCTTTGCAATGCATCCAAATCTATTGGAAGAAGAGTTGCATGCACAAGGTGTATAAGTACCACAATTTAGATATCCACTTATTAACCATGTATTCTGCCTTCAGTGTAACTCACTGCACTGTAATTCTTACATTGGTCTATGGTGACACTATGTGCTGGAACTCTATGAAAAGGTTTTGTTTAGGCAGACTTGGTATCACTCAGTACTAAGATTTATCAAATACATTTTTTTCCAAACTCACCATTGTTTACTATATGCACTTGAAAGCTGAACTTCTCTAGCAACTCATAAACTTAGAAACTGGTATTGTGCTTAAATCTGTACCCTATTGCCTGATGTCTCTCCTTCTTGTAATCTATTCACCAAGGTCACACCTGGAAATAAGGTGTAATTCCCTGTATCTTTCCAGGCCAACATGTTTAAACAAACAAACAAACAAACAAAGCAGTAACTTCTCAGCTGCTTAAGTATTTGGATGTACCATTGCTATCAAAATGCAGTACTTGTTTACTTACTATAGATCATCTAAAGATATTAGACTCAAGGTCTTAGAAGTTGGAAATAAAAACTTTGGTTATCAGGCTCCATAGACACCAAACTCACTGCATAAGTAATGACATACAGCATTATTGATTCACTTTCTCTAATGGTCTTTGAACAAAGGCTGGCAGGGCATCCTAAAGAAACCTGTTGGCTGAAATTCAGTTTTGTTTGTGCTTACTATTTAAGTGAGCATTTACAGTATATTACAGTTTGATTGTTTCCTGCTATCATGGTCAAGCCTGCTTTGAAAGGAAATATCCACCTCAGTGGAATCTATGGTAAAATAAGGGTTAAATAAAAAAAAAATCTTACTACCAAGGACTAAAGCCACTATAAAAATGCAGTCTAGACTGGTTTAACCCAAATCTTTGAGGAAGAGCAGGCAAAGGAGTAAATGAGGGGGAAGTGGTGGTGGTGGGTGATCTCAACCTTTTGGCAATGTCAGCGGCTCAGCAGGTAGCACGCTCACCTCTGAGGCAGGGAGATCAGAAGGCTGTGGGTTCTATCCCCACACCAGGCACTTGGGTTAATATCCCAATACTGACACTGCAGTGCAGCATGAGGGGGATGCTGCACTTCTGAGGTGCTGCCTTTCAGATGAGATGTTAAACCAAGGTCCCGTCTGCCTGTTCTGGTGGTAGTTCAGGTGGATGCTAAAGATTCCATGGCACTTCTCGAAAAGAGTAGGGGAATGTTTATTAGGCAAGAAAATTGATACATAATCCACACAATAAATAAAAAAAAAACATCAGGATAAGGAACTGAAATATGACAGAAACACAAAAAAGGGAAAAAAGAAACGTACAAAATCTAAATTGTAAACATAAAAAGAGGCACCAGAAGAAATCTCCTAAAAGGAGGAGCTATTAATGAACCTCAATCCCAAAATTAACAATCTATGGCAAATTCTTCCACAAAGCCTGCAATCAGGCTCGGGGAACAGTCTTCTATTGCTAACATAGATAGAATGCACATCTCTCATTATTTTATGTGCTAATTCAACATGGCTGGATTCTTTCTGCTGCAACATAAAAAGGCAGTGTGCCATCCAGATGTTCCATTTCACAACAGCAAATAAAAGACATAAAGTGTTCAAATCCCATTGAGTCCAGGTCCCAAGAAGGTAACCATACATTACATTCTGATAGGTAACTGACTGCAATGAACCCATCCCCCAAAATCAAGAAAGAAATACCCAGAAATTCTTTATAAACGAACAATCAAAAAATAGATGAACCATAGTCTCTTCCAGATTAATACAGTCAGGATGACTACAGATACGCTCCTGCATGGACTTATGCTTCTGATTTGCCTTAACAGGTAGATGGTTATGACAAGAGAGCCAGTAAACGTCCCACATTCGGGCCGGAATTCGTACATTCTGAACCACATTTTGAAGCGAACTGAGATACCAGGTGGGACATTTTTCAAATAGAGTATGCACAGCACATAAGTCCAGCAAGAGAGCATCATACAAAGTTCTATGATTCAAAGAAACAGTCATGCATGGAGTAACACACCATTGTTTCAAACGAAAAAACACATCTTTAATATATACAGAGGTCCCTGGGGTCTTCCTAATCAGGCAAGGAGTCTGGAGTTCCCAGGAACGGAACCATAGATTGGATGCTGCCAATAGCCAAGGTTCCCACCCCTTCTGCCTATTAACCAATAAGGGCCTGACATTATCCATCAGAAAAATACTGCTGAAAAACAACAATGGGTTAACCATCTTTAAACCACCAGAAGCGAAGGGTAAATAAGTGATGTTTTGCTTAATGGGGTTTAAACGGCTGCCCCACAAGGCTTGGAAGAAAACCCCAAACACCGCAGTTTCCAGCCATCTTGGGATCAAAAATACCGAACTGAGATACAAAAAAATAGGGAGTAAAAATGTTTTCATCAAAAAAATACTTTTTTTTAACCAAATTTCCAATTATTCCAGAGAGCTACTTTTTACCTCCCCAGGACAAGTTTGTCTTCCCAATTAAACACATCCATGTCTGGAGTACCATATGTAATACCTAAAGTTTTTAGCGGCTGCCTTGAGATGGCAATGCCAGCAATGAGCCGAAGAGGAGGCAAGTCATTACCTAAAGCATAACCAGCACATTTATCTCGATTGAGAGCCACTCCAGAGAGAGCCCCATAATCAGTGAGAATACCCAAAACATGAGTGAGAGAGAGACCTCATCAGCCAGCAGTAAAGTCATGTCATCCGCATAGGCAATAGCGGAATAAGGAACCATAAGACAGCCATCCAAAAGAGGATGAATCTGTCCAAAGGCATTGATCTTTCGCAACAATGGATCAAGAAAAAAACATACAGTAAGGGGCTGAGGGTGCCCCCCTATGAATTGGAACTAGAGTTCCCGTCCGCCCATTAACAATAGGGACCACAGTAATCATGCAGTATAGTGCCTGAATACCAAACAAAACCATGTCAGATACACCATAAAAATGTAAAACTGCCCATAGAAACTCATGATTGATGGAATCAAATGCCTTGCGTTGATCCAGGGACACAACCAGGCCAGACATGAGGTGATGAAGATTACATTCCATCACTTCATGAAGCAAGATCAAATGATCCACAATCCTCCTGTTAGGAACAGATCAAGACTGCACTGGAGACACAACAAATTCAGCCAATGGCAAGAGCCTGTTGGTCAAAATTTTAGCATAAAGTGTACAATCTGTATTCAACATGCAGATCAGTCTCCAGTTATGGAGGTCCAGTTTTTTACCAGTTTTATGAAGAAAAATCAAGTTCCCTTTAGTAAAGTCCAAAGGAATATTGCCATTGGTGAGAAAACTAGTGAACAGGAATGCCAATTCCTCAGAGAAAGAATCCCCGAGAAGCTTATAAACCTCACTAGAAAGGCCATCAGGGTCTGAGTAGTATTGGCTTTTAAAGTCTGAATGGCCTGTTCCTTTGGTGAGACAGCTAGGTTCATAGACTGAGTAATATGGTCCAGGACAGTAGGAAGAGTGACAATAGACAAATAACTTGAAAAAATGAGAAGCATCAGCAGGAAGGAAAGAAAACAGTCATGTGGAATAGTCACCAACTGCATGTAGAATATCCCGCCTGGTTTGAAATAATTCACCCGCTGGCCCAGATAATGCAACAATTTCCTTCTTCCCAACTTTATACTCATTTTGTTGGAAGGGGGAAACCGCATCAGTATTCCCCTTAGTCCCAAACTTATGTTGGAAATACAGTACAAGTCACATTAAACTGTTCCCTCAATTCACTGGTGTAGCATTGTTCAACGAGTTTCCTAATCTGAGCAGTGTTTAATTCAATGAATTAGTAAAAGGTTAGTATTGGTTTGCATCTAGCTGTTATGTATTATAAGCTTTATTTTCAGCTGAGTGCTTATGAGTTTCATTTCAGAAGACAGACTAAACAACTCTTAAGGAATGCTGTGATATTTATAAACAATGCTCTTAAGGAATGCTGTGATATTTATAAACAATGCCATGAAAATGAGGCTACTGCCATTTCACTAAACAGTTACAAGTGAGTTGAATAGGCAGTAAAGGATGGTTGGAAGATAGTTGAAAGCTTCAACAGTTCGAGTTGCCACTGCGGTAGCATCATAAAAACAAAATGCTACACCTGTAAGTTGATGGAACAGTTTAATGTGACTTGTACTGTACAGTTGCCTTGATTTTTGTTCATGAAACAATTTCATACTCACCCATAACTGCAAAATCTGATTACTCAAATCCTGAGATGTCGTGTGGGCCAAAGTTAATAAATTCTGCAGTTGCTTACGTTGTTGTAAATAATGTAAATATCTACCACAGGAGTTACGGTGACTGTATTGCTGACAGAGCTGTCTCAAACCCGGTTTAGTATCTACCCACCAACTCCTAATATCATAATAGCAAACCACCACGGATTTGCGGGCCAAAAAATTAGCCTGTAACTCAGCATGAAAAATTTCCTCTGATATTAGAGAAACATTAAATTTCCACAACCCTGGTCCTCGGGAGATGGTAGTAGGATGTCCAGTAGTAAGAACTACCATATTATGGTCCAAGAATTCTACTGGCCACACTTGTGCCACTTGAATTGGCAGAAATTTGGAAAGAAAAATAAAATCAATACGGGTAGCTAAATGTCCTTTCTGAAAAGTGGGAGAGTGATGGTTAGTTTTGACAAAAAAACTGTCCTGTAACCATGCAAGTCGAAGCAATTGGGATAGTAAAAGTGAATCACAAAACAATTTGGTCATTCTACAACTACTGCTTTTATCCTTAAGACTCAAGCCACTGTTGAAATCACCTGCAAATATTACCGATTTAGAGGTGTGCAAGTAGGGTTGGATAATCCTCAAAAGTTCAGTCCATAAAGCTTTAGTCTGGGGGGGCATAATAGTTGATCAGCCAAAAATTAGGGTGGGAGATGACAACATCCAAAATTAACAGTCTGCCAGGAACAATATCATAGCGCTTCACCACCCGAAAATCAGGGAGACAAACCACGATCCTCACCCCAAGACACAGCTCTTGGCCAATGGACCAGAAGGAAGGTCCAAACAACCAATCACGTTGAGCCTGGCGCATCTCTTGAGTCATATAAAGGCAAACATCCTGCAGGAAAAATAAACTTTCCCCACAGTCATGTAAGAGAGAAAAGACCAGCTGTCTTCATTCTACCCTCTTGATACTATTCATGTTAAGAGTGTAGCAAAATAGTCGGTCACCCATGAGAAGGGTAAAATAGAGTAGAAAAAAAAAACAAGGCAACTACCCTGACCTCAAGTTTTCTTTTTGCCCGATGTCACTCTCCCTTTCATTTTGACCTTTGCCTTACGTTTTTGTTGCCCTATCCCCCCTTGGGGTTTCTCTGAATCTGTGGCACCAGCAGTGTGAGAGGAGGCTACTGAGGAGGAGTCAGTATCCCCATCAGAGTCTGCGAGCTCCTCAGTAAGGATCTCATACCTGTTGTGAATTGGAAGATCATCAGTTACAATGGATTTCGGGGGCGGGAGTCTGCCTGGTATGGGTAGAGTGCCATAGGATCTCCCAAGTAGGTCTCACAGGAGGGGGCATGTCAAAAGGGTGAGAATCTGCAGGCACAACTGGGGGCAAAATAGTAGGTGCAGCAGAAGCCTCAACTGGTATGGCAGGAGACTCCAAAATCTCAATGGGGGGGTTCTCTGCTGGGCAAATGGGGGGGGGGATCCAGCAACTTTTGATTTTTTTATTTTCAGTTTTTGCACTAGAGTAATTAGCCTAATCTGGTCTTCGCTAATACTATCCACCCTGTTGTGCGAAGCACAGGTACAGTTTTGGAAGGAGTGGCCAACAGCATCACACAAATTACACATAGTTTCATTTAAACAAGAAGAACCCCCATGCCCTAGGTCCCCACAGGTAGTATATTTCAGCTTGTCACATGCATTGCTGAGATGGGAAGTGTCACCACAAAAGGTAACAAGCTTTGGGCTGTCCAAAATAAAACAAAACCCCACGATCACGGCCTAGAGAAAAAGAATTAGGAAAGTGCACAAAACCATTATCTGTGGAATGCAACAAAACCTTCACCTTCCACCCCCCCAGTCCAGATGTTCTCAGAGTCAAAAATAGCATCAGGACCATCCAAAACAGTACACCGCTTTTTCAGCCAATATTCCACATCTGCCTTTTGAACTCCCTCACTCCGAAAGAGGATGGTCAATGATTTGTAGGCCGGTTTCGTCAGTGGAATCGCTAAGAAGGGAGTCCAAAGGGTTGTATGCTTCAAGGCATTATATCCTGACCAGAATCTGTCCAAACCAGTAGAAGTTTTGAAATTGACATCAAAGACCGTTTCACCCGATACATAAATGAGGGCATAGATCTCATGCGAAAAGAACTTGAAAGAGTCCTTCAGCAAAGTTCTAGCCACATAAAAACAGTCAGGGGGATCAGGTAATCCACCAACATAAGAAAGACACATGGCATTGTGTCTTTTTGCCTGCAAAATGGGCTGTTTAAAGAGGGACGCAAAGGGTTTCCTGGGAACTTCAGTCCTGGTATTCAGGGGGGCTTCAGGGAGACCAGCCGCCCCCACCAGCCGAATTCAAGGGATTTGGAAGTCCCAAAACAGGGTTTTGTGTCAAGTCCAGTTCTTTAGGCAGGGCTAAAGGATCACAATACCGCACAGCGCACACTCTTGTCAGAAGGTTTCACATAGCAACCAGGTAAAGCAGGAAAGTCCATAGCAACAGGCATACAAATCGGGGAGGTTCCAGACTTCCACTCCCCAGTCATGTCAGTGCATTCCCACCCTGCTCCTTCCAGGGCCTGGTCTACTGACCAGTTAGAGACTGCAGCCTCAGAGCATTTCTCAGTTGTTGAACATAAGACAAGGACAGGAGGAATAGAAGAACCAGCAGTACTCACGGGTAAGCCAACAGGAGAAGTATGCACATCCGTCGAAGTGGAACCATTTGTGTTCTGGATTTCAGAAGCCATGATGGGCAGTTGTGAGGCTCAGTCATCTGAGCAGGGCTGCCGGGAAACGACAACCCTAGGTTTACATGCAGAGTTCAACTGCCGAATTGTCTTTCCAACTGCGTTTTGCGGACTCAAAACTGGTGTTCTTCCTGCTCAAGCAATTTTCGAAGAGCAACAGTTTCTCTAGCTTTAGTACTAGAACCCTGTAGAACCTCCTCCCTGTTAGAGTGGGAGTCTGAATCCTTCTCCAAAACATCACTGGCAGAACCTGCAGGAACCATAGGCTGATCAAAACAAGCCGCTCCAGCACAGCCATCTGTCTGTTGCTCTACATTGCCAGCTTCCATTGCATTTTCATCCTCAACCATAGTACGCACCAAAACAGCCTCATGCAAAGGTGAGACAGAGGGTGAGGCTAGGCCCCCTGTCTCAGTAGCGCCACTGTCCTCTCCAGCTCCCACCAAAGTGGCCATCTTAGGAGATGGACAGCAATTCCCCCTGTGGTGAGTAGGGGAATTTCCCCGGTGTCCTGGCCAAATGTCCCCCATTCACTAAAAATACCACCAACAGCCTAATCTGGTTCAGTTTCAGTTGGGTACCATCTGTATCTCCCCCTCCCCCTGGTCACCCCTGAAAAAGGGACTTCTAGTCTCAGTGGGCCTACCGGGTCAACAAAATTCAATAAATAAATAACCTGCCCAATATTAACTAGAACATTCAAGTTACCTGATGCACCTCATGTAAGGCCCTGTTGGATTCATTGCAGGACTGCATACTAGTGCAGCTGGTTAAGGAATACACGGGACAGGAGGCCATTTTTGATTTGGTGCTCACCAGCTTGGAGATGGTAAGTGGAATGAGGGCAAGGGAGCCACTGGTTTCCAGTGACCATAACTCCATTTGATTCAGGCTGTCTGGCCCTCAAGGCCAGAATGCCTCTATCAAAAAATGAAGTCCAAAATTTCAGAAGATCAGACTTCACCTGGATGAGGGAGCTAGTCTGAGAAAAATTGACCAGGGTGGACAGCATCAGAGATGTAGAGGAAAGATGGGGGGAATTAAGGGAACCATTCTTAAGGCAAAAAAGTCATACACAAGAATTGTTTCAAAATGAGACAGGTGCAATAGACCAATATGGTTCCCGGAAAGGGTCAGAGAAGCCATGAGGGAGAAGAAAAAGGTTTTCACCAGGTAAAAGGAAAAACAGAGTGAGGAAGAAAGGGAAGAGTACTGTAGAAAAACCTACAGAAGTAAAGAGGATGATTAGAGAGGCAAAGGCACACATGGAGCTGTGCATTACAGAGGGGTGAAGGGTGGGAAAAAACAATTCTTCAGATATAGTAAGGGAAAAGGAAGCAGGCAGGGGGTATTTTTAGGCTACAAGAGGGGGCAGGGTACTTGAGGAACTAGAGGAAGATGAAAAAAAGCAGCTGTCCTTGAAGATTTTATTTATGTATTTATTTATTTATTGAGTCTCGGAATTAAGACGTTTGAGCCAGAGGCTCTTTTACAAAGGCTCAACATCATCAAAATTGAAATTATACAAAGAATAAACAGATACAGGTACAATGGGTAATAATAAATAGGCAATAAGCAGGATAATTGGCACATAATTGACACAATAACAGAAATTATTTTCAGACTGAAAACTAAAATTAAGTGCTCAGGAGAGGAGATTCAAATGTTGGTAGATGGGTTCAAGAGGGAGAGAAAGCCAGAAAAGAGGTAGACTAGCACAGAACTGAGAGAGGTAGATAGGCTATAGATGGCGGAACAGGAGAGTTGTTAGAGCAGGTATGATGGATCCCTGCATGCAAGGAATAAAATTAGTGGTGTTGCCAAGTAAAGCATGATTAAGTTGCAGATGATCATGGACAAAAAAGGTCACACAAAAATAGCAGCCTAAGGTCGCCTTGTCAGTAGAAGGTTGGACGATTACTTCTGTTCTCTCCTCACAAGGGAAGTCAGTGGGCCACTACCTGAAAGTGGCATCAAGGTAGTTGTAAGGAGCATTCCTGAAATGAGGCAGCCAGTATTTACCAGAAAAATGTCCAGAAGGGACTTGAAGCCCTAATGGTAGATATAGCCCTATGGCTGGAAGGGACACACCCAAGGGTGCTCAAGGAATGGGATGTAGAATTGACTGTGGAATTTGCTGAACTCCTAGTAGGGTTACTTAATAGCTCGATTCAGATTGGGGTAGTTGCAAAAGACTGGAAGGTAGTTGTACCTAGTCCCACTACATGGGAGAGGGACAACTAGCAACCAGGGAATATCAGGCCTGTCAGCCTTACCTCTGGAGTAGGTAAACTGATGGAGTCACTGATGGAAGAGGACTTTTTGGACTATCTAGAAAGCAGTGGTCTACAACCTAGTAAATAGCATGTGTTTCTGACAGGGAGGCCTTGACAGACCAACTTGATAGATTTATTTGACTGGGTAATAAAGGTAGTAGGTAAGGGCCACACTATGGATTTACTGTACTTCTATTTCAGCAAGGCCTTTGACTCAGTGCCAGATAATTGCAGAAGAATCAGGAGGCCTTGGTGCAGCCAGAGACATAGTTAGATGGGTAGAAAACTGGTTGAAGGAGAAACAGCAGAGGGCAGTTGTAACTGGTGTCAAATCAGAAGAAATGGAGGTCACAAATGGGGTGCCACAGGGTTCTGTCCTGGGTCCTGTCCTCTTCAATATGCCATTAATGACATTGGGGAGTGCATTTGGGGCAAATTGCATCTCTATGCAAATGACACAAAGCTCCGTAGTAGGGTGCATAGCGATGAAGGGGCCAGGGAGATGCAGATGGGTTCTACAAAGGATGGAGAGGTGTTCTGAGGTTTGGCAGTTGAAATTCAATGCCAAAATCTGCATGATTATGCACCTATGGGACAAAAAAAAAGGACAGAGTACTGGATGGCATGGATTAATCTGAACGCTACAACTGAGGAAAGGGACCTGGGAGCCATCATTAGTGACTCCAACAATCAAGCCTGTGTAATAAGGCCTATAGTAAAGCTAATAGGATGCTAGGGTATATCAGAAGAGGTACTGACAGCAGGAAAAAGGAGGGACAGGTATTGTTATTTGACCACTCCTTAAAAAACCCTCCTTGGATCCCGACGATCTAGCTAACTACTGACCTGTATCTAACCTTCCCTTTGTGGGCAAGGTTATTGAGAAGCTGGTTGCATTGCAGCTGGATGATCACCTTGTAACTCACAATGTCTATGACGCCCTTCAGTCTGGTTTTAGGAAAAGACACAGCACAGAGACTGCCCTTGTTTAGGTACTAAATGACCTCCTAATGGGGAGAGATTGAAAGGCTTGTACTATCTTGGTCCTTCTCAATCTCTCAGCAGCTTTTGACACTGTGGACCATGAAGTGCTTTTGGAGATCCTGCGGTTCCTTTGTGGACTGTCAGGTACAGTCTCAATTGGGTTCAATCTTTCCTCACAGGCAGATCTCAGAGGGTGGTCACTGGAATTTATTCTTGTGACGCCCTCCCTCTGTCCTGTGGGGTGCCACAGGACCCCATATTAGTGCCCATATTGTTCGCAGTCTACATGCTTCCATTGGGAGATATCATCAGGTGATACGACTTGAGTTTTCACTGCTATGCAGATGATACTCAGCTGTATATGTCCTTTGTGCCCAGACAGGTTGATGCGATCTCTGTGCTAAATGATAGCCTTTCCAAGGTCAATGACTGGATGGGCTCCAGCTGGCTGAGACTGAATCTGGATAAGACTGAGTTGTTGGTTGTGGACCCAGGTCAGCTGGGTGCGGGTCTGGGGGTTGGACATATGTCTGGCCTGTGGCTTGATGGTGTCCAGCTCACTACTTCAGATCGGGTGTGGAACCTGGGTGCTATTTTTGATGACGGCTTGACCCTAAAATCTCAGGTGTCAGCCGTGGTCAAATCCTCATTTTACTATCTGAGGAATATCACCTGGGTAAAACATCTGGTTTCCCCAGGCTACCTTCCAACATTGGTTCATGCCTTCATCACTACCCATTTTGATTACTGTAATGCTCCCTACCTAGGGCTGCCTGGCGTTGATATCCGCTGCTTGCAGCTGGTGCAGAATGCTGCAGCCAGGCTACTGACAAGTACCTCCAGGTCCAGTCATATACTGCCTGTGCTGTGTGGACTGCACTGGCTGCTGGTCCAGTGGTGGATCACGTATAAGGTAGGCTTGCTTACCTTTAAAGTCCTACACGATCAGGGCCCGACTTGCTGAAAGATCTCCTGACTCCCTGCACCCCTAATCGCCCTCTCCAATCCACCGATGAGGGATTGCTAGAGATTCCCAGGGTTCGTCTTAAAACATCAGGAGCTCATGCATTTTCATTTGCATTACCAACCCTGTGGAATTCTCTGCCTCATCGGTTAAGAGAATGCCTGACCATCAGTAGTTTTAAATCTTTGTTAAAAACTTATTTATTTGTATAGGTCTTCCCAGACTGAATGATTTGTAATATGTATATTGCTCTGTTTTAAATATGTTGTTAAAGTTTGTGCAGCGCCTTGATACTGAAAGGCACTATATAAATAAAGAATGAGTTGATTTGATTTGATACTTTTATACTTTTAGTAATATTGGTTACTGTTGAGGCTGCCTCTGGAATACTGTGCTCAGTTCTGGAGTCCTCACCTAAGGAAGGAGGGGGACAGGCTGGAGATGGTGCAGTGCTCAAGATGATTCATGGTGAACAGAACAGATCTTATGAAGATTGTCTGAAGGCACTGAACACTGGAAACCAGGTGAGAAAGAAGGGATATGATACAGATTGTCAAGTTCCTGCAAATAATTAACAAGGTTAACTGCACAGAACTATTTAGCAGGGGTACAGAGTCAAGAACCCAAGGTCACTAGTGGAAACTGGAGGGGGTTAGGTTTAAGAGGGATGTGAGAAAGTTCTGTTTTAAGGAAGGGTAGTGGAGGAATGGAACAGTCTGCCAGTGGAGGTGGTAGATGTGCTTAGACTATAAATGGAGTCAAGCATGGCTGGGGCAGAATTAAAGGGTTTGGTGGTTGCTCAGGTCAGCAAACGTAGGGAGGGGAGAAGGAGGATGGACTAGGAGAGATAAAACCTCATATGGATAATATGTCCCGGGGCAGATACACAACTCAGGTCAGACTAGATGGATCTTTGGACATTTTGTGCTGTCATTGTCTGTGTTTATATGTTTCTACACCTTTGACCTTGTTCATCACTGCTGTCACTATAGAAACTAAAAAATGGTTTCTGTGCTCTTGTAATTTAGTTAGCTTTTAGGCTTCTTGAGCACTCCCATGCAAATACAACTGCTGACAATGCTTCCCCAGATATGAAGAGTATCAGGTATCTATAATCTCCTTTTTGTATGCTCACTGCGTATAAGTGAGAATAAACAATGTCCTACTGACGTGTATAGCAGATCTTCCTACTCAACTCTATAAAAAACAAATCATGTACAGGATTTGGGTTCTTTTTCCATTAAGGAAGCTGAAAAGTTCTTATGGACAAAAAGTAGTGATGCACTGCATTAGTGCGTAGGCTGCAAATAAAACAAAATGATTACATTAAAGGCACACTGGAAATAGATAATAAGGTTAAATTTGATGTTTTGACAACAGGCTGTCTACAGGAATTACCTGTAAAGAAAAGATTAAATACATCATTTTCTATTTTTTGCAGTGTATTCTGTTTATTAAGAATTTCCAGATATACAGACATTCAACAGTTGCACAGGTTCACAGGGGTGCGATAAGAGAGGTAAAATATGACAGGAGTAAATCTAGGCTATCAATTTCAAGCAGTCAGAAGGATGATGGCAATTCTAGTTAAGTCAGTATAGGTTACCACATTACAACCAGAGGACACAGCTGGATATTATCTGCAGGGACAGGTATAGACAAGGAAGTACATGACACCTGGAAGGGGGATAAATGGAAAACCTGAACAAAGTGGGCAAAGACAAATTGTCAAGACAAGGCTGGAGGGGTACTCAACACGGATTCTTCAGGAGGGGATGTCTGAGTATTCAGAGCACAGATCCCATAAGATCTGGTACAAGCGTGCAGATTTACTAGTAAAGTAGGACATTCTATCTAGGGTAGATAGGGACCACACTGCTGCTAACCAGTGGGACATTGTAGGCAGTTTTGCCATTCTCTAGTGCTGAAGTACCAGCTGCTTGACCTCAGTGATCACCTTCATGATCCATAGTATGCAGAGTCTGAAGAACTGGTCAGAGGGAGGAATGCCTAGAATAAACATCTGTAGTGGATTGTATTTATTTAGATCTGGCAAAGGCATTTGATAAGGTTCCCCAACTATAGATTCTTAGCTGCCTTATTGATACCAAGATAGATCACAGAATTGTGAGCTGGATGAGGGACTTTCTGGATGGGAGGACTCAGAGGATGTGTGTAAATGGATATTACTCTGATGGGGTTGCTGTCACCAGCGGGGTCCCACAGGGGTTGGTCTTTGGCCCACTGCTCTTCAGGGTCTTTATGTGTAATTTGGGTAAGGATGGGGAAGGTTGTATCTGTAAGCATGCAGATGACACCAAACTGGCTAGGGTGGTGTCTGACCCAGAGGGGATAAGAGGTGTACAAAAAGAACTGGATAGCATTTGTGACTGGACATCATCCATGGACATGACTTTTAATACAGATAAATGCTGCATTATTCACCTAGAATGTCAAAATATCAGGCAAGACCATTAAATAAATGGAAGTGTACTCTGTAAATCTAAGGAAGAAAAGGATTGGGGAATTCTGATTGACTATAAACTAACATACTTCTCACATGCAAATAAACAGATTACAAAAGCTAAATGGGTATTATGGAACATAAAGAGAACCTTTAACAGTCGGACTAGGGTGGTGATTATGCCACTGTATAGAGCATATGTTAGACTGGTGCTGGATTCCGAGGCCCCAGTGTGGGGTCCAATATACAAAGGAGCTGTGGCCAACATAGAAAGAGTTCAAAGACAAGCAACAAAAATGATATGTAATATCAAAAATATGCCCTATGATGAGTGATTAAAACAGTTAACACTCATGTCACTGGAAACTAGAAGAGTAAGGGGAGATTTTTTCCTGTGTTTCGATATAATGAGGGACGATTATATTCTAAACAAACTAAATTTCCAATTTAAAAATTATGGCAAAGGAACCAGGGGTCACCCACTCCAGCTCAGACACATTAAATACAATACAAATAGAAGGAAGGCTTTTTATATGCAAAGGGTGGTGGTGCCCTGGAACTGGCTGCCTGAGGAAATCATATGTTCGGGAACAAAGACTCAATTTAAAAAAACACCTGGATAATTACATAATGGAAAGCTGAAGTATCTCCCAATAAGGGTTACTGGCTGGGAGCGGTTATGGGCTATCTTTGGCCCTCTGTGCTCCCAAATACTTTTCTATGAACCTTTGTAGTGACAAGGGAAGAGAATTGCTCAGGATATCACAGAAACATTTGTAGAGCAACTTCAGATAATATGCAGCAAGTCTGCCCCAGGGGAGTGAAAATGCCAACAGGAGTCATGACTCATAAGTTCAAGTTCAAGTTTATTTCATCAGGAAAACTCCATTGAGCAAGCTCATTTACAAGGAGGTCCTGCTAAGGACAGCACAATACAAACAAGATACAATGGCAGTATGGAGGTAAAAGAAATCATGCATCTAGAGTGCATGACTGCACAATGGAAAACGTTTACATAAATAACAGCAAAGTGGTGTAAGGATAGCAACCATGACAAGCCCAAACAGTTGTATGAGATACAATTATACTTGATTTGAGAGGAAGGAAGAAAGAGCTTATTGGCAGGTAAAATTGCACAGCGTAAGATGACATGCTAGCTAGAATGGCAGACTTCACTGAGATGCTTGAAACATAAGGGTTTAAAGATCATGTGCAACGTTTTTTACATATTTTTAATAATAGCTTGAAAAGCAGAAATTCAAGTCCTTGTGTCATGATTAGTGTTTCCTGAAAATGTCATGCTGTTTGTTTTTGTGGTTTTCTTTAAATCAGCATTTGTTAACTTACTCTACACTGGCTGAAAACAGTAGAGTTATTTCTGTCCTCTCAGTCAAGCTTGGAGAGCAATGACATCATTTTGAAATAGTTTGCTGTTTCAAATTCCCAATCAGATCCGCACTCTGTAAAGTTTATGGTTTGCTGAGCTCTCCAGGTTTCTTACAAACCCAGTCTCTGGTTTGTGTTTAGATAGATAAGCTTAAAATCTATAATTTGCTTCCTTTAAAAAGCTGATAATTTCTGTTTCAATGCTGAATTGAAGTAGTGGAAATCTTTCTCTGTGAGAAATCAGCTTGTCTGTACCACAGTTCTCAATTCTTTCTAATCAAAACTCTAATTTGTTTTCTAACTACAGTATGTAACACATGGCTGTTTAATTAATATAAATCTAAATGTTGTTCATTCACAGAAACAGTTTGTCTTTGATGTAGCCTTCATAAATCACACATCGCTGTCAACTCTATTCTTCTCTCAGTTGGCTCACCCCATCCTCCTATCGTCTCTCCACAGCTGGTTGTCTGGTCGATAAATTAGCCTTGACTAGTACTCCAAGATGCCTTGTAAGTCTTCTAAAACAACCTGACTTGCTCTATAGCCTAAGATCTACTCAAAATGCTTCCTTTGTTATGCCTAGATGTCTGACCAAGAAGGGTGAACTTGCATTTGCCGTATCTGCTCCCAGAATATGGAACACCCTTCCACTCTGTGTTAAACAATCGGCTACTCACCGGGCCTTTAAAAAAAAAGTTAAAGAACTCACCTTATGAGCTCAGGTCTCTGCTCCTGCTCTACCTCTTGCTTGTCTCCACTCACTTGCACTACTACCACTGATCTTCCACCTGCAAGCGGTACTTCATCTCAGCACTTATGTACCCCCAGCGTTTGCTGTATATGTATTTTTTTTTAGTCAATTACTGTTTTCAAAATTCTATAAAAGTTTATGTAACTGTGATTACTGTTTATCCTCATGCTATGTATATTCTACTTGTTGTTCCTGAATGTGTCATGTATTCTAAATGTCATGTGTTACTGTATTTTCCTTCCAACTAGATGTTTTGTATTCTGTTGTGGACACTATGTATCTGCTGTTTCTGATGTGTAACCCTCCCAGGTCATGCCTGAAAATATGCAAAATCTCTTGTCTAGTGCATCTACCTGGTTAACAAAAACAAAATAAATAAATAAATACACGCATGTAAAAACATTTTTTTTCATGTCAGATTGACAAACAGGTGCCCGTCAGTCACACTCTGCTATAGTATTTCAAGTACATGTACTGTCTCAACTCACAAATTTCAGTTCTTTGGTAGTTTCTGTATGAAAATACATCATGTATGTGTATAAGTAGAAACACTATTTGGAATCCTTGGGCACCGTGTCTCTGTCCCACAGTTGAGGAAGCTGCAGTCTACTGCCACCAGTCCCCTGCCCCACAAGCCTCCTGCCTTTTACCCCACCTTTGAGGCTGCTGCACCCTGCTGCCCACTGTCTTCTCCCACACAGTCAGGGATTGTGCACCCTGCTGCCTCCATACCCTGCCTAAGGAATCAAGGCTGCTGTACCATGCCGTTCCCTGCCCAAACAATTGGGGTTGCTGCATCCTGCTGCTGTCTCTCCCCCCCCCACCTTCACAGTTAGGAATGCTACACCTGTTGCCCCCATTCCTGTCTCCACAGTGAGGGCTGCTGTGCTGTGGTAAGGTCTAGAGTGTCAGGTTCCCTGCCTCCACAGCTGGGGCTGCTGCATCATGCTGCCCTTGCCACCAGGGGTGGGGCTTTTGCCTCACCCTGCTACCCACTTCCATTGCCCCAAATGGGAATGGCTACTGCACCATGTGTACTCCATCTCACAGTCAGGGCTGCTATACCCTGATGCCCCTGTGTTCTGCCCCACAGTCGAGGCTTCTGCACCATGCTGTCTTCTATCCCCTGTCACCACAGACAGGGCTGCTGCACCCTGCTCCTTTCTACACTGTTGAGGTTGTTGTGGCCTGCTGTGCCCAACAACTCCATGTCTCTGCAGTTAGGGCTGCTGCACCATTCTGCCACTTGCCACAAGAGTCGGGGCATTTGCTGCACCTAGTCCCCTGCCTCCACAGCTGAGGCAGTTGCACCTTGCTGTCCTTCTGCCACCAGAATCAGATCGTTTGCTACACCCTGCTGAGACAGGAACAGGGGGCAACAAGTGCAGTGTCCCTGACAGTGAGGGTGGAACAGAGAGGGCAGAAGATTGTAGCAACCCCAACTGTTCGGGAAGAGTGCAGCACAAGAGTAAGGACATTTGCTGTACCCTGTCCCCTGCCTGTGGAGGCAAGGGGCTCTGTGGTGCAGCAGGGCACATAGGACAGCATGGTGCAGAAGCCTTGGCTGTGGGGCAGGACACAGGTGGGCATCAGGGTACAGCAGTCCACACAATAGCACAAGGTGCACAGCGTGCAGCAGCCCAGCCCATTTGGGGCAATGTAAGTGTGTAACAGGGTTCAGAAGCTCCAAATGTGGAGGCAGGGAGCATGAGACTCTAGGGTGTAGCACAGCACAGCAGTCCTGACTGTGGAGACAGGAACAGGGGGCAACAGGGTGCCGTGGCCCTGACTGTGGGGGTGGGGACAGAGGGCAGCACAGTGCAGCAGCCCTGAATGTTCGGGCAGGGGATAGTGGTAGCATCTGGATGCAGCAGCCATACCTGTTTGGGACAAGGGATGTGGGCAGCAGGGTGCAGCAAAGGATCTGACTCTGATGGCAGCTGGGCAGCAGTGTGCAACTGCCTCAACTGTGGAGGCATGCAACAGGGTGCAGCAAATACCCTGAATCTTGTGGCAAGTGGCAGAATGGTGCAGCAGCCCAAACTGCAGAGGCATGGGGCTCTAGGGCACAGCACGCCATAGCAACCCCAATTGTGTAGATAGGAGCAGGGTGCAGCAGTCCTGTCTGTGGTGACAGGGGGTAGAGGACAGCATGATGCGGAAGTCTTGACTGTGGTACAGATTATAGGGGGTATCAGGGTACAGCAGTCCTGACTGTGAGAAGGGGTACAGCTGGTGCATCAGCCCTGCCCATTTGGGGCAATGGAAGTGAGTAGCAGGGTGCAGCAAAAGCCCCACTTCTGGTGGCTAGGACAGTATGGTGCAGCATCCCCAGCTGTGGAAGCAGAGAACCTGGCACTCTAAGGCTTAGCACAGCACAGCAGCCCTGACTGTGGAGACAGGAACATGGGGCAACAGGTGCAGCATCCCTAACTGTGAGGGTAGGGAGAGAGGGCAGCAGGGTGCAGCAACCCCAACTGTTTGGGCAGGGAGCGGCAGTGTGCAGCAGCCCTGATTCTTTAGGCAGGGGATTGAGGCAACAGGGTGCACAATCCCTGACTATGTGGGAGAAGGTCAGAAAGCAGGGGGCTTGTAGGGCAGGGGACAGGTGGCAGCTGCCTAAACTGTGGGGCAGAGACAGAGTGCATTGGGATGCCATATAGTGTTTCTAGTTATACACATATATGATGTATTGTTACACAGAAACCACCAAAGAACTGAACTTTGTGAGTTCAGACAGTACATGTGCTTGAAATACTGTAGCAGAGTGTGACAGGCACCTGTTTGAGATATGACATGGAAAAAATGTTCTTACATGAATGTTTATGAAGGCTACACCAAAGATAAACTGTTTCTGTGAACAAACAAAATGTGTATTTATTTTATATTCATTAAACAACCCTGTGTTATATAGTTAGAAAAAAATCAGAGTTTTGGTTAGAAAAAACTAAGACCTGTGATACAGACAAGTTGATTTCTCACAGATAAATATTTCCACTACTTCAATTCAGTATTTAAACTGAAATGATCAGCTCTTTATAAGAAGATAATGATAAATGTTAAGCTTATTTAGCTAAACACAAACCAGAGTCTGGGTTTGTAAGAAACTTGGAGAACTGAGCAAACCATTAACTCTACAAACTGCTGTTCTGATTGGGAATCTGAAATAGCAAGCTACAGTACTCCAACTTGATGTCATCGCACACTCTAAGCTTGATTGAGAGGATAGAAATAACCGCTGATTTTAGCCACTGTAGAGTAAGTTAACAAATGCTGATTTAAAGAAATCCATAAAACCAAACAGCATGAAATTTTCAGGAAACACTAACCATGA
Source organism: Neoceratodus forsteri (assembly GCA_016271365.2). Taxonomy (NCBI): domain Eukaryota; kingdom Metazoa; phylum Chordata; order Ceratodontiformes; family Ceratodontidae; genus Neoceratodus; species Neoceratodus forsteri. Next base: position 1,500,146,828 of record CM057456.1, read on the forward strand.
CACAGAGACTTGAATTTCAGCTTTTCAAGCTTTTATTAAAAATACGTAAAAAAGTTGCACATGATCTTTAAAGGTATTAAAGGAAACCATTTTTAGATAGTTTGAGGGAGGACTGCAGTTTGTTCCAAGCAGAAGAGATGGCAGCTTTACTAAAGCTGGTGTGAAACTTAGGCATGTCTAACAAAATAATATAATTTTTCCTGAACTAGTAATAGCTATGGGAACGGCAATATAGGAACAAAATATATGGGGGGGAGGTTGCACAGTAGCATTTTATATGCCCAAGTGCAGTTACAGAACATTCTCCTGATGGAAAGGGATGACAAACCCACCGCAGAGCATAGGGTGCAATGGTGAGTTCTGGTTGGTGCGTTCGGTATGAAGCGAATAGCGTGGTGGAAAAGAACATCTAACTTATGCAGGTTAGAGGCTGTACAGCAACTATAAATGATGTCTGCCTCGTCAAGAAGGGGAAGAAAGGTGGCTTGGATTAGCCTCTTCCTAATGTCACTGGGGAAAAGGGATTTGTTCCTATAAAAGAAGCCCAGTCCAGTTTTTAACTTTTTAGAGAGTGCTTCAATCTGGGTGGTAAAGGATAGGTTATTGTCTAGCCAGAGGCCTAGGTATCTGTGACCTCAGCGGCATCTCAAAGAAGGGTTGTAACTGAAGCAGCAGGGCCAAGATTTAGTAAAGAGTTTGAGTTTTTGGGTAAGAAAAACATTGCCTTTTTTTGGGGCGTTTAGCAGAAGTTTAGATTTTAAATGGTTACATTGTAGTTCATTAAAGTCTATTTGTAATTCTGTGCAAACATCTGACAGGGAAGGCTTCAATATGTAAAGGAGTAGGGCAAGTGTATGGGCTGCATATGCGTAAACTTGTTTTGAATATGCAAGCTGTTCAAGTCATGGGATGCTTTGTAAAGAATCCAAGCTGAGACCAGAGTGACACTAAGAATTCCTCCCCCACCCCCTGTAGTAGTAGTAGTGGTAATAGTAGTAGTAGTAGTAGTAGATTTTATTTCTTTGGGGTGCCCTTCCCCAAAGGCTCAGGGTGCCCTTACAAATTATAAAAAATTCACAAACAGCATAAAAATATAAACAACCATACAAATAAGAATAAATAACAATAAATAACACCCACTAATCTATAAATAATTCCTATCAATGAAACACAAAACTGCTTGTCACTATCGATAATTTCTTAGGCCCCAAAGGCTTGTTGAAAGAAGAAAGGTTTCAATTTCCTTTTAAATATCTCTAAGGAGGGTGCCTCCCACAGGGACCCTGGCAAAGAATTCCATAGGTGGCCACTTTAAAATTCAGATCCCCGGAAGATTTTAACCTTGCTCTGGGGACCTTCAATAGAGCCTCTCCCCACAGATTGGAAAGTGTGACCCATGGTGCAGAGATGCAGGAGCTCCTTCAGGTAATCTGGACCCAGGCCGTGCAGAGCCTTATAGGTCAGCAGACCAATTCTGAATTAGATGCACCAGTGCACTGGCAGCCAGTGTAGTTCACACAACACTGGCATAATGTGACAGGACATAGAAAGGCCCATCAATAGCCGGGCTGCAGAATTCTATAGCAGTTGCAGACATTGCATTGCACCCCCTCTGATCTCAAGGTAGAGTGCATTATAGTAGTCAAGTTTTGAAGTAACAAACATGTGTATCAGTGTGGCCAGATCGTTGGGGGGGATAAGGGATTTAATTTGGGTGATATTATGTAGATGGCAAAAATCATTCCAGACAGCATCCAACACCTGAGCATCAAGTGTCAGGCCACTGTCCAGAACGACACCCAAATTCCTCACCTTAGTGGAGGCCCCCAGTTTGGTCAAGACAATAAAAAGCCCTAAACAGCCAATAAAAAGCAATAGCCCTCTGACTATTTACCCCTCACTGTATCCGAAGTGTCCTGAGTCACATGGATGATGGCCCTATAGATCATACCTACCCTGCCTCTAGGGGCCTGGAGCCAGGACAGGAGAGCCTTGGTGGGTAACTTGGGAGTATTTTTCTGTAGACTTTTAGAGTAGGCTGCTACATCCCTGTGACTTTGTATGATACCTCCCGAAATCACCCTGGGCAGGTCAAAATACCTCTGGAGGTTCTCGAAGGAGTCCTGGTATGTGAAAGATGGGGTCCACAGATCAGAGACATGTGTTATGTTATGGCTGTCCCACACCTCAAAAACTATCGGCTGGCTCACAGTTTTGAGCATGGGATTTCTCCACAGGGGAACCATGGATATTCAGATTAAGGGAAATTGCACCCAGGCTACCATCTTCTTTCACATCTTGATGGGGGGGGCACGCTGTTGGGTCTGTCTTAACTATGACTGGAAGGGAGGAGAATAGTCAGGCAGCTAGAGCATTAGATTAGTTGAAATGGCATTGTATAGCTAGCTATAAAGGGGAGTAAGCTGGCTATTTGGGTGAGCCATAGCAAAGCTTGGACATAATGAAAAGCAATGTAATAGGGGGTAAAACCATGGGAGGCCCCAGCCGCCTCTCCTCCAGTGGACACTGAGCTTTGCCTGCTGTAATGGGGAGGTTTGCCCTTCCAGAGTAAGTTGCTTATGATGGCCTCCATCTTGGTGAACCACTGGGGGTTATACAGGCTGCCAGATGTGAGCGGCAGTGCATGAGCCTGGGAGCCTCAGAGCTATTATTTTTACAGCTGATATGTTCCATGTGAGGGATAGGTGAAGCAGCTTCCATCAGTCAAAGTCCTAGTTTAGTTTGTGCAGTAGGGGTGCAGGGTTGTCAGCCACAACCCCTACCAGATCAGGTTGGACCTGGATTCCTAAGTATTTAATTCCTTTGGGTGACATTGTACCCCCCAAGGAGCAACCACTACAGGACTGCAATGTGGAGTTAAGAGCACTGCCTCAGTTTTATTAGAGTTGGTTCTGAGCCCTGATATCACCTGAAAGTTGTGTAGGAGATCAAAGAGGGTGGGGAAATCAAAGACAGTGGGGAGACCTTTTGCAGCATCCTGGAGGAGCACGAGACAGTTGTTCACATACAGCAAAATGCAGCTATCCATTTGACCCACTGGGTATAGCCAGATGGCTATGGTTAGTGGCTGTATCGCTAGAATAAACAGCATAAGGGAGGCAGGGCAGACTTGGTTCATGCCACTGTGCAGAGTGAAGGGCTGGGAGAGGGTCGAGTTGGTAAGTTCTGGTGCAGTAGGTTGTACATACAGTGTTCTGACTGAAGTACCAAATTGGGGACTTTTACCATTCTAGTGGCAATGGTATATAGGTACCTCCACTCCACTGAATAAAAGGCTTTTTCAAAATGTATGGCCACTATTGCAGTGAGAGTTAGGGGTAGAGGATGCCAGTGCCATCTGAGAGAAGAGAGCTCTGTGGTGATTGGAGCCGAGCTGTCTTTTAACAAAGCCCACTTGGGAGAGGTGGATAAGGGTGGGCAGGATGCATTCCAGTCTGGATGGTAATGCTTTAGCCAATATTTTGGCACCTAAATGTATGAGCAAGATGGGCCTATAACTACCAGGGACCATGGTATCCTTGCCTTCCTTAAGTAATACCGTAATATTCGTCTAATGCATCAAAGGGGAGGGCGACAATGTTTTGCAGTTCCTAAAAGATGGCTTGTAACATGGGAGATATTAAGGTAGGGACTAAGTGATACAGATCAAGTGGAATGCCATCCCCACCTGGGGCTTTATGGGGGAAAGGGCTGAGATAACAGTGTTCATTTCTGCAGTGCTAATGGGTGCCTCCAGCACCTTCTTATCAGATGCTGACAATGTGGGAAGAGGCAGGTTTTTTAGGAACTGATCAAACTTGTCTCTTGGTGGTGGACTGTGGGAAGAGTAATGCCCTCATAGAAGGAGTGCATAATTTTATTAATCATTTTGGGCTGGGTTGAAGGCAGTCACTCTTTCTCACAGCCCATGTATGTATCTGTCCTACTTCTGCTTGCACAGCCTGTACACCAGTAGTTTGCCACCTTCTATCCCCATCTCAGTATCTGTGTTTCAGATGCAGCACTGGAACCTCAGTGTTCTGTGTGGCCAGGGTGATGAGTTGTATTCGAAGAGCTCTCACTTCCCAAGGTATGGAAGGGTGGAACTTGGGGGGGGGGTAGTTTTTAAGCTCTGCCTCTTTTGCAGTCAAATCTGGTTCCAATGACTTCTGCTCTTGTTTTCATTTGTGCCTACAGGTGGCAGCGAAGCCCATGATATGCTCCCTCAGCAATGCCTTAAAGGCATCCCACAGTATGCTCTTGGAGGCTGCACCATTGTTATTGATATCAAAGAATGTGGAAACCTTTTTCTTAAGACATGGGAGGACATTTTTGTCCTGAAGAAGGAGGTCAAGCCTGCAGGATGCCAATTTAGATGGTTTAGGGCCCCAGTCTAACAGCAGCCCAATGGGGTGTGGTCACAGAAGTATTTGGGGGCTACATGGGATGCCTGCATCATTGGGGTAGCCAGTGTTGCGGTAAGCCAGAAATAAATCCTGCTTAAGGTGGAATGGGTTGTAGAGAAGTAGGTGTAATCCTTAGAAGAGAGATGCTGCAGGCACCAGATGTCCATCAAGGAAACGACAGCCATTAGGTCCTGGACCACTGCCTGAACCTTAGTGTGTGCTCCAGCTTTCCCTGAGTTCCTGTCTAGATGAGCATCGAGGGTTAGGTTGAAATCTCCTCCCAGGAATAGGAGGTTGTCTGGTGCTGTGAGTTGTAGGTGGGAGTGGTGGAGGGCAATAAATAGGTCAGAGTCATCATGGTTATTGCCTTAGACATTCACTAGAACCACAGGGCTGTCTAGTGTACAGAATTTGACCACCACCTACAGTATCTACTAGTTCCATCCTGGACAGAGGACTCAAATCCAGTGAAGTGCCTTGTGAATTAATATTGAGACCCCAGCTTTGGAGGTGGGGGCACGGCTATGTCCTCCACCTCCACCCACTCCCTACTCAGTTTAATAGCCTTCCCCAAGAAATGTTTTTTCTCATGTAGAAGTGTGACCTGGGCTTTCATGCTCTTTAGTCTGGATAAAATCCAATTCCATTTACCAGGAGAGTTCAGACCTCTCAGATTCCAGGATATATGTGTCAAGGGAGCCATTTGGAAGATGAGGAGAACAAGGCATTATCATAGAGATGGACTAGAGATGTGTACCCTGATAACACCTACTGGGGGAGAGGGCTAGGGCTTTTGATAGTTACCTGAGTGCCTCTAAACGGTAGTGCAGCCATATCCTGTGTAGTACTACATAAAACACAACTCTGAACATGCTTCCCAGGATACATATTACTACATTCCCTTCTATGTAGCACCTATATCAGTTCAATATAAGAAAGACATTGTAGATAGACAAATAGGAGCATAGGTGGTTCTGCTAGTGCCCTAAGAGTGGAAGTGCTCAGGATCTTCAATGTTCGGATCCAGCGGGGAGTGGAGGGGTAACAACAGCAAACATAGTAACAGTTACTGCAAAACAGGAAAACAACCAGAAATTCCCATAGCAGCAAAGAACTGAAAGGAATTGCCATAACATTCAGCTTTTTTTAACACCAATATCTGGAAATGCTGACCTTAGTAAACCAAGGCTAAACTAAATGCAGTCTTGGTCCATCACTGCTTTGTTCAGGACAGTTAATAGGGAGAAGAGTGAGAGGAGGATGGGGAGTGGTAGTGATAGAGAATATGGCATGTATTTGTGAGGAGGGGAAGAGGGGTGCTCTCTGGGATTGACACTGCCATCCTTTGAGTGCAGAGATAGGCATAGAGATTCACTTGGGAACACAGAACTGCAGCTGCAGTATACAGTGAGAGCCATGCCTCCAGACTGGTAATCATATACCAGAGATTGGTTATAACCATTGTAGGCAGGGATACAGGTAGAAAAGCCTGTCCCACCCAAACTCAGTGAGTGTACAGCTGTGAGCATCTTGAAGCCTACCCACAGCTCCACTGATCCATCTGACACTGCCTTGAATGGTTTACTTATGTCGAATCCACAACATCATTGTCAAAGTTCGGCATAACAAGATCCCCAATGTCGACAGGTGAAATTTCACATGTCTGACATTGGGAGTGTTTCTCTTGGGGGCTGTGCCCCCTGCATCCCCGTCTATGGATTATCAACGCCAAGTCAGAGTTGATTTTTTTTTTTACTCTTTGTTTATCCTCCTACGGCCCCCAGACCCTTCTTTCTCTCAGATCCCCAAGTCATCCACTCTCCAACCCACCAAGGAGTCTGCCCCTAGAGTGCACACTGCCTCAAGTTACTTCAAGACCCCGGTTAACCCCCCAAACGGGACAAGGAAGGCCCACTTTCATTCCTTGAACATCAGGGAAGCATGCACACACAGCGGTGTCTGCCCCTCTGCATCGTAGAAGCAGAGCGGGAGGATTGTCGCTAGGACTGTCTGGGGGGATTTTTTCCTTTTTTTGATTCCCTTGACGTCGGCATGCAATGAGGACCAACGAGCTCGATGCAAGTTGAGATGTGTGGTCCGCTCCTGTCCTCTGCCAGTGTCAACCCCTTTGTTGTCCCTGACCACTCCGGCATCCCCTGAGATCCCCAGGTAGTGGCGGTAAAGCAGTGAGGCTCACTCCCCATCCCTCCCTGGAGAAGGAGAGCAGGCAATTGGGTGCTTGATCCTTCTCCCCCCACCGGCCAACCCCCAGTGGCCTGAGTCTGTTTCCGAACCCGGGTTGCCGGCGTGGAGCAAGGTGTGGCATTCAGCGCCTCAACCCTCAGCTCCACCAGGCCGGCGTCAGAGTTGATTTGAAGGGGGGGTGATACATAGTGAAATTTCACCCTCAGGTCCCCCACAGCGACAATTTCAAAACCTGTCGAAATTGTCATTGTGGGGGATTTCGCCATGAAAGTTTCATTGTTCGATAGGCAAACCAGATCATACTGCCTACAAACAGTATTGCTGTTAAACTCAGTTGCAGCTTTACTTTCCCTAGCTGTCTCAGGGGGTACAGGAGAATGCAGGAGGTTGGGTGCATTTGCTGGGGGTTGGGCTACCAGGTAGCAAAGCCTTAGCCACCAAAGTGGCACATGCACTTGTGGTGCTGCGCGAGTGGTGCATCTGCCACTCAGAAGAGAAAAAATTTCTAATCTACAGCAGTGTAGACTGGTATGGTGCATTTCTAACCTATTAATACTGTTTTGGAGGTTTTAAACATTTCATGTTGACTTAGTCTAAAAATGTTTTACCTGGGACTACTGGTACTAGTGTAACTTGTTGTTGAGTATATTTTACAACTTATCTATGTTGTAGTTAGATAATTGTCATATTACATTTGAGTATTGTTGGTTACCTGAAGTATAAAGTTTTCAGTTTTGAACTAAGTAGAGACTTGTATTCCACATTGGTAAGGATTAGTATTTTACATTAAAGGGGAAATTATTTAACCAGGAAAGGCAGACTAAGCCTAAGCTTGTTTCCAGGTGCAACTTGGGAGAACAAGGAAGTTTAGTGACTTGCTCAGGGTTACACAATATGCAAGTGGGGGCCGTGGGATTCAAACCCACATTTTTAGGTTTGCAGCTCAGAGCCTTAAACCACTGCACTATATTGCCTCTTGCCATTAGCAGGGACCTGTATTTTATAAGCAGTTAGATAGTGAAAGGGAGACTGATTTCCTATATGATACTACCTCATATAGAAATCATTGTTTTCTTGCTTACTCCTAACTTAGTTGTAAATTTATAAACCTCTATAAATAATATAAAGATAATTTGAATTAGCTATAAATTATGAAAATGATAGGACAATGGCAGGGTTGGGGGTCTGGATTATACTACATGGTATATTCAACTTTATTCAAGCACCCAACATGCTGAGACAAAATGGCCGGGTCTTATTCTACCCAAATTTATGCACAAGCTATAATGCTATTGAAGGATTGTCACATCCAGACTGACTGATTATCAAAGGAAAATTGCTATCCGACAGGGCTGAACATGACTATATGAACTTAATAACCTTAAGTACATTGTTCACCTCCGTTATAAAAGGTAATTGGGGTGGGGAGAAATGGAGCATTAATGACCTATATTGTGGAAGATTATTATAGAAATTAAATAACAAAAAGTCTAGTGTAAGATATTACATAGTTTGTACGTTTTTGTTAATGTGTGGAGATATCCACCCTAACCTTGGCCCTTAGAATACTAATGAGTACACTGCAAAAGTAGTAAACAGTGGTGGGTTTAGCATCGCCCATTTTAACACAAGGTGCCTTATTCCAAAATTAGACCAGGTCAGGGAATTGACATTTAAGAATAAATCAGATTTGCTGATCATGTCATAAACTGGGTAAATTTCAAAATGTTCGCTACCTCTATTGACATAGAAGGCTTCCAGATATGGTGTAATGATAGATCAGAAAAGAGGAGTGGCTTTCTTATCTATGCCAAAAATGATCTGACAGCAAATAAAATTAAGCTAACAAGGATTGAAGGACTGGAAATCCTGGGAATAGAAATTACATGCTAAACCACTACTCTTAATGGGCTTATACCATCCTAGATGTTTTTTTTGTTTGTTTGTTTTTACCAGGAGAGACACACTAAGCTGAAAGCTTGTTTCCAGGTGCGATCTGGGAGCACAAGGAAGTTAAGTGACTTGCTCAGGGTCACAGAGTATGCAGGTGGGGGGCTGTGGGATTCAAACCTAGGTCTCCAGGTTTGCAGCTCACAGCCTTAAACCACTGTGCTATACTGCCTCCTATTTTTAACACCTAACAACATGACATGACCATTAGATGTTTTTTGTGCAGTATTTAGCCACAGCTAAGCAATTTAGGTCACACATTGTAGTGAGAAAGGAATAATGTGGGTCACATAAATCCTTTCTCATCACAATTTTTCAAATTACAGTTTTGAAATGATATTGAGGGGAATAGAGTGCTGGAAATTCAGGCAAGGTTCCGAGAACTGGCCAGGGTCTGTCATGACAATGGATGCACAGTCTCCTTCTAGGAAATCCTGCCAGTGCCAAGGGCCAATGTGGAGAACAAACAGAAGATCAGGGAGATTAATGACTGGCTCGGGTAGTGGGGTGAAGCACAGGGGACTGGGGTGTTGGGAGACTGGGGGGGTTGTGAAGACAAGGGACTGTATGCCTGGGATAGGCTTCACCTAAATCTGGTAGGGAAGGAAGTTCTCAAATGGGGAATGATGGATTTCATTCAGGCTAGATGGGGTTTAAACTTGTGATGGGGGGGCACTGCCAGGCTGATCTGGACATCCATACCACCAGTAGGACTGGCCTGCAACCCCATAGAGGGGGGACAGATGATACCGTAGGGGAGAAGTGTGGATGGATGTATGAAAAATCTGGGGAGGATATGGTAAAGAGGAGTAGAGACAAGGGTTAGAGGGTGGCTTTTATAAATGCCAGGAGCCTGGGGAATAAAATGCTTGCATCCCAGACCTCACTGTTTGAGGGTGGGGTGGATGTAGCAGTGGTCACTGAAACTTGGGCCACCCCTGGCCATGACTGGGACCTTAATCTGAGTGGGTACCTTGTGCTAAGGAAGGACAGAAAGGTGGGCAGAGCGGGAGGAGTAGAAATATTCATTAGGGATAACATCGAGACTATGAGAGTGGAGGAAGCAGAGGGCAATGTGGAGACCCTATGGGTCACCTTGAGAACCCCTGTGCAAGGGAAGATCAAGTTGGGGCTGGTATATAGCCCCCCAGGACTAGCGGAGGACCTGGAAGATTGCTTGTTGGCTAACATTAAGGAGCAGTGTGGACTGGAAGGTGAAGGAGTGGTGTTGATGGGGGACCTCAATATGCCAGCTACTGATTAGGGTATTATGACAGCCACTATAGCAAGGGAGCAGAAGCTGCTGGATGGCTTCCTGGACATTTTCTTCAATCAGCAGGTGATGGACCCAATGAGGGAGGGTCATATCCTGGATGTGGTTTTAGTGGATGGGGATCTTGTACAAGATCTGGTTGTGGAAGAACCCCTGGCTGGGAGCGACCAGAACACAGTCGGGTTTTGGCTTAAACTGGGGGTGGGAGGGGAATCATTAAAGGACAATGATAGTTGATTTTAGGATGGCAGACTTTCAGAAAATGGGGGAAATTCTCAAGGAGCATTTGCTGGAGATAAAACCAGGTTTGGACGTGGAAGGTAGTTGGCAGATCATAAAGCAGGGGCTACAGGAGGCCACAAGGACCTGTACAAGAGTGAAGCGCAGGGGCGGTAGGCTTTATAAACCATGCTGGTGGACCAAGGAGATCCAGTAGGTGGTAAGGGAGAAGAAGGCTGACTACAGTAGGTACAAAAAGATGAGAGGAGAGAGGGATAGAGATAACTATTGCCTTGCAACCAGGAAAGTCACCAGAGTGGTGAGGGGGCAAAGGCCTGGAAAGAGCAGAGGCTGGCACAGGGGATACGAGGTGGGGAAAAGGGGTTCTTTAGGTATATTGGTGAGCAGAGGAAGATCAAGGGCCTGCTCAGTAGGTTGAGGACAGCTGGGGAGTGGGTGGAAGGGGCTGGAGAGCAGGTGGAGGTACTGAATGAGTACTTTCCCTCGGTGTTAACTAGAGAGGAGGCTGGGGAACTTCCAAAAAACGGGTTGAAGGACACAGAAGGTGCAACAGACCTGCCTATTGGGGCATCTGCTGAAGAACAAGCCACTGGGGGAGGTAGGCCAGGGGTGAGATATCAGGCTGCTTCTGCTGAATGGGGGGCTGATGCTGATATTCCTATCGGTCAGGTGTGGGAAACCCTCCAGTCCATAAAAAAGGATAAATCTCTGGGGTCTGATGCTATTCATCCAAGAGTACTGAGGGAGTTGTGGATGTTTTGGCTGCGCCATTGATGGATGTCTTTAACTTGTCGCTCCAGACAGGGAGGGTGCCAAGGGATTGGAAGCAGGCGCATGTTGTGCCCATCCATCAAGAGTGATCAAGAGAGGGGGGACACGTGATGAGCAGAATCGGAAAGACGTACCCTGAGCATCTCCGAGGCCCCACAACATTAAACTTTTGTTTTTCGACTTCGGGATTAACAGAAAGCAAGTTAAAATAGCCATCAAGAGCTCCGGAGACGGCGTGGCTGCAACTCCGTGTTAGTTATTAGAGGGCCACGAAATTCGGGAGACCGGCGAGTGAGCAACTGTTGAGGCTCATCGGCAAGTTCAAACCGCGCCCTTGCCGGAAGATGGAAGCCGATCGTGAGCCCTTGGTGGGCGAGGCCAGCCACTAAAAGACCGAAGTCTCAGTCGCCTACTATTCCTGAGCAGGATGTGGAACCAGGAAAGGATGGGGGCTTGGGCACAAATACGGAGGACATTCGGGAGATTAAAGCGCTGTTACAAGGGCTAGTGACTGACTTTGCTGAGGTTAAACCAGCATTACATTCTCTGGCTCAAAGGATGGGCGATGCTGAAGCCCGGATTTCTTCACAGGAGAGGAAGGTCTCTGTGCTCGACCAGGAGGTGGGGACAATTCGGAAAAGGTTGAAAAAGCTGGAGGAAAGGGTGGAAGATCAGGAATCAAGGAATTGCAGGAATAACTTGATCCTGGCAGGGCTACGAGAGAGCCGAAGGCCCTGACTGTGTTTCCTTTATGCAGGAGCTCCTGCTAAAGTTGCTAGGCCCTACACCATTCGGGGAGGGCTATAATTTGGAGAGAGCTCACCGGGCACTGCAGGAGATGCCACCACCGGGGACGAGGCCCAGAGTCATAATCATGCGATTCCTTAACTACAAAGAAAAGTCTCATGTATTGTTTACTGCTAGACAAAAGAAGTCTCTACAATGGAATGGTGCTTCATTATGGTTTTCCAAGACCAAACACCAGCGATTGAGAAAAGCAAAAGGAGTATGCTGACATTAGAAGAAGCTTTATCTCTTAGGAATAAAATTGACTTCAATTTCCTGCTACCTTGGTGGTGCGTCTCAGGCTGGAGAGAAGAGGTTCCTCATGGCGAAGGATGCATTGGTGGGGCTGCAGGCTGAGCTTCAGACTTATTTAAACCCCTACATGAATGAGTGCGGACGAAGAAGGTTGAGCCTATATGATGGTTGGGATGGAAGAAGACCAAGGAGTATAAACTTTTAAGGCCGGCTGGCTCTATTGTTCTGGTTAAAACCTGGATGTTTAAGGGACTATTCAGGACTGGACCTTTAGGACCCGTGAAGGGTCAAGAGATGTTAATTCATAAGACTTAGGTGCATTAGCTTAGGGTCATGGGGAAAAGGGGATTGTTAATTTACTATTCATGTTATTAGACCCAGGAATGTCTCCCAGACCCTGAAGTTTGGGAGGGAGTTGTTAGAGGGGGGTGATGGAGGAATTTATTTAGTACAAAAAAGGTTGGATAACCAGCGCTATGCCTGTTAGTGGGCACTGTTAGGTATAAAGCGGGCTTTGGCCAGCTTTTGGGATAGGTGGAGAAGAAGGGAGTGGCCTAAGGATCTGGGCCCAAATAATCCGAGTAATGGAGGAGGTCACCCGGGAGGTAAGGAATTTAAAGTGGAGCAATGTTAGCTTGAGATATAATTAATTAAGGAGGGTTTGAGAGGGATTCCCTCAAGCTCCCTTTTGTTTATTTTTTCTCGCATTCATGGAATACATTAGGGGGTGACAGGGTGTAGAGAAGATGGGGTTTTCACACTTAGGATTTTGGGGGACCTAGAAGCCAGAGTCCGGGGTTCGATGTCAGAAGACGGGGCTGAGGGGGTGCATGGGAACAGGTTCATCTATGACTCCACATCAGATAGTTGGTCGATCTAAGGATCGGGTGATGGGGGGCCAGGGGTGGAGAGAGAGAGAGAGACCAAATATGGGAACGACAAGACAGCAGACCTTAAAGAAGCACAGTTTTTGGGCTTACAAGGAAAATTTGATGTTTGATAATGGCATGTTTTAAAATAATTTCGTGGAATGTAAAGGGCTTAGGAGTCGGCGTAAAAGGATGGTTATTTTGCGGCACATTGAACAACGAGGGCACACATTGTTGCATTACAAGAGACACATCTACTGACTGATGAGCTGGATGGTCTCAGGAAGCGATGGGTGGGACAGGTATCTGGTGGGAAAGGACAGGGCCTCTGGAGGGGTGGTGATTTTAATAAAGAAATCCTGCCCATATGAAGTGGCTAAGTGTTAACTAGACAAGATGGTCGGGGATCTATTTGTCGGGCACTTTGTTGGGTAGGGCAGTCTCAGTCGCATCTCTATATGGGCCAACTCCCTGATCCTACATTTTTGCCTCAATAGAAGGGGCATAGCTACCCTTCCCCACACTCACTTATCCTGGCTGGTGACTGGAATATCTATTTTGACAACAAGGAGGACAGGATACCCCCACATAGTGGGCCGAAGACCAAGGCCCAATTAGCCCTGGCTAAGTTTTTGAGACACAGCATTGGTTGAGCCTCTGAATTTTTTGAATAGGGCAGGGACATGACGTTTTATTGACTGCACACAAGAGTCATACTAGAATTGACCTTTTTGGTCAATAGAGAGGCCCTTGTAGGGATTAGAGAAGTGCTGACTGAGGGTAGGACCCTCTCAGACCATTCTCTCATTCAAATGCAGTGGGAACCAAGACCCGCACTGCCTAGACCTTATAGATGGAGGCTTCATGCTCGCTTTGATAGAGGGCACAAGAAGGGATGAATTAGAGAGGGCCTTACAGGAGATTATTAGATTCCAGCTTCCCACTCTGAGCGACAAAGGTTAGCGTGGCCCACTTGTAAGTTTTGTATGCCGAGGCAGCTAGGGCCCTAGCGGCAAGGGACAAGTCACTCAGGAGGGCCAAAGAGGAGTTTTGATCGGGCGATAGGCTCATTGTCACAGCTTGAAGGGTCCTCGGGAGAAATAGATGGAACTTAAAAGTCTAGAAGGGAACTGTCAGAAATTGTTTATGGGAAAACAGAGTTCTGGCTAGGCAAGATTAATGCCAAATTCTTATTGCAGGGTGGCGTCCTAGGCGCCTCTTGGCGGCCAAAATTAAAGAGTGAGAGCAACCAGGACAATTGCATCAGTTCAATATGAGGGAAGCTGGTTACAGATCCGCAAGAAATGGCTGAGGCCTTCGCTTCATTCTTCTAAAAATCTACCAAGCTGAGGACTTGGTAGGGGAGAAGGAGGCAAATGGTTATTTAGATGGAATTCAATTGCCAATCTTGGATTCTGTTCAAGCTAGGGAACTAGAAGCCCTAATAAGAACATCTGAGATTGTTGAAGTGGTGAGGTATCTTCCACTAGGTAAATCGCCAGGGCCAGATGGTCTCACGGCCAAATTTTATCAGACTCATATTCAGATCATACTCCCTGTACTCCATGAGTTCTTCCTCACTATAATGAGGGAAGGAATTCACCACTCTCCGGTCTACCAGGCTTATGTTACTTTAATACCTAAGCCAGACAAACCCAGGGACGTATTGGGTAGCTATAGGCCTATAGCTTTAATAAATCAAGATATTAAGATCCTTACTAAAATTTTGGCAAATAGGATTTTGACTATTGCTCCTAGATTAATTAGTCAGGAACAAGTAGGTTTTATGCCGGGAAGAGGGGCAAAAGACGCTCTCAGGAAAATTCATCATATCCTGAATTTTGCACCAGACTCTCAGTTACCCTTGGCCCTGATTTCCCTAGATGCTGAAAAAGCGTTTGATCGGGTCTCACATCCATTTCTTTTTGGTACAATGGAGAAAATGGGGTTCACTGAAGGTCTCCTTAGAGGTATTAAGAATTTATACGCCGTGCTAACGGCTAGAATATTATGTAATGGTTATATCTCGAGGGAATTTAGACTAAATAACGGAACTCGTCAAGGGTGTCCCCTCTCACCGATATTGTTTAATATCTATTTAGAACCCCTTTTGAGATCAATAAATAGGGATGTTAAGGTCCAGGGGATCAGGGTTGGGAGGATGGAGCTAAAATTGTCAGTTTTTGCGGATGACATACTTCTTCATTTACAAAATCCAGTATCTAGCTTTGAGAGAGTAAGAGAGTTAATAGATCGATTTTCTAAGGTCTCTAACTACAAGTTAAATCTTACTTAAATGCAAATTTTACCCTTGACACCACATGTATTTAGGGCTGATTTTTCATCCCTGGGAGTACAATGGAATGTAGATAAATTGAAGTATCTGGGCATATGGATTACAGAAAATCAGGAGTCCGGGGCTGATGCTAATCTTGGGGATCATATCCAGCGGTTGAAGGGACATTATAAGATGGAACAAGCTACCTTTGAACTTTCGGTAGCGTTTGGGCCTCATTAAGATGAATATTCTACCGAGGGTGCTATATCCGGTATATTTAGCTCCATATAGTATCTCCTAATAGGTTTAGTAGAATCAGAAGGCTAATCTCAGGGTTCCTATGGAACAATAAACCAGCCAGGATAAAATATAATGTCTTGCAACTACCGTATGAGGAGGGGGGGTATTAGGTTACCTGACCTCCATGCTTATTATGTGGCAGGTCAGTTGGGTCTTATGGCTCAATGGGTGGGGAGTGATGAGGGGGAAGATTATATACCGGCGTGGTTGCAAATTGAGAAACAATCGATGCTGAGTTTCGGTTTTACCCCTGAGTCAATGCTATATGCCCAGCCTAAAAAAGGTTTATTCAGGAAGGGGTATGGGAATCCAATCGGGAAAACCTTAGAGGCCTGGTGGTCCTTTCTTACACCGGCACAGAGGTGTTATCAAAAGAGATCCAGAGATCAGCCCATATTGGGTAACCCTAATTTGGTTATCGGAGGTGGTGCCTGGACATCGGTGGTCCAATTATTTGGGTGGTTTAAGACTGAAGGATGTGATGCAGGGAGAGAAATAGTCCTGCCATTACAATGTGAGGGTCTGGCTTTTTCAAAGGTTACAGCTTAAACAAATGATAGCAGGGTTCTGGAAGGGGATGGGGGATCCCATAGACAGCTCCTTTTCATGGGAGAGTTTAGGGGAAGCCTCCTGGAAAGCTAACCCACTCTCACAAATTTATAAACTTCTGTTGGACTTTATGGGTCCAAACACTCCTACTCAAATCCCTTACTGGGACAAGGTGATGGCTCCTAGAAATCCTAGGTGGGAAACTATTTGGAAGACCTCTAAATACAATGTGATTCCCAAATATAGAAACATGCAGATTTTTGTGGTTCACAATATATACTATACCCCTGTAAAGCTATATGGCAGAGGTTGAGACAGACAGACCTGTGTTTCAGATCACGAGGAGGTGGGTGACCTGATACATGTAATGTGGGGTTGTAGTAAAATTTCGCCTTATGGAGGGAGATTAAGCGGGGCATGGATCCAATGCTGGATTATACAGCTTTTATAACTCCAGAAATAAGTGTTCTGGGTGACTTCTCTCAGATTATAGGAGCACACCCAAATTTCACCTTTCTTTAATGGTGTCATTAGTCAAGGCATTTTTAGTTAAGCATTGGAAGGACAATCAGGCATGTACATATGAACAATGGGTAAGAGAGCTGTTGGGGTATTGGCCAAGATTAAAGACACCTGTTTTCTGAGGGAGGCAGGAGTTATATGTTAAAGGTGGGCAATGTTAGATGCGATTTATTCCCAGCAAGTTATGAACACTGGAATCCAGGTCTGTCTGTCGGATAATGATTAGCAAAAGAAAATATGCCAGGTGTATATATTGCTTATATTGCTTCGTGTCTTTGTACTAGGTTTTTTTGTTTTTTTTCTTCTTTTTATTATCCCTAAGAGTCTGAGGAATATCTGGGTCTAAGTCTTCTAGATGGTCAAAACTGGGGTCACTTGGGGTCTACTACTAAGATTAAGAGGGATTGGTGCTGGTCTGCAAGGGCTTAAAGGGATGATGGTTCTCTCTCTCTCTCCAGGGGACACACTGGGAAGCCATCCAACAGGAGTCAAGCTCCTGGGGGGCCGTGGGATGTAATGCCCCTGTGAGTGGATATATAAGGGAGATTGAATTTATAAGGGAAGGGGTGTATTTTATCGCTGATTAGCTTGTTACACTAAAGCAGTATTGACCCTGGAATTTGACTATAATGTGGGGTGGCTCCCCAGTGAGCGTGTATATAGGGGTTGTACATTGTTCGCACAGCCAGTTTTGGGTTGTGTTCCTGGCATGGCCAGGTATATGTAATGTGTGTTTGTCTGAAAGAGTGATCAAGAGAAGAGCCAGGAAACTATAGACTCATCAGTTTGACATCAGTGGTGGGGAAGGTAATAGAGAGCATACTTAAGGAAAGGTTGGGAGGTTTCTTGGAGGAGATGGGTTAACTGGATGACCGGCAGCATGGTTTTGTGCCAGGTAGATTGTGTCAAACAAACCTTGTAGAGTTCTGTGAGTGGGAGATATGAGCACTTGACAGGGGGAGACCAGTAGATGTACTGTTCCTGGACTTCAGCAAGGCATTTGATTTGGTCCCTCACAGTGACCTAAGGGAGAAGCTGGGGGGATGGGGTAGGATCATTGATGGTTAGGTGGATTGGAAATTGGCTTTCAGGTCACACTCAGTGGGTAGTGGTTGGAGGGGAGGCCTCATCTCCTAGGGAGGTCATAAGTGGGGTCCCACAGGGATCAGTCCTGGGGCCACTCCTGTTTAATGCCTACATCTCCGATATCAGGGAAGGTATCGGGTGTGAAATGAGTCTCTTTGCAGACGACTCTAACCTGAGGGCAGTGATGGGGGAGAGGGGAAGGAGGGGAGATTGGCCCTGCAAGAGGACCTGGATACTCAGGATAGATGGTTCTGCACCTGGAAATTGAAATTTAACTCCTCCAAGTGCAAGGTGCTGCACCTAGGGTGGGAAAACCCCAACTATGTGTACGCCCTGGGGGAGGGGGGATGAGTTGCAGTCCACGGCAGCGGAAAGAGACCTAGGAGTCTTGGCGGATGTTAATATGAATAATTCAGTGCAGAGCAGGAGGGCTGCAGTCAGGGCAAATAGGATGCTGGGATGCATCACTAGGGGGATTACCTCAAGGAACAGGGAGGTGATTTTGCCACTGTACAACAGCCTGGTTAGACCACATCTTGAGTACTGTGTGCAGTTCTGGAGGCCGCACCTAAGGAGGGACATCCAACTCCTTGAGAGGGTTCATAGGAGAGCAACCAGAATGTTCCGGGGCCTGGGGCATATGACATCTGAGGAACGACTAGGGGAGCTCAACCTGTTCTCGCTGGAGGAGAAGAGGGACCAGGGGGACATGATTGAGGTCTTCAAATATCTCAGAGGAGTAAATAAGGTAATCCGAGATAGGATCCTTCAACTGAAGGATGGTGGAATCACCAGAGAACATGGTTGGAAGATTGAGGGTGGTAGGATTAGGGGGGAAAGGAGGAGGAGGAACTTCACAGAGAGAGCGGTGGAACCGTGGAATGTGCTGCCCGGGGAGCTGGTACAGGCAGCTACAGTGCAGAGATTCAAGAGAGGGTGGGACAGGTATAGGCAAGGGGTGAAGTAGAGGCTGGTTTGCCCAGGGCGGGGACAGGACCGGGAAATGGAGTAACAGTGAAAGAAGACAGATAGAGGGCTATGGTACCCAATCAGGGTGACGAAGCATGAGCAGACTTGTTAGACCAATAGGCCTACTCTTCTGGCATCTTGTATGTTAGTATGTTAATTTGTACCCTACAAGATGCACTTTATAAAAATAAATTTACACATGATCTTTTGATAATTGGAGTCTTTAATGTAAATTGGCAGTCTATTAATCCTACCTATTACTTAACGATTTCCAGGCCAATTTAGGCCTGACTCAGTTTATTAATGAGATAACCACAGCAAATCACAAAGCCTAACAGCTTCTATGAATATTGGTTTAATTTTTAGAAGTAATGTCGAGAACTATAAGCTACCTGATGTTCTTCTTGATAGTTTCACTGATCTCCAAACCATTTTTTGTATCAGGGCTAAAGGGAAAGCCGTATGTTACTCATGATTCATATAAAAACTTTGATTGTGTTTCTTTTTGGTAGACCTTGAAACTATTGATTGGACCAGATTAGAACTTATATCTATAGCTAGTGAGGCCTGGAAATATTTTTTGGTGGAATTTATGATAATTTGTAATGTACACACTCCTGAAAAGAAAAGGAAGGTAAAATTGATGACCACACCTTGGTATAGCCCAAATAAAAAAAAAATAAATAAAAAAAACACATACTAATAAATTGTGGATTGTTGCCCCAAAAATTGAACAGCCTTTCAGACTAGAATAAGTACCGACAAACGCACAACAGTTACACTAGGGACACTGTCAACCTGTTTTCATCATATTATTTCTAGTTAAAAACCTACATTTTATGATTGCTTACCTTCTCTAACATTCATTGATGTTGCTGTTTGTTTCGTCTGGCTTCTTGTTTAGTAGAACTGAAATACATGCTAATGTATATTTATGAGCATATAAGCAATCTTGTTTTGTTTACAATCCTAGATCTGTTCTTACTGCATACTTCCTGAGCATTATAAACACAATCAAACAGTGCAGTCAATCATGATTCAGTAGCCTCATAATCTCCCACTGTACCATGAGGGGCTAGGCTGTGTTGTAGGTGTTCCCAAGTCCAGGAAATATGCAGTTGGAGCTGATCAAAGAATGTAAACTAACCTGTTTTGATGTGGTAACACCAGTATGGTGGGCAGTCTATTTTTCACATTTTTAAAGAAAAAAAGAGTCAGAATCAAACTACCAGCTACATCAGCAATCTTTATAGAATGTTGTCAATCATAAAATGTGTTTTTTAAACTAGAGACACTTTGAGACCTAAGGGGGTCGACAATGTCCCTTTAACATTCTCATCAAACTGAGACAGAGGGACAAATCCTGGCACTACTACAAAAGTACTGGACTCCTTGCTGACTTTAACTTCTACAGAGCCCTCAGAAACTCATGTAAGAAGGAAATCAAAAGGGCCAAAAGTGCATATTGCAAAGATCTCTTAACTAAATCTTATGGAGATCCAAACAAATTCTGGTCACATATAAAATGTTTCCTAGGATCTACTCCTGCCCCCACTCCAACCAATATGTCCCTAAATGGGGTCCATTGTAACAATCCCTCCACTATAGCTAACTTTCTCAATACCCAGTTCACTGACCTCACTAACTATACCTCTGCTTTCCCTCCCAGACCTTGCTGTTATGACCAGACCCCTGTTGCTGGGCCCAAATTTCTGTTCAAATCAGTCACTCGCCTCGAAGTTCTAAGGCAGCTCAATAGTATCTCTGACTTCACTGCTGCTGGGTCAGATAACCTTGAGCCTAAATTCCTAAAGCTAACAGCCCCTCATATAGCTGCACCTCTTGCAAAAAATGTTTCCCTCTCCCTCTGTCATGGCCATGTCCCTGAAATCTGGAAGACTGCCAAGATTACCCCGTCTTCAAAAAAAGTGACCAAAAAAATCCCTCTAACTATAGGCCCATTGCCATATTACCTGCTCTAAGCAAAATCCTTGAGAAGCTCATTGCCAACCAAACTATTGACTATCTACAGAAATTAAACCTTCTCTCGTCAGCACAACATGGTTTCCGCAAGGGTCATAGCACCACCACAGCCTTACTCAAGTTTACCTCTGATACCATAGCAGCCATGAACTCAGGTCTCCTTACAGGGGCAATTTTCATAGACATGACCAAAGCCTTCAACACTGTAGATCACCCTATTCTTCTCTGCACTTTAAGATCTTTAGGATTCTCACAGGGTGTGACTGCCTGGTTTGACAGCTATCTGACAGACCGTAAACAATTTGTTAATTTCAAGTCTACCCTATCAGGTTATACTACCATTAAAATAGGTGTTCCACAAGGTTCTATCCTTGGTCCCCTGCTTTTCTCCCTCTATTAATGATATTACCTCAACTACCCCCCAATACTGTCTCCCTACTTTATGCTAATGACATCATCTTGTATACCAGTTCTAAGAACATCTCTGTCATAAGTTTGTGACTCTCCCAAGATTTTATACAACTAGAAGAATAGCTGGTAAAAAAAAGGCTTGTCCTGAATGTCTCTAAGACCCAAGCCATGCTATTTGGCTCCAACGCTAAATGTAAACTTGCCCAGCCCACTTTCAATATCTCCACCAAAAATGGCTCTGCCATCATGGTTGTACCCTCTTTTAAGTATCTGGGTATCACACTTGATCCTACTCTCACCTTTGATCTTCCTATCCAGCAGACATACAAGCTGACTAATATGAAACTCAGCATGGCCTACCACTCCAGCTACTTACTCACTCCATCAGCTAGATTTGCCATAGCCCGTGGCATACTACTGCCATCACTCATGTATGGGGTGGCAGCTTATGCATCATCATGTAAGACTAGCTTTCAGAAGTGGGATGTTGCATACAATAATATCTGTAGGTATGCATCTTCCTCAAATCGGCTAAAACACCACTGTCTCCTCTACTCTGAGCTTGGATGACTTTCTTCGCCAGCCTCCCATTATTAGGCACTCTGCTCCATCATAGACAGCATCATCCAGAATCAAATGCCTAAACCCTTGGTGGAATTCTTCCTTAATCAGTCACCCAGCTATGAACTGCACTCTGCTGCCAAAGCCCATGTCGTCATCGCTAGACCCCACTCGTCCAAAGGGGCTAGCACTTTCTCCTGCCTTGCCCCTTAAAAATGGAACACCCTCCCTCTACCCATTCATCAGGCATCCTCTCATGCCTCTTTCAAACACTTGCTGTGTGATCATCATGCCGCCCCATGCTCTTGCCCCCATTTCAAACCCCCCAGCACAACACTTTTTTCTTTCACTTTATTTCCCCTACCCAAAAGCCTCCTTACTGCTCCCTTGTCTCAACTGACTTGTCTCAGTACTATCCTGTCTCCTAGCTTGTTTCAATAATTACTTTTAAACTTAATCCCCTATATCACCCCCTTTTGTCTCCCTTTCATCCCCTTACACCTCCCCCCACTTCGATTATCCCTCTTTTCTTTTGCTTTCCATCTCCCTTCACTACCTGCTGACATGCTCACTTATCTTAGCTTACCTGATGTTTCTACCACATTGTTTATAATTGTTACTATGCCGACCCTCTCTTATTTTTACTATTACCATATTTTTGTTATTGTAAACCTGTTTGTTCCTACTTTGTATCTACTTGTTCCCATTATTTACACTGTATTGATATATTGTATTGTACTTTTCTGTCTATTTGATCTGTTCATGTCTATTGTAAAAATATTTTGTTCTTGTATTCTCCTGGGTCATGCCTGAAAATAGTCATTGCTATGGCTAGTGCACTTTACCCGGTAAATAAAAACTAAATAAATAAATAAACATTACTAAACAAAACTACTACAAATCAGTGATTGAGAACTTAAATAAAAACAACCAAAAGAATTTTGGGAAATCATAAAGAAATGAAAAAAACAGAGAACTGTTGAGTTTCCTAAACAGTTTGTAGCTGAGGGACAAAACATACCATTAGGGCCAGAAACAGCAACAAAATTCAATGACTATTTCATAAGTATGGGATCAAATCCTGCTGTAGTGGATAAAGATTTAAGTGCCACATAGTTCTGATTTGTTTGAGGGATATTAGAATATATTGAAATTCAATAAAGCAAAAGTTGATGAAGTAATGAGACAACAGAATAAGATAGACACTTCAAAGACAATTGGATGGGGCACTATCCCGCACCTGCTCTTGAAGTATGCAGCTCCAGTTATCTCTGAACCTTTAACATATGTCTCTGAACCGTGATGAGTTCCCTTCAGCTTGGAAACTCATCAAGGTTACCCTGATTCATAAATTAGGAGGCAAAACAGAAATAGGTAATCATCAGCTAATTGTCCTGCTATCATCAGTATCTAAAATATTGGAAAGGTTAATTATTACACAAGTGAAATAATTTTTGGAACAAAATAATATTATGAGTACTTTCCATTCTGGGTTTCATGCAAAACACAGCACCACTACAGTTTTGATCACAGCAATGGGGACATCCGGACATCCATGAGGCTTTGGACAAGAAAGTGTCACTCGGGTAGTTTTTGTTGATCTTTTGAAAGCCTTTGATATTCTAGACCACAACACTCTCCTACACAAATTGGAAGTCTTGGGCTTGACACCCACTACCTTGAAATGGTTCACAGACTACATTAAAGGAAGACAAGAATTAGTGAAATCTGGTCATTTTGTGTCAAGTAAAGAACAAATTATTTTAGGGGTATCCGAAGCGCCAATACTGGGATTTTTGTTATTTAATAAACTGTATACATGAATGATCTATCTTGCATTGTCTGATACTGATGTCGGATTACATCTATATGTAGATGGTACTGTATTATACACATCCTGAGATTCAATAACTCAGACAGAATCATATTTGCAATATGCTTTTGATCAGGTGCAAAATGTTTTTGGTAAGAATTATTTACAGTAGCTTTAAATGCTAAAAAATCCCAAACAATGCAATTCCAAGGAACTAGCAAGCCCGGGTCTATTGGAGAATCATTGTCCAGAGTAACACAAACTAATGTAGTGTTAGAACGGGTCAAGTCTTATAAATACAGTATCTAGTAACTTGACTGGATGATAGATGTAAATGGGACAAAATAGTGTCCAGTTTGGTAGAAAACTTGGAATATTGTATGGAATTAAAAAATGTCTGCCAAAAATTTATGAAAATTAACTAACACCATGACTGTACCAGTTTTTGATTAATGAGATTTACTCCTTGTCGGGGCTTTGGGAGAGAGCTGGCAATGCTGGATATAATGTATAACAGATTTGCCTGCTTCATCCTCGATACCCCTCAGTGGACACATCATTGCAAACTTTATCTAGATTTGGGATGGTTAAGATTAAATGATAGAAGGAATATACATCTTGTTAGCTTTAAGTATCAGTGTCACAGAGATTGGGCCTTAGGCTATATCTTAGATGATTTAAAACAGAGACAGGTTAAAGAACGTTTACAGTCAGGAGAAGGAACATAATACATCTTACCATATTGCTAAACTAATATAGGAAGACTGGCATTCACAGGCTCAAAAGCATGGAATATTATTCCATGTTACCTGAGGCCAATTTACAAAACAGTGGGCCCGGTTCTCAAAACTTGGCACATGGCGTGTCAAAAGCAACTTGCACTGATTGCCAGTGCACCAGGGACTAAGTGCCCAGTTCTCTATCTGGTAGGGTCCCAGCAGCAAAGTTCCATAGCTTGTAGCAACTGTGGCCATGTGCCAAGCAGACAGCGCATCTGGATGCATTGCAGCAAGATGCGGGGTGGCTGTGTTCTACTCTAAGATGTCTTTGGTGGCCAGCGGACCCCCCCCCAGCCCTGATCAGTCCAAATAATATTATGTGCTTTCCCTGGTGGTCTAGAGGAACCTCCACCCCAATCTGTGCAAATAATGACATGTGCTTTCCCAGGTGGTTTAGCGGATCTCCGCTCCAATTTGCCCTCCCAACCTAATCTGCTTGATTAATAAGAGATTCTTTCCCTGGCAATCTAAAGAACCCCCCAACCTGATCTGCCCACCTGCTCAGATCTATCTGAATAATAACAGATTCATTCTCCAGTGGTCTAGCAGACCCCCCATCCCTGATCAGTTCATATTATATATATATATATATATATATATATATATATATATATATATATATTATATACACAATGGGGGTGAGAAATAGTCCCGTGAAATAAAACATGTTATTTTCACTGCACTGAAATAAATCCTGATGATGTCAGAGTTAAAATAAATACCATTTATTACACCCCCGAAACCCATCCTAAACCCATGCAAAGCCGCGCAAAGTCACGCTAAACCTGCGCTAACCCCGCGAAAGCTGCATAAATTGTACATTTTGCAACAGTGAGACCCCATTGTATAAATAGGACACATGATGTGCACATCATGGAATATGAAAAATATTTTCACTCCTGCCTCGTTGCCTCGTGAGCACTGTATATTTCATGAGTGCCAGGCTCACTCTGCAGAGTGAAAATATTTTCCATATTCCACTCATGCCCATCATGTATCCCATATATATATATATATATATATATATATTTATATATGTGTGTGAGTGTATATATTTCCCAGGTGGTCTAGTGGACCCCCACCCTAGCAAGCAGAGCCTCACCACCCCACTTCCCTCATCCCATCCCCAAGCTGGCAACTGGCACAGCCCTCCACTCACCACCTTGGCTAGCCACCGACTGAACTGAATGGAGTGTGTACTGTATACTGTACATGCTCATTGACTGACAGCTCTGTCAGTCAGTGACTGTGTACTATATACAGTAAGCGCTCCTTGACAGATTCAGTCGGTGGCTAACCTGGTGTGAGAGGCTATACCATCACTGGCTTGGGATGGCCAAATGAGGCGAGTGGGTGGTGGGGCACTGCCTGCTGGAGTGTGGGGGGCTGAGGGTTCACTAGACTACCTGTGAAACTATATATATATATATGTATATATATATATATATATATATATATATATATATATATATAAAATATGGGCTGATTAGGGATAGGGATGGGGTCTACTAGACCACCAGGGAAAGAATCTGTTACTATTTGGGCAGATTGGGGTGGGTGGGCAGATCAGGGTGGAAGGTCTGCTAAACCACCAGGGACATGTGTATTTCACTAAAAGAGGGATCGGGCTATGGAGGGGGCACTGCAGCACATTGCTACATGTTGCTCAACTCTGCCAGAGTTCAGATTTCTAAGAACCCTTCGACCAGTCCTACCTGGTCTAACGGTACTTAGAAATTTGCCCTCTGGATCTTCCAGAGGGCAGATTTCTATGTACCCTTAGGCCAGCCATGGCTGGTGTAATGGTACTTAGAAATGTGCCCTCTGGGAGAGTTATGACACTCACGATTTAGGGGATTTGGCAGCCTGCATCTGCCGCAAGCTCTCTAGCACCATGCCACAGCCCATTTTGTGCTGCAAGGATGACACAAGCCCCCTTTGGTACATGCAGCCTGCAACTGACACAGGCTGCATTTTAGAATCACTCCTGGTGCATCTTTTGGTGCAAATGGCACTTTGCACCATTCCTCGTGGCACAAGCCTCTTGCGCCATACTGGGAGCTTTGAGAGTCGGGCCCAGCGAGTCTGCAAAAGATGTGGACAATTGAGCTAGGAAATAAATCCCTTCCATATTGTCCCTGATATGATGTAGGTTAAGTTTACCATTCCCTTTTTTAATTTTACTATGTAATCCTTTTAGATTTAATGGTAGAACCTAGAGTAGTAAGTCTGTTTATATTTGACAGCAGAACAGAGCATTTTTTGAAGGTATAATTATATTTTGTACCTGGAACAAATTAGTACTACGATTGAATATTGTTAAAGATAGTTACATATTAATGTTGTTTGAAATGTAATATTGTCTTTCTGAGAACAACTCATATTTTGTATTTTCTAATACTTTTGAGACAATGTCCCCATTGAAAATTAGTTCTGTTGAATTGCAACATACTTATACATCTAAAAATTATGAATAAAACATACTATTACATATATATCTCCAGATGACATACTCTGTGGGTGGGATTGTGGGGTTAAGGGTGTCAGGCATGGCAATGGGGGGCATGCATGAAATGATATTATCATTGTGTCCAGTACTGCTTGACTGTCCACTGATTCTCAATGGCCAACCTCAGATGTGATCTCTAGCTGGGAGGAAGGAGCAAGCATATGGCCTGTAAGTGGATGTATTGCAGAATTCTAGCTGAGTAGCTTGATCATAATTATATTGTCACCCCATGACAACTACCAGGTCAACCTGGACTGCCATAGCTAGGCAGAGCTGATAGCCATGTCCCATCTGTTTTACCACTAACAAGATTATATGTGTTCCACAGTCAAGTGGAGATACCAGCCAGCCCAGTGGCTAGAAAGCAGACAATCATCAATGTGAGTTTAACTGATCAGGTAGGGTCAAAAGAGCTCTCAGTATTATGAGTACAAGGGACTTTATGGTGGAAGCACACCTAAGCAAACTCTGGCAAAACAGGCATGAGAAAATGAGTGTATCAAGGGTAAAATAAAAGAGTGGGAGGGAGGAGGAACCCCTGCAGACCATCTTATCTATGAGGCACAAAAAGGGGTCCAATCACAACCTCAGGCAAAAAATGAGATTTGTTCTACCACTCCAAAAGACAGTCTGAATCCCTAAGCAAGTGAGTCTCATCTATTGGGGAATGGGAGGGGTGGATTCAGTGCTGGAGCATTACCAATGGCACCCCAGCTCATGAGAGCGGAAGATGCTAAAAGTGAAACCCACTACAATCAAGCACTGAACTTGCAAAGGAAAACAAAAAAGTACATCACAATAGTGCAGTTAGAACCATAACATACCACAGAGCAAAGAACAGCCATTCAAGGCAGTGACAATAAAGGATACATCAGTGGCAAAGTATAAAAGACAGTTAAATCCCTCAGGTAGCAAGACTGGTAATAAGGTTGCAGTTCTGAAGATACCACAGCATGGCACTCATCTGACCAATGAGCAATTCTGGATCAAAACCACCATCAAGGGGAAAAGCCCAGTGGGTTGTAGACAGTACGACTGGGGTAGGGGGATTTGAATGTCCAATGCCTATCATCAGCTATGTCAGTGAAGGTGAAGCTGGACTGCTCAGTCAAGCTAAGGTGTACCCACCCAAGACCCAACCAAGATTTGCCCACAACCAACACCCAGCCCTCAACAACAAAATAAAGTTTGGAGACAGCAATCAATATATGAAATCTGTTTGGGGGGGGGGGTGAAGCTACAGGGCAGGTTTAGGAGGGCAGGGTGAATCAAAATATAAGTCACTAGACAGAACTTATTAACACACGGCTCAGCCCATGGATTTTTGCAGGGATCTCTGGGCGTTGGGAGCTGTTAGACCACATGGCTAAGGTGCATAGGCTGGCAAGACCACTAGCAGGGTAGATATGTGCTCAGCCCAGGATCTGGTGTTCACAGTCCCTGGCATGGGTGGCAGTTGGTTACGCTGACTGGATGTCTCTGGCAGTGCTCAGGAGGTAACTACGCTTCATCATGTGTGGCTGAAGGTCCTGCTTGGGCTTCATCAGGCACAGCTGAAGGTCCCACTAGCACTAGTGGAGAAAACTGATTGGAGATGGGGAGAGGTGTAGGTAGGGCAGGACAGTCAGGAAGGAGACTCAGTGCTCCTGCTGTTCGATTAGCTTGCCCCGCAGCATTAATTTTTACTTCTGCTTTATGGTGCTTATGGTCCCTACTTCTCAGTTGTTTGACCCACTGACCTTCATCTATAGACAATTGAATGGAGGCTGCCCCTAGCCTCGTTTCCAGGGAAGATAAGTCCATAGCAGCATCGGCTGGGCACTGTTGCCTGTCATCATGGGGTGACAAAAGGAAGCGGTAGTCAGGCCATTGCTTCTCAATAAAGTCTTCAACTACTTCAGGTGTTTGAAGCTGGTACATGGCCCAGTTAAGGTTTATATGAATTTAGGCAGGGTACCGATGGGCAGTCTTTGCTCTGAAATGTGAAAGCTTCCATTCCACCACCACAGTGGTCCTGCAGTGGGATGACAGTTCAGAGGAAATGTCTTGGAAGAATTATAGATGATGCCCCTTCCATCACAGTGAGCCCCACTCTCATGACAAGAACAATATATTCTCCTTCACTGGGTAGCAGAGCAATTTTAATGGAATGGTCTGTGCCGGTCACCTGGATTAGATGGGGGAGGGTTCAGTGAGCACTGAGCCCACTGTATGGCCAAAGTGGGACAGTTCAGTGCATTGAGGACAGCTGGGATCAGATGCTGTAAAAAGGCAATAAGGGCACTACCTTCGGTCCCATCTGCCAGTTCCATTACTCACAGGTTATTCCTCTGTGCCTGATTCTCTATGTAATACACTTTGGTGAGCAAATATTTAACAGCATGGTCCTGTACTCTAAGCCTTGAGCCTAAGAATTCTTTCTCCCCTCCAGCTGCTTGATGCAGCATTTGGTGCCATCCATCCACTGTCCCAGGACAGAGAGTTCCTTGTTCATGAGAGCAGCCACAATGTTAATGTCCACTGTGTTTTGCAGTAGGTGCTGAAGCATACTAGACATATTAGATATGTGCATTTGAGCCACTGGTGAAGAAGCCATACAATAGCTGTAGATCTGGTGGAGGTGACAGCATGGTTGGACTACCTGGAAGCCTGCCTCAGAGTTGGGCAACTTTTACTTTCAGCGATAAGGAGGTAGCTGTAGGCAAGGAGTTTAAACACCACTAGTGTGCTAAGTACAGTGCCTAGGCACAAAACAAAAAGACCGCCATGTGCCTCCCAGCACTATCGAACTCAGATGGCAGAGGCAGTAGATCTCCTCAGTTCTACTCGGATGACCAGTGATTCTGGCTCAGGTTTGAAGCTGCTCTAATCTGATGCTGCCATCTTGCCCGTGGCTAGCCATACCCCCAGCACAGCATTTTCTTAATCAGGACATCTGACAATAAGACTCTAGAGATAATGTAGACTGTTTTAAATCTAAAGATTTGGTTTGCTCTGTTACTGACTTTCTCTATATGCTGTATTTGGACTATATATTGTACTTTGTTTGATCATGACTTTTCATTTTGCATACTGAAGTTCTGAGTTATGCCATAGAGAGTTGACTAGCAAGCAAATTATCCCTTACTTGTTTCTGCCCATTCTTAACTAAAGTGTTGTTATATTCCTTAATGCCTCAGCAACTCTAATATGAACGCTGCACATCCTTTAAAATAATTTATGTAGGTTTATACTAGCAAATAACCCCTCTACTGTTGTGTGCTCCATATCAGTGATTAAACTGACAGAATCATGTTATGCATAAGAAATATCATAGCCTCACACTGCTGTTACTTCAACTATGGTGAAGCCCTATTTCCTATCCTAACATCTTTTGCTTGTGTACCTCCTCCCAATGTAGGGTTGCTAGTAGCATCTTCTTCTCACTACAACAAGGCCTGACCCATGACATAGTGCATGCCAAAGGATGTAAAGGTCCTTGACAGAAATTGTATGAAAGTTTCTTATGTCTAGCCCAGAGCCACCTCGGTGAAGTGTGCTACCAGCTAGAGCTCTGGAGGCTTTGTTCCAGCCTACAGCATCCACTGCTACTTGTTGGGGACTTTCTAAACTCAGGGGGGCAACAGACAGAGAAAATCAGTAGTACAGTGAATAGCCAGTAGTGGATATTCTCCTTCAAGTGGTTCATCCAGATGGCTACACTACCAGGTCTGATTCTGATCCCGTGATGACAGAGGTCAGAGACACCAGTCAGTTCTTGGAGCCTGTCAGGGATTAAGGTACAAGCTCTCCCCTAGCACAGAAGTGCAGATTTGGTATGTAAATGAGCCAGAGGGAGAGGGAGGTGATATGCCTGAGAAGTGCTTTGGCTTGGAAGGATGACGAGCATATGCAGAGAATTGTTAGGGCAGCAGAAGATGGGAGGGAGCTAGACATCATTTTCCACCTGGGGACAAATGACATGATAAGGGATGTGGTAGGAGTAGTGTGGAGAAATTTCAGGAAGCAGGTGAGAGGCACTCACAGTGGCTTTTGCTGAGGTTTTACTTGTACTTGGCTGTGGAGAGAAACTAGCACACCACACCAGGGCATTTCACAACTGGTTGAAGACATGGTGCACAGAGGAGGGCTTCACCTTCACTGGGCATTGGGTGCCAATCTGGGATGATATGGGACTCTATAGGGGAGACAGCCTGCATCCTTCTAGAAGGGGGACCACAGTTCTTAGTGGTAGGTTTAAATACTACTTGAATGAGCATTTAAACTAGCTGGGGGGGGCTGTAAAACCAAAAGAAGTAACAATTGTCCCCCTCAGATGATGACACAGCAGGGAGGAAGTGTCCAAGAAGAATAAACTCCCCTAGGGCAGGAGTGCAAGAAGACAAGGGTAGGGACAAGGCTGAGAACAAGAGGGGTATCAATCATAAAAGCAAGAATAAGGGAGTAAAGGGAGACGTAATGGAGAAGGTAGAAAAGGAAGAAGTGGGGAGCTTCAGGGAACAACGGCGGGGGGCAAGGAAGCAGACAGGGAGGGAGTAATTCTGAAACTGGAAACCATCATGGTGGAGGCTAACCTGGAGCTAATGGCCATAATGGAGTTATGATGCACTGACAGCCACAATAGGGAGATGGCCTTACCAGGCTACTCCCTGTTCAGGGGAGACTGGTCAGGGAGGGGGGGTTTACTATATTTGAAGGGGGGGTCAAGGTCACAGAGATAGAGGGGCACCTGGAAGAAAAGGAAGGGTTGGACATGTTGTGGGTCATCCTGCAGACAGGCTCTGGGCTGCTGTCTGTACAGGGGTAATATACAGACCTCCAGCACAGGAAGAGGAGTTGGATAAGTCACTAGGAGAAGTCGTTATCAGTATGGCAAGTAAGAGGAAGGTACTGCTAATTGGTGACTTCCGTCTGCCAGGCTTGAAGTGGAAATTTCCATCTGCAGTTTTGGCAGGGAGCTGAGCCATCATTGACTCCCTACAAGGGACTTTTCTCAGGCAGCTACCAAAAGAACCCACTAGGGATGGGGCAGTCCTAGAACTGGTACTTACAAACAGGGATAGCATTGTAGATGTCCGAGTGGGCAGTCCCTTACCAGTGATCATCGTACAGTGTGGTGTAACATTAATACAACAAGAAAATACTACCTGCACTACTGGGAGGGTGCAGTGTGCTGTTAGATGGGTGGCCAGCCCCAAACAATTAGTAAAAATCCACAGAGTAAACAGCGCTCTTTCAAAAAGCAGAACTGCCCAAATTTAAGCAAAAATGCTTTTCATTCTGAAAATCAGTGGCATACAATATCACAGACTGAGTGCACTCACCCTGTAGAGACTGACAGGAGTCGGGGGTGTAACCTGGGGTCATCGGCCGTAATGCTCATGCCACTCCACCCCCAACCCCAGCCTGTAGCCAGTGACAGGCATTGAGGTGTGCCTTGTGGTCCTCGGCCCTAACGTTCACCCCATTCTCCTCTACTGCACCCATCTCAGCTAATTTCCTTATGTAATAGGGTGACCATAAGGGCTAAAGACCTCATGGCACACCACAACACCTGTTGGTGTCTGCAGGGTGGAGTGAGGTGGAATGGCACGAGCATTATGGCCGATGACCCAAAGGCACACTCACAAAAGCCCACCAGTCTCTGCAGGTAGGGAGTGGGGGTTGGCGTTAGTTTAATATTTCACTGCCGTTCTTATTATGCATCTCTCTAACTCCTGCACTACCAATGCCGATACCAGCAAGCAAACATTCAACATTGACAAATGCTTGTTATTATTTGTGTAAACAAATTGTTCTAAGTACTCATAGAAACATAGACTTTGACAGAAAATAAGGACCTCTTAGCCCACCCTGTCTGCCCATTTCCCTACCTAATGGATAAGCTGCAGATCCTAGTTAACCAACAGCCTACTTCCTCCTACCCTCCCCTCTAGAACTGCTGTAAGTCTGTGCCATACATTCTTGAATTCCCCCAGTTTTGGACCCCATGACCTCCTCAGGAAGGTCGTCTCATGCATCCATCACCCTCTCTCTGAAAAAATACTTTCTCACATTGCTCCTGAGCTGTCTTCCCTCTATCTTCAAATTGTGGCCCCTTGTTCTTGCACATCTCTTTTTCTGAAAGATGCTACCCTCTTGGACTTTGTTGAGTCCCTTGAGGTACTTAAATATTTCTATCATGTCCCCCCTCTCCCTCCTTTCCTTGAGGGTATACATATTAAGCCCCTTTAGACTCTCTTCATACGGTTTAGTTGCCCTTCCCTGGACTGCCTACATCCTGTCTGTGTCCTTGCAGAGATGTGGTCTCCAGAACTGCACGCAATATTCTAGATGGGGTCTCACCAACCGTCTGTACAGAAGAATAACAACTTCTTGTTTTCTACTGGTGATGCCTCTCACTATGTATCCCAGTATGACCCCAAGCCCTCCTTACTGACATCAATTGTACCTACCTTTAGGTCATCTGATGTATTACCCTGTCCCTTTCCATTTTGTTGTTGCTAGTACCTCCCCTCATATTGTATACTCTTTCCCTGGGTTTTTGTTTCCCAGGTGCGTTACTTAGCACTTCTTTGCATTGAATCTAAGCTGCCATACTTTTGACCATTCATTCAACCTTGCCAAATCCCTTCTCATCCTTTCCTCACCCCCTTGTGTATCAACCCTGTTGTAGATCTTTGTGTCATATGCAAAGAGGCATACCTTGGAAAAGGCATCACCAGAGAAGGTGACTGTGGCTCTGGGGGATAGGAATGGGGGGAGAAGTGTGGGGGGGTGTAGGGAGGGGGAGTATACAGTCTTTGACTGGATGGCATGAGGTGGTTCTCTCCCTACTTCTGTGTTTAATGAATGATGTATAAGCCATAAAGTTATAAATGTTTGTTACTTGCACTGTTGAGGTCTCATGCCACTGTACCAATGCATGTACTTCTGTAAAGATGTATGTTTACCATCAAAAGTGTTGTATTAGTGGTAAATGAATAAAGTCTATTTAATTTAAAAAAAAAAGAGGCATACTTTCCCTTCAAGTCCCTCTGCAATATCACCTATAAAGACATTAAAGAGGACCAGTCCCAGTACTGAACCCTGTGGTACCCCACTAGTAACCCACCTTTCTTCAGAGTGGACTCCATTTACTATTGTCCTCTGTGTCCTGTTGTCCAGCCAATGTTTTACCCAGTCTACAATCCTAGGACCCACTCCCAGGCTGGCTAACTTGTTTATTAATCTTTTGTGTGGGACTGTGTCAAATGCTTTGCTGAAGTCTAGGTAGGCTATGTCCACAGCCCCTCCCTAGTCCTCTACTTTGGTCACCCAGTCAAAGAAATCAATTATATTCATCTAACATGACCTTTCTGCTATGAATTCATGCTGTATTGGGTCCTGTGCCCCACTGTCCTCTAGGTACTCAATAATTATTTCCTTCAGAAGTGATTCCATAATTTTCATTACCACTGAGGTCAAACTAACAGGTCTGTAGTTTCCTGCCTCTGTCTTGATCCCACTTTTGTGAAGGTGAATCACATCCACCCTTCCCCAGTCATCAAGTATCACACCATTCTCCCATGATTTGTTAAAAAGGGTAGTCAATGGTGTCACTAGTTCTCCCTTTAGTTCTTTTAGAATTCTGGGGTGAATCCCATCAGGCCCCATTGCTTTGTCCACCTTCAGTTTCAGGAGTTCTTTCGGGACCATTTCTTCTGTGAATGGACTGGTATCAATCCCCCTATCCAGAGTGCATCTATTGTTTGGTTTAGGTACCCTCCCCACTCTTCTTTTGTGAATACTGAGCAGAAGTATTCATTTAGTGTTCCTGCTTTTTACTGTCACCCTCTGCCCACCCCTTCCCTTTATTAAGTCTCACTATCCCTCCTTTGGTCTTTCTTCACTCCTTAATGTACCTATAAAAGGTGTTATCTCCCTTCTTAACTGAGCTGACTATCTTTTTCTCAGTTTGGGCCTA
Source organism: Neoceratodus forsteri (assembly GCA_016271365.2). Taxonomy (NCBI): domain Eukaryota; kingdom Metazoa; phylum Chordata; order Ceratodontiformes; family Ceratodontidae; genus Neoceratodus; species Neoceratodus forsteri. The sequence continues at coordinate 1,500,181,309 of CM057456.1, forward strand.
CTCACAAATATTTATTCTCTTACGAATATGCATACCAGCTGTGGACATAAATTCATGTTCCTATCTTAGTATATGTAATTTGTCTCTCTTATATCCAATGAAGTTATTCAAGATTGTTCATTACATTTCATACCATTATACTCGTAATTAATTAACAGTGTAACTGGTAGACAAGTTAAGAGTTTCTGAACATGCCAGGGACGTATACACTCCTGGGACTGTACAGGCTCTAAACATATCACATGTTCAACTTTTTCCTTATAACATCATTCGTGCTATTGATAATCATTCAGTGTGCCTTGACCTACTGTAGCCCACTATATCTGTCATACATACAATCTGTTATCCATATTAATAGTTGATCTATGATTAATTGCATGCCTTATTTGTGGTTTTTAATTTCTTTCAGAAATTGGAGTTTCATATGCACTGCAATCTACAATAATGACAGCATTTGTGTTCAGTTTTATGTTAGACATATATCTTCTTACTAAAACCTTGTGTTTTTAACTTTACTTCATTACATTCCCTATTTTTTCTTACTTTATTTACACCTTTTGTTTCATAGCTTTTACAAAAACATCCATGTTGATTTTTTTTCATTCCGTTCATCAAAAGAACGCTTAGCACTATCAGAGCATAGACGTTATCATGCAGTTACTTAATGTGTTGCTTTTCATTTAGTATAGAAATTTCAGATTGGAATAACGGGCCCACTCACCACAGTTATAATCAAAACAATCAATTTTTATTTTAGTTTAACATTTAGCTTCTTATTCCTATTTTTCGGGAAAAGAAATTCCCCTACTTAATGAAGTTTGATTTACATTTTCTAAAACATATACAGTATATAAAAAACAATTTTATTTAGTTATCTTTCTCACTCCTATTCCAGTAATTTCATGGGGGTACAAGATCTTTACTCACATGAACACTCCATGAGTGTAAATCATTTATTCATTTTCCCTGTTTTCTGGCTTACTGCACTAAAAAGAAAAAATAGAATTACTGTATCTAAAGTGTCACCTATGACACTGTTTATTTTCTTCTTTCTTTTACTGAAAAAATGTGCGAGCTATATAGTCCCACCTCGTTACAGGCCATAGGGCTCAAAGTCTCTCAGCACAACAACTTTTCTTTTTAAGTAGTCATATATGTCTGTTAAAAATAAATAAATTATTCTTTAACTGGTTTAACCTTTGTGACAATGTAAAACTGTCAATACATTTCGGTATTTGAATGCTTTTCTCTGTACCTGAGATTTTGATTTCTGAACTTCAAGCATCTTGCAAGTAACTGCAGAAGCGAGTTGATAGCAAGAAACCAGCACTGTGTGCTGTGGGTCGATACCAGAATCCGGCATTGCATGCAAGCCCCTCAGTAACGTGGAAAGTGTCACTGTGGAGTGCATTCATGACTGAGTGCTTGAATGCTCAGCTGAGTGCTGGACCCGCTACTGATAGCTGTCCCTTTGGTAGGTGTCCAGTATTGTTGCAGTTTTAACCAATAGACTTTTTTTGAAATATAACATTTACAGCTTCATGCAGTTTCCCCAAAAAGGGACCACACTAATAGAATTTCTTAATATAGATAGGGCAGGATTCACATATGGGAGAGAAGGACCCACAGCTGCGAGAAATCCTCAGCACTAGTGGGAAACCACTTGTGAAGCCGCAGGTCACCCGCAGCTGCGGGTATTCATGTAGGTGAAGCCGGATTATGACTGGCTCCACGGAATACGGCAGCTTAAGGATGCTGTTGTCGTGGACAGCACCACAGCTGTGGGAGACTGCTACAGGCAGCAGAACCCACCATAGCACCCTCCACAACTGCTGTGGCTGTGAATCGCTACCGCCACAGCTGCGGCCGATTCCAGTCCACAATGGCAGTTGCAGAGGGAAACTTTAACATTTTCTCATTGTGGATCCTGCCCCCAATCAATTGTTGCACATAACATTTTTTGCCCACATAGGACACTCTTTCCTACCTTCCTCATACTTGTACATTTTCTACATTTCAGCACCCTTTGTCTGGTTTTCCTTAGTGTGTTTTTTTTTTTCCATTTAAAAGAAAAGGGGAAAGTTTTTTTCTCTAGTCTAGTCAACCTATAATTGCTTCTCAGACTATGCAACATTCCCACAGGGGTACACTCACCTCATAGTTAGGATATGCTTAAGTGTGGCAGCTGGCCATTGCAGACTGCACTATTGTTTCATTGGTGATATGCTGAAATAAATACAGGATAAAGAGGCGGAGTAGCCCCACCAATTCCCAGCGCTGGGTGCTGAATGTCAGAGTTGACATCCTACATCCTGGCACAAGGTGCAGGATAGCACCACTGGTTGCACAGCAACAACCAGCAAAGCAGTGTCACCATAGGTGAAATTATATCGGCCAGATGGTGTACACCACCCACCCCTAAGTTCCAGTGATTATTAGTAGAAATTGGCCAGGAAGGAGTCAGGGTATATAAGTTGAGCTGCACTTTAGGTTATGATCTGTTTAGAGAATCTTCATAAGTGGTTTATAGTAAAAGATACACTATTCTTCACACATGAGTATGTCTATGTCACAGCATTCCTTTAGTTAGTCACAAAAAAGTTTTTTGTTATCTCATAACATCGGGCTTCTAACTGGATAAACATCCTATCATATTGCCCATAATCCCCCTAGCCTTTCCTTCTGTTCCTAAAACTTATTATTTATTTATTTGCTTTTGGTAACTGGCTGAGTACACTAGGCATAGAAATGCCTATTTTCAGGCAAAACCCAGGAGAGAGACAATATAAAATACAAATATGCATACATGTGACGCAGAACATGAGATTGGTAAACACACTGCAGCTGGAAAAGCAACATAATACTAAACTATTGACTCAGAGAGTAAATCATGCTGGAATGGTAGAGACAAAATACCAGTATGAGGCAAAACAGGAATGATATTTAGGTCAAAATACACAACTTATGTCAAAACAGAAAGTGAAACAGGCATTGCAAACAAAGGTTTAACACACAGCAGGGTACAATAAGTGAAATATCTGTGGATGAAATGAGAGAGGGAGAAGAGGAGAGAGTGGAGGGGGAGGGGAACACACGTGAGTGATGAGAGAAATAGAACATGAGAGAAAAGTTATATAGAGAGGCAGGGAAGTAGCGTACAAGAGGAAGGTTATTTACTGAAAGAAGGGGTGGGGAGAAGAGAGTGGTCTATGGCGGATTGAAGCAGGTGCATGGGCGAGTTGTGTGCAGATGCTCCCGGTGATGTGTTTTAAAAACTAGCATGGGTAGGCACTCCGTGAACAGTTGGAGGTAACGAGTTCCAGTATTTAGGGCCATATGTGCGAAAGCACGTGTACCCATGTTAGTTTTACATCTGGGAATGTGGAAAGGGGCTAGATCAGCAGATCGGAGCCCATAGGAGAGAGGTTGTGTGTGGAGCAGATAGGCAAGAGATGAAGGGATGCCAAATTTAACAGTGTTATCAATTAGTGACTCAAGGGACTGGAGTTGATGGGCAGAGGGGGCTGGGCCAATTTAGGTCAGAATAAAGCTGGTAATGGTGTTTGTGACGTGGGGATGCAGAGGCATAACGGCAGATATTGTTGTAAGTGGTGTCCCACTTGTGGAGGGAGGATTTAGAGGCAGATAGATATGTGACTGATCCATATGACAGGGCTGGGAGCAGAAAACCTTGAGCCACAGCTAGTCTTGCCGATGGGGTAAGGGCATAGCTAGTGCGATGGGCGCCTCCTAATTTAGTGTTAACAGATTTACAGGTGTTAGTTATGTGGAGGTCAAAATCAAGGGATTCATCCAGAGTGATGCCCAAATATTTGATGGATTTAGTGCTAATCAGTGAGGAGCTGTCAGCACAAGTGATTTTTAGGGCAACAGGGTTTATTTTAAGTAAGTTTTTTGTCAGTATGCATCACTGCCTTCCATAAGTCGGCTTAAAGTTATTAAAAACACTTAGGCACTATGTTCACAATTAACTACTGATATGAAGAAAACCTACAGTATTAGTAACTGCATGATAACTGACAAGGTCTGATAGTGCTTAGCTGATTTCTGGCGTACTCAATGAAAAGCAACACAGTAAGTAACTGCATGATAACTTCTATGTTCTGATAGCACTCAGTGTTCTTTTGATGACCTGAATGAAAAAACCAACATGGATGTTTTTTGTAAAAACTATAAAACAAGAAGTGCAATTAAAGTAAGAAAAGAGAGGTAATGTAAAGGTAAAGTTAAAGCAGCGGTGCAATGAAAAATGTTTTTCCAAAAAAAACTTGTTTCTGCTGCAGTTAAGAAAAATGTTAGCTTACCTGTCAAATGTACTTGTCTAGGTACCTCCTATGCTATGCACCATGGCCCCAATATTCAGAATGCGCCCAGCATTGGCGCAAGTAGATGCACAGCACAACCGAGATGCACTGTAGCAAGAAAGAGAGATATTCAAAGGTGATGTGCCATGGCACATCACCTCTGAACATAGCACATAATGCGCAGGGCGCATATACAATGCACCGGTGCATCCCCCAGACAGGTAGGACTAGGAATGATCCAGCGCAACTGTAGCTGCGCTGGGTGCAATTCCCAGATATTCAGACCTGGACATGCAAATGGTGCCATAATGTATGCAAGGCACAAATGGGACCATTTGCATGTCATTATGGCCCAATTTGCTTGTGTTGTGCAGGGTAGACAGCGAAATGCACCTGGCACCCTGCACAGCATGCATTGCAGTCAGTGGAAGTCCTGTGGATCCCCCCCTGCCCATAACCCCTATGTAGCCACACCACCCATAAAGTAATATGATCTAATCCCTGGTAGTCTAGTGGTACCCCCTCCCTGAGCCCCGATCAGTGTACTACTAACATCAACCCCAGTCCCTCATAGTCCAGTGGTCTCCCCTTCCCAAGCCCCAATCCATGTTATTAAAACAAAAACACATTCTCCTGGTAGTCTAGTGGTCCCCTTTCTCTGAGCCCAGATCCATGTATGAAGACAAACACACCCAGTCCCTGGTAGTCTAACGGTACCCCCCACTCTGCCCGTGTCCAGGATCACCTGTGTACCATTGTACCATACATCTGTGGTGGTCCAGTGGCCCCCCCTTCCTCACAGGCCCGCTGCCCACCCAGCACCCCCCCCATCATCGGCAGGCAGCTGCAACCCACCTGCATACAACCCAGCCACCCACCGAATGACAGCGTACAGTATGAGCTGTCAGCCCATTGGTCCACACTGTGAAGGTCCATTCATTCACATATTTGTGAGTGACATGTACAGTCACGTGGTCACATGAGCGCTAGTTTGTTCTGCAAAGCCTCAGATCTGGCCTGGGTAGTGTGTGTGTGTGTAGTGGTAGCTGGAGACAGTTTGTTCTCAGAGCTCTGAGATTCAGACCTTCTAAAAGCTGTTTAAAATGCCTTTTTGAGTCATTTTTTTTGCTCAAAATTTAGTACATAGAAACACAGAAGTTGACAGCATCAACTGTAGAAAACCCTTCTGTGCTCATATCATCGAGTGTTTATTGTTGTGTGTGGATTTTGAATGTTACTTTAGAACAGTCAGTCTGTGAAGTGTGCTTTGGGGGAGGGGACTATTTGTGGTGTAGGTACATTAACTGGGAGAAAAAGGCAGTCTTTTTATTTTGGTTATATTTTTCTTGTATAACTGTGTTAATGTACACACAGTAATATTTTCAGTAACTCTTGACTTTTTTTGCTGATTGTTGTGGTGCAGCAGTGTATAATTTGTCTGTTTAAAACATTTGGTTATATTACTAAAGTTTTTCAGTTTGCTACGCATTACTTGTAGTGTGTGTGTGTGAGTGTGTGTGCGATGCATGCCATTAAATCAGACATCTTTTATTGTGCCATGGATTAATTGCAGCAGTGTGAACCTGCTATCCACCGCACCAGCATGAATTTTTTATACTGCTTTGTGGTATCTTTACTGATAGTAGATTGTTACTGCCGTGCACTAATCCCCCAACTGGCAAAATGTATTCCTTTCCAGATTTGGATTTGTGACTTGTGAGCACTGGTTAGGTGTTGTTGTGCCTTTTTGTATGCATCCCGTGAGTGTGCAGCACAGTCTTAATCTGTCTGTGCGTTTGCAGTGCACCATTACTTCTGGGAGACTGCATTTCTTGTTAAGCTCTCATTTCACTTCGTCAGCACTAGGGAATTTTCTGGACACAAAACAGTAGCATTTCATCAGCACTGGAGAATTTTCTGGGCACAAAACAATAGCATTTTGGGGATGCACATTAATTCTGGTGACTCTGTGTGTGACCATTGCGCGCATGACTGAGTGCGCCATTAATTCTGGGAGACTTCGCATTTCTTGTTATGCTCTCATTTCACTTCATCAGCACTGGGGAGTTTCCTGAACACAAGACAGTAGCACTTTGGGGATGCACATTAATTCTGGTGACTGTGTGGGTGGGGTGCTGCCAATATTGTTGTCACTCCACCTTACTTCGCATTTATGGTGGAATGACAATGCAAAGTAATAATAACAAGGCAAAGTGAGCCTTTCCTATAGGGCATTCTGCATAGCAAAGTGCCAACGCGAAGTGGCCACTTCGCACTCACTTCGCCGGCAGATTTTAAATTCACTGCATCTCTAAATACACTATACTACACTGACATTACACTACACTGACACTACACTACACTACACTGACACTGCACTACAATACATGGACACTACACTACACTACACTACACTACACTGACACTGCACTACAATACACGGACACTACACTGACACTACACTACACTATACTGCACTACACTGACACTGACACTACACTACACTATACCAGTACTAGTCTGTGTATAGCAATGATTTAGCCAAACAACTTGCATTTTGTTAAACAGTTTTACTTTAAGGACACCATCACATACTGCAGTGTAAAAGATCTGTCCAGTATTCAATCCCATTTAAAAATGCCTGGTTCTTAATTCAAAGAAAACTCAAGCAATCGTATTCAGTTCCCCAGTCTCTCCTAGGAAAGAATCCAGCAAATTAACCCTGTCTACTCTGTACTGTGCTATCTTGCTATCTGACATAATCTTATCAGTACTTGGGAGTCTGCTTAAAATTGGATATGCACATCTGCTGTTGTTTCCCCCTTCTTGGCTACCAACAACTCCCTGCAGTGAGGAAGGGGCATGGGTGCTAACCTCGGGGGTGACTCCTGTGTCTAGGAGTATAAGACAGGATGTTTTGCTGGGAGCCACCCCTTGTGCTGTCTGATATTTTGCCTGGCCTGGCACTTAAACTGCACCACTGAAGGTGTAGCCCATGTCCATATGTGCCCTCAGGGCCTTGCTCAGCTATCCTGACTAAACTCTACCCCTTTGGGGACTGCCCACTTAACTTCTTTGTACAGTTGAATGCTGCATCCACAGAATAGAGGCACACCATTCTTCTTCCTCCATCAGCGTTAATGAATTACTTTAGGCTCCGAGAGTACACCTGTGCCACCTACAGTGGCACCAGCTGGGATGCAATGCAATACCTAGCAGTATTACTGCAAAATGCTGTTGAATGTTGCAGGCAACAGAGAAATTAAATGGCGATTAACTCCTTTTGTCATGCAGTGTTTTGTGATATGCCATTTACTGCAGTTACAGTGTCACATCCTGGCTGGCTCTATTGTATGTTGATAAAAAAGAAAAAAAAAACAGAACTTAATATGCACTGTACACTTTCACTGTCCTAGCAAGGTAACAAGGGGTAAACCTTAACTCATTTTACGCTGTACACTAAAACTTCATTTCAGTTTGTGTATGCCATGGCAGTTACCAGGTTTAACACTGTAACCTTGCCGGAAATCACTCAAACACAGGGCATGATACATTTGACTTAAAATTGCTTGCAAAAACACCAAACATTTATTTGAAGGCTGTTGCTAACTAGGGTTGTGCAGAGGCTGAACAGTACTTCCTGAATGCCACATATAGTAAGGATCCCAAATATTCGGGAGCCCTTCCCAAACAGTGGACTATTCGTGTTCAGAAAGTACTATTCTATTAAAAAAAGGAAAAAGAAATGGTCTTCTACCCTCCTCCCCAGCCAAAATTCTATTAAATACAATCCCCTGTCCCTCCCAACCCTCTAACAGCTGACCGCCTCATAAAAGAAAGTGCTTGCATGCTCGCCCGCTCTGCAGTAGTAAAAGCATCTAATCACATGATCAGCTGGTTTTACTATTTCATAGTGAGCAAGTGTGCAAATGCTTTCATTCATGAGAAGGCTGATGGCCGTGGAGGAGGGCAGCTTGTGCCTGTTGCCTTCTCACACTGAGAATTTGGTACTGAGGGGAAGAAGGTGGGAGTAGGCTGCTGCCAGGATGAAGAGGGTTGGGGGGATGTAAAAATTATTTTTTAAAGTGCAAACAAACACTAGTCACATCGAGAAAGAAGGTGGCTGGCTGTGGAGGTGGGAGGGCTGTGCTGGTCCCCCATTGTGTTTGTGTTTGTTTTTCAAATTTATACATAACAGTATATTTATCTAATTGTGAGTGCTTGGGGGAGGAGGGGAGGATTGCTATACTGACAGTGTGGGGGGAACAAATTATATTTAACAAGGTTTGGGTTGAGGAAGTGGGTGGAAGCTGTTTCTTTCATCTCTTTTTTCAGTTATTCATTCAAATACTGAATACCTTGTCCCATATATTTGGCAAGTGAATAATGAATATTCTGCTAATTATTTGGGAAATTGTACTCACACACCCCTATTGCACACACAGCAAGAGGTAGTAGGAAAAGTGCTATGACAACTCATGGATTGGGTCTAGTTTAATCCAGCATAAAAGTACAGTGCTCAATCAGCATATTCATATTTACTGTACATGTCCCTACACCAGCTGGTCAAGGATCAAATCACACTAGCACTGTAGTTATTTTAAACATAAATACAATGTGATTGCACACTCTCCAGTGCATTACAGTACTTTATCTGATGACACATTTCCCTGTTTACAGTTAGTTTTCATCTAGGAAAAACATTGTGTCCCACTCACTGCTGTGAGCGGGAGTTGGGATTTAGGGTTGTATCCAGCCCTGCATGGTACAGAAGTGGTGGTGCTGCCTGGCAAAGGTGTTTAAGCAGTGATATACCCTCTTAAACACATATTTACACAACAGCATGAGGAACAGGCTACCTCGCCAGTCTGCATCAAGCTCCATGCCTCCATGGGGGTTAAAATTGGCACATTATTCGGCCACAACAAACGGTGGCTTACCAACCAAATTGGACCATCCCTTGATTGGGGTGGAAATGTCAGCATCAGCTGTCCCAGCCTTCTGCCATCTAAACACAATGGCTTCTTGCTCAAGACCAAAGTTCCTTGACAGCATAGAACACTCTCCATCATCGCAGGAACAATGGCTATTTGCTCAGATGCCATATGAACACATAAACACGTGAACGTATGAAAGACCAGCAGAAGGAGGCCTTAAGAGTTATCGAGTCTGTGGATGCTTAATGCATAGCTCATGCTACATATTGGTCTGCCCACTCCACTGTCACCCTAACATTCTCATTGAAATGATCCCACCCTCTTTTAAATCCCCCAAATAAACTCTGATTTACTGCCCCACTGGCAGTGCAGCCTGCCACCAACCATTCAGTGAAGAAGTACCTTCTGACCTCCTTCCTGTACCAGCCCCCACCTCCACACAAATTTGTAGTTGTGCCTTCTGGTGTTTCTGTTCTCAATTCTGCTAAAAAGATCCCCCTATGTTGACCTTGCTAATGCCTTTAAGGTGTTTGAAGGTCTCAATCATGTCCCCTCTCTCTCTTTTGTCTTCTAGTGAGTATTTATTCAGAATCCCAGGTTCATCCTGTATCCCTGAACCATCTTGGTAGCTTTCTTCTGCTTCTCCTCCATCTGGTTTATGTGTTTCCTAAGGTAGGGGTTGCAATACTGCAAACAGTACTCTAGATGTGGATGCACCATGAACCTGTATAGGGGCAAAATGACCCCTTCTGCTGGTGAACCTCCTTTATATGTAAGCCATCATTCTTTTCCATAGGTGCCAGGTTATATGGACAAGTGGGGCCTGGGCTCCAGCAATATGCTGCAAAGTGAGCCCAGACCCGCCAATAATTCACCTTTTGGCTTCCTTTTGCACTGTTTTTTCCCCTGTTTGTTGGGACCTGCTGCGCACCTACCCCTGCTGTGAAGGTAGCAATCCCCGGCCCCTTTGCTCTCAATGCAGTACTCATGCACGCAAAGACAGCAGGGAATCTGATCAGGGTTGGCCTTAACCATTATGGGCTACTGTGCAACCCCCTACCGGGCCCCACCATTTCATTCCCTGAGTGCCCTTATATCCAACATTTACACCTAACTAACCCCCCTGTCCTGTATTAATAAAGCAGTACCAGGTCTACTAGTCTAACTGGCATCTTTTAATTAGTGCCATTGACTTGCACTGAATTATTTGACTTCACCATTGGAAATGAATTTGACTGAGCCTGGAGCAAGAACTTAAGTAAGTACGGCTCTACTACTGTATTAATTACTGTAAGGACAGGGACACACACCTCCAGTACTCTGATTTGCAAACAAATTAAACAGCTTAACTTTTCTGGAGGTGTGAGTGAGAGACAATAGAGAGGATTATCATGGGACACCAGCAAGGTTGCCACCAGTCAGTTTTTTTACCTGATCAGGTTTTCAGGGTCCCTATCAGGAAATTCGGTTTTGCTCTATGCTGGTCAGGTTTTTGAGCCATTTTGAGTGCTCACATACTTTTGAAACATATTTTGTCATATCATTCATTGTTTCAGCTACATGTCCAGATTACAAGCAAGTTCTCTTGTCAGTATAGTCCTTTGTTTGTGAAAGCAGTCAACCTGGGAGGTGTAAAGTATGGCCATTAACACCATTAGTACTTACTTAACTTAATCTTTTCCACTGCAGCAAAGCTGACCCCACCTTTTGTAACAGTAACAGAGCCAGTTGTCTTCCATTTTCATTATGCTGGGAAACATTTTCATCTCTAATAAAATGTAGGCATTTTTAAATGTGTTAAATTATTTTTTTCCTCAAGAAAAAAGTCTGGGCCCCCAAGGTGCAGGGGCACAGTTTGCACCTAGCTAAGGCTGGCCCTGAATCTGATTGGGGGGTAGTGAGGAGGGAGTGAGGCAGGTGATGAGGTGACAGTGAGAGAGCGGTCAGTCAGAGACAGCTCAGCAAAATCATCCTTGAGGAAGGAGTGGACTTATTTTGCATCCAGTGCTGAGGGAGTGGGGGACAGGAGAGCAGCTGCTGAAACTGAGATGGTCAGTGAGGGAGCTGGGAAAGTTTGATTGGCACATTGGTGTGGCTATGCTGCTGTAACACAGTGGTGGGGGGGCATGGCTGGGGTGTGTGAGCAACTGCCATGTGGGGCATGTGATGGTCATCGTGCTGATAAGGAGAACATGAGGACATGGTGTGGAGTAGCAGGGAGGACTGAGAAGACCTTAGTAGAGAGTACTGTACAGCACCAAGACTGAGAGTCAACAGAAGCCAAGCCGGGTATGCAAAGGAAACAAGGAAGCCAAAGGCACACGGCTGTTACCAGTCATTCAGCCAGTGGGACCAGGAGTGATATTATTATCCCAGCACAAATTGAAGTGGACCAGACCCTACCCTGTCTGTGCCACACTCTGACGCTGGAGGTGAGTGGCTGTGAGGGGTGGCTGTCTGAGTCAGGAAGAAGAGAATAGTGGGGGGAAAAAGACTGGGACATGGAAAAATAGCTGGAACAACACAGAGTATGAAACTGAGCCAGCAGGGTGGTCGGTGGTGAGCAGTGGGCACTGAAGGTTAGGGGCAGCATTGAGTATTAATGGAGGAAGGTCACAGAATATAATTTACCAGTGAAGTAAGTGCTACTTCTACTACAGGTCCTGTCATATATCTCCGGTGCTGCGCGGACTGCACTGGCTGCCTGTACAGTGGCGGATCACCTTTAAAGTCAGCCTTCTAATTTATAAAGCCCTACACGGACAGGGCCCAGACTACCTGAAAGAGTGGGCAATTGCTCCGCTCGGCTGATGAGGGGTTGCTAGAGATTTCAAGGGTTTGTTTAAGATCTTCAGGGTCCCGTGCATTTATGCATGCAGCCCCTATCCTCTGGAATTCTCTACCCCATCAGCTATGGGAGTGCATGACCATGGAGGGATTTAAACAGGCACTCAAAACCTATTTGTGGAAGCAGGCATTTAGTGAATGATCTACATTTATTTTATTGTTTAATTGTATTTTAATGTATTTATTAGTGTATATATTTATGGTTTATCTGTTTTTATTGACTGTTAGGCGCCTTGGTTTTGGAAAGGCGCCATACAAATAAAGAATTATTATTATTATTATTAATTAGAAAAGGGTAAAATATTAGGCAGGTTGTAAGCTGTGCAAAAGGTTGAGCATGCAGCAGAAAATAACATACAGCAGGGGTGCAACAATGGGATCACCCTTACACTGTGCAGTCCTAGGCTGATAGAGGATGGAGAGGATGTGCTTCCCTTGTACTGGGAAGAACATCAGACATAGAAACACTATTTGATTTAGTATAACTTTTAGTCAGTTTGTGTATAGTGTTTTCCTAGGTATGACTGAAAATGAGATGGGTTTAAACAGTTTTTTTTCCTGAATCACAGCTAATTGTAAAGTTACACTGTGCTTGCTCTCTGGACTCTGTGCTTTGTTTAGAAGTGAGCTTGGTTGTGAAAAAGGGTTTTATTATGGATATATTTAGAGTGACTGATTGTACTGTCAGTGCTGGCAGCTGTGACTGGAAGTGGAATGAGCTAAGAATGGGTGCACTCATAACGTTACTATCAGTACGAGGTAAAGTAGGCACAGTACATTTAGCATCCCATAAGGGTAGGCCAGCACTGTTTTCAAAAACAATGCCTATCTGACAATTTTAAAAGCAACATATTCTTGCTGTCAGCATGGCAGGTATGTATAGTAGTCCACAGAGTAGATCATCGGTCCGGGATTCAAACAATAATGCCTACCTAACAAGTACAGTAAAAGAAACATACGTTTGCTGGCAAACTGCCAAGCGTGATAAAGCATAGCAAAAGAGAGCTTATAGTCCGAGTATTTTATTTTCCCACCACCTTTACAGCTGACGTCTGTAATGAGTATGATTGCCTGGCAATCATACTTGGCATATTACACAACAATTCTCATCAGAAACATTGAGCAGCTGTTAGATTGCTAAAAAATATGATTGTCTATAAATAGTTTATTTCTATATTCAAAAGAAATTGCAAGCCACTTCAAATGAAAAGAAGTGCTGTTGCTGTTATAGCACCCAGCATGGCTAAAACATGAAAATGTGAACAAAGATGATAGTTTATTGCTTTCATATTATTAATTTATATTTAGTACTTTATTTTTTATAATATTATATAATATTCTATTTCCAAAAAAGCATGTGCTTTATCAGCTATAATGTGGAACTGTTACACATATTCTTTTCTTGCACAGCAGAAAAAAAGAAAAGAACATGGTAGTCTAGTCAGTGCCACTAGTCCCAACCTCGGGTAACTTTTAAAAAATCGCTGGTATGGCCAGTTGGATACTCAAAATCTGCAGTCAACACAATGACCATTAAAAAATGATATGTGGTCATGGAAAATAAAATTATATCACTGATATTGGGAACTAAAAGCAGATTGCCCCTTCCCCAACCTCAGTTTACAGATTTTATTTGCTGGTATTTGTTTATTTGTAAGTTGTAACTAGGAAAGACACATTAAGCAATAACTTGATTCCAGGTGCAGTCTGGGGTGTGGGTTGCATGGACTTGTTTTTTTTCTGCTGTTCGTTGATAAGTGCCATGGGATCTTTTACTTCCGCCTGGACAGTGCCCAAAGATGAGAAGAAGGGACCTCGTTTTCAAAACTCTTCTGAAGGATGGCACTTTAACAGTGCAGCACCCCTCTCACTCTGCACTACAGGATCAGTTATGGGTATTACCCCAAGTGCCTGATGTGGGTCAAGAACCCACAGCCACCTGATCTACCAGCCCAAAAGGAGGGGTGCTACCTACTGAGCCACTGACACTGAAGGATGCACTCAAAATGAGCAAAGTGAGGCAAGGCAAGCCAAGACAACTTTTATTTGTTCTGTGACCTTTCCATCAGACTCAAAGTGCCTTACAACAATAAATGAAACAATCTTTTTTTTTTTGCAGTTAGTTCTTTTTAATCATTTTCAAAGCAACAACCTAATACAACAATGATCTAGAAAAGTACAGCAGAGGGAACATTCAAATGTCCAATACAACAGCACACCTCTACACACTAGGAGGAATAAGCATAAGCACAACATAGTAATGAGTAGGGCTGTGCATGGGCTGAATAGTAGTTTCCGAATACCATGAATAGTAGGCTTCCCGAATATTCAGATGCATTTTCCGAATAGTTCGCTATTTAGCCACTATTCGGGAACTACTATTCGGTGAGATATCCAAGTCTCCCAGAGCTTTGTTGGCCAATCAAAAACTGTTTCTTGAGCTCAAAGGCAAGCACACCAAGTGACTTCCTCACTCTGAGCTTGTTGAAGACAAGCGACAGTGGTTTCTGAGAGCTGATCTGCAGTACTTTTGAGACCTTAAACTTGCTAAAAAAGAAATAGATTTTTGCTTCGCAGGCTTTTTTGGGTCAGTATAGTTTTTTTGATCAGTGTCAGACAAGCTATGCTTGGCTTTCTGACAGGTATTTTGTCCTTATTGCTGTACTCAGTTACAGGGACTAGGAGGGCTGTCTGCTAACACCCCTTCTTTGCTGCTGTCTGACATAGCTCCAGTGTGATTTTTTGGGAGTGAAGCACATTTTATTTTTGTGGGTTTTTTTTTTTGCTGTTGTCTGTTTCCAGGCTTGGTTCCCTGCATGACTGATGAGGGCATCTGCTAACTTCCCCTCCTGCAGGTCACTGCTTATAATTTGCTGTATATGTGCAAAATATTTGATTTTGTGAGGCTTCACCCTACATGTGCATGCTTAATATATTTTTTCATGATGCAGGGCCACACGTGTGCACAGCTGTGTGCACACAGATTTTGAAATAAACTTATTCAGTTCTAAGCCAGTCAGGCTTGACTCACTGAATTAGTATTGTTAGTCTCCTCTGGTTCTAGGGATAGATCCCTGTACACATGAGGAGAAGAAAAAGAAGAAGAAGAATCAGCATTTATATAGCACTTTTCATACAGAGTGTATCCCAAAGTGCTTTACAAGCAATGCTAGACTGGTAATGAAGTGACTGAATGTGTGGTGGCGGCCATACCGCACATCATCACCCACACACAGCCTGGATAATTGCATGAACCAGTTTATGGGAAGGGGAATGTTGGTCAGGACACAGGAATGTATCCTACTCTTTGTAAAGATTTACCTGGGTTCTTTTGCATCCACCTGGGCACCCACTAGGACAACACCATAATGGGCAGAAGGGAACTTGGTTTAACATCTCATCTGAAGGATGGCACACCCCCAGCAGTACAGCACCCCCCAATACTGCATTCAGATGCCAGCAATTTTCAGGTGCAAGTCCAATCCCAGTGTGGGACGAGAACCCACGACCTTCTGGTCCAGAGGAGGATGTGCTACCAACTGAGCCACGCTGACACAGCAGCTGACACCCCACCCCCACCCCACCCCCACTTCTACAGTCCACTGCACACAATTAAGCTGTGCTTGTGAAATATATCCCCTCGAGTCTGTGTCAGGTCTGTGTGCACAGTTGTGCACATGCATTTTTTTTGTTTGTTTATTGTTGTTTTGTTAATTAAACCATTGCACTTAGTGGGGCAGGCTTGTCTCACTGAGTTAACTGTATGTCATCTGTCTGTTCCTTGCTCGGTTCCATGTTTGACTAAATAGCAGAGCTCCCCCCCCCCATGCATGCAGGCATGCAAGCACTGTATTTTGTGTGCTCGTGCTCATGCGAGCTCCCCCCAGATGCTCGGTTGCCCTTTTCTTCCCCTTCTTAGTAGCAGGGTTTTTCTTTACTGCTACTTTTTTGTGGTGCAGTATAGCTGGAAAGGTTGGTGCATTACTGTAGTTCCACAAGCACTAAGTAAAGCATCACACACACAGGTACTACGTAGTAACAGTTTGTGTTTTACCCAGTAACCACTAGTGACCTGATCCACCATGTCTTTAGCAATCTTGCAAACATGCTTGGTCCAGCCCCAGCAAAGCATCTGCACCGCTGGCCCCAAGTGGTGAGGGACAGGATGATAGACTACAAAGGCCCTGACCACACTATACCAGTAAAACAGTTCGGTAACGTTACAGAGGGCTTAAACCGTTACTGTAATGGTTTGCGTTTACACTGGTAACGTTACAGAAGGTGTTTTCGGAACCGTTATAGAAACCTGTTGTGAGGTGGTTTCAACAACGGTTCCTGTAATGGTTGCAGTTCTGTAACGTTACTGGTGTGTGTCTAAATGCTCCACTGTGTTGCCTCCAGTCCCCCACCATACCTGCATGCATTGCAGCACTGGTGTAATGCATGCGGGGCGGAGGCTCGGCATACCAGCAACAATGTGAGGCACGAGCGAGGCTGCAATACTGGGCAGTCTCCATAGCAGGGTAACCCAACCAACAGCGGTATGCACCCCTGGAGTTACCCATGTGTCCCCACTCTGACCTACCCCCCCTGTCCTCGCATACCTCCCTGAGGGCCACCTCCTGAAGTATCCATATACTGTCCGTGATGATGCCTCTCACTGTGACGGGTGCTGGGAGTACCCCACCTGCCCATCAGAGCTGTGGCATCATTACTACCTGTGGAACGGTGCCAGTAGTGCACACATACAGCGGTTGAGCTCCTGAGTGCATCATGTAACACTGCTGCGGTGGCCAATAGATGTGTAGTACTGTGTCAGGGGAGTGGTGGGGTACACCGATAGCAGTAGTGGAGGGGCTGCCATCAGCCATTCGGCAGCAGTACCTGACCGGCTATAATGCCCTGGTACCCTACCCCTGTTGGACATGTTGCCATGTCACACACTCTCCCTCCTTCTCACAGCAGTACCTCCCTGTATCCACCATGCAGCCCACTCATGCCTTCTCCCTGTCGCCTCCACACCATAGGTGTGTAACAGATCATTGCCATACTGTATGTTGCACATGATGGCTTGTACAGATGCATACTACCCCATATGTATTGCGGGTGGGTGCCTCTCATCAAAGCTGTCCTCACCAGGTGCACCATGGGATATGCTCTGCTTCGACGGGGTTGGGACCACACATACTATCACACACAGTGTGGACAGTCTGTACCGTTTTCAATCCTTTATCAAACTGTTCACTGGCAGTGTGGACACACTGTACCATTTACGGCCTGTAACTGTTTGTAACCGTTACAGATTTCAAGTGGTGTAGTGTGGACGGGGCCAAACATACAGCACATCCACGCAATTACTGCTAATGTTGTCCCAGGACTGCCAAACCCCCAAACAATCTATGTAGAACAAAGGAAGCACTCAGCGGGGGGGGGGGGTGTTGCAGTAACAAAATACAGTTAAGAGCACTGCACCATAAAGTTGCCAATACATTTGTTTGTGCTATGGCTGGAGGATGCCAACAGAGCCCTGGTGCTTTGACCAGAACCTGGTCTTTGTCAGGGTGCATTTTGGGAACGTACAAACATGCTATGAATATATAACCCTCAAAGAAACACACACTATAAATAAGTGAAATTAAAATGAATGAGATTGAGATGCCCTTGTAACAAAACAATCCACAACTAACATACCCAATGATGAAACACTGCATCAGGATTATAGAACATAGTTCATACGGTGGTGCCAGACAGTACGCAATGCAGTATCTTGCAAAATTGCTGTAAAATGCTGCAGTATGCTGCAAGGAGCAGTGTAATTTAATGGCAATTAAGCCCTCCAGTCATCCAGTATTTTGTGGCATGTCATTTACTACAAAGTACTGAATTGCATCTTGTCTTGCGCCATTGTAAATTATTGATACATAATACAATTCCAGTGAAGGTGGTGAGATAGACTACATAAACAATGACATACAGGTGTCTCTCTTTATTCGATGGGCTCAAATATTGTTCTCCCCAAGCAAGCCTTTTAGTTATTGTAGCATTGGTAATAGTACTACTACCACTAATACCATTAGCAGTACTACTACTACTGATAGTTTCACCACCTGTCCATCTGTACTTTCACTGTCACATCCTGTTGTGCAGTAGTCGGGGGGAATTAGAGCATACATGCTTTGTGCAGCAAGCAGCAGACACCACCACCAGTGTCCCCACTGCTACCATTATGGCTGCTACATCCACAGCCAGTGTGCCTCCCACCACCACCAGTGCCATTCTTGCAGCAGCCACCCTTTCAGCTGTCACCACTACTGCAGCCGCTGCTACCACTATTCCTATGCCCATGGTTGAAGCACCTTCTACCCCATGGCTGTGACCATGAACACCCTCTTGTGCTGACCCAATGCAATGCTTGATATTGTTTTCAGAGTGCTATGTATGTGTTGTGGTGGACTGAGTGTGCCACATGAAGCTTGTGTTGCATTAATGAGAGCTCAATGTTGGTGGCTGAAGTGTCATTGAGGTGTATATGGTAATCCAGGTTCAGTGGGTGATTAATGGTGTTGCTGAAGTGCTTTTTTAAAGTTTGCTTAAAAAACACCTTTTCTGGCCGAATACTGAATACTTGGGACCCGAATACCGAATATTGGGGAAAAGGTATTCGCACAGCTCTAGTAATGAGGGGAAGAAGGGAACCAAGAAAATAAGGGAAGGGATGGCAATGTATATTAAAATGAAGAAAGGGGAAACAAATATTAAAATGAGGGGTGCAGGCATGCAGCTTTCAAGTGTTATAATGACATCCAGACCAGTGTGGGCTGCAACTATACTACACATCACTGTAAGGGATCAGCCTTGCCCTGAACATGAGCTTCCCACTGGAGGCCTGTTACAGCATTTGGAAAATTGTGCACCCTCCATGTGTGACTCCCCCAACTGACTGACTGCACCAGTCTTAGCACTGCTGGGGGAAATTAGGGTACTTCTGGAAGGTTACCTGGACAGAATGAACAAGAGGTGAATACATTTTCAGCCATTCCAAGTTAGAACCCACAGAAATGCCCATTTTGAGAACTTGATCTGAACTTGACATTTTCTGGAATTATTTAATGCTTTTACTTAGGCTTATGAAACAAATCCTGTGCATTTGCCTTTGAATAAAAAAAGCCAGATTTACCACTTCCTTATATAATATAATAACTGAGTTATTAGAGAAGCAGGAGTATTTTTATTTTCTAGTTAAACTTGCCAGATCTCATTGGCATTTGTAGTTTATTATGTCAGGAATTGTGGAAGAGATCTCTTATCAAGCAATATAAATATATGCTTCCAGTCTGTTTTATTTCTGTTGCAGTCAATTCCACTTTACAAATACCTCTTCTCGGAGTGACTCAGAATTGAAGTACTGAAGTTATTGGTAGTTTTCAGCTAATTCTACTACCAGACATTGTTCAGAAGTCATCCAGTAATGCTGTTCATAAAACAACCTCAGTTAACGAAGTTAATTTTTGCCAGAGCTGCAGTATGAGGGAATGGGCACCAAATACTGAAACAAGCGTTTGTCAATGCCGAATGTTTGCTTGCTGGCATTGGCACTGGTAGTGTAGGAGTTACAGAGTTGCATACTAGGAATAGCAGTGAAGTATTGAACTGAAGCCAAGCCTGTCACCACCCGGCAGATAGTGACAGGCATTGGGCTGTTTCTTTGGGTCATCAGGCATAACGGCCATGCCATTTCCTGGGTTGCACCTGAAAGTAGGCACTTGGCTGTCTGGTGTGCTTAACCGGTTAACAAAAGCAAATAAATAAATAATAAATAAATTTCACCACACCCTACCCTGCAGACACTGACAAGTGTCACGGTGTGCCTTGGGGTCTTTGGCCCTTATGCGCACCCCATTCCATGAGAAAATACGGTGAGATGGGTGCGGTATAGGAGAATGGGGTAAACTTTGGGGCCGAAGAGTTCAAGGCACACATTGATGCCTCTCACTGGATGCAGGGTGTGGGTGGGGGTGGAATGGTATGAGCATTGCAGGCAACAATCCCAAGTCACAGCCCTGATGCCTGTTATTTTCTACAGGATGGGGCATTATGGTCAGAAACCCTAACACCTCAGGAATTTGTGGGTATTTTCACTTCAAATTTTCAACATGTTTTTTTTGTGACCTCCACCTTATGAACAGTGGCAATATCAGTTTGTCAGCTGAAAGCTGCTTTTGCACAGCGACTACGGCATTTGGCACCACAGGTACAAAAACACATTCCGAACAGGATGTGAAAAATGACAGTGGTACTGTTCATGGGGAGGTGTAAAAAAATGGCAATGTTGGAAATCTGCTGTGAAAATATTAAAAAAACTGGTGAAGTCATGAGCGTGTGTAGAAACTGTGCAATGCACACCTGTAATGTAACTAGTTTGGGGATTTTTTACAGCAGATTGTTAACACAGACATTTTCGGACCTCCGGTCATGAACAGTGTCAGTGTGATTTTCTTTATCTGTCCCGAACAATGATTTCCTACAGTGACCACACATTACTGCACTGAAAGTGTGAAAATACATTTCGGCCATGTTGTGAAAAATGACAGCTGTACTGCTCATAAGGAGTTGTGGAAAAATGCCACTGGTGAAAATCTGGACTGAAAATATTACAAATTCATGAACTTACGAGGGTGCGTGGAAACTGCGCAATGCTCACTCATAACACAGTCATTTTATGGAGTTTTGTCACCAAATTTTCAACATAGCCATTTTAAGACCTCTGCTCATGACCAGTGTCATTGTGATTTTCTTAATCTGTCCCAAACATTGTTTTCACACACTGACTGCACCATTGTGCGCTACGTGTGCGGAAACACATTTTGGGTGAGATGTGAAAAATGGCAGCTGTACTGCTCATAAGGCAGTGTGGTAAAATGGCAATGTTGAAAATCTGGCGTGCAGATATTACAAATTCTCAAACTTGCCAGTGTGTGCAGGAACTGCGCAACGTGCACTCCTAAAATAGTCATTTTTGGTAATTTTTTCACACAATTTTCAACATAGCCATTTTAAGACCTGTGCTCATGAACACTGTCACTGTGGTTTTCTTAATGTGTCCCATTCATTGATTTCACACACCGACTGCGCCATTGTGCGCTACATGCGCGGAAACACATTTAGGGCAAGATGTGAAAAATGACTGCTTATAAGGAGATGCATTAAAATGGTAATATTGAAAATCCAGAGTGCAAATATTAAAAATTCGTGAACTTACGAGCGTGTAGGAACTGCGCAACACACACTCGTAAAACAGTAATTTTTAGGAATTTTTTCACCAAATTTTCAACATAGACTTTTTGAGAGCCCACCTCATGAACATTGGCACTGTCATTCCATTAATTGGTCCCGAAAGGTGATTCCATGCAGTGACAGTGAAATCACCCTTCTGGCCCACTTAATGCCATGACAATGACATAATTCATGAGGATGGGTCCCAAAAACCCCATGTTGAAAATGTTGTGCAAAAATTCCAAAAAATGCCTGCGATATGCAGCAAAGTTGAAAAAAAACATCTATTACATTATACAGCTTACCGGCATTTCGTCAGTTCGCAGTCGGCTTTGAAGAGTGCAGACGGGTTCCTGGTCCACCGAATATCATCGTGCCGAGTCTGAAGGTAAGTATGGGTGAAGGGTGTGGGGAGGCAGGGTGCACAGTGGGTGAGGGCGGGTGGGGAGGTGGCCAACAAAACTGTGAGGGACCTTTTTTTTTCAGGGACTTTTTTTTTTTTTAAGGAGGATGTTTGCCACGCTGGGGTGGGCTCCCAGTGTGCCATCGGGAAGGCTGCTTAGGGGGGAGCTGGAGCCATCGGGAGATTGGGCACCCCCGTCGGCCACAACAGTTTCTGCCACGCTGGGGTGGGCTCCCAGTGTGGCACCTGGAAATGTTTTGGGGGGGGGCCTGGAGACGTGGAGCCAATGGGGGAATTGGCACCACCGTTGGCCATTACATTGTTTGCCACGCTGGGTTGGGCTCCCAGCATGGCATCGGGAAGCTTGTTTTTGGGGGCCTGGAGCCGACTGGTATTGGGCACCCCATTGGCCATACAGTGTGTGCATCGGGGTGAGCGCGCACAAGCACGCAAAATGCCGTGCTTGCCTGCCTGCGTGCGTGGGGAGGGGAGAGCTCTGCTCACCGAAGCGGAGCTCTCCCTTTCAACTGTATGCCACTGCATCCGGTATCTCGGATGATGGCACTATGTTTCTAGCACATGTGTGCAAGCAAACATAATGAGGGAAGGGGCATCTATTAAAATGATGAAAATGTTGGGTGTGGCACCAAGTGTTAATGAGGAAATAGGCAACAAGTATGCAAATGGAAAGGGTGCCAAGTTGTGAAACGAGGGGAAAGGCACCTATATATTTTGATGCTTACTCTAGTGTGCAAGGCTTTTTTTCTTGGAACATTTTGTTATTTGCTTAAACCTGCACCCTTCGAATATGAGCTATGCTGGAGCACTTTTTGTCTATACACTACATACCTTCTAACTACCTCAGTAGCTACCAGTCTATTACCAGTCATTCTACTTCCCACCAGTTACTTCACTGGTATTAAAATGATGGGAAAGGAAACTTATAAACTGAGGGGAAGGATTCTAGGTATTACATGAAGCAAAGGGCACAGAGTATTAAAACAGAGGGCACTGAATATTAACTGAGAAAGAGGGCACGCAGCTATACTGTCCTAAGCAAAATATTTTGTGTAAGCAGAAAACAGGATAGATACCATTAACACCACAGAACACATTTCAGAACTAGCTCCATGTGATGTTTTTAAACATTGTAACTCATGCAATTTGCCACACAGAGTTCATCAATTCACACAGTATTTTGCTAAGCGAATTGCATAATTTGTACATCTGTGTAGCACACTTTGCACCTTGTCACAAATGTTACTATACACATTGACACACTTTGTGGTGACACCTTGCCACAATGTCGAACTGCATCAATTAGAGTAGTAGAATTCATGCAATTGTGATGAATCACAAAGTGTCTATTATGTAAAAACTCCATGAAGTATGCAGAGGGCGAATACAGCACAATTTGCTGGTGAACTGAAAACTTCGGACAGGCCTGTTCAGAACATGAAGCAGGGCTAAGGTTTAACCTTGTAAGTGCACTAACTACTGACACATTATTTTATTTGCTGGCTGTGGAGGGGTTGTGGCATAACAAATGGACCAGACACCAAACTTCAGGGTTCAACAAACAATCTCCATGTGATGTTTATTCAAAATACAGAAAATAAGCTTCTGCAATGCCATATTCCTTCTTCAGTACATCAGTTTGCAGCAACAGACTCTGTATGTTATTTATTTATTCAAGTGTTATACTAGGTAGGCATACTGAGCAGAGTACCGCTCTATTCCAGATGCACCTTAGGGGAGGAGGGGATAGGGAGAAAACTACAGAGATACAAAACAGAATTACAGAAATACAACAGCTAATACAACAACTGTACAGCTAGTAAAAGAGGAAAAAGATAGATAAATACAAAACATGATGGAGTATAATTTAGAAATATGTACACCTACATGTTGTTAGCATCGAGGAGCAAGAACAAAATGCACCAGTAACTGAGGTCCCATAGGACAGAAAATAGACCCCTAAACTACTATCTAGAGGGCCTGAAATACAAGACAGTATATATATCTGACTAGGTTGTAAGAAATCAACATTTTGTAGTGGCAGCGATAGGGTCTGCAGACATCGAGTGAGGAGAGAGCTGCGCAGTAGAACAGGCCCGATGCTAGAACCTTATCAGAGCTATTTGCACGAGCAAGTAGAGGAGAAGTGCATCTTTAGGAGGGAGTTGAGCAGTAGTGGGCTGGAGGTGTGTCTAATGATGACCGGCAAGGAGTTCCAAATCTTGGCAGACGGTATTTAAAGGCAGCCTGGCCAGAGGTGGTTGACATGTGCGGGACGTGGAGAAGCCAGGAATCAATGTTTCTGAAGGAGTAGACAGGCGGTGGGAGGGCTGCTAGGGTTGCTGCAAGGTAAGGAGGGAGGGTCTGTGCCCAAAATTTGGCTGTGGTCCTATCACAATGTGACAGTCTCCGATCATGGAGGGAAGGGAGGTCTAAAGACCGGTAAAGGACACAGTGATGGGTTGTGGGAGAGGGGGATCTAGGGCGAAACGACAGAAGGAGTGGAAAAGAGGATCGAGTCTGGCTAGGGAGGACTTGGGTGCTGCACTATAGACCACATCCCCATAGTCCAGTATTGTGAGGATCATTTTTGGGACAATTTCTGAGAGCATTTGCATGGGGATGCAACTTTTGTGGCAGTATAGAGCACCCAGCATGGGGTGCAGTTTCTTGTGGATAGAATCGATATGCTCCAAAAAATCTAGATGCTGATCAAGCCAGACCCTAAGATGTCTGAAGGACTTACAATCCTCCAGAGGGGAGCCATCAAGGGTGTAGAAGATAAGGCAGGAGGGGAGTCTAGAGAGTTTAGCCCTCATGCCGAATGTGAGGGAGACCATTTTCTTAGGATTAAGAAATAGTTGATTTGAATGAAACCAAAGTTGGACATTCTCAAAGTCCTGTTAAAGCCTGGTTGCTACTTCAGAAGGGGATGAGCCTGAGGCATACAGTACTGTATCATCTGCATACAAGTGAATGGAAGTATGTGGGCAGCCCAGGGGCAGATCATTCAGGAAGATGGAGAACAGCATTGGGCCAAGGATGGAGCCTTGTGGGATCCCTGTAGTGACAGAGAAGGGGGAGAAGGAGGAGGAGGAGCTAATTCAGACTCATTGGAACCTGCCTGCCAGGTATGAATTGAACCAACTGGTGGCCGAATCTGATAGGCTGGCTAGGGAGAGCTTGGACAGTAGCAGGGTGTGGGACACTGTATCGAAGGCCTTAGTGAGGTCAATGAAAATGGTTGAGGTAATTTCCCCATTATCCATACCCATGAGAATGACGTTGGTGAGTCTTAGGAGAGAGGTTATGGTGGAGTGCGATTTCCTGAAACCATCCTGGTACAGAGTGAAGAAAGAGTTGGAGTCAAGATATGCAGAGAGCTGAAAGAGGATGAGGCACTCCTGCAATTTGATTAGGATGAGGAGAAGGGAGATAGGGTGGTAGTTTCCCAGGGAGGAGGGGTCACGTCCTGTATATAGGGGGATAACTGTAGCATGTTTCCAAGAAGATGGTAGTGTGTCATGCATGAAGGAGAGGTTAAAGAGAGCAGCCAATGGGCTGGCAATGGCTGGGGCAGATACGAGGAGCATTTTGGAGTCAAGACCCGAGGGACACTTACCTTTGGCAGGGTTGAGAAGCCCTAGGGCTTTTAATACCTTTGAGGGTGTTACTAAATGAAAGGAGAAATTTGAAGATGGGGGTGTGGCTGGGGTTGACGTGGATGGCTGTAAGGAGTGGGGCAGAAGAGAGGACAGGAGGGTGGATGCACAGTTTGTGAAACAGGAGTTTAACTCAGTGGCCACCTTGCTTGGGGCAGTGGCAGTGTTTCCTGCAACTTTGAGGGCTGGTGTAGGGGGTTGGACCGGTGGGGACAAGAGGGATTTAATTGACTTCCAAAATTTTGTTGGGTGATTGAGGTTGGTGTTGAAGGATGCCTTAAAATAGCATGATGTGGCCTGATGGATAAGCCTTGTGCAGGCATTCCACAGTGACTGGTAGTGTTGGAGAGCCATTTGGGAATCTGATGCCTTGTAGGCTTTCCAGGTGCAGTCCCTGAGTCAAAAACGATCAATGAGATCAGCGGTCACCCAGGGCAAGTGGGCACCCCTTGCTCTGGATCTTCTAAGTGGTGCATGGTGATCCCTGATAGCCAGGAATCTCGTTGAGAAGAATTCAAGGGCAACATCGATATCAGGTGCACATGGGATGAAGGACCAATCAACGTTGTGTGAGTCATTTAGGAGCGCTGTCAGATCCAGGAATTTATAGGACCTGGTGAGCAGAGAATGGAGGGGTGGAGCCTTAGGTTTGAAAATTTTCTGTACCATATAAGTCATATGGTGATCACTGAGAGAGTCCGGAAGAAGACTGGTGGCGAGTTTACGATGGGGGTGTGAGGTCAGGGTCCAGTCCAATAGTGTATGTTTATTTGATTTGTGGTTCAGGTGAGTGGGTTCCATTATTTGCTGGAATAGGTTTAAAGCATTCACTTGGCTATGTGTTTTGGAGCTAGTAATGGAGAGCCAGTTCTGGTTGAAATTGCCAAGTATGTGCAGCTCTCTACCAGATGTGAGGGATTTTAGAGTGCACAAGTGGTCCAAGACGTCTGACACCTGGGTATCCGGGGAGCAACAGGACCCTGCTACATAAAGGGGATTTGTGTGAGGGAGTGAGATTTTAATGAGCAGAGAGTCTATAGCTTGCATGGGTACAGAGAACCTGATTGGAGTAAACTGCAGCCTGGAGGAGATGAACATGGCAGTGCCCCACCCCTCTTTTTACCATGATGGTCCTGCCAAATGAGGGAGTAGCCAGGGCTTGAGAATTCTGCATCCAGATTTTGGGGCTTCAGCTAGGTTTCAATAATGATTAAGATATCAAGGCACAGAGAAAGGACGTTAGGTTGAAGTGCCGTGAGTTTGTTAAGGATGCTGCATATATGTAGAAGTGCTATTTTGAGGCTCTTTGGTAAGTGAGGCATAGAGGGAAGGAGGTGGCCATTACGGGAAGGGGGTGGACCAGGGTTACAGTCAACATCCCTGGCTAGGAGGAGAAGTAGGGGCAATAACTGTTTTATAGCCCATTGAGCCTTGTGGTGGGTTGGGAGTTGCTGAGGTGTAAGCGGGCTTTGCGAGGAGTAGATTAGAGGGGAAATGTTTAGGACTGGCAGCCCCGCATGAAAGGAGGAAGGGAGGATGGCAGCTCCAAGTATATCATAGTGCATGTGATATGGGAAGAGCTGCCCAATGGAGGAGGTTGCTTGAGAGGGCTGTGTAGCAATTATAGCATCCAGTATTAGGAAGCACGGCTGCTGTTGCTGTTCTGGGCAGGAGGGGGATATGAGGGATGATGTAGGTATGAGTAGGCAGACTAACATTAGAGAAAGAGGCGACATGATGGACTGGATTAATTTGGCAGCAGGAGCTGCAAGAGTGGCCACTAGTGTGGAGGGAGTATAAGCTTCAGATGCCAAAGCGGGCTGATTGGTTGTGCACCCACACATGACACAGCCTATGTAGGTAACAGTTCAGCAAGGGTGGTGGAGGTGGTGGTGGTGGCGCAGCCAGTGCAGAGCGCCAGCGGGGGCTCAAATCACATAGCAAGCAACACAAGCAAGCGTCTGTTCAGCCTTGTCCCATTCTGATCCGTACCTGGGGAGATTTCCTTTTGTTTGCTCAGGGGAGGGCAAGAGATCGGACACCCTAGCGACCACCGGAGGAGCTGGGGCAAGCTGGGGAGTGAAGAAATGCTAAGCATTAAATAAGGTAGAGAGAAGGAGGGGCTCCACAATTCTACAGCACTGATGAATCCGAATTAATCTGTGGCACCAGGGTCCGAATTATAGACTTAGCAGATTTGCACACTACGAGCTACTGCAGAGAAGTGGGAGCAAATAAATACTTTAAAAGTGACTCCAGCTGCAAATTTAGTCTCGTTGGTAACCGTGTACATTTTTGCACTATAACTTGTATTTCTATCATGCAGTACAACAGTTGATTTACAGCAGAGAGTACATACAATAAGTAGAAAGCTACAAATAATGCCTTAAAGTACCCCCCAGCTTTCCAAAAAACCCTGCACAATAGTGTTGACGTTCATAGTAAAAATACTAAAAATTAGTTTCCTCACCACTGAAGTTAGGCTAACTGGCCTGTATTTGCTAACTTCCTCCCTGTTGCTGCTCTTATATAGTAGGACCACTTAAGCCCTTCTCCAGTCCTCCAGATCCACTCCTGTTCCAGTGAGCTGTTGAACAAGTCTATCAGCGGGGCAGCTAATTGTTCCCTGCACTCTTTCTGTACCCTGGGGTGTACCCCATCCAGTCACTTGCCTTATCCACCCTCAGTGCTGCAAGTTCTTTCAGGACTTTTTCCTCTGAAATGGACTTTGACACTAACTTGTACAAATAAGACTTTTATTATAACCGTCAGCAATGTATAATACAATCATGGCTGGATATACTGTATTATTGTATAGAATGTACACTCTTTGATTCTCTGTAACTATTTCACTGAAAACTCAAAAGCATCTCAAGTACAAAAAAGCACTTTCCTCTGAAAATGGACTTGTGTCCACCTCCCCCTCTCCCCTAACCCTAACGCTTCTCCCTTGTGGTCCATCCCCTCCTATTTCTACCGTGATGATCGAGCAGAAGTGTCTGTTTAAAATGGCTTTTTCCTGGTCCCCTTCTGCAGTCTCCCCCTTCTAATCCTCACTACCCCTTCCTTTGCTTTTCTCTTCTTGCTAATGTATCTGAAAAAGTCTTATTCCCTTGAGTCCCCCCGCCCTGAAATTATTTCCTCTGCTGGTGCCTTTGCTCCTCTAACAACTTACCTGCTTCCTTCTGCCTGGCTTGGTACAGCTCTCTTTCTTCCTGCCTTTGCATTTCTTGGTACCTCTTGAATACCAGCCTTTTTTTCTTTTACTGCCCTTGCCACCTCTCTGAAGAACCATAATAATTTTTTCCTCCTGCCTTTGCTTACCTCTTTCATGCAGAGGTTTGTTGCCCTAATTATGCCCTCCCTTATTTTTTCCCATTGCACCTCTATTCCTCCTTGGAAATCCCTCCCTCTGAGGCATTTTCTGAGGCAGCCTCACATTTCTTTAAAATGCACTCCTGAAGTACAGGAAGCTCATCCTCCTCTAGCTGACCTCTATTCCTTTTCTTATGTTGAACCATGTGGTACAGTGACCACTGTTACCTACTGTAGGAGCCTCCCCACTGTGACATCTGCAAAGCTGTCCCTGTTTATTAGCATTAGGTCTAACACTGCTCCATCCCCTAGAGGTTCTTTTACTAGCTGCCTCAGAAAGGTTCCCTGTAGGGAGTCAAGGATTGCCCTGCTCCTTGTCAAAGCTGCAGCTTTAAGGTTCCACTCCACTTCTGGCAGATAGATATCCCCAACTAACATCACCTCCCCCTTTTCTGACATTCTAATGAAGGGCTCCCCTAGGACCCTGTCCATGTAGTTCTCTTGTGCTGGTGGTCTGTTCCCTACCCCCATTCGAATAGTGTTCCCAGAGCCCATCTCCAGAATGACCAAGACGGCACCTCTAGACCCTACTTAGCTTGATACACCAACATCTTTGTGGCTTTTATTCCTTTGCTCACATACAGTGTCACCCCCTCCTTCTTACCTTAAACAAACATGAGATACAGTACTGTGCAATAATCTATCACACTTTATATTGTCCACACCACATAACCTTCATTAGCTGTTGCTTACCCTCAGAAGTGTAAAAGGTGCTGTTCCACCTTACGTCTGCAACGTAAGTAAAATAAAAACTTCTTGGTCTGGTCTAAGATCTGCTGTTGGCCAAGAAGTGGTAATCCTGGCTTCTAAAAATACATATGGATGACATACTTTTTGTTTAGTTATTCCTTCTCTCTATGGAACTCCATAGCAGTCAGCTGGCACCCCAGTAATGGCCCTATTCCTTCTACTTCTCCAGTGTCTCACTGTGTTAAGAGTCAAGCTGTTGTTCCATGTAACTGTCATAGAACTGACTTGCATATTTAATATCTATAAAACTTGTATCATGTTACAGTATTGTATTTATTTTTGTAATTATGATTGTTCGACTGCAGCTTTGTAATTTCACAAATGTTCCTGGATGCCACTGTAAATGAACTTGGCTTAATGGTTTTACAATTATTTCCTGAGTAAACAAAAATAGTTAAAAAAATGATATAGTAGTCATCACAAAATGTATGAAGTTTACAGAAAGGGTTTAAAAGCTAGTTTATCTTCTCTCTTTGTACCGTATGTTCACATTGATACAGGTTTTCAAGCAGATTCATGTTTAATGATTTTGCACATTTTCACTTTTTGAGAGAAAAAACACTAATTGCAGTCATCAGCAAATGTCACCAGTATATAAACCAGTGCTTGCCCGTGGTTTATATTTTGTTGACAATGAACAATAACTGCGATTAATCTTTTTGCAAAAAATAATAAAGGCAGCAGCAAAATCAGGTTAAACATTTGACTCCACACTTTTTAAGTGTAACATATCTTCCAGTTTAAGTTGCTTTTAAAATTGTCTACCAGAATCTAGATATTTTATACATGATTTAAATTACTTTTTTCAAGCAGAAAAGAATGTCCCTTCGTTTGGCTTAGAAAATGCAGTTTTAAACTGATAAAGGTTAGGCTGCAAAAAATACTAATAATAAAACAATAATTAACAGACAATGAATCCCCTAGAAAAGCAGATTTAACACATATCTCAACAATATTATTAATTTAATCTGAAAACTAGGCTTTTTTGGGGGGAGGGACATGTTTTGCTGCACTGCTGCTTAAAGTTCATGTGAAAAAAATATTAAACGAGATAAGCTTTGTAAACGTGTACTAATATGCATGAACACAAGTAATAAATGAAGTTTAGTAAATTACTAAGATTTTATTTATAAAGCCCCCTATCCCTGAGGCTAAGGGAGCTGTACAATGTATAGACAGCAGCAATAAGTTACAATAAATACACATCCAAAAAGACATAAGTGACAAATTAAGAGCAGCATGTTCAGAATAAGAAGACAGCAGCTGGGTGATCCAGACAAAGACCAATATTAATACTAAGTCCCAAAGGCTTCCCTAAAATGATGTGTTTCAGTCCCTGCTTAAAGGTCTCCAGGGAGGTGGCCTCCCTCAAGGAGCTTGAAAGTGAATTTCACAGGGGTGGCACAGCCACAGCAAGTGCAAGATAACCAGATGTTTTTAACCAGACCCTGGAACTTTGCTAGGAGGCTCTTGGAGGAGGGGCAGAGACAGCACAGGGAGTGGTGAAACACTGAAACATAGAATTTGAAGGCAGATAAGGACCTCTTGGCTCACCTAGTCTGTCCATTTCCCTTCCTGATGGATAAGCTGCAGATCCTACTGTAGTTAACCAACAGCATATTTCATCCTACCCCCCCCCCCCACTAGAATTGCTTTATGTCTGTCCCATGCATTCTTGAAATCCCCCACTGTTTCCTCTGGAAGGCCATTCCATATATACACAACCCTCTCCATGAAAAAATACTTCCTCGCATTACCTGTGAGCCGTCTCCCCTCTATCTTCAAATTGTGCCCTCTTGTTCTTGCACATCTCTTTTCCTGAATAGTCCACCCTCTTGGACTTTGTTGATTCCCTTGAGGTACTTGAAAATTTCTATCATGTCCCCCCTCTCCCTCCTTTCCTCGAGGGTATACATATTAAGCTCCTTTAGTCTCACTTTGTATGTCTTCTGGTGCAGACCCTGCACCATTTTAGTTGCCCTTCTCTGGATTCTCCATTCTGTCTATGTCCTTGCAGAGATGGGGTCTCCTGAACTGCATGCAGTACTCCAGATGGGGTCTCACCAACTGTCTGTACAGAGGGATAATAACTTCCCGTTTTCTACTGGTGATGTCTCTCCTTATGCATCCCAGTATCCCCCCAGCCCACCTTACTGCCTTCTCACATTGCTTGCCCACCTTTAGGTGATCTGATATGACTACTTCCAGGTCCCTTTCCATTTTTGTTGTTAGTATCTCACCCCCCATTGTGTACTCTTCCCCTGGGTTTTTGTTTCCCAGGTGCATTACTTTGCACTTCTTTGCAGTGACTCTAAGCTGCCACACATTTGACCATTCCTCCAACTTTGCCAAGTCCCTTAACCTTTTCATCCCACCTTGTGTATCAGCTCTGTTGCAGATCTTTGTGTTGTCTGCAAAGGGACATACTTTTCCTTCAAATCCCTCCAAATGTCACTTATAAAGATGTTAAAGAGGACTGGTCCCAGTACTGAACCCTGTGGTACTCCGCTGGTAGCCCCTCTTTCTTCAGAGTGAACTCCATTTACTATTACCGTCTGCGTCCTGTTGTCCAGCCAATTTTTTTTTACCCAGGCTACCATCTTGGGACCCACTCCAAAACTGGCTAACTTGTATATTAATCTTTTGTGTGGGACTGTGTCAAATGCCTTGCTAATGGCTAGGTAGGCCATGTCCACAGCCCCTCCCTGGTCTACTACTTGGTCATCCAGTCAAAGAAATCTATTAGATTCATCTGACTTGACCTTCCTGCTGTGAATCCATACTGCCTTGGGTCCTGTACCTTGCTGGCCTCTAGTTACTCAACAGTTCTTTCCTCAAGAAGTGATTCCATCATTTTCCCTACCACTGAGGTCAAACTAACAGTTCTGTAGTTTCCTGCCTCTGCCTTGCTCCCACTTTTGTGAA
This sequence comes from Neoceratodus forsteri, assembly GCA_016271365.2. NCBI lineage: Eukaryota > Metazoa > Chordata > Ceratodontiformes > Ceratodontidae > Neoceratodus > Neoceratodus forsteri. The sequence goes on from CM057456.1 coordinate 1,500,213,824, forward strand.
GTGGAATGACATCTGCCCTCCTCCAGTCCTCAGGTACCACCCCATCCTCCCATGATTTGTTAAAGAAGGTAGTCTGTGGTGTCACTAGTTCTACCCTTAGCTCTTTTGGAATTCTTGGGTGTATCCGATCAGGCCCCACTGCTTTGTCCACCTTCAGTTTTAAGAGTTCTTTCAGAGCTCTTTCTTGGTGGGGAGTCAGAAGATCACTCAGATAACTAGGACCCAGACTGTACAGGGCTTTGTAGGTGAGAAGGCCCAGCTTAACGGTGATTTTCCACCTCACTGGCAGCCAATGCAGATTATGCAGGACCTGGGTCACATGACATGACCTCAGTAGGCCTGTCAGCAACCTGGCTACTATGTTCTGCACTAGCTGCTAGTAATGCAATACCCTCTACTGACCCTGAGATACTGAGCATTACAATAGTCAAGTCGGGATGTCACAAATGCATGCACCAGTGAGGGCTGGTCATCCTGCAGGATAAAGACTTTAATCCGGGCAATATTCCTCAAGTGGTTAAAAACAAGTCCAGATAACAGATGACACCTGGGCCTCAAGTGTCAGTCTGTCATCAAGGATAACACCCAGGTTTTTCACTTTGGCGTAGGTTGCCAGTGGAGTAGGACTCGACATCAAGCTGGAACCCGTCCAAGCAGTCTCCACCTCCTGCCGATGACCAGGCTCTATCACTAGTCCCTCTGTTTTGTCTAGGTTAAGATTCAGCCAGTTAGAGGTCATCCAGTCTTGGATCTCTACCAGGCATCCATGCATGGTGCCACAGGTCCTGAGCACAAAAGACATATACATCTGGGTATCATCTGCATAGCAGTGAAAATCCACACTGTAGCATCTGATGATCTCACCCGACAGCAGCATGTACATTACGAACAACATGGGTGAGGGGGAAACTCCGCATGGTAGGGGCTTAGGGTGGGATGAGAAACTCCCCATCACCACCCTCTGCAGCCTACCAGTGAGCAAGGATTAAAACCAGTTGATGACACTACCAGTGAGTCCACAGAGCTCCCTTAGGTGATCCAACAGCACACCGTGGTCCACAGTGTCAAAAGCTGAGAGACCGAGGATGCTGAGAATTGACCATTCTTCTCCATCTTTAGCCTGAGGAGATCATTATGCACCCTGACTAGTGCAATTTCAGTACTATGTCTAGACCTAAATCCTGACTGGAGGGGCTCAAAGATGTCAAAAGCAGTGAGGTGGGTTTCAAGCTGCGGAGCCATAATTTTCTCAAAAACCTTAAACAAAAAGGGAAGTTTAGAGGTATTTCTATAATTTGACAAGATGTCAGGGTCAAGAGATGGTTTCTTGTGGAGGGGCTTTTGTACAGGAATGTGCTCATTCATTGACAGCTCAGTAGGTGAGCCAGCCATGGTGGAGAGGGGAGGGCTGTGCTGGTTCACCCGCTACCGTTGGGGTTTACAATGGAGGGAGGGAGAGGGGTGGTGGAACACCTGCTGGGGGAGTGGGGAGCACAAGATCACCAGGGATTTGGAAGTCAGGACTGGGGACTGGGCATGAGGATTGGGTTACAACTAAAAAACTACTAGACCACCAGGAATCTTTTTTTAATTATGACAGTACGGAGATAGGGATGAGGGGTTACTGTACACTTGGGAGGGGTGACTGGGTGGAAGGGAGGGACCACTAGCCACCAGGAATATTTTTTTTACATGTGGGGCAGATGGGGGGATGGGACCACTATTCACCAGGGGCTTTTTGGGGGTTGGGGCAACTGGGTTGGGTGATTGTGGCCACGGGTGGAATTTCCACGGAAATCAATTTCCGAACTTCTGAGAAAGCAAAAGTCAGACTTTCGCTTGAATTCCACCCACGGAATTTTAATTTCTCACATGGCTAGTATAACGATAATCTAACATACATTTATTTATTTATTTTACTCTTTTGTAACTGGTAAGGTCCACTAGGCACAAGTGCCTTTTTTTCAGGGGCAACCTGGGAGCACTGGGCAGTTAAGTGACTTGCTCAGAGTCATACAGTATGCAAGTGGAGGTTGTGAAAATCAAACCCAGATCTGGTCTGCTGGATGTACCAAGCTCATTCACAGCTCATTATTCCAACCTCTAGGCTATACTGCCAGTCAACATACCTCAGCAAATGCAGTCAAACAATACTGTAGTGCAGAAATTTATGAGCAGAATACATCCTGGGTACAACTGAAAAAGCAACAAAAGGCACATACTAATAGCACATGGCATCAAGTATATGAACATTTATAAGAGGACTATAGGAAATTGTGAACCTCATTCTTGAAAACCAGATGTGTCTGAGTGAACCCTCAGGTTTGGTGGAAGTGAGTTCCAGAGCTTAGGGGCAAACACAGAAAATACTTGATCATCCATATTTGTAGTGCATTTGGGCAAAGACAGGAAAGGTAGATCACTAGATCTCAGTGGTAAACCTGATCAATTTTAGTGAACATATCAACCAGGGCAGCAGGTTTAGATGATCTGATAATCTTGTTGATGGTACAGTCTAAGGTATAAAACCAACATGTGGTTGGAGAATGCTATCCTAGGCACAAGTAAAGACAGCAGTGGCGAGTCAGCCTGGGCACAGATAAGGAAAAGTGGAAGATGTTATTATAACTGGTGTTACATTTATTTATGTTACAACAGTACAGAATATGGTCAGGGGCACCAGAACCTTTCTAAAAGTGGGGGGCCAAGGTCTGGGGGTGAGGGGGTATCCGTGAAATTTTTTTGTAAAAGGTCAGAAGTCTGAGGGCCACTAGGCCCCCAGAAGCTCTGGGGTATTTGGTGCTCTGTGGTGAGTTTGGGGGCTTTTGTTGAAGATAAAATACATTTTTGTCATATCTTCCCTGGAGTCAGGGGTGTGGGAGACTCTTGCTGACCTTAAAATCTGCAGCCACAACTGGGGTGGGCAACTGCCTAACCAGTGTCATCAACAACCCACCACATAGACATTAGTGTAATGTGCTGTGAAAGATTTTTATATAAAGGCTGGGGGTCGCTAGGCCCTTGCAGTCCCCGGACCCTCAACTATTATATAAACATTTTTCACAGTATATACCGCTTGGAATAACCTCACTCCCAGTCTCAAAGAAGCTACTAGCCACAGCATCAACACCTTTAAACATATCATGCAGGCCGGCCCGGTAGCATTGAGGATTAAGGTGCTAAATGCCACACCTCACGCTATGCTGGCGATCAGGGTTTGGGAATGACCTTGGGTCGCCAGGTGCTGGCACGGGGGGTGTGGGAGCAGGATCGAGCATTGGCTCTCCCCTTCCAGATAAGGGGTGGGGTCACCCACCCATAGTCCCGCCATCACCGAATGGAGGTTTGGTGCTTGCACAGGTGGTCTGTGGCGTGACTGGAAGGGAGGGAGGGTATCCTGAACAGCACGCGCATATGTGCCTCCACATGTAGGCACTACATCAGAAATGAGTGGGTGTAGGGGCTGGGAGAAAACCTGCAAAAACCCAGAAACTACATATGAAAAAAAAGCAACATTATGTGTGTGCCCACTTCCATACCCCCCCTGCAACTGCATCTGTCCACAAATCTTTGGTGTTCCAACTGCCTAGTCCAAGTCCCACAGTGCTGTCCTTGGCACCTTTTCCATTATATAGTAATCCTGTAAATGTGCATCTATTGTAATTATTGTACTACGCTACTGTCTATAGTAAATACTATTTTTAGTGGAAACATCAGCCTGCTGTAACAGTCCTCTGTGGGGCCCTTTTGAAAAATGGGTATTCAAAATGTATTTTCTGGTGTTCACAATTGTGACAAAGGACAGCACTGAGAAGAGTCACACACAGCATAATTAGGGGGATGATGCACATGCTTAAACTGGGGTGCAGTGAAGTCAGACTGACATTTGGCAAGAAGAGTCAGATGAGTAAGTAGATCAGTAAAGCAGCCAGCAAAGTTAGTATCACTGCCACTTGACTTGAGCCCCCTGCCTAATTTGAGATTTGCCTTTTGAGACCTGACCTTAAGACCTGCAATTCCATATTATATTACATTTAAATAGAATATTATGCTTCAAGGATTTTCCGGTATGGGAAACCCAAGTTCCTAGTACATTTTAAATAAGGACACAGATCACATCTTAAAGGCTGAACTTTAACATATTCTGTGTTTTTTTCTTCCTCTTTTCAGAGCATTCTTTTGAGCTTTAACAGCTATTTTTAATCATGATGGTATAAGTGTGGCCCAAAAGGTGGCATTCTCTTGCCTCTAGTCCAGAAACACATGGATTCAAGTTCTGTACCAGTACTTGGGCTCATGCTAAATTCTAACACTGTAAAGTAGTACAGTTTGCATTGGTCTGCCAGAGGACCTATGGTTAGAGAGAGGCCAAACCAAGATCCCTTCTGCTCACCTCTGTAAGTTGCCTAGATACAAGTAAACAGTCTCATGATGACAGTAATCACAATGACCAAGAAGTTGCCCCAGCATTCTGACCAGCATTCTCCCCTTTCAGTAAACTGAGTTTTAATGCAAGCGTTGATTGCTATGGTATGGATAACGTTTTGTTAAGTGCACAATTGCTGCCACACTTGCTTGAAGAAAGCATTGCACTCCAAATATTTAACACCCTGTTTTGTAAAATGCCTTTAGTTACTTGAGCTCTAAAAGGTATAGAATAGAATAAGAATCCAAGTGAATTCCAGTGATGGACCAGAGACATCATCAGATCATGTCATTCTGGCTACAGAAATAACACTTTTTGGACTTGGACTGACAGACTTTCCTTTGTTTCTAGGATCGGGCATGCAGGCTCGTTCAATAGTCTGACATTCAAAGCACGCTCAGGCCAAAGGCTTTTGCTGTGTGGAGTTGCTGCAGCCACCCCCATACTCACAACACACATCCCAGCATGTCAGTTTGCAAAACATTGGCAACAAACTTTTTTTTTAACAAAAAAAAAACAAAACAGGCTGCAGGTGGAGACCAGAGAAGAGAAGAGGAGAGAGCCGGATCCGGAGAGTGATGAGGGAGAGTCTCTCCCATAACACATGGCAACATTCTGCTCCATTTCAACTGGCAGTTTCCAGCCATGCAATCCCCATCTGGCTGTAATTCAGCACTAACTTCTGTGGCTCCAAATTGATTGGACCAAGATGAGAGCTTCTGAGCCAGGACTTTTTTCCTGATCCTCTCACAGGTTGTTGGTAATTAAAAGAGCCACAGGCACGTACATGGCAGGAATGGTAGCGGGATCATTTAAGGCTGCTGGGGAGCATCAGGACAAAATAATTTAACACCCAAGTTTCATAAAAGTGAGGGGGCAATGCTCCTCCACTTTTGAAAGTGAGGGGGGCATGGACCCCCTGGCCCCCGCTGGCTCCGGCTCCTATGTATATGGTTATGGCTTACTATGTATGAAATTCAGAGATCTCAAAAAGTTGTTGTGCACAGTTGAAAAGTTGTTATGCACATTCTAAAGATGTTATTGTGCATGTTCTATCATCAAGTGCACCTGTTTCTGCTCATGCAGATTCCCTCCTGCTAGCCCACTTTCATTTCACTGAGTGCTCCCTCCTCACACTGACTCCTGCCCGACGGCTCACTTTCACTTTCACTGAGCACCATCTCTCTTTCTGTGCATGAGCTTGGTGCTGCTCACAGCTCCTGCTTGCTATCTCCCTCTATAAAATATGAATATTCTATGAAAAATAAAATATAGGTGACCATACACAATTCTCTTTGTGTTTCCATCTTGGGGATAAGGTAACAGCATGGACCTCTCGAGCTTTACTCTTGCAGTCCATGTGCTGTTGTCTCTACCCCTAGATGGAAACACAGGTTTGTTGTGTATGGTCACCCAAACATTATTCCTTACTTTGTTCACCTCAGACTAAGGTATAAGACAATAAGTGAGGCTAGGCAGCAAAATACCCAGAGCAATAGCCAGCCTAGCAGTAGGAGACAGGGCATGTCTGATCCTAAAAGCAAGTGCTAACTTCGAAGTAACAGACTTGTGGGCATTAGATATGTGCAGGCGATCACCAAGGGCAGGATAAAGGGTTAAGAGAAGATATTTGAAGCAGTAATAAGCAGTAAGGAGAGAGCAATCAGAGCAGTGAATAGCTAAGGCAGGAGTACATGCCCTGCACTGTGTATGGTGCTGGTATATTATGCTTTTCTCACTTCATTGATTTTTTTACAGCTTCTCTCTGGTAGTCTGACTCATTTTTATTATCATTTTTTTAGTGAGGTCCTCTAATTACACTGTATGCTCCCTCACTGTTCATTCCTATTTATCTGGTATGCATAGGGTTTACTGAAATAAATTAGGTATATTTTTTATGTCAGTATTACATTTAGTCTAATTTAAAGACTCATGCATGGGAAAATACTCATTATAAAATGGGTAAGACAAATATTGACTGTGCCGATATCCCAGTACAACAGCACAGGTCAGAAATACTAAACCTTTTGAACCTTGTTACTTGGTCCTAAAATAAAAAAATCAAGGAATCCATTTTATAATTGCAATAAGGCATTCCAGGGTGTCCATAATTGAGAGATAACAGCACTTTTTGGGGGCGTCACTTCCTGAGGCATGTCGTTATCCCACAATAACGCACACCCTGTCATGCCTTATTGCTTACAGTAATTATGAAATGGGCAGAAAGAATGCTGGCTCCTGATTGGCCAAGAGGTACTTTCAGCTGGGCCATTATCCCCCCACAACAGCCCAGCTGAAAGTAATATGTTTAAAAAATACATCCCATTTACTAGAAAGGGACCCTTTCATAATCACAGTAAGGTACTCCAGGGGGTGTGTTATGGAGGGGTAATGGCCCTTCTCGGGTGGTAGAAGCACTCAGCTTTACCTCATGCTCCAGCTCACCCAAGGTGGGTCATTATCCCACCATACTGCACCCCTGTCATACCTTATTGTTTAATTGTCCCTTTAAGTGGTTAAGTGCTAGTGTTTAGGGGAGAACCAGGACACCACCCCCATTGCAGTGAAGTGCCAAGCAAAACATTAAGTCATCCTGTCCACAGCTCCTGAAGCTGTTTTGTTTTACAGTATGCTTGTTGCTTTTAGATACACTTTAATTCTGAATAGAATATGTGTTTCCACTGTGAGTCTATTTGGATATTATCTTAGCAGTGTACACTGTCTTTACAGCATGCAACCTTTCAGTTTGTTGTTTACAGCTGCACAGGTGTATTTCTGTAGATGCTGCCATCATTATGATGCACAGTATTAAGTGCTGGGAGGCTGATAGTACGCAGGGATTTTAATGTCAGGGTTGATGTATAATCAGACACATTTCTTAGGAGTTTCCCTCAAATGATGTATTAATTTGGTGTCAGACAGAATATTGGCTCAGCTACAGGATGGTAGTCATGTGCCGGATGTAGTCTTCTCATCAGATATCAATATTTCTGCAGTATGAACCATACCAATTTCTTTGTCTGACTACCACTTGGTGCAGTGTGAGGCTATTTCTGAGAAAAAAGGTTTATCACCCACTGCTAAAGGTGCCAAAGACAAACTATCACATTTCTTCACAGTGATGAACTTTTACATTTTTTGTACAGGGTCAGTGGCTCAGTAGGTTGCACACTCACCTGGGGATCTGGAAGCTGTGGGTTCTACCTCAACACCAGGAGCTTTGTGAGTCCCAGTACTGACACTGTAGTGTAGCATGAGGGGGTTCTGCACTCCTGAGGTGCTGTCTTTTACACTTGGGTACCAACAATCTGGTGAACCAGCCTGTGTAGACAGTGAAGAGGAACTTTCAGAGGCTGGGGAACAGATTGAAGGCACACTTGGCTTTCCTGGCCTTTTCTGAGGTCGTCCCTGTGTGGGGTAGGGAAAATAGGAGGGATATAGAGTGAGGAAGGAGGAGGAGATCAAAAAGTTTAATGGGTGGTTGAATGGATGGTGTCAGGAGGAGGGTGCCACTTTGTAGAGGACTGGGGAGGCGTCTGGGACAGAAGGTTTGTCAAAGGCAATGGCCTTCACCTAACAAGAGACGGGGCATGCAGTGGAACAGAAGTTTGACATCCATATTGGTGGACAGTTAAACTGATTGGGGGGGCTGAGGTTATGGATACTACTGTGAAGGGTCAGAAAGGAGGGATCTAGCAAGGACTTCCCCTGTACTGGGGGCTAGAAGCATTGTGGGATGTAGCAATGAAAGAGTTCATAAAAAGATAGAGAATGATAGCAGGGGGCTTACTAAGAAGAACACAAAACTCCCAAGCACACAGAGCAAAGGCGACTGGTGCCAGCCAAAATTACATATAGGAAACCAACTGAGGAGACTTCTCAACAGGTAGCAGAAATAAATGTCCAGTACTCCAAAATGTGACTCCTTCTCAGTGCCAGGTTCTGGGAGGTGAGGGTGACCTTTCTTCAATGGCCCCCCCACTCACGCTGCGGATTTGAAGAAAAATCGGGAACTTTAATTTATCGGAACCTGGGATAGAGGTGCCGGCTTGTTTGCATCGCTGAGCGGACCTCCCCTGGCACCTGTGTACTGGACTGGACTGCCTGTAATCTCTGTGGCAAAAATTAAGGAAAGGAGGGCACACTCACCAGATCAGTGTTGCAGCAGGCGAGCCTTTTCTTTGGGACTGCTAAATTATCGAGGGGGATAGTATTCTGGCACCAAGTTTGAAAGTGGCACTCGTGCCTGATTGGCTCCTGAGGTCTTCTGAATCCTTGGTCAGCCTGTGTAAATGCTGCACTCTGAGCCCCGCGGCTCACTCCTTCTCAGCGCCAAGTTCTGGGCGGCAAGGGTGACCCTTCTCCAATGGGCCCTCCCCACGCTGTAGATTTGAAGAAAAATTGGGAATTTGAATTGATCGGAACACGGGGTAGAGGAGCCGGCTTGTTTGCTTCACCAGGCGGACCTCCCCTAGCACCCGTGTACTGGACTGAACTGTAATTTCTGTGGCAAAAATTAAGGAAAGGAGGGCATACTCACTGGATCAGTGTTGCAGCGGGCAAGCTTTTTCTTTGGGACTGCTGAACTATCCAGGGGGATAGGATTCTGGTGCCAAGTTTGAAAGTGGCACTCACGCCTGATTGGCTCCTGAGGTCTTCTGAATCCCCTGTCAGCCTGTGTAAAGGCTGCACTTCGAGCCCCACGGCTCACTCCTTCTCAATGCCAGGTTCTGGGAGGCGAGGGTGACCCTTCTCTAATGGGCCCCCCCCCCCATGCTGCGGATTTGAAGAAAAATCGGGAATTTGAATTGATTGGAACCCAGGGTAGAGGCGCCAGCTTGTTTGCATCGCCGGGCGGACCTCCCCCTGGCACCTGTGTACTGGACTGTACTGCAATCTCTATGGCAAAAATTAAGGAAAGGAGGGCACACTCTCTGGATCGGTGTTGCAGTGGGTGAGCCTTTTCTTTTGGACTGCTGAACTATTGAGTGGGATGAAAATTGCCGTCCCACCCACACCAATCCCTCTTCCCATTAAATGCTCTCTAGCTCCTCCCAAAAAGCCTGAGGGTGCTGAATTCTCCTCTCTGGTTGGCTCAATACCAGGCCATTGTCTCACTGGTTATTTCTAAATATTAAGTACTTGGATGGCTCAGTGTCAGTGAACTGTCTTGTTGAATGCATCTGAATGTATTTTCATGGGATGTTCACCCTGTTACTAGAGTTAGCAAAGTAGGTAAATTACTGTCTGGTTATATAAGGTTAATCTAGGAGCAGGAACTGTGTTCGGTAGTTTTAGGATCAAGGCCAGGTGATGTTCTTCGGGTATTGTAACCCATGAGCCCTGACAGCATACTGGTCCTCATAAATTTGGAGCTGGACTACCATCAGCAAGGTACTAGTTACCCCCTGATCCCCTCCCTGAATTCACCAGGCTATATATCAACCCCAGGAGAACCTATCTTGGGCGATGGTACCACACTTCCCCATGATTGCTGCCAGCTCACTGTCAAAGACCTATTCCACCTGAAGCACAGGGACTCTGTATCACACCCCTGAGAGGACTAATCCCGGGTATGGTACTATATCTCCCTATGTCTGCTGCCTGCTCTGACACTGACCTAATTCACCTTTGGGCCTCCCCCTTATGGCTACTCAGGATGCCCCCACTGGCTGGAAGCTCTGGGCCTCATGGTCCACCTGGGGCCTCAGCCCTAATCCAAGGAGCTCAGGTCATCAGGTCCTCTCTGAAGTCTATTCCAGTCTGGCTATCTGCCAAAGGCATGAAGCTGGTGCCCCTGAACATTAGAAGCCTTCTACCTAACCTGGCAGAGCTTGCAGTCTGGGTAGCTCACTACAACTCTGATATCATGGGGGTCTCGGAAACCTGGCTAAAGCCTCACATACCAGACTCTGCATGTGCCCTCCCAGGCTACAACCTTATTAGACAAGACAGAGTAGAGAACAAGAGAGGGAGTGGGGTGCTCCTTTACTACAAGTCACACCTAAATGTATCTGTCATTGGGCATACCCCTCACCCACCCCAGCTTGTTAAGGCCCTGCATGCCCTCCTCCTGCTTGTCAACACTAAAAAGGTACACTTGATCTGTGCATACAACCTCCCCAAGGGTGAAGTGCAAGGGCTTTCCTCCCTCCTTGAGAGTCTTAGTCCAATGGTTGGCTCGAATAAACTGGTAGTCCTAGGTGACGTCAACCTCAACTGGGTGGGCTGCAATGTGCAGCAATATGAGCCCCTGTTGACTGGTCTTGCCCTCAGACAACTCATCAATGAACCCACTAGGCTCTCCTCACATGGTGACAAGGGATTCATCATTGATTGGGTGTTGAGCAATCAACCAGATAGAATAGTCTCCTGTGGTACTCTCCCTGATGCCATCTCGGATCACTCTCCCACCTACTGTATCTGGGGCATCTCCTCCCCTAAAATTCCCTACAAGGTGATCCAGAAGAGGGACTTCTCCAAACTTAACATAGGAGACTTTCTTGCTGAACTGCGCCAAACTGACTGGTCTCAGGTCACTACCGCAAATGACCCCACGGTGGCCCTTGACAACTTCCTTGCTGTCTTCACCCTCCTTCAAAGCAAGCATGTTCCCCCCACTAAAAGGAAGGTGAGGGGCACAGTCACAAAATGGCTCCATGGCAGTCTTTTCTGCCTCATGAAACAAAGGGACAAGTGCTGGGTGCGCTACAAGCCCTCCCCTCCAGCACTGACCTCCTCGAGTACAAATGGATGAGGAACTCCTGCAAAAGAGCCTTTGGAGTAGCCAAGAGTGAGTTCTGTCAAGCTGCCCTACTCTCCTCTGCCAGAAACTTGAGGAGCTTCTGGTAGAACATCAAAAATATGGTAGAAGGGTCTGCCAGTGCTCAGGTCACGGACATGCACATTGGTGGGATTAACTGCAACAATCCCCTAACAATTGCCAATGCCTTCAACTCCCTGTTCACTGACCTGCCAGCTCTCCCCTATCAGCCTCATGTCCCCTATAACTGGGACTGTCCCCCAGCTGGGGTAACCCGCCAACCTCCCTTCTACCTCAAGGTCGTCTCTGTCAAGAAGACCCAGAAGCTCCTTGTTAGTCTTTCTCCAAACACTGGCACTGGGCATGACTGTCTTGAGCCCAAACTTTTCAAGCTAGGAGCTCCCATTCTAGCCCAGCCTACCACCCTCATCTTCAACAGATCGCTACTGGCAGGTATCATCCTGGACACCTGGAAAGTGGCCAAAGTCATCCCTGTTCACAAACAAGGTGACCCCAAAGATCCTAAGAACTATCGTCCCATAGTAATACTGTCAGCGATTAGCAGGCTCCTTGAAAAGATTGTTGCCACACAGGTCACCCACTACTTGCAGACCTACGAATTACTCTCCCCTGCACAACATGGATTCAGAAAAGGGAACAGTACCTCCACTGCCCTAGCTGTTGTCTCCTCTGAGATCAGGTCTGGCCCTGATCTAGGCAAGCTGACTGGAGCCATCTTCATGGATCTCTCGAAGGCCTTTGATCGAGTTGACCATACACTACTGTGCTCCTCTCTCCTGGCCCTTGGCTTCTCCCCTCCCCGCCCTTTCCTAGATCAGTAACTACCTAATGGGCAAACAGCAGTATACTAAGTTCAACAAGGCCCTGTCTAAGCCCTCAGTGGTTAACTGTGGAGTCCCTCAGGGCTCTGTCCTAGGGCCTCTTCGATTTTCCCTTTTTATAAATGGGCTGCCTTTGGCCCCGGTCCACGGGCACTCTACCCTATACGCTGATGACCTAGTCATCCTGATTAGCTCCCAGGACATCTTAGACATCAACGTGAAGCTCAGCACTGACTTTGACCTAATCCAATCCTGGCTGTTGGACCATAAGCTCACTGTCAACCTGCAGAAAACACAAAACATGCTCTTTGGCTCCACAGCCAAGACTAAAGCAGTCTCTACCCCACTAATGATCTCATGTGCCGATGGGTCCCTACTATGAATGGCTGACTCTGTCAAGTACCAGGAAGTGATGCTTGACCCGCAACTGGACCATACTCTGCACATTTATAATGCTTGCAGGGCCTCTAACTGCAAATCGGGCCTTGCATACAGAGCACAAAGCTGCCTCTCCCAGCCCGCTCATCTTGCCCTAGCCAGAGGGGTACTCCTACCCACTCTCTGTTATGGACTTGTCGCCTTTGCACATGCAACAAAAACAAGTCTCTCAAAATGGGATACGCCGTACAATAGTGTTTGTCGTTTTGCACTCTCTGCTCCCTGCCTCACCCACCGCTGTGAGCTCTACTCCCAGCTTGAGTGGCTCTCACCAGAAAAGCACCGCTCCTTTGTCCTAGGTAACTTCATCGACAATGTTCTCAGAACTGCTACCCTCTCTGCCCTCGCTGTATCCCTCTTACCCGCTACCCCCTCTTACCACTTAAGATCTAGTGACTCTCATGTCCTACTGGTCCCTAAAACACACACCCAGATGGGCGACCAGGCCTTTGCTGCACACGCCCCCAGGTTATGAAACTCTCTTCCTGCAAGCACTTGGTCCTCCACCTCCCATTCCAGCTTCAAAACCTCCCTCTGGGGTTTCCTCAAAGCAGCCGCTACCTGCCTCTGCACTTAATGCTCTCCTTAGGGCTGGCCACTCTGTTCTGGATGTGACGATACTTAAGCGCTGCTGCTAGTCGGTAGATGGTCTACTCTCCCTGGTTGTTAGTGAAGCTTGCTGCCCCCAGATTAACTGTTTCCGTTGGGCCCACCCTGGCCCTATTGCCCAGCAACTGTTGAGTATTTTACTGCTCTATCTTTCCAGATGTCACTTGACTCTCCTATCCCCCTTTGCACCTCCTGGGTGTGTCTGCCTCTCTTACCCCCCAGGGTGCTGTTGTCTGACTATGCTGTTTACTATCTGCCTCGTTTGTGCCATGCTATTATCTTCCTACCACTTGTTTTGTAATTCCCTTGTTGTTATTGCATTGACCTTGCTCTGTATGTTACACTTATTTTACTTGCTCTTGTCATTGCCTGTCATGCATGAATGTATCTCTGTAATCTCCCAGGTCGCACCTGAAAATAGGCACTTGATTGTCTAGTGTGCTTACCTGGTAAACAAAAGCAAATAAATAAAATAAATAAATTTCAGAGTGAACAACAAAATGTGCAGCACTAACCTCGACATTTCAAGTCAGATACGGAGAGCTCACTAAGCCTGCAAAGAGCAAAGCAATAAAAAATTAAAGAGCCTAAGGAAAAATATAGGGGGAGGTCTTGTAGAAAACAAAAGGGTTGTAGGTAAAAAATGGAAGGTGGTCTGCCTTAATGCCAGTAGACTGAGAAACAAAATCAGTGAACTCCTGGTGACGGTAGCAGATGCTGGGCTTGACCTCATAGAGATTATGGAAATTAGGGCCAGAAATAGCATAGAAGGGACTTAATAGTCCCAGGCTATACCATGTATAGGTGTGATGGTGTGATGGAGAAAGATAAAGGAGGGTTAGCGCTCTATGTCAAGGAAGGAATCAAGGCAGTGGAGGATGGATCCATCAGTGGAGTGAACTGAGTAATAGAATCGCTGTGGGTTCGGCTCACAGAGGCATCAGGTGTGAAATTGCTCCTGAGAGCTGGTCTGCTGGTGCAGTGGTAATACTACCACTTGTGACACAGGAAACCCGGGTTCTGGAATAAGCCCTGGTCATCACAGGGCTATCCGGGGGAGTATGGTGGAATGTTCCAATGGACACTCACCAACCTCAGGGAGGGAGGGCTCCTGGACTCTGCTGCTCCACCACCACCACCACCTGGCTGACCATGAGTGGCGGTGCAAGCGGAGCCAGCAGATCGAGGGAGGGAGGGAGACGTTGCCACCTGATGCACGCAGCATGCATGCAGGAACCTGTGTATCAGTATGGGGCCTATGCAATGTCTGAGGGTGGAGAGAAAAAAATGAAAGACCCCAACCACGCATGATGCCACCCACAGCCCACCACAGTCGGATGAGAGTGATATGAAACTAGGGGCAGACGTAGAGGACAGGGCAGCAAAGGGGGCGATAATAATAGTGGGGATCTCAACCTGCCAGAAATTGACAGGGACATTTCAGCAGCTAGGAGTACCAGAAACCAGGCCCTTCTAGATACATAGCAGGACTACATGCTGGTGCAGGTGGTCAAGGAAGCCACAAGGCAGGCTGCCTTTCCTGAAGTAGTGTTCACTAACTCAGAAAGAGTAGGTAGAGTGCAGGTTGGGGAACAGTTCGAGATGGCTCTTAGTACTAGTAAATCCATCTCAAAGGCTAAAGTTCTGAATTTCTAAAAATTGGACTTTAACTAGATGAGATAATTAGTTTAATTGGAGTGGACAGTAGTAGGTAAGCGGAGAAAACATGGAGAGAAATAAATAGGGCTATTTTCGAGGCAACAGAGACATACATGAGAATGGTTACCAAGAGAAACAGGTACAAGAAACCAATGAAGTTCTCTAAAAAGGATAGGGAGGCAGTGAGGGCCAAATAGAAGATCTTCATCAGGTATAAAGGGAAGCAGGAGGATGGAGAACGAGGGAAGCACCAAGTATGAACTAGGTAGGCCAAGAGGGCAGTCAGGGATGCAAAAACGGACAGAGAACTGCATACTATGGAGGGGACATGGGCAGAGAAAACAGTTTTTCAGGTATATAAGGTAAAAGGAAATACACAAGGGGAATTGTTAGGCTAACAGAGAGAAGCGGGGTAGTAAAGGAGGAGGAGGAGCATGAAGCAGCCATTCCCCCCTATCGCAGGGGGAAACCCAGTTACATCCCAATGTGGTTACAAACTGAAAGAACCCTTATTAAAGCTTTGTCTCTTTCCCCTGATAGCCTTTTCTTTGTTTCCCCTAAACTTTTGCCACAGTCGCATCGTAACTCAGTTATATTTACCTCGTTGAAAGTGCATGCCCAGTTATCTAGGGCTCTATGCTATGATAATCTAACAGATATTTCTCAGCCGCTATGTAACAATCCTAATTTTAAGATTGGGGCAGATGATGACTCCTGAAGGAATTCCTCAGTTGGAGGGCAAGAGAGTGAGTGAGTGACTTTGTATCTGATGGTTGGATTGGTGCCAGCCAGGACTTATTGGTAAAACTCAGCTTACCGCCTAAATCTATCTTTAAGATTTACCAGCTCTGGCACTTGTTGATTAGCTGGTTTGGTATGATCCTTTGGTCAAATAAACAGGAAGCATTTTATCACACACTCCACTCTTTAGCCTGGCAACCTTTATTCAGTATCTCAAACTGTCCTTGCCCTGTTTCCTAGGCTTTTCCCAGATGTTAAGGCGCATGCTCAATACTGGTTGTCTTCTTTCCCAAGTACCTTTAATTGGGACCTCATCTGGACTGATTTTTATTTATATACCACTAATGACAAACTCTGTATTACCCAGTTTTACATTCTTCATAATATTTACCTTACTCCTTTAAAATTAGCCGTGATGGGTAAGCTACTCTCTTCATTGTGTACCAGGTGTGGACAAGATATTGGGTTTCTGTTTCATATTCTGTGGGACTGTCCCAAAAGTGCCCCTCTCTGGGTAAAGATTAGACAGAAAGTGGATACACTTTTGGGTCTAGAGAATTACTTTTCTTCTGAAATTTGTCATAGGTGATTATTCACAGATTGGGGTTAAGGAATGAAATATTGTATGTCCATGATCTCACTATAAGTTAAGCATGTGGTACTTCACCACTGGAAGGATCAAGAGGCTATCTCTTACCCTGAATGGCTTAATGAACTTCTGGCTAATCTTTTCTTGAGAAGATGATAGCCAGCCTCTCTAATCAGTTAACCGCTTATACCAAGAAGTGGGGTAAATTACAAACTTTATTTTTGCTTCCCTCTGGCCCTTGAGTGGAGCAATGGAGCATTGCCTAAGCCTACATTTAATTTTTATTTCTTGTCTTAGATAATTGAGAACAATTTTTAATATGCTTTTTTGTGGTCTCTAATGGACTGGATAATCCATATCCCCCTTTTGTCTGTGCAGTATTTTGGTTCTCCTGGTTAAACCTCTACTCCTGAATTATTAGGTTCTTCATGGGGTGGGGGGCGGTCGTGTAGTTGGGGGAGGTGTACTTCCTTAGCTGACTGTATATTTAGTTGTTTGCGATGTTTTATGTCATATGTCTTGTAATGGTTATTTATTTATTTATTGGCTTCTCGGATTAATACCTTTGAGCTACAAGCTCATTTACAAAGGTTCTATGTCAGAAAGTTTATAAACATATATACAAGCAGTTAACAAGTAACATTTGAAGGTAATAATTGATACCAGTTTTTGTACAATGGTGTAAATACCAAACATCAAAATAGGGTTACATGACTAGTAAAAAACAAGGAATCAAAACTGAGAACGATCTAGAATTAAACACAGAAAGGTGGGATAGGAGCAGGAAATAATCCACCCATGAGGTTTTGTTGAGGGAGGCAATAGGTGAGGATAAAGTAAGGGCTACAGGGCGGGAGGGCAAGGGAAGAAAGTGAAAGTAGGAGCCTTAGCTCAATTAGTGAGATTCAGAGAGGTAGAGGAGGTGTGCAATTGCTGTAAGGTAAAATTATGTTAAATGGTGGGTAGGTGGGGGGGTTTCAGTGGAAGGTAGGGGTAGTTGTGGGTAGGTAATCTGCTTGAGATGGCAGCAGGGGAAATGGAGGGGGGGTTGTTGCTTATTTGGGTGTATAGTTGATTGCAATCAGATTTAGGTGTTGAAGTTTGTTGATGCCTCATTATAAACTTCAATAAAGTGTATTAAACTTAAAAAAAGCATGAAGCAGCCATTCTGAATAACTACTTCTCGCTCAGTATTCACTAGGGAGGACAGCAGCCCTTTTCCTGAATGTGGCTTAAAGGCTGCTGAAAGGGGATCCCAGAAAGGAGACAGCAGGTATTTACCAATGAAAGGGTCAGACAGGGCTAGCAGCCCTGAAGATACAGTAGATAAGGCCCTGGGGCCAAATGGGATACACCGATGGGTACTCAGGCAACTGATATTGGAATTAACTGAACCCCATGGTAGGGCTATTCAAATGCTGTATTGAGACAGGGTTGGTTCTGAAAGACTGTAGAGTAAAAGACTACTCAAAGTTTGGGACAAAGAACAGCTGGGTAACTACATACCTGTCAATCTTATCTCTGTTATGGGTCAAGTGATGGAGACACAAGTCAAAGAGGACCTTAATGGACTACCTGAAGAAAAACAGACTCCATGATACTAAACAGCATGGGTTCATGGTGGGGAGGGCTCATCAGACCAAACAGACCTTTGACTGGGTAACTAGGACAATGGGTAAGGGTCATGCAGTGGATGTGTTCGTCTTGGCTTCAGCAAGGCATTCATCTTGGTGACACAAAGAAGGGTGCTGAAGAAGCTAGAGGATCTGGGTGCAGCAAAGGATATAGATAGGTGGGAACTTGGATGAAAGGGAGACAGCAGAAGATAGCTGTAAATGGAGTCAGATCCTGGGAGAGGGATGTCACTATGGGAGTGCCACAGGGATCAGTCCTGGGTCCAGTACTTTTCTTCATCTACAATAAAAGAGAAGGATACAGAGCAAGATGTGTCTCTTCACAAATTACACTAATCTCTGTCATAAGACAGACAGGGAGGAGGAAGTAAGGAAGATGCAGAGGGTCCTGAAAAAGGTGAAGAGATTGCCCAGGGTTTGGCAGCTGAAGTTCAATTTCAAAAAGTGCAAGTTGATGCACATATATAACAAGAACCCCAGAATGGAGTATTAGGTGGGATGTGTTAAGCTGGACACTACTTCTAAGGAAAGGGACCTAGGAGTTGAGGGACTCATTTAAACAAGAGATACGTAAACACTGGCATTAGATAAGGGCCAATGGCCCACCCAGTCTGCCCATTTGAACTTGTAAGTTCCCTTTACATTTTTCTAGAAGTCTGTTGCCCCTTACCCCTGACCTCCAGAATTGCCTTATGTTTATCCCATGCATTCTTAAATGCAGTCTAGCCTGTGTAACAAGGCCTACAGTAAGACAATCAGGATGTTGAGGTATACTGAGAGATGATCTGACTGCAGGAGGAAAGTGATATTATTACCTCTCCATAGTGAATGATGGAACATTGTTATAGCTAAAAATCCATCACTTCCCAAATCTTGTTATGTTGCATAACATACGTCAGTTCTTTTTGTTATGCTGCAATAGTGACGTACAGTGTGTACTGCAGCATAACAGATTAGAACTCCCCCTAACACGCTGTGTAGCAGCACCCGCTCATGTCAGATCACAAGTCTGACGGTTGCCACCCATATTTTAGACTGCTAGCATCTAAACATAAATATTTTCTGTCCAGATATATATACGTACCCACCTTGTAGCAGAGAAAAATGTGTTCAATCATGTGCCAATACTAAGGTAAGCAACTCCCACAAATGGTATGCTGTGTGTTTTGCTCACATATAACCTTTGACTTAAGACCTTTTTACCTCCAAAGGATCACATAGTTGCATTGTAGGAGGACATAGCTGGGTCGGCAGAATGTCCGACCAGAGTCATTAAATGTAACATATGGACTTGTGTTTAAAATGTATACTGCCAAAATCTTTTTTTTATTCTTAATTTTATCACTATGTTTAATGTGTTGCTGTTGTGTTGTGTTGTACACCAGGAATCCTTTTTTTTATGGTGAACTGCACAGAGTTAAGGGCATAGTAGTTACTCAGGGCATAGTAGCAAAACAGGGAACAAGGGGATTGATAGTGTGGACAAAAGCCCAATATTGACAAAAGGTCTTGGGGTGTGATAGGGCGTTACAGGCAGACTAGATGGACCATTGGGCTTTTTCTGCTGTCATTGTCTATGTTTCTATGTTTCTTTAAACACTGTCATGGTAGAACAATGACCTGCATTGTCTGAAGGCCGTAGTGTTCTTGAGGGCAAGTTAGAGGACAAGTTGACTAGTCATGGATAGATTAATAAACTAGAAAGTTTTTTTAATGATCATCAAATTGTAGTGCACAAAGCAAAGGCTGATATTTTTTATTATAATTTTATTATAATTCGATTGTGCTTACACAGCTGGATGAGATGATGCTTGTGTGACTTGACTTATGTTGTGAATATGATTTATGTTGTGGCTTTCCGTCTCTCTATCCATGGGATATACCACCCTATTAGGGTATGATGCAAGGAACCCTAGAGGAGGGTCCTCTCCCATAGGTGCCATGGTGATGATTCTGTCAGCTAAAGGTAGCTTAGGAAGAAGTCCAAAAAGAATACCCTATTGGGTGTCGAGCATCGAAGAGGCGAGGATGATGAATGAATATAATCTGACAAGATGATTAAGGCAGACTTCCTAAGGAGAGAGGTGAAAGTCAGGGCCACCATCCACCTCCATCCAACAGTGGAACCTAACTAACTAACCTAAGATAGCACATTAACTCTAGGAAGCAATAACTCTAGCTAATATTATGGCCATTGTCACGGAGGAGAGGAAAAAAAAAACTCTTTTATTTATTTATTTATTGAAATCTAGGATAACAACCTTTGAGCTACAAGTTCATTTACAAAGGTTCCAGGTCAGACATAAAGGAACAGATATACACAGTACAATACAAGGAATGTGAGAAAAAAAAACAAAGAAAGCTGTAGGGAAATAAATACAGTATAATGACCAGTTATTGCAGCTACTATGCATTACTTAAGAGATTAAAGAATATTGGAGGGTAAAAAGTTGATGAAGCAGTACAATAGACCTGGGTTAGAGGAGAGGGGGTAAAGATAGGGGGTGGGGAAAGGATGGCAGTAACCTCAGGCTCGGGGTCACTTTGTCATAGAGGGTTAGTTATGTAATGGCAGAGAGTGAGGAAAAAACAGATAGTGAGGTGGGTTGAGAACTTTTTAAGGAGGAAACCTCTGGGGATCCAAGGCCTAGGTCACTTTCCCTCCAGGCTGACGATGTTTGATTTAAGGATGTACGTGTTAAAGAGAAGGATTCATTAAAGAGAAGGATGAGTAGGAAGTATGATGATGGGATACGGGAAAACCCCAAAGGAAAGCACAGATCGAAGAAAGAACATGAGGCAGCAGGGACCCGAGAGGTGTATGCTCGAGTAGGAGATGGGAAGGAGTAGATCCATGTAGATGTCTGAGGAGCAAGGGTTATTCCAGATGCGCTCACGAGAAGACTGAGGATAAGGCAGATTGATGATGATGATGATCACCGCAGGAGTGCAGCAGTCCAACACGAGAAGACTGAGGAAGAGGAGACAGGAAGGAACTCAAAGATGACCTGAATGATGGTGGAGAGCAGTCAACCAGCCCTTAGCAAAGGGCGATGAACAGGAAAGCATGGCCTTGAGTGGAGGTAGAAACAAATAGAGCAATGTGATGAAGGAAACTCCTCGAAAGGAGGTAGATTCAGAAATGAACTGGAAAGTAATTTGGAGGGAAGCAATGGACGATGGATGAAGAGGAGTTACGCCATGAGTGGATTGAATCCTGATGGCCAGTACAAGAAAAGGGAGCTGGCATGAGATAAGGGGTCTGGAACCTGAGACATGTGGCAGGAGAGCTGCGGGTCACTGAGAAAAATGGACGATGGATGATGAGGAGTGACGCCTTGAGTGGATTGAATTCAGATGGCTGAGCAGGGACAGTATGGATGAGGGAATATGGAATGAAGTCATGAACCTGAATACATACAGCAGAAGGGCTGTGGTTCAATAAAGTGGCATAGGAACCATGATAGGCAAGCCCAAAAGAAATATTGAATGCAGGCTGAGCATGTAATGAATCCCAGATGGCTGGTAGGAAAGGAGAACGTCAGGAGGACAAGTCAGACGAATGCCAAAAACAAAAATAATGAAAGCAGGCCAGGAGTGGATTGAATACAAGATGGCCGGCATGGGGGGGGGGGACTGCAGGACGATGAAGCAGAGGAGGAGGAGGCCAAATCAAGGTGATAAATACTCTGAGGAAATTTGGCGGTGAGGCAGGATTTCGTATTAATAAAGCTATATTAACAGCCTCAGCAGGAGTTCAGGTGGCTGACCTCAGAGTTGTAACTGCAATAAAACTTGGAAACAATGCCCTGAAAACAGGTGTAGCAAGGCAGTGCAACAAAGCTGCAAGTAGAATGAGAGCATGAATGAGCATCACAGCTAGCGTCAGAGTAAACCAGTGTCAGGTGAAAAGAATTAACTATGCAACATGGAGCAGCTATGGTTGAGCTGAAACACACAGATAATGATTGCAGGTGCATTGCAGCAGTCTGAGTGAGGTGAGCAACAGTGTAAAAACACAAGCACTGGGTACAATAGTAATAACAGAAAACAGTAGCAGTGGCTGCAGTTGTAGGTAACTGAAAGCAGTAGTATGAGCTCTGAGTAGCAGAATATGAGGAGCTTAGAAATGAAGCCCCAAAAGACAAAACGAAAATACAGCAAAACAGAAAACAGGGAACATGACCCAAAAACAAGAGACACAAAACACAGGGAAGCACACAGCCGGAGGAAAAATACAAACCAGAATGAGGAAAAATAAGCACCAAGTCCAGCAGAGACACACAGAAACAGCAGATGGGGGGGGCAGGCCCCAGCCAACTCAGAGGACAGATCAACAGAGCCTCCAGCTGCAAAACTAAATTAATCCTGGGAAGGCCTGGGGTGAGCTACCTAATAAAGCCTGGTGGGGGAGTGACGTAATTGCTCCACCCAATCGAACCTCAGGCTTATAGCCTTCCCATTATTATTTATTTATTTTTTTGCCTTGCTCACTAGATCAGGGAAATGTAGATCTGCCACACTTTTTGTCTTGTAAATATGTTGCTCCATCCAGAATGCCTGAATCATCAAGCGTACATCTCTATTGGTGCTTCAAAATCTTTTTGCAACATGTCTTTCAGAAAATCATGTAAATTAAATCTGCCTTAGCTTTCTCCAATTTGAATTTAAGTTCTGAGTGTGGAAACATGATCCTGTGTATAATAAATACTCTACAGAGCTGGGTAAGATTTGACAAAAGTAATAAGGTGGTGCACACAGCCAAGGAAGATTTGCAAAATTTATTACAGAAACATGGAGCTAAAACCCCTATGTTGTCGTCTGTTGAAAGTAGGCTCCCTCAAGGGGTGAAGTTAGCTAGCGAATACTGCGATAAATATTACATGATACTAACATAATTGATTAACCCCAAGTGGAGTGAGTAGTTCAATTAAATATAATGCTGACACTTCACTACAGAGATTGCACCATGTGCCAATTAAAAATCAGTGCTAGGTCTCTGAAATAAAACATTAAAAACAATTAGCCAGCATACTCACTTGATTGGAGGTTACAATATTAAACTGGTTCCCTGTCATTCATAAACATGTTTTTTTAAATGAACAAAACATTATTAATAAGAAATGTCTGGCTTAAAATTACTAGACCATTAAATCCAGGTTTTTACAGACATCTCAAAGCAATTATTTAATAAATATTTAATAGATATTGCATTTTAATTTCATTCCTACTTTTTTTATTTTTTTATTTATAGTTTTACCATTTTAAGGTAAAGGGAGGTAGAGACAATACTGGTCCAGGAAAATGGAAATAAATAATGATAGTGCCAAACAGAGAAAAAAAATATAAGAAATATAGGGAACAGTAATAAACTGGGAAGAAAAAGATAGAAGATAAGAGAAGAAAGTCATAAAGATGGTGGGGAGAGGGCACACCAGAAAAAATCATACCTCACATACAGTACAAGACATGCTAGGCAGGCAGAAAAACGAGTCAATAGTTTGGATCTTCTATCAAAAACAAATCATTTAGAGAGAATTTGAGCCTGCTACTGTATTGTATGGGGATGGGTGAACCTAGGGTTTCATTCAGTCACCTGTGAGATGGATCCATTTCCTACCTGGCTACTGCTTAGCTGTGAAGGGGCGATAGCTCAAATGATTATAAAGATGGTCAACATGCATCCATGGCTTAAGGCTGTTTTGCAGATGTCCTTAAAGGGGCACTGATGCACCCTCTGTGTGAAAAAGCAGATTTGGACACTGAGTTTGTGTGTGCTTATCACTTGGTCTCAGACTTTCTTTTCTTGGGAAGGCTGAGGAATGTAGTGGCAGTTCAGCTGTAGGAGTGCATAGTCTATTATGACATTTATGACAAGTTTTATTCTTTTTTCAGGTCCAAGCATTGCACCAAGCTGGCCCTCGTAGGGTAGTAAATTTCTTAGAAGAGATGGATAAATGTAATCTAACATCCACATGGTGGTTCATTTGGACCTCTCAGTGGAAATCAGATTTGTTGATCATGGGGTGCTGCTTGATTGATTGTAGATTAGGGTAGAAACTCCAGCCACTATTTTTCATGTCCCACCCCCAACCCCAACATCTTGTTGGTAGTTTACAAACAGTGATGATATATAACATTTAAAAAAATCCACAAGATGGTTACTTTGTCCTTTCTGATTTGTTGGTGGACTACTTTTCCTGTGAATGACAAAACAACCCCTGTAACAAAACATTTTTTCCTGCAAGTAAATGTGTTTGCGCTAATTGCCAAAATAAATTAATGACATTTTCCACAACTTTTTGCAAAATTCCACAAACCTGAAAAATACTGTCAACTTTTTTGTAGGCTTTGATGGCATTTCATCCAACACATGTGGTTACCTATCACACTGGCACAAGGTCAGCTGTGGTGTTCTGTAAGGACTGGATTTAGTGGTCATGTTATTTGGTGGGGTACAGCATATGCTGCTGTTCAGCAAGATCACCAGAACGCACAGTGTGGTTTTCTGTGCTGCACAGATGAGACCCAGCTGCACCTTTCCTTTTCTACTGACTTTGCTGTGGACATTAGGTGCTTTTCATGGTATCTGGATGAGATTCATCCTTGAAAGACAACTAGTTGGCAGTTGATGGTAGTTTACAAACAGTTGATGGTAGTTTACCATCAACTGTTTGATCAACCGGTCGCAGCAGGTGAAAATTGGAAACACCCTCTCTGAAAGCAGACCTGTCTGCTCAGGAGTTCCATAGCCCTTACAGAAATATAGGTGTGCTGTGTACATGCAGAAGGCATGCCACATGCTTAATTCTGCAGTGTTTACATGCAGTTAACATACACAAAGTGATCCTAAGCTAACCAGGTCTATAAAGCAAATCAGGTTCTCATGTTGCAAGCTTGACATGTGGACAGCAGGTAAGCTGGTGTGAACATCTTCTAAAAATTACATCGGGTTCACATGTCGCACGCTTGACATGCATGCAGCAGCTAAGCTGGTGCAAATCTCATCTAAAAAAACACATCAGTTTCTATTTCTTATACTACTGCTAGATATTATAGCCATTATGGTTGCCACCTTTGGATGAGGCAAAAACCAGATCCTAAACTCTGCCCCTACCCCCGCCCCTTTTCATGACTCATCATGCATTGTTCCTCCCAGAACACCATTTGTTATAGCAATAAAAGACAACACTTAAAGCAGCAGTTACCTGTTAAAGTTACTTTTCTAGTTTCTTCCTAGTCATTCATTTACTGATGTATTTATTTATTGACATTGGTTTACCAGATAAACGTACAGAGATAAAAGAAATCTCATTTACAGTTATGATCTGGGGGAGACAAGAGACATATTGTAAGTAGCATACAACAGTATACATGGTATATAATAATACATAATAAAGAAATTGTTTCCTGTAATGTGTACTTTTATCTTTTTCTGGCTCCATTCCCTGTTCATATCCACAGTACTATTTCAAAACCAAAGAAGTGACCATACTTTTTTCTTGAGGAAAAAAAATAAGTTTAAACATTTAAAAATGCCTAAATTCTGTTAGAGATGAAAATGTTTATCAGCAAATGAAAGTGGAAGACAACTGGCTCTGTTACTGTTACAAAAGGTGGGGGCAGCTGTGCTGCTACACCACTTTAAGATGCAATGGAAAAGATTAGGTTAAGTAAGTGCTAATGGTGTTACTGGCCGTACTTTCCACCTCCCAGGCTGACTGCTTTCACAAACAAAGGGATATATTGACAACAGAACTTGTTTGTAACCTGGACATGTAGCTGAAAGAATGAATGATATGACAAAATTTGTTTCTAAAGCATGCGAACACTCAAAACGGTTCAAAAACCTGACCAGCACAGAGCAAAACTGGATTACCTGACAGTGACCCTGAAAACCTGATCACCAGGTAAAAAACCTAACAGGTGGCAACCCTAATAGCCATTAAAATACGTTTTTATTTGAATCCCCATAAAAATTAGGTAAACTCATTAATTCTGACCCTTTTGCAAGTTGTTTAATGGCTTTTGATTTTTGTCATTAAATTGCCATTAATTTGTAATGTATTGTTTGCTTACTGCATTAAACGCCTAGGATATAGTCAGCCAACATCACCCATTCCAGATGTACGAAGAGGGGCCTCTGTGTTTTGAAGCCTATCCTTTTTGTTTTGGACCATGCAAATCCATTTTGCATATTTAGTGCTACATATGTGTTTCTCCATGTCTGTTTCAGCTCATTTACTTTCCCTTTGTCATTCTTTATGGAGCATATACATTGTGGCCATGCTCAGCACTCTGTGCTGAGTAGAGTCTTGGAAGCATGTACCATACCTCACATTTTGTCACTGAAATGAGGGACATGGACACTCAAAATGAGGGACAATGAGGTACACTAACCCACATGATGATCAGGACACTTCATGAAACATGGAGATACAGTACCTCAGAACACAGTGGAAACCATAGCATTAGCACCCTGAGAATGAATTTCTACCATTAAGGAGGGGTGCCATTTAGGTAGGGAGCGGGGGAAGTTGCCCCCCCCCTGTATTTGTACCTAGGTTGTTCTTATATGTGTCGCAATAATGGCATTAAATTTGGATTTAATCTTTGTACAATAAGTGCCCACCAGGTCTATGTGTGCTCCCGCTGCAGGTACTCTTCAGAAGAGACTGTGTCTGTATTGTGTTGTCCACTCTCTCCACCTATTAGCGGCAGCACAATCACATGTGATCTGGATGAGCTCCAGCCAAGAAAGTGCATGAATCTTACAGGAGAGACAGGGAGGGGTGAAGAGGGGGAAGAGTAGTTCTCTATGTAAGGGAAGGGATAAAAGCAACAGAACAAGAGTAAACAGGGAGGAGAGAAGGCATTGTGGGTCACCTTAGAGACTGCAAATGGCACCACAATCTGCACAGGGGTTGTATACAGACCCCCATGTCAGGGGAGGGAATGGACAAGGATATGACAGAAGGCATCCTTAGGATGGCAGAGAAAGGGGAGATACTGTTGATGGGGGACCTGAATATGCCAGATGTTAACTGGAGCACCTTTGCTGCAGCCACAACCAAGAGCAGGGCCATTCTTGATGCCCTACAGGTGGCATGCCTCAGACAGCTAGTTTTGGAACCCACTCATGAGGGAGCAATCTTAGACCTCATACTCTCAAATGGGGACAGTGAGAGGAGCTCAAATCTAGAAGTGGGTAGCCATCTAGGAACAAGTGACCACCAAACAGTGTGATTCACGACAAACTCAGCTACAGAGTCAAGCCACACAAAAGTGAGAGTACTGGACTTCAGGAGGGCTGACTTTGGCAAGATGGGAGAGCACCTTAGAAAAGCACTGGCAAACAGGTTAGAAGGAGGGGTGGAGCAACAATGGGGAAAAATCAAAACTGCCATCACAGAGGCAACAAGCCATTGTGTGAAGCAAATAAATAAATTAAAACTAAAGAAAAAGCCACTATGGTTCTCAAAAGAGGTGGTCACCGTGGTGGGGAAGGTTAGGGAGAAAAAGATAGCATTTAGGAAGTATAAGGAAACACAGGAGCAGGACAGAGAACTGTACCAGTTAAGGCAGAAGGAAGCAGAGAGAGTAGTCAGAATAACAAAGGCCTAAACTGAGGAAAAGATAGCCAACTCGGTTAAGAAGAGGGATAAAACCTTTTATAGGTACATCAGGGAGCATAGAAAAACAAAGGGAGGGATAGTGAGGCTGAATAGAATGGACGGTGGGTGGGCAGAGAGGGACGGTGAAAAAGCAGGGATACTGAACGAATACTTCTGCTCAGTATTCACAAAAGAGGAGGAGGAGGGGGAGGTGTCTAATCCAATTAACAGAAGCACTCTGGATAGGGGGGTCGATCCCAGTTCTTTCACAGGAGAAAGGGTACTGAAAGAACTCCTAAAACTGAAGGTGGACAAAGCAATGGAGCCTGACAGAATTCACTTCAGAATTCTAAAAGAATTAAGGAGAGAACTAGTGACACCACTGACTACACTTTCTAACAAATCATGGGAGGATGGTGTGGTACCTGAGGACTGGAGGAAGGTGGATGTGATTCCCCTTCACAAAAGTGGGAGCAAGACAGAGGCAGGAAACTACAGACCTGTCAGTTTGACCTCTGTGGTAGGGAAAGTGATGGAATCACTTCTGAAGGAAAGCATTGTTGAGTACCTAGAGGCCAGTGGGGCACAGGACCCAAGGCAGCATGGGTTCACAGTGGGAAGGTCATGTCAGATGAATCTAATTGATTTATTTGACTGGGTGATCAAAGTAGTAGACCAGGGAGGGCTGTGGACATGGCCTACCTAGACTTTAGCAAGGCATTTGACACAGTCCCACACAAAAGATTAACCCAGATTCCTGAGCCCCTGACAGGGCTGCATTTGCCCCGAAGGCACGGCCGAGGCTACGGACACTGCCGCTCCACTGCTTGCCTCCAGGCCACCACCGGGAACCATACAAGTGGATTTCTGAGCCCCTGACAGGGCAGCATTTGCCCTGAAGGCACGGCCATGGGTATGGACACTGCCGCTCTGCCGCTTGCCTCCTGGCTGCCACCGGGAACCATACAAGTGTATTCCTGAGCCCCTGACAGAGCTGCATTTGTCCCGAAGGTGTGGCCCCAGCTACGGACACTGCCACTCACCTCCTGGCTGCCACCGGGAACCATACAAGCGCGTAAGGAATCCTCCTTGGACCGGGGAAGCCGTGTGTGCCGCCATTGGCCCAGTGCATTCAGGGCTCTATCCTGATTGGACCCTGCCTACTCTGCTGAGCCCTGACAGGGCTGCATTTGGCCCGAAGGCTCAGCCACAGCTATGGACACTGCCGCTCCGCCGCTCACCTCCTAGCTGCCACCGGGAACCATACAAGTGGATTCCTGAGCCCCTGACAGGGCTGCATTTGCCCTGGAGGCACGACCGTGGCTACGGACATTGCTGCTCCGCCGTTCACCTCCTGGTCACCACTGGGAACCATACAAGCAGATTCCTGAGCCCCCGACAGGGCTGCATTTGTCCTGATGGCGCGGCCCCGGCTACAGACACTGCCACACCGCCACTCACTTCCTGGCTGCCACCGGGAACCATACAAGTGGGTGAGGAATCCTCCTTGGACTGGGGAAGCCGTGTGTGCTGCCATTGGACCAGTGCACTCAGGGCTCTATCCTGATTGGACCCTGCCTACTCTGCTGAGCCCTGACTGGCTGCAGCACCCGCTGACTTTCTGACTTAGCCCAGGGCTGTTGCGCCCACTGAAATCAACGGAGCATTGCTGAATTTTTTTCCTTTTTTTCTTCTCCAACAGCACCCGCCATCATATCACTTCTATCTCCCTAGATTTGGGGCCTCTGTGTAATTGCTTGTATATAATCTGCTGAGCCGAATCTGAATTCTATTGTAATTTGTCTACTGTTCTGCTGCCGAATCCAACTGCTGTTTAAATTTTTCTTGCCTTTAAAACCCTGCCTAACTGCCCTCCTGTGATTCTCCCTTCTCCACGCTCTGGGCTTGAACCACCCCCACCCCTCCTGCCAAGTTCCCCCTTTCTTTGCTCGCTTGCCTAATCTACACCTCATCTCTTCTCACCTCTTCCCTCCCACTCCACTGGCGCCAGGTCAAGTTTCCTTCAAACAGCTTTTCTGGTAGACCCCCCAGCTCCACGCCCCCGATTTCTGAGCTCTGCACCACGTCACTGCCTTTTGTTGTGCTCCTACTCTGCCCTCCTTTTAACTTTTGCTTTCTCCTTCCTCCCTCCACAGATTCCTGAGCCCCTGACAGGGCTGCATTTGCACCGAAGGTGCGGCTGTGGCTACGGACACTGCTACTCCGCCGCTCGCCTCCTGGCTGCCACTGAGAACCATACAAGCAGATAAGAAATCCTCCTTGGACCGGGGAAGCTGTATGTGCTGCCACTGGCCCAGCGCGCTCAGGGCTCTATCCTGATTGGACCCTGCCTACTCTGCTGAGCCCTGACTGGCTGCAGCTGACTTACTGACTTAGCCCAGGGCCATTGCACCCATTGAAATCAACGGAGCTTTGCCAAATTCTTTCACCCAGCCCCCCTACACCATTTATTAAATAGACCTCTTGTCACGCCCCTCCATACTTGCAGTTCTCCCTCATTCTCCCATTGGTCTATTGGCCCTCTACTCACCCCCACCCCC
The DNA here is from genome assembly GCA_016271365.2 of Neoceratodus forsteri. Taxonomy (NCBI): domain Eukaryota; kingdom Metazoa; phylum Chordata; order Ceratodontiformes; family Ceratodontidae; genus Neoceratodus; species Neoceratodus forsteri. The sequence continues at coordinate 1,500,243,700 of CM057456.1, forward strand.
CTGCTCGTCTGCTGCTGCTGCTTCTACTGCCTTGTAACAAGCTTCTAATTCTTTTCTCTCCCTTCTCCTCTACAAGCATGCATACCTTCCCCACTATGCCCTACCTACCAGTCCTCCTCCTTACCCTCGCCCCACTGTTACATCTCTGCACAGCCTGCTTCCCGTCCCCTCTACAAAACCATAGGTTGAATCTCTCATACAGTCGAACTGGCACCCTTACTAGTGAACCCATCTTTGACACTAGGGGTCACCCCCTCACAATGTAGCTACACCTTCTTGTCAGGGTGTGGTGGGCACCACTGTCTCCCCAGCTCACTACACTCCTTCTGTATCCTCACAAATTTACCTCTACCTACTCCTCCTCAAAAAACAACTGCAAGCTCTCCCTTAAGGAATTACGCATTGCCGCCTTAAAACTCCTGCTCCTCCTCCTCCTGCTATCAGGAAACATTCACCACAACCCTGGCCCAAAGCCAGCTAGGATCTCAACCCACACAAAGCGATTTGGCACCCTCTCCTTTATCTGCCTGAACATCTGCAGCTTACTACCCAAATCTGACCAATTACAAGCCTTCATAAGTGCCCACCATCCCGATATTCTGGTGGTGGTTGAAACCTGGCTCACCTCCTCAGTTCCTGATCACACAATCCCCCTCCCAGGATATAATATCTTCAGGCTGGATCATAAATCTAAAAGAGGAGGGGGATGCGCCCTGTATCTAAAAGACAATCTGCTGGGGCACACTGTCCACATTGACCCACCAACACCCAATACCCATCTACTGCACATCAAAATCCTTCTTGGTGCACAAAATAAAGCCCTATCAGCCATCACAGTGTATATCCCTCCTAGAGAACAGGGACCGGGCCTCAGCGCGGTTTTGGATTACATCAAAACACTCCCGCCTGACTCTGAAACCGTCATACTCGGTGATTTCAGCATAAACTGGATGGGTACTGAGGCTGGAGCTCCCAGGGACTTGCTTGCATTGGCCAACCTCACCCAGATACTGGACTCCCCAACCAGAAAAAACTATAAAACTGGCACCAGCACCCTATTGGACTGGATTCTGACTTCTCACCCCTCCCGGATCATAAGATCCGCTGTTCTGCCTGACTCCCTCAGTGGTCACTCCCCCATCAGCTGCAAACTACCTCCTAAAGTCATCCACAGCAGACTCCTACCCCATGGACAGCTAATCAACCTAAAAACCCACCTACTTAATCAAGACTGGTCCACCATAGACTGGGCTACTGACACAAACACAGCACTTGACCACTTCATCCGCATCTTCAGTGAAGCCTGTAACATCTTCGCCCCACTAAAAAAATGCAAAGTTAAATCTCTCTGCAACCCATGGTTCTTGGGCCCACTACTAAAGAAGTTAAAACACAGGGACCATCTCTGGGAACAGGCCAGATCAATTGGAAATCAAGCAGACTTCCAAAAATACAAATGAGCAAGAAATGACTGCACCAAATCCATATGCCAACAGAAATCTGATTACTACAAAAAAGCACTCACTGACTCATTGGGAAATGGGACAGCTTTCTGGAATAACATAAAAGATGTCACAGGACAGAAGACCAAATCACCCCCGATTGTTCTCAGAATAAAAGGGTCTATTACACTGGACCAAAAAGTCATTGCCAATACTCTCAATGATGCTTTTACTGACCTCAGCAGCATCCCCCCGACTATTTCAACATTAGCGACACTCATTTGCCCACCCATCAGACTCAACCAAAAAACCGTCCCCCCTTCTACTTCAGAACAGTTAACAAAAATACAGTCAAGAAATACATCTCTAAAGCCATCAGCTACACCAGAGTAAGTGCTGATACACTGGACCTCAAGCTACTGTCACACACTAGAGGAAGTACTGGAGCCGCTCACCAGGATCTTTACTCTCTCCCTCTCTCTCAGCCAGTTCCCGGATAAATGGAAGTCAGCAACAGTCACTCCAATCCACAAAAGCGGTGACCGGACCATTCATGGGAATTACCGCCCTATCTCTATCCTCCCACCCCTGTCTAAGGCCCTAGAACGGATAGTAGTGGACCAGCTCACCTACTATCTGAGCAAATATAACATACTTTGCCAGCAGCAACATGGCTTTAGAAAAGGGCATAGCACTGCCACTGCCCTTCTTGAGTTCACGGGTGCCATTAACAACTCCCTAGACCAAGGTCTCCTAACTGGGGCTATATTCACAGACCTGTCAAAGGCTTTTGACATTGTCTACCATTGCCTCCTGCTACATCAGCTACTGGACATTGGCCTCTCGACTGAATCTGTGGCATGGTTCAACAGCTACCTTGGGAACTAGACCCAATGTGTAAAAATAATGGACGTACTCTCCGACACTAAAGAAGTTCATTCTGGTGTCCCCCAAGGCTCCATCCTGGGCCCACTACTTTTCAGCCTGTTCCTCAACCCTCTCCCCACCTCCAGTCCACTACAGATAATACTCTATGCAGATGACGCTGTCATTCTTACCTCCAATCAAGACCCATGCCACCTTCAACAAGCCATTCAGCATGGTTTCACCACAGTTGAAAACTGGTTCAAAGAACATAAGTTAATTCTTAACCAGAAAAAAACCAAGACCATGATCTTCACCAGCCACTAAAACAAGCACAAACATCTCCAACTCTCCTTGAACACCTGCTTAGATAGCCCTCTGGAGCAGGCTGAATCCTTTAAATATCTAGGAATCACCTTAGACTCCCACCTGTCCTACGCTACCAACATAACCAATGTTGCCAAAACTGCAAACTCTAGACTGGGTCTACTCTATTGCCTTCGGTGGCACCTGATGAAAGAGGCCCTCACTGCTGCTGTTCAAAGCTCCATTGTCTCCCAGATAGAATATGGCCTACTCAGCTATGGCGCCGCCACTTGCACGGCACTTAGAAGGGTGTCCATCACCCTAAACAAGGCCTGCCGACTCGTCATTGGAGCAAATCACCTCACACACACCTGCAACCTCTGTACACAAATTACCTGGCTGCAACTTGAAAATTGAATCCATTACCATACCTGTATGGTGGTAGGAAAAAAATCCAGTTGTGGATCGGCCCCCCCCCAGAGTCTGCACCCCTCTCCAAACAAAAAACAGCTCTAGAATCACTAGGGGATCAAAGCCTCAACTGTTTCAGATCCCTTTCTGCCACACAAACCAAGGTCAATGATCATTCGCCTACAGGGCCACCACCTGGTTTAATGGTCTTGCCTATGATACTATCACCACCACTGGTCTTGGTGCCTTCAAATCCAAGCTCCATAAATACCCTTGCTGCCTCCAGCACCTGTGACTGCCATGGCTAATTTATCTGTCACCGAGCCTCCTGTGCTCACCTCTGCCAGGCTCATGCCCACTGTACTTGCCCTCAAATGGGCTACCTTCCTCTCCACACTTACTACTGAGAACACCACCTGGCTGCCTCGCACTCTTTCCAACCCCTCCACACACTGTCCCCTCCATCAACCCTTCTATCCTTCCAGCTCCTCTCTGGCACCTGTTACTGCCCTCTTCCTTTCTCCACCTACCCCCCGCTCCTATCTTTATCACTTGTCTCCTTGTAACATGTGTAAACCTTGTAACCTATGATGTTGAACCTTGTCATGACATGGAACCTTTGTAAAAGAGCCCTGGGCTCAAAGGTAATTTGTAATCCTAGAACAAATAAAAAAATCAAATTAACCAGCTTGGAAGTGGGTCCCAGGGAGGTAGCCTGGGTAAAACATTGGCTGGACAACAGGACACAGAAGGTAATTGTAAATGGAGTCCACTCTGAAGAAAGGGGTTACTAGCAGGGTACCGCAGGGTTCAGTTCTGGGTCCAGTCCTTTTTAATGTCTGTATAAGTGACATTACAGAAGGACTGGAAAGAAAAGTATGCCTCTTTGCAGATGACACAAACATCTGCAACAGGGTTGATACACAAGGAGGCACGGAAAGAATGAAAATGGACTTGGCAAGGTTGGAGGAATGGTCAGAAGTATGGCAGCTTGGACTCAATGCAAAGATGTGCAAAATAATGCACCTGGGAAACAAAAACCCAGGGGAAGATTACACAATGGGGGAAGAGGTAGTAACAACAACAACAATGGAAAGGGACCTGGAGGTAATCATATCAGATGACCTTAAGGTTAGCAAGCAATGTGAGAAGGCAGTAGGGAGGGCTGGGGGGATACTGGGATATATAGGGAGAGGCATCACCAGCAGAAAACAGGAAGTTGTTATCCCTCTGTACAGACAGTTGGTGAGACCCCATCTGGAGTACTGTGCCCAGTTCTGGAGACCCCATCTCGGCAAGGACATAGACAGGATGGAGGCAGTCCAGAAGAGGGCAACTAAAATGGTGCAGGGTCTGCAAGAGAAGCAATACGAGGAGAGACTGAAAGGAGGGAGAGGGAAGACATAAGGTGGGAAAGGGAAGACATGATAGAAACTTTTAAGTACCTCAGTGGAATCAACAAAGTCCAACAGGATAGCATCTTTCAGAAAAAGAGATGTGCAAGAACAAGGGGACACAATTTGAAGATAGAGGGGGGATGGCTCAGGGGCAATGTAAGGAAGTATTTTTTCACAGAGAGGGTGGTGGATGCATGGAACAGCCTTCCTGAGGAGGTTGTGAGGTCTCAAACTGTGGGACAATTCAAGAATGCATGGGACAGACATAAAGTAATTCTTGTGGGGGGTAGGAAGAAATAGGCTGTTGGTTAACTAGGATCTGCAGCTTATCCTGTAGGTAGGGAAATGGACAGACTAGGTGGGCCAAGTGGTCCTTATCTGTCATCAAAGTCTATGTTTCTTTGTTTCTATGTAAGTGCAACACTGTCTTTTCCAACACAGAGTAGAACAATCCAAATGTACTGCACTCAATTAAACAACAAAAAAAAGGCAGCAGACGTTGTGTTGTCTTGCATGTCCTTTTATTTTAGGACATAACACACTATTCAAATCACTCATGCACTAACAAGGCCCAGCACTTCACTTCTCTATGAGGCATCCAAGGGGCTAATTAGCTCCTTGGAAACCTTGTAGAGAGGCAAAGAGCTGGGCCCTGTTAGTGCATGAGTGATTTGAACAGTGTGTGTGAATAGCGTGTTATGTCCTAAAATAAAAGGACTTGCAAGACAACACAATGCCTGCTGCCTTTTTTTGTTGTTTAATCAAGTGCAGTAAATTTGGATTGGTCTTTTCTGTATTGGGGTGGCTGCCCTTGCTCTGCATTAACCAGGTAGCTGGAGCACTTGTTTGAACTTTTGGGGCCAGAGTAGACAGACTACACACTACAGCTTGGAGGAGTCAGAGAGCACTGAACTCTCAATAGCAGTGTTGTGGCAGCATATTTTTGTTGGTCTACTCTTAATGAGGCTCTCTCTCCCCCCTGGTGGCTGAATGGGCAGAGGGTGAGCTAGAAGCTAACTCAAGACTAGCCTACCTACTTACACTACTAGGCTGGCCTTGCAAATAAAACAGCACAGACCCCCATGACAGCAAGCTAGGTTTAGCTTCAGTGGTGACAGCAGTGTGGGTGGCCTTCATAGGCCTTGATGAGTGCAGTGCTGCAGTAGCCACAGCAGCAACCAAGCAAGAAGAAAGCAACCCAGGTTGGGTGTTTCTCATTGGTGAAGTGACTTGGTCGTGGACCACGTTGGGGACCTGAGATGGTCGGTTCTAGCATCCAGCTTCTGGTGGAAGGAGAGAGGGGGAGCAGACTGAAAACTGGACTGGTGGCACACTGTGTCATGCTGAAGGTTCTGGCCATATGGCCAGGTAAGTAAAAGCAAGTCATTTTTTACAGGGAGATTGGGGAAGGAGGAAGGACTGAAATATTGACGTGTTCTTCACGTTTCTTCACCTTTGGGTGGCTTCAAGACCCATAGGGGATGGGTATTGAATGGAATGGAGCCAGAAAGAAAAATCAAAACAAAGTTCTTTTGGGGGTGGGAGCAGAACTTCAGCCAGGAAAAAACTGGTTAGTAACCGGGTGGGTTTAAGCCCAGATCTGATGCACTGCTCTGGGGTATATACAGATGAATCTTATACATATGAATTTTTCCTAATTTGCATATCATGTTTCAGTCAAAACAAATAAGTTGTACCTTTTAGAGATGCTACAGACATTCTAGAGCTGTTCCTTGCATTCACAGACAGTTGAGCGGTATGGTAAGCATAGACTATTGGAGCCCCAGTGAAGCTGACCGCCACATCCCCACACTCATGCACATTATGACAAATGGCAAAAGAGACTGCAAGGGTGTGCACCATTGCAATGAGTGCTTTTTTTACTACTATTTTATACATTATTGATGGAGAGTTAGAGATTAATGAAGGCAACTGTTCGACTAAAAAGGGCATTGTTAGTAGAACAGTGGCCTTCATTATTCTCCAACTCACCATCATAACATATAAAATAGTAATAAAAAATAACTCCATTAATTTCAAGGGGGTATGCCCCAGCACTCTGACCCATGGACATCATCTGTAAAAGGCTCCTGCCTCTGGCTCCCTAGTACTCAAGTAAGAGACTTTTTACTTATATCTATACTTGGTGGGTTGTCTGTAGCAGCATGGCCGTACCCGCTACAGTGTGTGTGCATGAGGTGGGGGTGGGGGACTGGCCATGTGGGTGTGTGTCAAGTTATTGCCACTTTTGTGTTTGCACCTTAAAGTTTCTTTGCTTGGAAGCATTCAAAACTATGGAGAGAAAACAGTAGGAGTACAGGCTAGACAGAAGTAATTAAGTGGTTTTGTGGGTAAGTTTGTGTATTGGGGTGGGAAAAACCACATGTTTCCATTGGTAGGTGTGCTACAGTTCAACTGTGAAACTGAGATGAGTAGGAGAAGAAAACTGAAACACATAAAAGTGGCTACAAGCATACTGCATGTGTGCAGATGTAGTCAGATACAGTATGTATTGAAGTACAAACAAGCCATGTGTGTGCAGACAGTATGGCTTAGTGGTTATAGGCACTGAACTGCAAGCCAGGAGACTTGGAGGCATGAAGACCTGGGTTTGAATCTCATCAACCCCAACTTGTGTACGGTGTGATCCTGAGCAAGTCACTTAACTTTTACTTGTGCAGTTATCAGTGAACACTTGCTTTCTGCATGCATGCCACTTGCATGCAGTCTTTCCCAATTTAACATAAAAATCATTGTTTCCACACTTGCATGCTGCACACATATCACATGCATGCAATTGGTTCCAATTAAGCATTTAAATCATAGTTGCAGCAAGCATATGACATGGGTAGTTTTATGTGCACAGCATGAAAACATTTCATATAACTATTTCTGTAAGGGAGGGGTCTGTAATGGAATAGCTGTCTGCTAGTTATGTGTATATAATTTTATATATATATATATATATATATATATATTTCTTTATATTTCTGCTTATGAGACATGGCAGGGTCAGCAGGCCAATGGGGAAGACTAGCTTGTAAAGGGGCCTGATCGTTTGACCCCAAAGCAGTTGCTTGCTGGAGCTAAATAGCTAGAATTTCCTTTTCTGTGTTAACACTTATCTGCTAAACTTCCTGAATCTGTTATAAAAAAACAAGTTATAACAAGCCACTGCTTTGAACCTAGGAAACTGGTCATAAAATATTTCATTTTATGACATCAGGAGGGAAGCCAGTTCTGATAGATACCTGTGAAAATTCACACAGCTAAGAGAAGTGTTTTTCAGGATGTTTTTCTGAAATATCAAAGGGGAGTGCAGTCGTAACTTATGCTTTGATGAAGGGAGACTGTCTGTATAATCTGACATTGTTATCTTTGCAGATTTCAAGCAAGCAATAAGATGAAACCATTTTGATTATACTTGGTCATGTTACAAATTAATTACAGGGCTAAAAAGTGACATCATGCTGTGACCTCACAAGGAGGTTGGGACATTAAGTTTGAATATTGCCAAGCTGGCTGAAAAGACTGTGGCTCACTCTTGTTCCAAACTTTGAAAGACTTGACACACTTGTGTTCTAGACTTAAGAGGCACTCCTTTCAAGATAGGTAACATGCAACTGAAAACTGAGTTAGAACTAGTAATTCAGTTACAAGGTGTTTTGTTTTGTAATTTTGATTCCTTTCTGACTGTAAGCATTAATGTATATATGTTCTGTGCTTTGTATTTACTTACTATTTTTAATTTTAGTAAACATTTTTGTTTCCTTAATCCAGTCTGAGACATTTTCTCATTTTAAGTGTGTATGCTGGAACAGTATTGATAATTCTGACATAACTGTTAGAGTGCTTAATGTGTCACCATATGCAGCCACATGAACAAGAACCTGTGTAAAGATCCAGCAAGGTAAGGAAATACCTAGTTCTCAAATGAGTCAGAAGGGGGATTGTGAACCAGGTTGGTTGTATGCCAGCTGGGATCAAGTACTGCACTGCTTTCTGAGAAGTGGGTGTGATATTTGGACCAGTTACCTGGGTGTATTAGCTAAAAAGGGTTCATATTTGACTCCAGGACTCAAGACTGATAGTTTCTTGGACCCAAAACAAACAGGCGGGTGTCCATGTTTGTCCCCTTTTCACATATTGCACTTTGAGATTGGGCACTGTGGGAGCAGAGGGCCTGACCCGAGGAGTGCGTTTGTGACAGGGTCCATCCTGGGGCCTCCCCTATTTAGTATTTTTCTTAACACGCTCCCTAACTCCTGCCTGGGTCACATCCTGTTGTATGCAGATGACACAGTTCTATTCACCAGTGATCCTGACCCCAAGGATCTTGAAAACCAGCTCCAGTACAACTTTGCTGACGTTGAAAAATGGTTTGGTGAACACAAACTGATTATGAACTGCAAAAAAACAAAATCTTTGCTGTTCTCCAGACCCCAAAACAGGCATATATCCTTCTCACGTTCTGTTTCTAATGCCAATGGCTCTCCTTTGGAGCTAGTACAGCATTTTAAATAAATGGGGATCACGGTTGACAGTACCTTGTCCTATGCTCACCACATCAACAATATTGCAAAGGCAGTCAACTTGTGCATAGGGTTGCTGTATAGGTATAAAAATAGTCTTACACAAGAAATCCATAACCTAGCAATACAAAGCTCCATAGTCTCATCCATTGACTATGGGCTAGTTATCTATGGATAAACTATAGATACCACCCTCCCAAATGTCAAAACAGCCCTAAACAAAGCCTGCCGGTGGCTTACTGGCTCAGAGTGAATGACCCACACCTGTGACCTATATGTTCAGGCTAAATGGCTACAATTCAGAGAAATACTCATCTTTCAAACTTGTCTGTTGACAAAGAAGGTTAGTCTTGGAATGATGCCTCCAGGGGTTCAGAAGCTTCTCACTCCATTCAACAACCCTTGTCATACCATAAGCTCTGTTAGCTCTTCAAAATTTCCTATTGTTGTACCTCCCAAAGTCAAAGGTCTTTTGCTCATCAAGCTCCCCTCTGTTTTAACAACCTTCTCTCTGACACATCCTATATAGCCACTTTGGGCTCCTTAAATGGATGCTTAGACAGCAACTAGTTGCAAATGCCAACTGCGACTGCTTCCAATGATTTACCCCTTTACAGGGTTACACACTTTGACTGCTGACTCCTTCCTGCTTCTCAGACCTTCAACACTTTGCCCACCCCCATTAATATCTCTCCGCAACCCTTTATTCTCATCCCTCCCTGCCCCCCATCCTTCTCACCCTACCCTATCCTGTCTAACCTTATGCTTCTCCTTACCTTGTCAGACTAGGCCCCTTGGGCCGATCTTTCTTTCCTCAGCACATACATTTTGTTTCCACTGACACCCCTTGACTAGGCCTCATGGGCTGATTTCGCTTTTCCCCTTGTTGTAGTCCTTCCTGTCTCGGCCTGTATCCCAGCCTTCATCTTGTGTTTTTTGCCACATGGCATACATTGTACAATGCCTCAGGTACTTTGTTCCTAGTACCTTATGTAAATGTGACTTATTACTTGATACTCTGTTGACTATGGATTTAAGTGCTTGTTCTGTCTGCTTGCATCATACTGTAATTTGTTCTGCTTATTACCCTGTTGACATGGAACCTATGTAAAGAACTTTTGCTCACAGGTTGTAATCCAAGATATTAATAAATAAATACATAATCCAAACAATATGGTGATGGTGTTTGCCAGTGTAGGGAAGAACAGGTAGGAAACCCTAAGATACCCATGTTAGGATTGTAGATTTGGAAGGGCTCTCACAAAGGAGCAACAGATTTCTTTGGTTGTTAAAGTGCTTTTACAAGCCAACTGAGTGGGGTGGTGAGCTGAATCAGGGGCCTCACCACCAGCTGTGCCAGTGACCTGAGTTGAGGATAGTTCTGGGGCTACTAGAGGCTGACTGGGTAAGGAGAATCACATTTCTCACGACAGCGCTTCTCTTTCAGAGAGGAATGATAGCATGATTTGCTGCTTGATCACCACCTAGTGGAACCTGGGTCATGTCACAGTGGTTGCCTTCCTGGTTGGCCTGGTGCAGGTCACTGAGGTGTACTGCATCTTCGTGTAGTGCATGGATACTACAGCACACATGCTGGCCTGGGAACAAAATGCTCCCGGGGAAAAAACAACTTGAGTGGGCAGGATGATGGCATATGCTCTGCAGGCTCCTCACCACCCTCCTAGGCACCCTCTCACCCATGGAGGTACAGGAGGTGAAAGATAAGTCCTGGGTTAGGTTGGTGATAGGGCTGGGGGCAAGGTCCCATAAGGAAGCCACCCGGTGTAGGCAGATGAACAAATAATAAACAACAAGTGTATTTTTGTATCTCAGAAACATCCCCAGGACATGTCATCTTCTTCCTCTGACCACAAAGGTAACACTAGTCCACACTTTTTTGGCCTCCATTCTAAATTACTGTAATGCAATGTATGCTGGCATGTTTTTTAAGTTGATCCAGGTAGAGGTACAGAACTCTCTACCATGCCCAATCAACTCTCTGTCAATGACAAGCACATTATGCAGCTAATTGTGGAAGAGCTCAGTTCCCCCTTTGCCTCTGCAGGTATGGTTTTTGACAATTCACCAGTTGCGTGCCCCCCTTTCCTGTCCCTATCCAGCCTATGCTTAGTAACTGTTGCTGCTCAAACCCCTTCCACTTCCATCCTATCTCCTACTGGCAGGTGGAATAACTCCTCATGAACTTTGACATTAAGAAGAGTGCTGGGCTGACAACATTATACCATTTCTCCAAAGTGCAGGGATTTTCTGGTTTGTCTGCCCCCCTTAACCCATCTCTTCAACTTCTCACTAGCTAGTAATGAAATTCCAGTACTCTGGAAAATGGCACACATAATCTCCCACACAACGGCACACATAATCCCCCACTTTAAGTCAGGAGACAAATCTGTACTGAGCAATAACAGACCTCTCTCCACCCTCCCCATCCTGGCCAAATTCCTTGAAAAATTGGTACATGAGTAGCTATGTGAGTTCCTGGACCAGTGTAATTTAATTTCCCCATCTCAGGATGGTTTCAAAGCTATTCACAGTACCTCATCAGCTCTAGTCAATGTCACCAGTGACTGGTTCTCTGATTTGGACAAAAAAAAATCACTAGAAAACATTGTCATTTTCTTCAACCTTAGCAAACCCTTTAACACAAATGATCATCCTATTTTGCTGCACAAACATGCAGTTATAGGGCAAGGTGAGGCAAGGCAGCTTGATTTATAAGGTGCCCCAATCCTGGAGGCTCTGGGCATAGAACAAGTCTGAACAAGCTATAGGAACTGGCATTCCTGCTGTGTCATACTGTAATTTTAAAACTACTTGATGGGATGGCAAAAGCAGCTAAAACTAGAAGGCTTTTCCTTCTCCTCTTCAATACATAAAGGAATCCGATGTGGACAGTTCTGGGCCCAGTCCTATTTTCTGTGTATACAAGCAACCGTGGAACAATATAGGTGACACCAATCCACATTTCTATGCTGACAACACTGTTTTATATGTGGCCAGACTAATCCAACCTGCAGAACAAATGGACTGCCAAACCGTTTATGATGCTGTTAAGAACAACCTGATTGCTTCCAAACTTCTTCTCAGTGCAACAAACAACAAGTTTATGGTTTTCCCCATTCCCTGTCCATCCCCACCCCGATGGGTGATACATAGGTAAGCAACTTTAAATACCTGAATCTCTGGCTAACTCTCATTTAGCACCCTGTACAATATCCAGTCTGGTATTTGACATTTTAACCATTTTCTGTTTTCTAGGTATGTGTCTACATCTAGCTAGCAGAAGTTAAGCTTTTTGTTTAATAAAACAGCACATGACCTTTAAAAAAACACATGAACCACCCTGGTCGCATGTCAGTTGAGTGATTCAGTTTGAGCAAAGGCATTTGAGCAAAGGAAAATGAGCGTAAGCAAAATGAGTGACAGTCACTTTACAGGGACCAGCACATTACAGCGACTCCACAAATACAGTGAACCCCAGAGTCAATGTGCATTGTGGAGTTAGAATCCTAGAGATGGGGGGTTCGGGAGTGGAGCCCCCCTGCAAAACATGGAGAAGTGTGCATGTAAATATTTAGCTGAAATGTGCTTCGCTCAGCTGTAGTGTCTCCCAAATTGCAGTCACTAAAACAGACACTCAAATTGAAATCGCTGTAAAAAAAGTCACTCAAATGACATGGAACCATAATCCCTGGTCATCAATGCAATAATTAGTGAAGACTCTAGCTTTTTCAGAGTAGCCCACTCAATTATCCCTCAGGCATTGGCCATCTATAAATGTAGTCTTCATTACAGCTTCCTGGACAAAGAGAGTTACTTGAAATCACAGCTCTACTGCTGTAAACTTGACAATAAGAAAAAAACAGCTTTTGTTAAATTAACGGTCCTGGATGCATCATTATCTCATGGGACAAAAGACACTGTAGGATCAAGAAGAGCCATAAAAATGCTAACATGGAAATCTCAGGGGCCATAATGCCAGCAAGCACATTTAGAAAAAAAATCCTTTCAGCAGATACAGGGAAGGACTTACTAGGAATACACCTACAAATCAAAACACTCTCACAATGTTTCTTTGTAAATTTTGACTTTAGTTTTCCTTTAAAGGGCCACTGTCAACCCTTTTTGCATCATACTATTTCTCATTGAAACCTCACATTTTATGATTGCTTGCTTTCTCTAAAATTATTTTGTGTTGCTGGTTGTTTAATATGCCTCCTATGCCTCCTTTCTTACTAGAACTGAAATGCATGCTAATGGTGTAATTATACTGAGCCTTGTTTTGTCTCAAATCCTAGATCTGCTTTTGTTGCATACATCCTGAACATTAGGAATACCCCCAAAAAGAGCAGCCACTTAAGATGCAATAGTCTCCTCTCCTCCCACTGTATCTTCAGTGACGATACTGTGTGGGGGGGGGTCCGAAGTGCAGAAATGATGCATTAGGAGATGGTTAAGGAATGTAAAGAAACACATTTTGGTGTGGTAACACCAGTATGGTGGATAGTCTGTTTTTCACTTTTAAAAATAACAAATGAATCAGATGCAAACTATAGTACCAGCTATATCAGCACATTCTAAAGAATGTGAACACTCATAAAATCTGTTTTTTTAAACTAAGGACAGTTTGATGCCTAAGGGGGGAGGGGTTGACAGTGTCCCTTTAAAATCTATTTAACTGAGTTTTACCAAATTAGACACATTTGTAGAACTTGTCACAAAGTGTGTACATACCAATTGTAAGGTCCTTTGCTTAAGGAAGAAGTAGGAACAGGAAAGAGGGTTAGGACAGTGAAAGCAGGATATACCATATTTAGGGAAGGTCTATAAGTAAGGCCAGGGAAAAGCAGCAAAAAAGATAGAAAACTGTGAATAGATAGTAAGAACAGAAAAAGTAAAGCAGGGTAAACCCTATCTAGCATAGGATGAGCAAGGAATGTAGGGGAAGCAGAGCAGAGGAGTAGGAGAACTGTGGAAGCAGGAAAAGGGGTAATCTAAACTAGAATAGGTGCTGGGGATGCAGGAAGGGTAGGGATAATGGCAGTGTGCAGCAAAATGGCTGTGGTGCTGAATCTTTTGCAAGACCTTCAGGAGACTGAGGTGCTGCCCTATCTGTACTCAGCTCTGTGGGTTGTGGCACAGGTTGCTGGACCCCAGACTGAACTGTTAGGGGTACTGCAGATCTTCTGTTCCACTGAATGGCCAACTAATCTGCCACTGCCCTGCCAGCGGGTGCCTAGACAGAGCGGATGGACCCTGGTGGGGGTTGGGGTACAGGTGCATGCTGCTCCACTGATTCCACCACTGAATATCTTTGCTATACTGACAGAACAGGACAACTAAGGGGAGGCTTCTGTCACATTGGGAGAGGAGGGTGGTCCACAGAAATGAATGCACCAAGAAGGGAGGGAGAGGCCCATAGTGAAGGACATAGAGTTGGGAGCTGGGGAAGGGACAGAGAGGGTGATGCAGAACCTAAGGGGTGCTATGACTTGGGGAGACAGAGTGTGGATCTTGAGGATCGCTATGGCAGCAGGAGCCAGAAGAGAGCGGGACATCATTGTCCCCTTGAGACAAATGATATAGCTAGTAAGAGGATAGGGGTAGTATAGAGAAACCTCTGGGAGCTGGGAAAGGGCCTCAAGCAGATAAAATGCATGGTGACTTTTCAGAGTTGCTACCTGTAAAGGGCAGGAGAGAGGCAAGGGTACAACACACCAGGATCTTTAATGATTGGCTGACAGCATGGTACATTGTAGATGGCTTTGGCTACACTGGGTCTAGAGACTAATCTGGGAAGATATGAACCTGTATAAGGGAGGTGGCCTGCATTCTTCAAGGAAGGGGACCACAGTCCTTGTTGGGAGATTTATGCTACTTGGATTAGCATTTAAACTAGCAAGAGGGGAGGCAGAAAAAGGGAGACAAAGATTGCCCCTACATATGGGAAATGATAGTGAGAATGGGCCTGAGGGGTAAAGACACTTCAGGGACATAGGCACAGGAAAGTGACTGAGACAAGATGGAAAGGGATACAACCCAGGTAAGGGAGGAGAGTGGATCAACGTGAACCACAAATGGAGAAACCAAAATGGGAAGATGGGAGTCAGAGGGGGCTACAGGTAAAAAGATAGACAAGAAAGGAGGAAGACAAATAGCTTCAGGCAGGGGGTAAGAAGATATTGAAAGCCATGTGTGCCAATACTTGGAGCCTTGGAAATAAATCTCCAGACTTAGAAGATCTCATGGTGAAGGCTAACCTGGATGTAGTGGCCATAACAGAACAATGGTGCATCAAGCACTGTGATAGGGACAGGGCCATACCAGACTAAACTCTATTCAGGAGTGACAAGGCAGGGAAGGGGGATGACATTATGGATTTATTTATTTATTTTTTTAATCTGGAGAAGTCCATGGACCAAAGACCCATTTACATAGGCTATCGGAACAAATAAACAAAATATACAAAATACATAAACAATGACAAAGATAAAAGATACAAAACCAAAACTGAATTAACAAACAGTTAACCAATCGCAGCTATAGCTAAAGAAAATATATTTTTTTTAAACTGCTCTAAAGGCATATAAAGTATTACAAGCACTAGTTATAGATTATTGTAAAGCATTGTAAATTGTAGGTAGTGAATATAACAATGATCTCTTTCCAGTTGACATTTTCATCATAGGAACTTTAAACCAAGTACAATGAGTTGATCATATTTGAGCTTTAAAAATATGTTTTTTAAAGAGTTCATGAAAAGAGCAAGGTAGAGTATTAAGAGTAACTTTCCTGACCAGAATATCAAGTTGAAGCTGATGCCTCTGATCTAACTGCAGCCTACCCAGATGCTCATAGAGATTACAGTGATATGTTGAATATGGTAACTACGAGGCAAATCTTCCATTTCAGAAATAATTATATAAAATGTTTTCATGCTACACACATAAAACTACCCATGTGATATGCATGCTGCAAGCATGATTTAAATGTTAAACTGGAACTGATTGCATGCTTGGGCATGCGTGCAGCAAGCAAGTGTGGAAGTCATACTTTTTATGTTAAATTGGAACAGACTGCATGCATGCGGCATGTGTGCAAAAAGCAAGTGCTCACTGATAACTGCACACATAAAAATCAATTGATTTGCTCAGGATCTCACACTGCATACAAGTGGGGGTTGATGATATTCAAACCCAGGACTCCAGGACTCCTGGTTTGCAGTTCCGTGCCTTTAACCACTAGGCTAGACTGCTTGCATACTGTGCATATGGCTTGCTTGTGCTTCAGTACAAATCTGCATACATCTGCACGCATGTGGCATGCTTATAGCCGCTGATATACTTTTCATTTTTCTTGCCCCCTGCATCTCAGCTGCACAACTGAACTGTAACACACATCCCAATGGAAACCCAAGTAGCGATTCCCACCCCCAATACACATACTTACCCACAAAACTACTTATATACTTCTGTCTGGCCTGTACTACTGCTATTTTTTTCTCCATAGTTTGACATGCTTCCACACAAACAGACTTTAAGGGGCACACACAAAAGTAGCGATAACTCAACACCCACCCACATGGCCAGTCCCCCTCCATGCACACACACTGTAGTGGGTGTGACCACACTACTACAGATAACCCATCAAGTATAGATATAAGTCAAGAGTCTCTTACCTGAGCACTAGGGGGTCAGAGGCAGGAGTCTGTAAGAGATGATGTCCGTAGGTAAAAGTGCTAAAGTGTACCCCCTTGAAATGAACGGAGTTCTTTTTTATTACTGTTTTATACATTATGGTGGAGAATTGGAGAATAATGAAGGCCACTGTTCTACAAACAAGGACCTTGTTGAACGGTGGCCTTTATTAATCTCCAATTCTCCATCAATAATGTATAAAATAGTAATTTAACATACTCTCATTCATCTCAATGGGACACACCCCTGCACTCTTCCTTGCCCTATGTCATAATGTGCCTGACCATGGGGATGTGGAGGTCAGCTTCCCTTGTGGGGGGGACATAATAAACCTGACTATAGTGGGGCTTCAATAGTCTGTGTATACTATGCCACTCAACTGTCCCTGAATGCAAGGGACAGCCCTAATTTTACCCCTAAAATTTGCCCTGCCCTCATCCATCCCTCATGGAAAACATGCTGCTCACACAGAGGATGTCCTGTAGACTTAGACTTTATGGAAGCAGCACTATTTCAGATTTTAGCAGGGGGGAGCCAGCAACCAGTGGAGGCCAGGTGTTAGCCCCTAGGCGGCAAGATCTGGAATGTCTGGAGCATCTCTAAAAGGTAAAACTTATCTGTTGTGACTGAAAAGTGATATGCAAATCAGGAAAAATTAAAATGTACAAGATTCATCTGTCTATACCCCAGAACAGTGCATCAGGTTTGGGCTTAAACCCACCCAGTTACTAACCAATTTTTTTTCCTGAATAAAGTTCTGACCCCCCCCCAAAAAAGTCCCAGTTTCTCGTCCTAACAACATTTAATTTATTGTCCATCCCATATAGGTTGTGAAGCTGCCCAGAGGTGCAGAAACATGAAAAGCACATCAATATTTCGGTCCTTCCAAATTTTCCAATCCCCCTGTTAAAAAAATATTTACTTTTACTTACCTGGCCATCTGGCCAGAACCTGTGGCCTAGCCCAGTGTGTCACCAGCCAAATTTTTAGCCTGCTCCTCCTCCATCCTTCTGCCAGAAGTTGGATGTAAGAACTGACCATACTAGGTCCCCAACATGGTCTGCGACCAAGTCACTAAACCAACCGAACCAACCCAACTTGTGTAGCTTGCTTCTTGCTTGGCTTCTGCTGTAGTTGCTGCTGCACTGCACTGATCAAGACCTATGAAGGCCACCCACACTGCTGTCACTGCTGCATGATGCCTAACTTGCTGACATGGGGGGCCTGCGCTGCTTTATTTTGTAAGGCAAGCCTAGTAGAGTAACTAGGTAGCCTAGCTCACCCACAGCATCTTCAGCCCCCAAAGGAGACAGAGACTCACTAAGAGTAGATCAATAAAAATATGCCACCACAACATTGCTATTGAGAGTTCAGTGTTCACCTACTCCTCCAAGCTGTAGTGTGTAGCCTGTCTACTCTATGGCAGAAAAGACAGTTTCCCACTCACATGACTCATGCTCTTGCTTGGCTGGAGCTGCTCCACATCACATGTGATGGTGCCACTGCTAATGGGTGGAGACAGTGGACAACACAATACAGACACAGTCAAGTCAGGAGTGCATCTGCAGCATGAGCGCAACACAGGCTGGGGGGCACTTATTGTGCAAAAGATTAATACCATTATTGTCACATTATAAGAACAACCTAGGCACAAATGCGGGTGGGGGAGGGCAACTGCCCCACCCACCCTACCTAAATGGCACCCCTGCTTTATGGTAGAAATTAATTCTCAGGGGCTAACAACAGTACAAGTAAATACAATGGTTTCCACTGTGTTTTAAGGTGCTGTATCTCCATGTTTCAGGATCTGTCCTGATCATCGTGAGGGTTAGTATCCCTCATTTTGAGTGACCACGTCCCTCATTTCAGTGACAAAATGTGAGATATGGTACATGCTTCTAAGACCCTACTCAGCACAAAGAGTGCTGATCATGGCCATAGTGTATATGCTCCATACAGAATGACAAAAGGAAAGTAAGTGAGCCATAACAGTCATGGAAAAACACATTTGTAGCACTAAATAAACATAAGGGATTTGCATGGCACAAAACAAAAAGGTCAGGCTTTACAACACAGAGGCCCGTCTTCATACATCTGGAATGGGGGATGTAGGCTGACTATATCCTAATTATTTAATGCAGCAAGCAAACAATACTTTACAAATTAATGACAATTTAATGACAAAATCAAAAGCCATTAAACAACTTGCAAAAGGGTCAGTATTAATGAGTTTACCTGATTTTAATGGGAAATCAATGAAAAATGCATTTTAATGGCTCTAATTGCTAGCAGTAGTATGAGAAAAAGAAACTGATCGTAGGCCAAATCATTACTTCCAAAAAGTTTATTTGTAAAGGAGGCAATAAAGGCCAGGGGAGATACAGGTAAACCAAGATGAGGAGGAGCAGGAGGTGATGTGGCAATCCTGGAGACAGGCTTGGCGACCCGCTATCCACACTGGTGTAGTTTGTAGACACCTCCAAGCCAAGGGGATTAGATGGAAAGGGTGCTAGGGGAGGCCATCATCAGGATGGCAAGTAAAAAGGAGGTTCTGCTAGCTAGAGACTTTAATCTGCTGGATGTGGAGTGGAACCTTCCAGCTGCAGCACTGAGCACAGCCATCCTTGACTCCCTACAAGGTCTTTTCTCAGGCAGCTTTTTAAAGAACCCACTAGGGACAATGCAGTGTTGGACCTGGTAGTAACAAACAAGGACAGCATTGTAGACATCATTCTGGGCAGTACTCAAGGTGCCAGTGATCACCATGCAGTGAAGTTCAATATGAGAAAGAGAGCAGAGGCAAGCCACACAAGGATGACTGTCATGGACTTCAGAAAGGGAATGGAGACTGCCTCACAAATTGCCTTGGGGGGGGGGGATTGCCAAGGAGAGCAGAGGCACAGTGAGGGAAAATATGGGAGGGTATAACTAGGGCAACAAACCTCTTTGTGAAAGAGGTAAGCAAAAGCAAAAGTAGATATTTATGGTTATCCAAAGAAGTGGCAAGGGTGGTGAAGGAAAACAGGGTGGCATTCAAGAAGTACAAGAAAACACAGAGGGTGGTGAACATGGATGGGTACCAAGCAGGGCAGAAGGATGCAGGTAAGGAGGCTAAGGGAGCAAATGAGCAAACAGAAGAAATATTGCTGGGAGGTGGCTCAAGGGGACAAGATTTTTGTTTCTGGTGGACTGGAGAAGGGCAGACATGGTCACTCTACTTAAGAGTAACAGCAGAGAGGAGGTTAACAATTATAGGTCAGTCAGTCTAGCTTCAGTGGTGGGGAACTTAACTGAAAACCTACTCAAAGAAAGACTAGTTGAGCATCGAGAATCCATGGGCTGCAGGACCACAGGCAGCAAAGATTCACAATGGGAATGTCATGCCAGAAGAATCTGATAGATTTCTTTGACTGGGTGACCAGAGATGGATCCACCAAGTTACTTTGCCAAGAAATTTGTCAAAAGACTTTACAGTGACAGCACTTTGCTGACAGCAATCCCTGTGGCAAAGTGCAGATGGACCCAACAGCAGCCGGAGTCATGTGCTGCTTGCGGAGGGCTTCACCCCATGCACCCCCATGTAGGGGTCTCTACCCCCTGCATCCCCCAGACTTTTAGACTCCTAACTTCAGGGGGGAAAATGTCGGGGGATAGATGTCGAACCACGGAGTCGATGAATCCGTTCATCACACCCACAACTTGTTAGACACTGCGGGTGTTGAACGGGTTGAATCACTGTGGGGGATTAATTGTAACAGTGTCACTATTACAATGGTATATGACCAGGGACATAGATCAGGGAGGGCAGTGGACATTACCTTTCTAGACTTCAGCCCTGTGCTGCAAAGGAGGCTAATTAGGAAGTTGGCCATGTTAGGAGTGGGGTCCAAATTGTTAAAAATGGGATAGAAACTGATTAATGGATAGAAGGCAGAGGATGGTGTAACTCCAAGGATAGAAGAGTGACCAGTGGTGTACAACTGGGTTCTGTACTAGGACCAGTAATTTTCAATGCCTTCATAGGGGACATTGTAGAAAAACTGCAGGGGAAGGTATGCCGTCTTGCATAAGACACCAACATCTGCAATAGGGTGGACACACAAGGTGGAGGAATGCATAAGGATTTAGAGAAATTTGAGGAGGTGTCAAAAACATGGTAGTTAGGATTCATTGCCAAAAAATGCAAAATAATTCATCTAGGGCATAAGAAACCTGATACTGAGTACAGGATGAGCAGAAGGTGCTGACAGTCACCAGACAGGAAAGGAAGAATAAGGTTATTATTTCAGAGGACCTCAAGGTTGGAATGCAGTGTGACAAGGCTGGGGGCAGGGCTAGTGGGATGCTAAGGTGCATAGGGAGGGATAGCTCCAGAAGGATGAATGATGTGTAGCTACCACTGCACCACTCCTTGGTATGATCCCACATGAAGTACTGTGCATTGTTTTGGAGACCACACCTAGAAAGGACATAGACAAGGTGCAGGCAGTCCAGAGGAGGGCAACTAAGATTGTGCAGGGTTTTCAGGGGAAGCCCTATGAGGAAAGACTGAGGAATCTCAATATACACACCCTGGAAGAAAGGAGAGATAGAGGTGGCATGATCAAGACCTATAAGTACCTCACGAGTGAAAAAGGTGCAGCTGGGGAATGTCTTTCAAATAAGGACCAGCATCAGTGAGCATGTGATGAAGCTAAAGGTATGGAAGTTCAGGAGAGATGAGAGAAAATATTTCTTCACTGAAAGGGTGGTAGACATTTGGAACAGACTGCCAGCTAAAGTGGTGGAGGCTAGAATGGCAGGGAGATTCAAGCAAGCATGGGATAAACATAGGGATATACTTACTTCAGTGGCAGTCATACAGAAGCTGATCAGTACTGAGGTATGCTGAGGTATACCGAGACACTCGAGTTACAATTCGCATTGGCTGCAATGTGATTCTGCCTCAGTATACCTCAGCACTACCTCAGTACCTGGTCAACTTTTGTATAACCGCCACTTACTATAACAGAGGCAGTTGGGTCACTGTAGACCAGATAGGATCAGCAAGAGTAAAATAGGCAGGAAAATATTGGGCAAAATGGGTGGACCAAGTGGTCCATTTCTGTTAAATTCTTTATTTCTAGGTTTCCTAAGACAGCTGATTTATAGGCAATCAGAAGTCAAAGATTAACACAGAGATGCCTACTGAAACGTACTCAGTGGATCTACTGAACCACAATAATGCTGTAGTTTTTGTTGCTTTGGAAAGAACAAATACTTTTAAGTCATGTTATATCATACAGCAGAAATGTTTGCCCTTTATTTGTCCAAAAAATGAAAACTGAATAAATGATTCTAATGTTAAAAATCTTTTGACTTTTTTTCTTGTCAAAAAAAGTGCAATTTTGTACTTAGCTGTAGTATTATAAGCAAACATTTAGTAACCAAAGTCATTTTTTTCTTAGTGTTAATGTATGGAAAATGTAATTCTCAAAGGCTCAACATAAGCTCAGTAGGTGATTTTCCTTTTGCGCTAGGAGCAGCTGGATGCTATTTGCATGGAAATTGAACCATTCTGGTGTGTATGACTTACCTTCAGTTTATGAAAGTTTGACTCTATTGACAGTCATTATCATGAAATATACTACTGTGTTATTAGCCTGCAGCCTGAATGAAATAACTCTGTAATGCAAAAAGCCTTGGTAATCAAGAAGTTGGTGAAGCACACCACCACTAAGCACTGATCCATGATCAGGTTTCACCTTTTCTGGAATATAATTTTTGAACATTTTTTCTAGTTTTATGATCCCAGCTGTTCCAGTGTTGATATTACAAAATCTGCTTCTGTGAACACTTGGTGCATACATATAGTACATTCATAACACCACCTGCACAATTATTATTTCATAGACCATGAAAAGCAATAGCAGCATTTCAACATATAAAATCAGATAAACAGTTCATTTAGGTGCACTTGGTTCTGTGCCATTTGATACTGCCTGATATACAGTAGTTAGCTGATCAAGAGTTATACTTTGATTCCATACTAAGGAAACGTTCCTAAAGTAGACTTTGGTACATCAGACCCCACATATCTTATCAGGCGATACTAGCTCACTGTATGTTTCACACACACTTTATTTCATGTACTGTACTTGTAAGCCTTCCCTCCAACACTGGGGGCTTATGTTTGGCCTCTAGGTCCCCAGTAACTGCCACAGCCACTAGCAGACCTTCTTCCTCCTCTGATCCCCTGGGGCTACAGTGGGAGACTGGCAGAGCACCAAGAGCCCATGGTTGGAGCTGAACCATGGTTCCTTTGACCTTCACTGTTCTGAGCCACATGCAACAGTCCTATGATCTCATCCCTAGCCCAGGGAGTGGAGCTAGTACCAAGGATAGAGGTTACATTCGGTATATTACAACTTTCTGAACCAGGGCAGGCTGTGAAGTTGGGAGTGAAGGAGCAGCTCCGAGCTGGAGCACCATTTCTTTACTGTGCTGATGCAACAACACAAAAATGGAACCAGAGCCCTGATTACTAATCAGGCTGTGGGCCTGTCACACTAGCACCAGTCCTGACCCTAAAGAAGACAGCATGGTTAGCACATAAAATAGAGCTCAGAAAAGCAATTAAGGAGGCAGCTGGAGCTGCACCCAAGGCAGGCTGCAGCCACAACAAATGTAAGCAAATATGACTGCCACCATGCAGTGAGAAGCCCTCTGACCCAACAAGAACTGCTAGGAAGGGTCTACAGTTTCAGTGCCATTGAATTTGGACCAGTGATGATCTCAGGATTTGAAGGACCTTGCCAAGCAAATTAGACACGTGGTATCAGTCATCCCATCAGATATTGAGTTCTACATGCTACAAGAGACAGTGTTGAAGAGAAATATGGGCTCGGTCCAGACCAGTCTGACAGTCAGGGGGCTATGTGTGTGACAGACCCAGAAAGACTACAACTATCAAGGCTTTGCTGACCAAGTAGTCTGACAGGTGCACCTGACAACTGACTTTGAAGTTCACTGCAAATAGACTGACTGCGCCCTCTGCAAAGCACAGGAGATGCCTGTTGGGCAGACAAGCATTGCTTCAGAATGATATTCAGCTGGGACTTTTCTCAACTCAGCAGGCCCAGAGACTGTGCAGTTACTGTCTGATATGAAAAGGGTTCCAGCTAGAGCCCTGGATGAGCAGAGGTAAAGTGTGCCTGTGATTTGCCTCTGTTCCAAGTTGCTGTGTTGAGTTAGTATCAGTCAGCCCTCACAGGTGGACAGCTGGATGTCACCTTGCTGCACAGTGGTGGGGAGCCATGTCCTCTGCAGTGCAGCTGCATCCTCCTAGGATGTGATCCAGACCTGGAGAATATTGATCAAGCCCAGTGAAGGGAGGTGATCCAGGTCTGAGAGAGAGAGAGAGAGAGAGAGAGAGAGAGAGAGAGAGAGAGAGAGAGAGAGAGACGAGAGAGAGAGAGAGACTAACCAGTAGCAAAACACAATGGACCTGTTCGGAGAGAGACCAGCTCTAAGAGATCCTCAGAACTGCAAATAAACCAGGTCTCTTTTATTTGATTTAATCCCTAAAACATATTCTTATCTGAGTAAAGTCTATTCTTTTGAAGTCTATGACCAGTGTCTTAGTGTGTCTTGTTTCTTTGGCCTTTCTGACCTTGAACCAGATTTGTGGTCACTTGACCCCAAATGGCACCCCACCTCCACTTCCTGGACCTTGTCACTGTTTGTGAGCACCAGGTCCAGGACTGTGTTTTCTGTAGTGAGGGCCACAACAAGCTGATTAAGTCCAGCCTCTCCCAAGGTATTTAGGAAATTTCTGCTCCAAATTGGATGCTGTGCAAGAGTTCCAGTGCACGTCTGGGAGGTTGAAGTCCCCCATTAGCACAACTTCTCCTTTTTCGGCCATCTTTCGTATGTTTTCAAGCATTGCTTTGTCTTTATCTGCCTCTTGTGAGGGAGGCCTATATATCACTCCTAGTCTGAGGGCTGAGCATGAGCCTGGTGCGAGAGTGACCCAGAGTACCTTAGGTTCATCTTGGGACCTTTGGACCTCCATAGCTTTTATGTCCTTCCTTATATATAACATTGCCCCCCCACACACACCCTTACATCCTTTTCTGTCTTTCCTGAATAATTTGTAACCTGGGATTGCAGCATCCCATTCATGGCTCTCATTTAGCCATGTTTCTGTGACTGCAACCTAGTCCAATCCTGCACCTGCTATTGTGGCCGAGAGTTCTGGGATTTTGCTAGCCAGACTCCGGGCATTGGTCATCATTACCTTCTAGAGTCCAGCATCCTTGATCCTTTATTTCCTTGTACTTTGTTTAACTTGTATGACCTTCATGCACTCCTGTTGCTTATGTCTATGTGATTGACAATGGGCACTGTTACAAGGCTCTGGGGGGGGTGGTAACCGGGGTTCTGTATTCCTGCTCCTATCTGGTCACCACCACCCCATCCTCACAGTTTCACTGTGAATATGTCGAATTTTTGCCCCAATGCTCTTACTGTCTCCTTGTTGTGGTGAAGGCTGTCGAATTTAAAGAAAGTCCCTTCCCAGAAATCTCTCCAGTCATCGATGAACGTGTAGCCGTTTTCTGAGCACCAAGTGTGGAGCCAAGAGCTCATTTCTGTTATTTTGGCTTCCCTAACCTTTCCTTGGCCTTTTCCCTTCTCCCATACTGGGAGTACCTCACAGAAGGCCAAGGTGGATGAAAAAGAGGCAAGTCTATCCCCTAGATTTGAGATATGCGCCTTGGCCTGTTCGACAGAATGGTTCACGATATCGTTAGTTCCTATGTGAACGACAATGATCTTGATGTCTTGCTCCTTTCTGGTACAGTTTCCTATGCAACCTGCACCCCTTTTGGCAGTGGCCCCAGGGAGACATCCGACTACTATCTCCATTTGGTTGGTCCCATTTAAATGTGATTCTACCCCAAGTATCATGGAGTCCTCCACAATGATCAGTTTCTTCTTTCCTTTGGTGGGAGGGTTTGCCCTACTAGTTATATCCTGACAAAGTGTTTAGTGCTGCTGTACCTCTTTCCCCAACCCAAGTCAGAGTGCTCATCCTTCTCTGGCAAAATAACATATGGGTCCCTTTTTCGTGATCCCCTATTGTTTTCTAGGGTAATGCCAGGTTGGTGCTGCTGAGCCCTAGCTCTCTGGCTTGAGCAGTCACCTGGTTTATTGTGCATCCTTGCCAGTGGAGCAAACCTGTTATGCAGTTGCATAACAGCCTCTTGAGAGTTTCCCACTTGTTGAGCCTTCCTGCAGTAAGCGTTGCCCCTTTGCACTACCTGCCAACCCTATGAAGGACCTGTCCTCTGTGGTAGAGGGTCAGTGCCAGGGTACTGGTGGTGCCTGGGCTATTTCCAAGTCCTTGTAACCTGGCATATTTACTGGTTTAGGTGGGATATTGTGTTCAACAATCATTATTCAAAATTAAACAATGCAAAAAAGATGTTTCTATTCAATCTGATCTAATGAATATGTTCACAACTGTATATCACCTACAGATAAAAAGATATTGTAATTGGGAATGTTATTAAACATTTTTTAAGAATGCTGTGCTTTGGACAGCATTTTCAAATTTGAGAATGGAATTCATGTATACAGCCTTTCAAAAATAAATAAAAATAAAGCATTCTAAAAAGGAAGGTAAGAAAGTACCCCTGTTGGTGAACACATTTACTCTTGCAATTTACAGCAGCTGTATTTGTTATTCACCATATACAGTACTTAGGTTTTATTTTTTTAGCAATAATCTTTTCCTGGCAAAAATCTCAAGATACATGTAACCCCCTTGTTATCCGGGGTTACTAGAATCCCAGTAAGACCTAGTGGTAGGCTGGGAAGGCAGCTTGTGAAACTCCAGTTAAATGGGTTTCACACTGTCTCACTCTGTTCTCAGTCTCAGCTGAGACTGAGGGATGACATCACCAATAGAACTTTTGCAGCTGTGTGAGCCACATTGGAATCTGCAACAAAGGGAGTTAGATAGAACGTTGGGAGTTTTAAAGTGAGAGTCTTCAGTTTGTCTTCGGTGAGTGTGTGAGAAGTGGGAGCTTGCTGTTAAAGCAGCTCAGTAAAGGCTCTAGGAGCCTCAGCCCTGACAGAGGGCTAGTTTTAAGGAATAGGGTGTGTGTCTCCACCTTAAAGAGAGACACAGAAGAGTACTGAAGTGGTGGAGACCGCTGTTTCGGGTCTCAGTACCCCCTCCCTCCAGGGGGGATGAGAAGGATTCCCTGCAGATTCCTGGGGCAAACCCCCCTAGTTCTGCTTGTGGAGGAAAAGCTGCCTATATGTTCCAGTATTCATTTGGGAGAAAAGAAGATTTGTGAGTCGCCTGTGGGGCACTTGCAACGTGAGGGTGAGTGTCTGCTCTGGCTAAAAGGGCCTATGTTTTCACCCTGGGACTTGTGTGACAATGTGGGGATTGAACTACTAAATATTGGGAAGCCTAGAGAAATGGACTAAGCAAAGTGAAGGTAGTTTCAAGCTCCAGAGTTTGTTGGGATGCAAATAATATGTAGAGGTGATGTGACAGACGTCTACCCTAATCTACATTTGAGAGTTCAGTACAGGAATTGTTCAGTTTCCAGAGAAATGGCCGGGTATGGGCTGTGGGAGCTGGAGGTGGGAGGCCCCCCCATCTTTAGTGACCCGGTCCACCTCTATGGATTTCTTCTGTGGATTTCTACTTTGCCTTAGGCACTTGGCCAGTGATGGGGGAAGTACCCAGACGTGGGATTGTAAGGAAAATTCTCTCTCTAGGAGTCGCAGACTCTAGTGTGGTTTGGGGAGCCACAGCAGGATAATTGGTTCATTCCTCAAATGGACTGCAGATCAAGTGGCCATGGGAGCCGGGTCAATGGGGAAACCCAAGTGTGTACAAGTCGGGCTGTGTACCCAAAGCTGCGGCAAGTCCGGGCTGTGTGCCTGGTGGGTTTAGAGCCTGAGGGCTGGAAATAGTGATAAAGTGTTCTGTTGTCTCTAATCTGCATTACTAGGAAATGTAGCCCCATGGGGGTCCATCTATGCTTTGTATGTTCAGCTTGGAAGTGAATAAAAGCCACACTAAAGAATCCCATTCCTGGTTCTGGACATTACAGTTATTGCTTCCTGTGTTCGGATTTACTTGGGTGCCCCTGTTCAGAGTAGCCAAACCTAGGTCCCCCTGTGCCAAGTAACCTCATCCTCCCCAAACTCAGGTCCCCACCAGGTACTGCTGTCAGCATCAACAGCATGCCACCTGTTGTTTTGGCAAAAAGGCAGGGGTGAGGGTTACATACATATTTTGCTTTTTTTTTTCTCATTCCTAAACAAAGGTGCAGAATTTTAAAGTTTTTAAAAGTTCCCACTCCCATGGCACGCCTGCCATGAAAAAATTAAATATCATGGTGCAGTGCTGGGATGTTTACCATCATAAACATGTGGTAACACCATTTTAATACACCTGCATTATGGATCTGCCATGTATATTCAACTGGTAACCTCAACGGAAGATGCTTTTTAGAAATTGAAAGTGGCAGCTAGCATTAATGACATGAATAATTAATTACAACAATAGCTATAAAAGATTGTTTAACAACATCTGAGAGAACTAAAAATACACTCAGGATAATCCTAATATGTCAGAAACACATTTTTGCTAAAGAACTGTATGATGACATTGTTTGGGCAAAAACTATTACTATGTCCATTTTATGAAGAAATCAGAAAACATTTATTTAGGTCCTCTACTTGAATAACTTTATCTTGAGTTGCCATTTTTTACATTAATCTTGATAAACGGAACAACTGAGGACATAGCAAGCTCTTTTTGCACTATTTGCTTACAAAGCAGATGAGATACAAACCAAAAAATATTTATCATTACTTTCTGAATACTGTAAAATATTTAATATACAGTTGTTCAGTAGAGATGTTTTTTTTTATCCAGCTGAACTATTTTAAGACCATTTGTGATGCCTTGGAAGAACCAGGGGATACTTTCTAATGGTTGCTTTTATGACTATTGTTAAAAACCATTTAAACTATAAATCTGTAGTTTTGGTCTGCTTCTTTTTGTATCCATTTCATAAACTGTTGTACGTACTTATTAAAGATCATTTGATGTATAAATAATTTAACTTTTTGGATAGCTCTGTATTATGAAAGTGTTTTCTGAATGGATTTCTTTTATTTTATTTTATGAATGTATGTATTTATTTATTTATTTATTTATTTTATTTCAAAAGTTTCACCAGAAAGGACATACTGAGTTAACAGTATCTCTTGAAATTGTAGTGCCTCCAGGCATGAGAGACTAAGAGACTGGTGCGGGGGGCTGATCCCAACACGTAGAAAACAAAAAACAATTTGCACTCGGGGAGACTATGGGCAGGATTCACAATGCTTTCTAAAGGTGCAAAACTTTTCCTAAGTCCCCAAAATTTCCCTAGCTATGGAATAAAAGGGGAAATTGCTCTGAGTGCTACTTTATTAAGGGTAGAACTAGTGACACCACTGACTACCCTCTTTAACAAATCATGGGAGGATGGGGTGGATGGGGTGGTACCTGAGGACTGGAGGAGGGCAGATGTGATTCTCCTTCAAAAAAGTGGGAGCAAGGCAGAAGCAGAAAACTACAGACCTGTTAGTTTAACCTCAGTGGTAGGGAAAATGATGGAATCACTTCTAAAGGAAAGAATTGTCGAGTATCTAGAGGCCAGAGGGGCACAGGACCCAAGGCAGCATGGATTCACAGCGGGAATGTCATGTCAGACAAATCTGATAGATTTCTTTGACTGGGTGACCAAAGTAGTAGATCAGGGAGGGGCTGTGGACATGGCCTACCTAGACTATAGCAAGGCATTTGACACAGTCCCACACAAAAGATTAATATACAAGTTAGCCAGCCTGGGAGTGGGTCCCAACATGACAGCCTGGGTAAAGAATTGGCTGGAGAATAGGACATAGAGAGTAATAGTGAATGGAGTCCACTCTGAAGAAAGGGGGGTTACTAGTGGGGTACCTCAGGGTTCAGTATTAGGACCGGTCCTCTTCAATGTCTTTATAAGCGACATTGCAGAGGGACTGGAAGGACACAAAGATGACACAAAGATCTGCAACAGAGTTGATGCACAAGGTGGGCAGGAAAGGATGAGAAGGGACTTGGCAAGGTTAGAGGAATGGTCAAATGTATGGCAGCTTAGATCCAATGCTAAGAAGTGCAAGGTAATGCACCTGGGAAACAAAAACCCAGAGGAAGAGTACACAATGGGGGGTGAGATACTAACAACAACAAAAATGGAAAGGGACTTGGGGGTAGTCATATCAGATGACCTAAAGGTGGGAAAGCAATGTGAGAGGGCAGCAAGGAGGGCTGGGGGGATACTGGGATGCATAGGGAGATGCATCACCAGTAGAAAACAGGAAGTTATTATCCCTCTGTACAGACAGCTGGTGAGACCCCATCTGGAGTACTGTGTGCAGTTCTGGAGACCCAATCTCCGCAAAGACATAGACAGGATGGAAGCTGTCCAGAGGAGGGCAACTAAAATGGTGCAGGGTCTGCACTGGAAAACATATGAAGAGACACTTAAGGAGCTTAATATGTATTGCCTCGAGGAAAGGGGGGGGGACAAGATAGAATCTTTCAAGTACCTCAAGGGAATCAACAAAGTCCAAGAGGGTAGCATCTTTCAAAAAAAGAGGTGTGCAAGAACAAGAGGGCACAATTTGAAGATAGAAGGGGGGCGGCTCAGAGGTAATTTAAGGAAGTATTTTTTCACAGAGAGGGTTGTGGATGCGTGGAACAGCCTTCCAGAGGAGGTTGTGGAGTCAAAAACAGTGGTGGAATTCAAGCCTGCATGGGACAGTCATAAGGCAATTCTAGGGGGTGGGGTTAGGAAGAAGTAGGTTGCTGGTTAACTAGGATCTGCAGCTTATCCACTAGGTAAGGAAATGGGCAGACTGGGTGGGCCAAGCGGTCCTTATCTGCTGTCAAATTCTATGTTTCTATGTTATTCACAAAAACCTCCATAGCTGTGGAAAAAATACACTACGGACTGTGGAAAGAAGTGCAGCTGCAGAAGTTCCTGAGGAAAAAAGGTAATTGATAAGTATGGCACAGCCCCTCAAAGGCTATTCTCAGCCACGTTTTTTCCACAGTTGCGGAAAAAATTTTACACACATTGGAGTGAGGTGTAACACTCCCTCAGCAAACTGCAGTAGTGCCTCAACAATTGAAATACAGTTAAAGTGGAGGTCAGGCACAGGTAATAACATCCCAGTGGGTATACAAGTGGTTGAAGTTACAGCAACATTAGCACACATTGCCATGGAATGGCAACAGACAACAACCACCTGACCCAGTGCAGCCCATGAAGGAGCCCCACAGGCAGTAGAACCTTAACAGCCTGCAATGAGTGTTACTCATGCAAGCAACAGAATCAGTCCAGGGAGGGACAACCAGCAGTGACAGATAGCCACTGTGGTGCCATGGTATTGCTGGTACCTGTGGTGCTGCATTGGCCCACTAGAGGGACTGGTTGCTGGTATCTGTGTGGGTAGTTTCAGCTTCATTCTATGGCAGAAATGTTAAAGCCTGCTGCTTCAGCTAATTAGGTTGACTGATGTTGTGCCTACAAAGTCATTTCTGCATGTGCAGATCCGCAGTTACATATTTTCAGCACTTGCTCAATTTCTGCAGCTGCTGAATTTCTGCAACTGTGGGGAATTTTACAGAATTCCACACCTGCGCATGTTTTCTTTTCAGAATATCACGCAACTGCATTTCTGCAGTGCTGCAGGCTTTTTCCCACAGCTGCCGGATTTTTGGCCTTCTTTGTGAATCCTGCCATCTGTCTCTAACGTTTAAATAACTGAAAGAAGAAAGAAAATTAGCATGATAGATATTTTATTCCAAAGTGAGCATGGAGAACCAACAGAGGCAAACTATGGCACTTTATCCTCAGCGGGTCTTCATCAGAGGTTGACCCTTCTTTGTTTCAGTTACTTAAAAGTTAAAGAAATAGTCTCACTGAATGCATATTTTTTTGTTTATATACTGAGTGGATAACAGTTTGTTTCCAGATGCATCCTGAGGGAGGGGTGTGGAACAGAGAACAATAAATATAGAATAATGGCTGGGGAAGGGGTTATAACGAGAATTTTACACACCAAGGATGTGTGTAAAATTTGAGTTTTACACACCTCCCCAGCCTTTATTTTATATAATTGTTAAGGATCACTTTTTCACCTCAGCAGTTATATAAAATAAAGAGATCCCCATGGAGCCACAGACTAGGTCAGGTTTTAGCACGGTCCATGGTTCATGTTAAAAGTTCTAGTGCATGTCAAAAACCCTTACTTTTTGCTAGCCAGTTTGGGAAGCCGGTCCTTGTAAAGTTTTTTTATGTTGTTTTTTTAAATTAATTTACCGCCAACTCCAACTGGTGGCGAACTGCAAAGTGGTGAGAAATGGTGCCCGGCCAGCTGGCACAGAAGACTGGAGGAGTGGTGGGTGTGCATGCTCAGAGTGAGGGAAACCTGGTGCATGTTCACCATCATAACCCACAGGTTATAACAGGAAAATTATAATTGTATTTCCCTATGGGAGAAAGGGCTCCCCAGTTATTATGAAGAAATAATTTTGTGGAGTCTGAAGACATGATTCAGAGTGTACTTGATGTCACACTCCCTATCCCCACATTAGCAGAAAATGATTCTGATGATGACAATGACTCACAATCTCATGTTTCCAGCGATGTTGCAGTTATACATACGCCACCCAAATATTCAAATGTTGAAACAATTGTGGATGATCATACTGCGTCTGTGGTTGGAACATGTTTGCCACAGGACAGCATCCAAACTGAATTTGAGGATGCAGATGATAATTACGATGATGATGCTAGTGACTCCAGTTGGGAACTGGCGAAAAAGAAACTGAAGGTGGCTGTGTGTAAACAGTTTGTTATTAAATCACCCCCTTCACAAAGTTCTGATGTAGCTGTGTCTGTTGATGATAATGAGCCAGTAATAGTCATAGATTGTGATGTTCAGGCAGAGTCCAAGTGTGCCCAACACCATAAGTCATGTAGTACACCACCCATTTCAGTTCCACAAAAACTGGAGTCCAAAATGCAGCATCAGTGACATGTGAAAAGTAGGGCATCAAAATCCCTAATTTAGGATTTTTTTGTACAAGATGAAAGTGATGAAACTGTGGCAATCTGCGTACCTAGCCGCAGATTCAAAGTTGCTAACTTTGCCTGAACTTTGCATTAGTAGCAAACCTGAAACTTTTTCTTTTAAAGATGCGGAGCTGTAAATTGTATTTTTCTATTTTTGGAAAATTTCTATTGCATTTTAGTGTTTGTTCTATTTTTTGATGTCTGTTAGGTGCCCAGAGCTTCTGGGAATGGGTGCCCTGTAAATAAAAATTGCCTTGCCTTGCCATCAAGGGGCACTTAAGTAAAGATATATGGGATGCCATCCTATTGTCTCTCAATTTTCTAGCCAATACTCTGGCTGCCTTGGTCCCCCCTTATAATAAAATATTCTTAAGTATATTAAGGACATTTGCACCCTTTGATAGAGAATTTTCTGAAGCTCTGCTTTAATCTACCTAATATTGGCTGTCCTCTCAGCTTCTCTCACATAATTTTCCTTTTACAAGGATTCTAACTCTGCCAACAATGTTTGGTATTGGACGTCTTGTTTCTTTTTATGAGCGGTTTAATAGATAACTTCCCCCTGAATTACCACCTTGAAGGTATCCCATAAAAGGCTTGGAGAAATATCAGGGAAGGTATTCTCTCTTAGGTTTTCTTCATTTTTTTCTGCCATCATGGTCTTAAAAGCTATGTCTTTTAATAAAGTAAGGTTTTGGTATCAAAGATGGAATCAGCAATCTGCGAAGGCCAGGCTAAAAAGTAAGCATTCAGCCTCAGCTTAAACACCTTAATGGAGGGGGCCTCCAGGATTGCAGGTGGAAGCAAGCCCCACAGGGTTGGCCCAGAGACACTGAAAGCATGGTCTCCCGATGTCCTGAGCCAAACCCTGGGAACTACCAGGAGGCCCCTTGAAGAGGAGTGGAGGGAGTGAGCAGAGGTCGCTGGTGTCAGGAGCTCTAAAAGGTAACCAAGACCCAGTCCATATAGGACTTTATAGGTGAGTACTGGTTATCTGTTTTCCACCACCACAGGGATAACAACACTTTTTCAGAATTACTACGACAGCTGTATGAAGACCCTCACTCCCCTATGGCTGAAAGTATTTCCAGTTACTTGTTTGGTGTACCAATACCAAAACTCTCTCAAGAATATCAGGAATCACTATTGGCTCTGATTAGATTGGAGGAACTAGTGCCAGCTTGCTAGCGCAGTGACATGGCATCCGTCTGCAATGCCAATGTCCCAGGTTCGGGAATGAACCCTGGATGCCGGATGGCCAGCCAGGGGTAGAAGGATTGAGCATCCTAAGGATGGCTCTCTTTCTCCAGGAGGGTGGGAGGGCTGTATGTCTGGTGCAATATTGGGCCCCTAGCGGAGGCTGGGGACTTCACTGCAGCCAGTACCTGGACTTCTTGGGAGGCATGCAGTTGCTGGAGTCATTGCACATCATTGCTCCATAGCAACCAAGAGGGGAAAAAATACACATTGCCACTGCCTCAATGATGCTCACACCCCAGCCTGATCACCAGCCACTGCACTTCCCCAGCTGACCTATCCCATCTTCTGCTGGCACTGATCTGACCTTATGCCCCTCCCTGGGGGGCAAGCCAGGGAGGCAATGTTGGTCGGCGCACCTACTGGCAACCTTCTCCCGCCACTGTGATCAATCAGGCCAGTGAGGGTGGTCCCACCCTGGGGGTGGGCAAACCAGGGGGTATTGTTCTTGAGATAAGTCTGTGGGGGTGAGGAGGGAATCTGGGGATGGCAGGGTGGAGTATCAGACAGCCAGCAGTAAGCACAAAAAAAAAGAATGGACGAACTCCAAGAAGCTATGTCTCAAGTGAAATTATTAAAAAATGTGTTCTGTCAGTATAGTGCTATACCCCCTTCCCTCAAGGAACAAAGGACTCATCTTGTTCCGCTATATAAAAGACCCATGGTCTCCACCATAATTTAAACAGAGTCTCTCTACCATTTCAATGGCAATAAGTCATTCTTAATAGTAAATATCATTCATAGTTGAATGCCAAAGGGTGAGCATCAGGGGAGACCACTGATGCCATCTATGAGCAATAGCCTTCTTAGCAGTTAATATATATGTGTAAAGCATTGCATGTGGGCTAAGCCTTAGATTGTGAGGAGGGCTCGACAAAAGAACTAGCTCAGAGGTAAGTACCACCTCTTCTCCCACCAACCAAACCAAAGCATCTGCAACCTGTGTCCAAAAGAAAGATATACAGTAATTGGACATGTCCAAAAATTTGTGGGTATGGGTGGCCCTGCTTTCCCTGCAGGCCCTCCAGGAAAGTCTGTATTGAGATTGGAGGAATTTGACCAAGTGAGATGGTGTATTAAAAAACCTTGAGTGGCACTTCCAACCAAACTCCTTCCAATAAGGGCCAAGGAAACTTTCATTGAGAGAAGGGTATACTTAAGTCAGGTTAAGAAAGGGATATCTAAGGACAGTTCTTTGTCCCAAGGCTGTATATCGAGAGGGATGAGTCCTCAGCATACTCATCTAGGGCCTTATATGTTAGTCCTATCAAATGTTGCAGGGGTATCCCATTCAATAAGTCTAAAACAAGTTTTAATAATAGTGGCATAGGGTCGGGGAGTTGACTCCTCTCTGGACCTCTGTGCAAAATAAAAGCTCGTACCTGAAAAAATGAAAATGTTCTCGATTTGCCAAGGGGTAAACAGCTTGCAGCTGGGTGAAGGAGAGAACTCTCTGGGTATTCAGAAACTGGAAAATGCACGATAAGACCACCTGATGCCACCTGTGAAAAGTGTGATCTAACCAGGCAGGTATGAAATCTGCTTCAGATGACAGTAAACAGAGACAGCAAAAAACTGAGGACAACTTTAGAAGAGCTCAGATTTGGAAACAAGATTGAAGTGTGTTTGCTGTACCAAAGTCGAAGTGATTTAAGTTAGGAGACAGTTAGGAGCAAGAATAAAATCTTTCCCACATCAAAAAGGTCATTTAAGATAAATTTAATATGTTTCCATGGGGATTGGTATATAGGGTTAATTCAAAGTGCCACTATCCTCATTGTGGCTGCTTGAAATTAGCTAAGTAAATTGGGAAGATTCAGATCCCTATTTTCTTGTGGTAGTTGAAAGAGGGATCGTCTAAGTCATGGTCGGTGGCCACACACCCCCCCCCCCCATACAAATCTGGACAGCATTTTATTCCATGATGTAAAATAAGAGGGAAAGGGTATTACTGAGAGTGTTTGAAACAAGTAGAGCAATCTCAGGAGAATGGTATCAATGCAAGAATAAAAAGACAAATAAAGAGGTACGCACTGACACAAGTCCCATTCAAGAGCCTATATCAGGGGTTCAAAATTCATCAGTTCCAGATATTGCAAATCTTTGGGCAAATAAATGCCCAAATATTTAATTTTTGTGCTGCTTCAGCGTAATGGAAACCTCGGTTTTAGTACTGGAGATGGTTTAAAATTGAGGGTTAACACCTCGGTCTTGGATGTATTCATGACATATCCTGATAGTTCTATGAATGCTCCCCACAGGCTAACTACCAGGTGGAGTATCACACTGGTAGGGGGAGGTGGGTTGCCACCACCATACTCACCATGACAGAGGCTTCCACCACTGTGCAGTCCCCACCACCCAACTCACTTCTGCTGACTCCAGGCCTTCCCACCCCAGTACTGTTGTGCATGTAGGTGGGACAACCATTTCTCCCTGGGCTGCAGTTCCCAAAATTGGCCTGTTTCCCGCTTCAGCAACAATGCCCTCCATCCACTGGACCCAAGATCTCCCCAAGTGGACTTTCCTTTGATGGCTGCTGAAACCCTAAATGGGCCATGGCCAACGACATGCCCACCCCACTTACTGTAGCTCCCCAATCTTCCGATCTGCCAGCCTCTCCCAATGACACCCAAAAATGGCCTTAAATCCCTGGCAGGGCACAGGCTCCACCCAACAGGAGGGCCATGCCCCAATACTCCCCAAAAAAGGAAGAATGGTGGGGAAGGCTTCTTTAGTAAGCATCCCCAACAGGGGTTGCTTACATACATAGAGCAGGACTGCAAGCTTTGGATCTCTGACACTGCTATACTCTACATGCTTCCTCAATATGTGCATTATATGTGAGATGTGCATCTCTCCTGCTAAGTACTGAAATGTGATTAATTCCTTGTTGGATCATTCTTCCCAGTCCTCCTCAACTGTCTTACTCATAAATGATTCCCCTATCTCAATTCCCTCTCAGGTTGCTTCTCATTTTAACAATTTCTTTACACTTTGGGCTCTCCCCTTGCTTCACATCCATTGGTCCCTCCTCTTTTACCTCAGTCTATTCCTTCTCTTCCTTCTTCTTACCTCTGCTTTGACTTCTCTACCATCTCTTTACAGAATATGTTATGTGCTCTGTTCTCTCTTAACCTTTCCAAATCTCATAGCCCAAGTGGGCCGGACTCTAATTTTCTGCACATTTCTGCCCTTGTTATTGTCACCATCTCACCCACTTACTTAGCGTCTCTTTCTATCTCAGGTCTGTACCTCAGTTCAAGAAGTTTGCAAAGGTTTTTCCTCTTTTCAAAAGAGGAGCTTTCTTCTCTTGGCAACTTTTTGCCCCACATCCCATATAATACCCTTGCCAAGCTGAAAGAAAACGTGTCTGTTCTCAACTTCATTCTTCTAATATCTTTCCTCCATTTCAGTCTGGCTTCCATAAAAATCACTCTGCCATTTCCTCTCTACTACTTGTTACTGACTCTATCCTCAATGGTACAGACCAGGGATACATCACTGCTGCTATTTATATTGACCTTGCCAAGGCTTTCGATGATATAAGCTGTGTGTTTCTGGTCTTTCTGTTCTAGCCATCAACTGGTTCTGAAACTACCTCTCTAGCCATTTCCAGTCAGTAGAGGCTGGTGATGCCTTGTCTCCCCTCCCCTATACAGCCTGGGGTTCCTCAAGGCTCCAGTACTGGAACCTGTACTGTTTTGAATCTTTCTTAATGACCTTCGTTAGCTTGCATATTCATTTGCATACAGCTGACACTGTACAGTACTTTTTCCCCTCAAGTGCCTCAGTCTGGCTTTGGGAGTAAGATTCCATTTCTTTCATTTAAGTAAGCCATCCCTCTCCAATCCTGCAAGGCACATACTTCCATCCTTGTATAGTTCAATGAGGCTGGGACCTTTTAACCTTTGAGGAAGAGGCCTAGATTTGGGTGTCAAGGCTCAGCAAACCGATTACTGATGTGGTTCTGCTTCCTAGTGAGACCACTTAAAGTACAAGCTGGTACTTATGGTATTATCCCAGGAAATACAACTGGTACCAGACCCGACCCAACAGTCTCTCTCCACAATGCTTTAACAATGACTGAAAAAAAAAAATACTACACACAAGTAAACTACAAACAAAAGTTAAAGGTTTGTTGGAGTAGCAGGAACAAGGCTTTATGAAAGGAATGATATGGGTTAAGCAATAAGACAATGCAAAACTGCAGCTGTCAAGTCTGCAGTCTCATCTCCCTCCCCCATCAGTCCTATAATGTATTGGCTAACTGGTGCTTCAGAAATATCCCCTTTGTACCAAAAGAGCATCCATATTAATTTAATTGGAAGCACAGCTGTTAAATCATAGTAGGCCCGACACCTGGTACAGTATGTAAGAACATACACATGCACACTCTCTGTGTTGGAGAATTTAAACAATCAGTGAACTTTATTTGTAATCCTAAGCCCATTGCCCTAACATTGGTCTTCTGAATAGGCTATACCTAAAAAGCAACATCCTAAGCATGGCTTCCGATATCCTACCATCCTTGTCTATCTGACTTACTAAAGGCATTGCAGAGCCAAGACCCTGATTTGGTACTCAGGCTTCCTGAAGATGTGACAGGGTTCAGAAGACCTCATCAGTCGAGTTTGGGCCTGACTGGATGCCAGTTCTGTGTCATGGATGTTGTTGCACTGCAGCCGCTGCAGCACAAGAGGGCTGCAAGAGTGGATCATGCCTTAGCCTTGTTGTCTTCACCCTTTGGCAGGAATTTTCTCCCTCTTTTTTTTTCCATTTGGGGACTCCCTAGAAGAAGTGGCTGGTGACTAATGGTAATCACTATCACAATTAGCCTCTTTTCAACCTCTGGAATCTAGGCTTCCTCTGGAACAGACTTGACTTTGGCATAGCCATGATTGCTTTAGTCTGGCTGCTTGTAAATACCCCTACACATAGGGAAAGGCTTCTAGAGCTGAATGCCCAGCTCTAAACACTCTGGACTTCCTCTTTCACAGTTTCAGATTAGAACTGCTTCTCCTTCACAGTCTGTGTATGCACACAGAGTGTCCTTCTGCCAAGTCCTCATTGGTCTCACAACAATAATGTTTCCACTCTCACAAAGCAGAAAACACATATTCTGCTGGAAAAGCAACTTTTTGAATGTCTTCCTGCAGCAGTTTAAGTGCCTTTCAGCCCCAGCCCCCATGTTGGTCAAAGCCTTCAATGGAACTGGTCTGTCTAGTGAATCCTCACTGCTTGTTGGCTGCAGGTCTGAAGGCAAAGTCTAGTTCTTTTACATCCAGAATGTCATTTTTTGCTTCACTGCCCTCCTTCATGTTCCCTTGCATCCTCATTGGCTGGCTATCACCTCCAACCACTTATCCCATCTGTCCATGGGGGCAGGGAGCAGGTTTTATGGCCAAGGTCATGTTTCTTTATATTTTTTCTATCTCATGGAGACAGCTCTGTCTGCTATAACAGATGCACCTGGTGGCACCAGTGTTGACATATTTATTGCCTTGTTGTGATGGCAGTCCAAATCTTGATCCCTCCTCCGGGTGCAGCAGGTCCAGTTCCAAACCCATGGTGCATGGTCATGACTGGAATCAAATGGAGTGCCCAGCAAACATAAAGAAACAAACTACAGCTTCCCCAGCAGTCCTGACCTCTGCAGCTGCAGTTCCAAAGGGACTAGGCAAAGAGTGGCTACAGCTGATGCGGTGCAGATGGGCCCCTAAGAGCCTGCAGGAAACCCCCCCAAAAAGAGAGTGGGTAACATGGAGCTTAAGAAATATAAAAAGCGATCTGCGATACAGCTAGAGGCAGAGACTGTGGTAAATATTTGGTTAACTCAGCTGTAGTGTACAAACATAAACAATTCAAGAACCTCAGCGCAACAGAACTGAAGCAAGGGTTACCCAGGAAGGGCACTGGCAATAAAGCCAAGTTTCAAAGTAATTCAAAATTATAGATATCCCCTAATGAAAGCATCATGGAATGTACATCATATGCAAATAAATCATGTAAGAATTTAGACTGCCTTGATTTTAAACAGGACTGAATGCTGCCAAGAGACCTAACAAACATAACTTCAATTGCAAACAAAAAAAAAACTGTTATACACCAGCTATTTCTGAACGTTGATGCTACAAACAAAAGGAAATGTGAAGTGAGGGTAAAAATAAATTCTCTTTAGCCTTGGCAAATCTGTAGCGTAGGGCTCCAGCATTGGTTTTGCCTTAACTTTGGCACTGTCATCCAGCCACAGAGATATACTCACACAAAACGTTTGGAGAAAGGGTGCAGAAGTTAGGTTGCATGATTATTCAAAGCCTGAGTAATCACATGCCATAGATTCTTCAAGGCTAAGGGGAATTGATTTGTTTACTCTAACATTGCATTTCTTTATATTTGTGGTGTTGAAGTTTAACCCTAAATAATGTCTTGGCATAGGTTTTAGCAATTAATTTCTTTACTTTTATTTTCATAATAGATGCACATTAGACTGTACTGGCACTGCCAACCTTTGACTCGCAGTGTAAATCATTGTTATGGC
Organism: Neoceratodus forsteri; assembly: GCA_016271365.2. Lineage (NCBI taxonomy): Eukaryota > Metazoa > Chordata > Ceratodontiformes > Ceratodontidae > Neoceratodus > Neoceratodus forsteri. Next base: position 1,500,284,352 of record CM057456.1, read on the forward strand.
AGGCAGTAATCTGTTCACTATGCAGCTCCATGCCCTTACCCAAACCTGTGTCAAACACTCCTGGCTATAGAGTGGCACAATCACCTTTCCCACACCCTAAGCAGTCCCTGCTGTCTAGTGGTACCCGCTTCCTCACCCTGCCACAGGCATCTAGATGCACCCCTTCCACATTCTGCCCTAATCAAAGCATCCTTGTTATCCAGTAGCACCTTCTCCCACATGTTGCCCTGTTCCAAGCATCCCTTGCATCCAGTGAAATCACCCATGCACATTCACATATTGCCCTGTTTCAAGCATCACTGGGTTATAGTGGTACCTCAACACTCGCACACCTTACACCATGTCCAAGTTGAGACAGCAGTCTCAAAATGCATGAAGTATGCATGCGTTTTGACTTAATATTTTTCTTTTCAGGGTTTTTTTTTCTTGGTCATAATTTGTCCAGTGTGGGCAATTTGAGGATCAATCATTCAGGATGCCCAAGTTGCTATCCCCCCAAACACATAAGTGTCACCCTACATATAATTCCAGCCCAAAATGTGTGTTTAGTGCTTGGATTTACAAGATGCCACTTATGTAGTTGTGAGGGGAAGGGGATGACATGTGCATCTTAAAAATTTGGAACCAAAATGCATTTATGTATTTATTTGATAACTGGACAAGGGAACATTGTTTAACCAGGAGTAGCACACCAAGCCGAGCTTGTTTCCACATGCAGCCTGGGAGCACAAGTAAGTTAAGTGACTTGCTCAGGATCACACAGTATGCAGCTAGGCAGTTATGGGATTCAAACCCAGGTCTCCAGATCTGCAGCTTAGAGCCTTAACCCACTGCACTATACTGCTTTCTGGGTAGGTATACTGATCCCAGGGATCATTTTCAGGTATGGCCAGGGCCATATAGATGGCACATACAGTACATGGAATACAATACATGAGTAACAGCATGCAGTACATGGAGATACAATACATGAAATTCAGCATACAATACACAGGTAACACAATTACAGAGCTGGACGCAGTACTCATTGTCAAGCAGTTTCATCAAATAAGTCAGTGCAAAAAGAACAGCATATAAGTGGAGGTGAGAAATACAGTCCATCCATACAAATGAGAAATAAAAATCTGCTATGTGGCAAGTGGATTGACACCCTTAGTCAGGTGGGGTGAGAAGGTTAACAAACCTATCCTTTCCTTATATCAGGAAGTGCACTTGCAAACTGAGGCAGATAGAAGGATATTTTTAAAGTGAAATTTGAATAGGTCTGGAGTGCCTAGTGAATGACATGTGGCTGATAGGCCATTTCAGAGCCTGGGAACAGTGATGTAGAAGGCTCTGACCTATCTCAGTAACAGTTCAGGGATAATCAGGGAGACATTGAGAAGAATACCCTAGATCTCATATGCCATGCCTGATGCTAAGTAGTCTAATTAAAGGGGAATAAACACCATCACAGAGGGACTTGTAAATGAGGGTACCCATGAGGAAATCCCAACGGGCCTGAGGGGAGAGCCAACCAAGCATTGACTATGGGGGCAGTGGTGAGTGTTAAACAAGGTTAGAGTGACAAACCTACAAATGTTGTTGAAGGCTGCATCGAGATATGTGTGGTACCAAGTAAAGGTTTATGAGAAGATGAGAGAGCAGCAATCCAGGAGGGGTAGGAGTATGCCTTGTCCAATGGCCAGTCACACCTCAGGGGTAATGAGGTGTTTTAGGTGGAAGCAAACACCCAGCTGTTGGTTTAACCTTTTGACAACTTGTCCAATATTATCCTCAAAGGTGAGAGAGGGTCAAGGGTAACTCCCAGGTATTTAAAGGTAGTGAATTGTTTGAGGGGGGATCCATCAGCGGCCAGGATGCAAAGAGAGTTATTTTTCCCTGCAGAGCATTTGGCAAGTCTAGGCTTGGACCCAAATAGCATAGTCTTGGTTTCTTTAGCTTTAGCAAGTAGTCTGTTAGATGTGAACAATGTATGAATGGTTTTAAAATCCTTGGAGAGGGAGAGGAATAAGACCAGAGGGCTCTTGTCACTTCTGAACATAATGAGATTGTCTACATACACAATCTTGTGGCAGTCTGTACTAGCCCCAAGTAGGTGGTTGACAAAGAGGAAGAAAAGGATAGGCCCTAGTATGGACCACTACAGGACTCCTCTATACACCTCTAGGGGGCTGGATGTGACCTCCCCCAGTACAGACCCTTTGGGATCTTTCAGAGAAGTAGTTCCTGAAACATGCTGTGGTACCCATTGAAAAGGCATAGGAACTGAGTTTATGAAGGAGGATGCCATGATCTACTAAGTCAGTGGTCTAAGATCAATGAAGATAGTCTCAGTGAGCTTGCCTTAATCTGCTCTCCTTTGTAGCCTGTGATGTGGGTGCATGCAAAAGGGAAACATCTGAAATGGTGACATTTAATAGGCAAAAGCCTGAATGGCGATGGGGACGGTGGGCGAATCCGGCGACAGGATGTCACTATATGTACATGTGCGTGCGGGGCGGGGAACGAGCACGGCGTGCGTAGGCTGGGAGAGGGCAGAGGAGATGTAGGGTTGGTGCTGTGGTGGGTTGCTGAGCTGTGCCACGGCATCATGGGTTGGCCTGCAGTTGCGGTGGGGGAGATACCAGGTTTGGGTCCAGGAACTGGTGCAATTTTATTGCACCTGGACTGAAACTTTATTTTCATGTTTTGCCCCCAGACATGCACCCCCTGGAGATGAGAATTCTTTAGTGGGGGACAAAACAAAGCCCCAAGCAAGTATGAAATTGTAAGTCCCGGTACCGTTGTTCCGTGCGCCGAGGATGTCAGAGCGATGAAAATATTTTTGCTGCTCTGATGTCATGATAATATGGCTCACCTTTAGGCAGTTGCCATTATCACTTAGAACAGTTCTCCTTAGAATGTGGCCATGAAACAGGCCAGAGTAGTGATTGTGTTTTGGCCCTTTCTGAATCCCATGCTGGTTTGGAGATAACAGATAATATTTCTTTAGAGACATGGTCAGAAATTTGCTGAAAGACAATTTTTTTTTCAAGAATCTCACTCAGATGAGAGAGGATGGATACTGGCTTGTAATTATCCGGGAGTTTAGGGTCATCTGACTTGAATAAGGGAATGACTCTGACTTGCTTCCATAACAGGGGGATGGATGAGGATGAAAGAGACAGATTAAATAAGGTAGCAAGGGGTCTAACAAGAAGGTCAGCTGTCAGTTTTAGGAATCGAAGGCTGAGACCATTACTTCCAGCACTGATAGAATTGAGGAGAGTCCTGATGAGATGTTGGACCTCCATGGGGGAAATGACTTTAAAGTGGAAGGAAGGACAACCACTCACTTTAGATCTCTCATTCTCTGGGACAGGAGAGGCAACCTTGGGTTGCAGTTTAGTGCCGTGCATTTCTAGATTAGAATATTTATTGTTCAGAGCCTCTGCAACTTTAGATGGCTCAGTTACTATCCAAACAAACTCTGGCCAGAGCCAATAGGGCTGCAGGTGTGGAATATGGGGTAAAAAAAATTAATTACTAAAGTTAAGAGCCTGCATGTGCAAAATGTAATATAGGTTCATACATTTTTTGCTTTGTAATATTTCTACACCAAAATATCAACATAGCCTTGTTATGACCCTGCCTCATGAAGACAGGCAGAGAAAATGTTCAACTCCTAGCTGAAAGGTGATTTTGCACAGGGACTACAAAACCAACTTTCGGGATGCAAAAACACATTTTGGTCTGGAGTTGAAAAATGACATCTGCCACATTCATGAGGTGCTGTAAAGAGGACAGCAAGTGGGGATGTGATTGAGAGCTATCAGTGACTTAACAAGTAAGTGTGAAATAAAGATCACACTGAGAATCATCAGCATCCATAAAACGAAGATCTCCAGTCTTGCCAAATACCTGAAGACTGACAGTGTTTCCTTACTGTAAGAAATGGCCATCTATTTAAAAAAAATTCTATACATCACTGAAACATGCAGTCTGCACTCTGGACATTTCTACATTATATTCTGTCTGCATGTTTGCACAGCTAAGGCCACATTTCTATGCTACAATATTTATTTATGCATTAATTGCATCATTAACAAAGTTTACTGCAGCTGAAGCCTGGTGCCTGCATTTTTGTTTATCATTATTACATATTTTGCATGGGTGCACAGGTGCTAGAGAGTGGAGCAGTTCTTCTGGCTGTTTTGACACTGCTATAGTATACACTAACTACAGCTTTACTGTATGTCTCTCTCAGTCACTCAATATACAGATATCATGCAACTGCATGTACTGGACAGCCTACTGTGCAATAGCAGGATTTTCTTCTTGAAAGTTCAGTGTGCACTTTGGAGGTTTCTGTGGGTCCTTGTGCAAGGAAAAGTAGCACTAGCTGTTACTTGGTAGAAATTGCATCCTAAATGTTTATTACTGTAGAAGGAGTATGGCTATGAAAACATTAGGATGCCTACATGTTGCTTTTCAAATAAAACCAAATGAAACTTCCACATTTGCAAGGCAACATTACTGTGAAGCACTGCTGGGTTACTATGACATTGCTTTCCACATACATGTCATGGCACCTTCAGCTTCCTGCTTTTTGCATGTCTTTATCAAAGGATATGCCTTAAGCACAATTCAAAACACAGTCCTATTCAAATATGGTTTAAAAAAGTATGTATTAAGGCCACATCTGAAGACAATGCTAGAGGTGCAGTTCAAATATTTGCAAGCTACAGCTGTTAGACTTTCAGTCTCAAAGGCATTTACAGTCTTCACAAGGCATAGGCATCTCATTCCAGTAACAAGCAAGTGTCAAATGAAGACGACAGTGAGACAACAGGTTGTGATGATATAGCACAGGTTTCTGTCCTCTCTGATGTTACCAATAACATCACATGGAAAACAATCAGTGGTGGATGGTATGGAAAAACGGGATTTGTTATTATAGTGTCAAGAACAAATAAGGGATTCTTGCCTCCGTAAGAATCTAAAGGTTTCCAGTCATAAAGGTATGGGATGACTCACAATGTTTCCTGGACCCTCCTAAATGTGCTATCTCCACATGCCTTAACTGAAATGCCACAGAGGTACGAGAGAGAGAGAGAGAGAGACAGACAGAGAGAGAGAGAGAGAGAGACAGAGACAGAGAGAGAGAGACAGAGAGACAGAGACACAGAGGAAGCAACCTTTTCTTTGTTTTCTGTTTTAAACCCTTTTTGGTTTTATGTTTTTGAACTATATTTTCTAACGAAGCACACATTGATATTGATGCAGTAAAACAAATTCATTGAACAGAGTAATAAAGGGTAGCCTAGCCAACATGCAATATCTAATTTTACATGTCATAAAATAAAGGGATTAAATAACTGTGTGTCATGTTCAGAGCTGCATAATTTACAGCTGAAAAGCCTTCACCCAATATGAGGTAACAGAGGTCAAGAGAAGCTAATATGCTCCCGAAGCAAGTCTATTAACAACTCCAGTCCTGTTGGAATATTCATTGTCTCCATATTAAAAACATGCAGTTGCTCCACAAGGATAGTACGACATGTTGACCTCTTTGACCTTACATTAGCTGAAGCCTGTGAAGCTGGAAATTATGCCGCTGTAAACATGACACGCGGATACTTAATCTCTTTATTTTATAGCAGCCTTTTCTTACTGAGCCCCTTAGTACAGAAATTATGAAGAAAGTCGATTCTTTCTAACTCTTTTGTGAAAAATCTGTTCCTGGGGCTAAATGAACATCTGGACATGTTGTAGCATTTGAAGACTTTGCTACCTGTGTAGTATGTGCAAACCCCTCAGATCTTACTATGCTTATATCCTTTCTTCTCCCCACTACACACCTAGGAGAAAAACCTGTGGAGTTAGTGGTAGGGGTGGGGGGTGGATGCACAGCCGACGGGGAAAGGACTGGGTTGCACCACCAAGGTTGAGGGAAATAATGGCTTTAACGGATGGGGTCAGCAGTGTGGACTGGTGTGTGTTTATGTGTTATTGGGGAAGGGGGTGGGCTACAATACTTGTTGCAGTACTTGTTATAAAAGACAATGTGTTGAGTCAGCTTCAGGACTTCAAACAAAAGCAACAGTTCAATGCAATGCACAAGGAAAAAAATAGCCTATAAGTACTGCCTGCCTGTATGCTACCAAACTAACTCTATGATATTGACAGAGAGAGCTCAACAAAATATAGAGGACAAATACTTGTAGGGCATGTGGTCGAGTTTATAATATTTAACAATAAATTCACTGTAGTAAAGTATGTTGCTTTTATTTTTATATAATATGCATTTTACTTTAGTCTCACTCAACGTCCCATCAAGTTCTCAACTGACCAGTGCCTCAGATTGGCAACTCTACTGTGATTTTCACCAGCAGTCCTCCTATATATATTATATATATATATATAGTACTGAAGTAACAAGTCAACAGTACCCATTATTGGTAAAATCTGAATCAACATTTTTAATACAGTATTAAATGTGTATTGTATACAAATAAAATTAGCATGATTTGGGCAGGACAATGAACATAAGGGAGCGTGAAAGACACTTCCATGAAAGGACCTATAATTTTAATGACTTACTATAATGTCTAAATCAGCATTGGTAAAATCACAATCTTAATTTTTCAGAGGTCCTCCAATGAGTCTCATACAGTTACACTGCAGTATTTAGCTGGGATCCTGTTTATAACTTTTTTTGCATCTGAACATACTTTACTACAGTGAGTTAATTGTTAAGCATTATAAACGTGACCACATGAAGTACACATATTTATCCTCTATATTTTGTTAAGCTCTGTCTGTCAGTATCATAGACTTACTATAGTTTAGTAGCATAGATGCAGGCAAAAATTACTGGCTAGCACTTTTTAGTGAAAGGCTAGATCAGCAATGCCTGTTTCATTTGAACCTGCCTTGTCAAATTCCATGAGCTGCTGTGATACAACTTAATCCAAGTGCCTCAAGTTTTAGTGTTTATTACAACATCTAAATGTAGTTTTGTATTATTGAATAGTATTATGTATTGATGTTGGGCACGTATACATTTTTATGTTTACTTGCGCGCATGCACAAGAAACATTTCGTCACAGCTTAGGAGAGAAACAGGGTTTTAGAGGTGTGGCACTGTGGGGGCCAATGGCCCCAGTGCCTTTTGAGGCTTGGTTCACTTTCCCCAATGTGGTGGCACGCTGCTGCTGACACTAGTTCAGCCAGTGTGCCACCACCTTGAAACGAACCCGCTGCTGCAATGAGGGAGCGACCCTTCATTGCAGGGTGGTACCTTGCCATCCCTGACCCAGTTCATTTGTCGACAGTGGAGCCCATTCTCTGTCAGCATACTGTAACCCCCTTCCCCATTTGTTGTGTGCTGAGGGGGTGCCCAATCCCCCTCGACATCATGTGCCCCCCAACAGTCTTTCTTTGCCAATGGGGGATCCAATCCCCATTGGCTTCAGTCCCTTGCCCTTCTCAGTTCAATTTGCCGATGGGGGAGCCCATTCCCCATTGGCATTATGTCCCCCCCAATTTGTTGTGTGCCAAGGGGGATGCCCTATGCCCCTCAGCTCTTGCCCCCCATTCCATATGTGCCGACATGGGTGCCAGTCCCCATCGGCTACAGCTCCCAAAAAATTGAGCCCACCCCAGCGTGCCAAATGTCCCTGTAAAAAAAAAAATGTCCTGCAATTTTTTTTTTAAAACCTGTAAAATGGAAAATGGTCCCTCGTTGAGTTTGGTGACCCTTCTCCCAACCCGTGCCCACCCTCTGCACACCCTGCCTCCCCCACAACCACCTCACCCTGTACTTACCTCCGGAGCCCAGAGTGACGATCTTCGGTGGACCAGAAAGATGTCTGCACTCTTCAAAGCTGACCGCAAACTGAAGAAATGCTGGTAAGCTGAATAATGGCATAAATACGTTTTTTTCAACTTTGGTGCATAACTCGGGCATATTTGGGAATTATGGCACCAAATTTTCAACATGGGGTTATTGGGACCCCTCCTCATGAATTCAGCCACTATCATGATGTTATTCAGTCCTGAAAGGTGATTTTGTGGTCACTGTGTGGAATCACCTTTCGGGGCCAAGTAACAAAATGACAGTGCCAGTGTTCATGACGTGTGCTCACAAAAAGCCTATATTGCAAATTTTGTGGAAAAAATCCCCAAAATGACTGTTTTACGAGTGTGCATTGAGCAGTTTCCATGCATGCTCATACCTTTGTGAATTTGTAATATTTTCACTCCAGATTTTCAACATTGGCAGTTTTCCACACCTCCTTATGAACAGTACAGCTGTCATTTTTCACATCTGACCGAAATGTGTTTTTGCACTTCTGGTGCAGAATAGCGTGGTCACTGTGGGAAATCAGTGTTTGGGACACATTAAGAAAATCACAGTGACACTGTTCATGAGCAGAGGTTCTAAAATGCCTATGTTGAAAATTTGGTGATGAATGTCCAAAAAATGACTGTGTTACTAGCATGCGTTGCACAGTTTCCATGCATGCTCATAACTTTGAGAATTTGTCATATTTTCACTCCAGATTTTCAATGTTGGCATTTTTCCACACCTTCTTATGAACAGTACAGCTGTCATTTTTCACATCCTGGCCAAAATATGTTTTTGCACTTCTGACACAGAATAGTGCGGTCACAGTGGGAAATCAGTATTTGGGACACATTAAGAAAATAATAGTGATACTATTCAAAGTAGAGGACCTAAAACGCCTATGTTGAAAATTTGGTGGCAAAAGTTCATAAAATGACTGTGTTACAAGCGTGTGTTGCGCAGTTTTCACGTATGCTCAAAGTGCGCAAATTTGTAATATTTTCACTCCAGATTTTCAACATTGGCATTTTGTCACACCTCCTTATGAACAGTACAGCTGTCATTTTTCATATCCTGCCCAAAATATGCATTTGCACATCTAGTGCACAATGGTGCGGTCGCAGGGGGAAACTAATGTTTCAGACAGATTAAGAAAATCATAGTGACAGTGTTCATGAGCAGAGGTCACAAATGCCTACAGTATGTTGAAAATTTGGTGAAATAATTCTACTAAATGACTGCGGTACAAGCAGGTGTTGTGCAGTTTCCACATACACTCAGAACTTCAAGCATTTTTAATATTTTCACTACAGGTGTTCAGCATTGCCATCTCTTCACACCTCCCTGTGGATGGTACAGCTGTCATTCTTCACATCCTGCCTGACCTGTGTTTTTGCACATCTGCCACAGAATGGCACAGTCACTGTGGGAACTCGAAGTTCAGGAAACAATAACAAAATCACACTGCCACTGTTCATGAGAAGAGGTCCCAAATGCTTTCAAGAGGTGGGGGTCACAAAAAGGCCATGTTGAAAATTTGAAGTGCAAATACCAACACACACCTGGGGTGTTAGGGTTTCTAACCATAACATCACACCCTGTACATTATGACAGGCATCAGAGGTGTAACTTTGGATAACTGGCTGTAATGCTCATGCCATCCCACCCCCACTCTGAAGCCGGTGACAGGCATCAAGGTGTGCCTTGCACTTTTCAGCCCCACACTTCACCCCATCCTCCTCTACTGCGCCCATTTCAGTGAATATCCTAATGACACAGGGTGACTGTGAAGCCAAACACCCCAAGGCACACCTCAACACTTGTCAGTGTCTACAGGATAGGGTGAGGTGAAATGCCCGTGCGCTTTATGGGCAATGTCCCACAGGCACACCCCAATGCCTGCCCATCTCTGCAGGGTGGAAGCGGGATTAGTGTGAGTTCAATACTTCACTGCCACTCCTATTCTGCATCTGTCTAACTCCTGCATGTCCAATGCTAATATCAGCAAACAAACATTCGGCGTTGACAAATGCTTGTTATAGTATGTAACAAGCACTGTGGGAATTATGTTGTAATTATGCTGTAATGAATTATGTATGCATATAGTTATTTAAAAGTAAATAAATAAAAGACAAACTTAATTAACTTCCTTTTGTTGCCCCCCTAACGATCATCACCCCAGGCAACCACCTAGTTTGCCTATACATACAGTAAGGGCACAGTAACAAAAACACATTGTGTTTAGGTAGAAGTGGACCAATGGCATTCTGAGAGTGGAGTCTGGTTTAATCATGAAATTATATTATAGCTGCTAATTAATTGATTTACCTACCACAACACACTGAAACAGAAAAATATATATATATTACATATTTCTAGGTCATGTAGTCAACTTTATAATGCTTAACAATTAACTCACTAAAGTATGTTCAAATGCACAAAAAATAAACAGGACCTCAGCTGAATACTGCAATATAACTGTGTGAGACAAGGTGCTAATCATTTGACTGCTTCCAAGAAATTAAGATCATGATATTGCAAGCTACCTTCTAAGCAAGGACTCCTCCCATTCCCACACTCCCTTTCTCTGGCAAAAACTTTCTGACACACCCCATTCATATAGTAACCTGGATAAACATTACTCCTGCCATAGCTCTATCAGCATTGGTTGCTTTTGCAGCCATGGAACTTTTATATTATGGCTGTATCAAGCCATATAACTGAACCCCTTTGTGGTAAATGTGGGGGTGGGGCAGAATTATTAAAATGCAGGTACTAGGTTCCTAAACTTTACACTGTAGTGGGGTAAAGTTATACCAAGAGTGAATGTGCACTGTGAAGCTTGTGTAGCTATTTTAATTGGCATACCAAATAATGACGTCATAGAGTGATAAGAGAAAGAGTGCACGGGGTGGGGGGGGGTTAGTCCTGCTTTCAGCACTGTCAGGATAGGAAGGCATAAGGTCTGGTGGGGTTGTTCTAAAACTGAAATATTTACCCTGCAGTTATGCGGGAATTTTGCTGACAAAATATAATTTCGCAACATCTCTATTCCCAACACAAACCTTGCTTTCACTGTGTAACTAAACAATAAGGAGATGCTCCATGGACCTGTTTCCTCTCTTAGGAGCCCTTGACCCTGTGACTGCTGGGCCCCCCCCAGCCCCCCACCCCAATAGCAGACAGATCCAGCACAGCATAATACATCAAAATACTTTCCAAATGAATCCCATTCTTTCCCAATCCCCTCTGCCCACATGATTCACACACACACACACAGTTTTGCAGCTGGTACTCAAAGAAGATAGGTGAACCAGAGGCACAAAATACAGAGCTCATCATTTTAGTAAAATCCCACCTCACTCCACTAATCCCACACTAACCAGCACTCTCTAATTCCTGCTCTCCCAATGTGTTACCTGTTCCTGTCAGGTAGGACATTATTATTAAGATGAGCTCTATACTTTGCAGCTCTGCATCACTTATCTTCTTTGAATACCAGCTACAAAACCGTGTGTGTGTGTGCATGTGTGTGTGTGTGTGCATGTGCGCATGTGCCTGTGTGTGTGTGTGTGTGAATCATGTGGGCAGCAAGGACTGGGAAATGAGTGGGATTCAGTTGGAAAGTATTTTCATGTTGTGCGATGCACTGGGTCCCTACCATTCTGTATTTATTTCTTGCACTTCTCCTACCACCCCCCCCCAGCTGCCCACATCTGGTGCACCCAAATGTTTCACTGTGTTACTCCTCCCCTTAGTCTTCAGCAGTTCTGGCAAGTAACAAGTTTGCCATTTATCCCCGTTCTGTATCAGGAAAGAGAGCACGGTTTTGTCAAGGTTTATGTGTTTGAGGAGAGTGATAGGGAGTTTGTTGTTAGCTGTATTCAGGAGCTCGCAGCCCAACCAAGTGATCAGCAGCACTTTTGCCCTCCCCCATGCTATGTCTCACAGAATTTGTGACTTGTGTCTACAGGTATTTGACGAAGAAAAAGACTTCTGTTTTATCCATTTTATAAATTTTATTTCTTTGCGCAGCTCACGCATACTATTAGAGCCAAATATTGACAAACTTAGAGTGGTGAAAAAAACAGCTGATGAGCGTGTGTGTGTGTGTGTGTGTGTGTGTGTGTGTGTGTATGAATCATGTGGGCAGAGGGGACTGGGAAAAGAGTGGCATTCAGTTAGAAAGTATTTTGATGTTTTGTGATGCACTGGGTCCCTACACTTCTCCTACCACACCCCCAGCTACCTACATCTGGGGCTGCACACAGATGTTTCACTGTGCTGCTGCTCCCCCTAGTCTCCAGCAGTGCTGGCAAGTGACAAGTTTGACATTTGTTGCTGTTCTGCATCAGGAAAGAGAGCACGGTTTCATCCAGGTTCATGGCAATGCAAGAAGATTAAGAGCCTACTGATGAGGAAAATAGACATAATGTGCAAAAGGCTTAAAGAGAGACAACAATGTGGCCTGAGAACAGATAAAGTGCAGACAGTAAAATACAATTAAAGGAGAACTATGTGGAGAGATGAAGCCCTGACAGCTGCACAGGTTGGGGCTTCACCTCTCTGATCCTCCCTGCAAATGCCAGATAAAATCAATAATTTATTTACCTCACTGCTTGTAAAACTGTGAAAAAGTTCTGGTGGAGCTGGCATTTTGAACATGGTGCTCTTGGGAAACAACGGGATCTCATTGATAGTACTGCGAGATGATGACACGGTATTATCCTTACTGTAATACTATCCTTATGTACAGAAGTAAAAATATATATATTTTTCAGATGCCAGGCACCATTTTTACCAAATTTGTCTAATTCCATGGGTATTGCAGCATATAAGAAAAAAACAGTATATAAATGTGCTGTCTTTGAGCTATTTATATAATTTGGAATATGCAAAGAGTGGCTAGCAGCAGTGTTAAAAAATCAGCCTGCAAAAGCTAGACAATTGGTACATTACCTTGGTCTGAAACATATTAATAAAGTGCACGTACTTTTCAAGACTTAGGCCAGAAGTCAAAGGCAGTCTATAAAAGTGATTCCTATTTAATTGTATGATTTTTTTATTACACAAAAGGATCTGTTTGACCGACACCATCTCCTTTACATAGAGAGACAACTCTGATGTCATCCTGGAACAGACAGCCATTGATCTCATTCTTGGACTGACATCAATAGCAGAGCTGAGCTGGCATCTGACACACAATGAAGAACACACCGTTTTATGAATTTGCAAATATAAAGGTGTAATTTAAAGACCTAAGTAGGTAGGGTGCCATTTTGTATTGTGAAAGCTGTGGGCAGTTCTGTGTGGGGCTTTTTCAATTTCCATAGCATCCATATGCCAAATGTAGAAAATCTGTGAAATTTAATAGTTGTTTGCAAAATAGAGTGGCAGATTTTTCCACAGACTTTCAGACTTCAGTGGGTGGAAAATATTTAATGGCAATAATGAATGCAGAATGCATTCCATGGAAGATTAAAAAAAATACAGTGGGAATTTCTAGAGCAGGAGAGAGTGGCAGGGGAGGGAAGATCTAGACCCTGTAGAACCGGACCGAGTGCCTCACCCACTAAACAGCCAAGCAGCAGTACAGTGCTTCACAATGTCATGACTGAGTAAGTCTGGGAGATTCCATAGTCTCTGGGGAGCAGGGATGAAAGTATCAAACTTAGGAAGTCCATGGGGGGGGGGGCGATACAGTGACTAATTGCCTGCAATGGACAGAAATATTCAGTTTACTGGAGGACTCTTTAAATGGATGGTTTTAAACTCTATGGCCCTGAGACTTAGTTCTTTGCAGATCCCGGTGCTGAATTCTCCACACAACTGCTTTATATGCCTAACTGAAACTTGACTTAAAGACAAATTTGGTCCCGTGGTACTTACAGAGGACTCTGCTCATCACTTCCAACAGGTAGCTGGAATAACCCCCCCTCCTTTTTGTAAATATCTGGAATGCATAATGATTGGGATTGAGCAACATTCTTTTTTTTTTTTTTTATGAGGCCATAGTAATGTGTATTTATGTGTTATTATAATGGGCTTATGTATAAAATGTTTTTTATTTACCTGATCCAGAAGCAAATGATTTGATACCTTTAATTGGACCAACATAGATGTTACAACAAAAAAACAAAGTGCTGTAACTTTCAAACCAACCAGGTCCTTCTTCAGAAACTTTATGACAGTTATTTAGAAAATCCCATACTATTAACACCCAGATATTGCATAAGAAACAGAAATAATTCTCAACATATACATTTGAAACATAACAGAAGAGTACATCAGAGAAGCTAATTAACACCAGTATTCTTTTATTTACCTGAACACTGATGCAATCATTGCAACTTATACTTTCTTGGGATTTTATCTTTAAATGGTCCCTATTAATTAGTGGTAATTTCGATGTTCAGAGCCTTTGACAAAGTACAGTTCAAGCATAAAGCACATCAGGCAGTTTATGTTGGATTGGACGGATGGGGGGGGGCCAACACACAAACATGTTGTTCTTTTGTTTAGTCAGCAAGCCTGTGTCATATGACTTCTACTTTACAATATGAATACACAAAGGACACAAAATAAAGTATGCTGCATAAGGTAGTCTGCTTCTACTAAATTATTTGGATGTTGCATGAATAATGAGTCAATGGGTGGGGTATTCAGAAGGGTTGCACGTGGCGCAACATGGTTGCACCATGTGCAATCCACTGATGCGCCCCAGCATGATATTCAAAAGGGGAAAGTGCATGGCACAAATCCCGATGCGCCGGGGTGCATCAATAATGTATGCAGCACAAGTCGGGGGGCGTGCCCATGCATACCCCCACAATCCCGATATTCAGCCCGGTATGTGTCCAAAAAATAAAGGCGCAACAGCCGGCCACCCACAGGTGAGCTGCCGTATTGCAGGGTGCAACACGGGCTGTGGGTGGCCACCCGAGCTGCGGCAGCACCCTCTGTCAGGTAGCTTATCTGGACTGTGTAATATGGTACGGTCTGCATGCCCACACACAGTCAGTCGGCAGGCAGATGGGCGGCTTGCAGGTGGGGAGCTGCCACCTGCCACTGTCCGGGGGGGGAGTGGTGTGGCAGGGCTCAGTGGGAGGGTGGGGAAGGGGGTACTGCTGGACCACCAGGGATGGGATCTAATTTTTTTTAGACTTCTGCCCACGATTAGGCTGCGAGCGGTCCACTGGACCACCAGGGGTATAGTAGTTTATTATTTTTATATATATGCACGCGATCGGTCTGGGAGCGGTCCAATGGACCACCAGGGATATAGGAGTTTATTATTTTTATACTTATGCCCACGATCAGGCTGTGGGGCACGTTGCTGCTTGTGCAGAGGGCGTCAGTCCCCGACGGCTGCTGCCTGGCAGGGTGCCACGCGCAAGTTGCTGGGGATGGGTGCACCTGCATGCAAATGGAGCCATAATGACATGCAGATGGCCCCATTTGTGCCTTGCATGCATTATGGCCACATTTGCATGTGCACCTTTGAATATCACGGTTGATGCACCTCACGCAACAGCACTTGCACTAGCGCATCCCCCTGCCCCTCTCTGGCCATTTGCACTGGTGCAGTGCCACATCGCCATGCACAATGCGGGTGGCCACAGAGTGATATTCAATGGTGCCGAGCCATGGTACAGCACCGTTGAATATCACCCTGTCAGCGCCCTGGCACATCCCAGTTGCGCTGCACCCAGGCTTGCACCACAGCCTGGCGCAGTCTGAATATACCACCCAATGTGTTTGGAGAGTTACCAGTTTTATATTACTGGATCTTAAACTTTTTGGTTGTGGCACTACAGCTCCCCAGATGTGGCCCACAAACTATAAAATGGACACATTTGAAAACAGCTTTCAAACATAGAGCTGCATTTACCCTACCACAGGCACACACCAAAATCGTAACCTGCGCCTGCAGTAAGATGTCTGAAAATCCAGACCTGAATTTTTTCTGGCCCTTATCCAACCCTATATAAATACGGGTGGAGCTGAATCATATGATTATTTTATTTCCTTATGATGAAATATATCTGCTACTCTGAAGTGATTGTTTAAGTATCGCCTTTCATTAGGAATGCCCCCACTTGAAATGACTCACTGGGACTGGAAAATATTTTTTCTTTGTTATTTTTTTAGATAGCTATGAAATGTATCACAAAATCTGTGATGTGATGTTAAACAGTTCTCATATAATTCTGGTATTTGATATATTTTATTTAAAATATTAATAAACAAAAGGTTTAATTAACGAGTAAGCAACGAAGCGATGTGCCATTCTTGTAGCTGCTTTCTCCAAGCAAAGTATCAGAAATGCATCATGTAGCACAACAAACTGATCACACAACTGTCACTGAGCCTCTAGTAAACATGAATTGCACTAACTGTTGTGCCAGCCTGGTGGTTCACTGCAAATATCACTATCCCATTTTTTGTATACTATACTACCATCAAGGTTAACATCCTAATGGGGAAAACACATTTTTGGAAAATTCTATTTTTAGTTATAAATGGTATCATGGACCTAGAATCCTAAATATACAGTATCAAAGAAGGGAATTATTTATTAGTAAGGTAGACTACAGCTGAAGTGGTTATGATGATGCATTTGGTTGGTGTAACCAGCCTTTTGCAGGTGCCACAGGTGTGAGCTTGTCAGTGTGCTAAAAGGGGAATTTGACTGGGATCACCAAAGTCACCGATCGGGTTTTACCTAGTGAACTTAAGGAATCTCCATGGATTGTGCTGACACTTTCTTTATTTAATGTAGTGCTTGGATGACAGAAAGTAAGCCTGTTGTTTTCCACTTTTGCTATAATTGTAGCTACAGTACCAGAGGAGTTTCAGTAGCTAAATGGAGAGATTTGCAGTGCCTTAGATTAGGGGATTACTGTGAGAGCTGTTTAATTGTTCATCATAGACTACAGCCACTTATTTAAATTATATTTTGTAGAGAATAGCACGGTCTGCACCTGGGATACTGTGCCTAGCCTCAGTTCAAATATTAAACATAGAAAGCAGATGTGGGCTGGCACTAGCTACTTACTATGACCTCTGTATTAAACAATGAGAGATGCAGGAGTCCTGTATCTGTTTCAAACCAAAGTGCTGATTTTGTTGCGGTGCACAAAAGTTGTAGACAGTAATCTGCGGGTGCTCATGCTGGGTCTCTAAAGACCTCCTAACCCTTGTGAAGGCCAGAGACCATGTCTGGTCCACTTTCAAAGCAACCCCCTCTCCTGCCCTCTGGGATGCTAACAGGCGAATGAGGAACAAATGTAAACAACAGGCCACATTTTTGAAACAGACCCACTTCCGCAATCTGCAAAAGGCCAACCTTGGAGACCCTCGAAAATTCTGGGACTCAATCAGCTCCCTAATAAACCCCGACCCCAGCTACGCTGCACCACATCTCAACTCCCAGGACGGGCTGCTGACCAACCCTCACGATGTGGCCAGTGTCTTCAACTGTAAGTTCACCAACTTATCCAGGTACCTAAATAAGCTGCCAATTGCCCAACCTCAAAGCTCAGTGCTAATACCTGATGCACTGCCATCCTCCTCCAGCTCTGCAACTCACCTGCAAATACCCCCATTCTATTTTAAAGCCCTCTCCATACACGACACAGTGAAGCTACTTAAAAGTCTACCTAACCACAGCTCCTCCGGATCTGATGGACTATCTCCAGTCTTCCTTAAGCTGATCTCTCTGGCGATTGCCAGGCCAATGACCTTCATCTTTAACCTTGCCCTTTCCACCTCATCCATGCCTGACCAATTGAAGATAGTTAAGGTTATCCCCATTCTTAAATCTGGTGACCCCAAATCCTCCAACAATTACTATCCGATATCCATCCTCCCTCACCTCAGTAAACTACTCGAGAGAGCAGTCCACAATCAGCTCACTGAGTACATAGGCAAATACACCCCTCCTATGCAACCAACAGCATGGCTTTCACAAGAATCATTCCACCGCCACTGCCCTCGCTGTTCTGACTGACCACATCCTCTCTAACATGGATAATGGTAAAGCCACCGGGGTTGTCTTCATTGACCTCTCAAAGGCATTTGGCATGGTTAACCATGCTCTCCTTACCTTCAAGCTTAGCCTCTTTGGTTGTTCTCAGAAAGTCACAAGCTGGTTCACTAACTACCTTACTGATCACTCACAATTCATGTGTATTGGTCAAACCTGATCCCCCACCCTGTCTGTATCTGTGGGGGTCCCTCAAGCCACAGTCCTGAGTCCCCTCTTTTTCTCCTTATTTGTTAATGTGCTTCCTTTCAACTGCCTCAACTGTCACTCTCTTCTGTATGCTGATGACCTTGTCCTCTTCCACAATGACAAATCCACGACCGCAGTCTACTCAATTCTTTCGCACAACTGTGCTGCAGACCACAGCTGGTTCTCAAAAAAACTCCTCTTAGTAAATGCCAAGAAAACGAAATCCATGCTGTTCAGATCTAAGCCCTTTCTGGCCAAAACTAAAACCCATGCCCCCTTATGCATTCTCACCCCAGACGGCCCAGCCCTGGAGGATGTCAACACCTACAAATACTTAGGAGTACTGCTCGACCCCTCCCTCACCTTCACTGAACATGCAAATTCCCTTGTCAGAAGGTTCCATCAAAAGTTAGGTACCGCCTATAGATTCAGGCAATATCTTACCCCTGAAGCAAGACTAGCCATTGTCCAGGGTAATCTTCTCCCTGTTCTTGACTACTGCTCCCCTATTTATGCCAGAACCTCAGCTACTGCCATGGCTAAACTCTCCGCTGCCTACAACAGCGCCTGTCGCTTTGGTTTATTGGCCCCATTCTCCACCCACCACTGTACCCTCTATAATACCCTTGGATGGCTACCGCTACAAGGTCACTTTGACCTAGCTCTCTGCTGCATGGTAGACAATGTCATCCACATGGCTCCAGAATCCCCCCTAACTGCCCTTCTGAAAACCTGACTGCTCCTCCACAACCTCCGCTCTAATGGTGCTCCCCCTCTATCTGTTCCTAGGGTATCCACCAACATGGGTAGCACAGCTTGGTCTGCAGCTGTCCTTTGCAGTTAAACAAACTGCCAGCTGAACTCCATTCCATTGACACACACTCCAGTTTCAAGTCCCACCTTAAAGTCTGGTTCCTGGCAAACTCATCCTGCTGCTGCTCCCTGGGGTCTGACACCAACTCACACTAGTCAACTCCCCAGCCCAGGGGTTACCCACCTACCCACACTGGTCAACTTCCTGCCTACAACTGTTATATTTTATTTTTCACAGTAATATTTGGCTTCATTGCCTGTACATTTTGTATATATATATTTATTACTGAGTGACGATGCAGTCACACATTGTACACTGTGCCTATGATTTGTTTGTTTTGTACCAAATCTCCTCATGTCTGATATTGAAACCTTGTATTCACTGTTCTCAAATGGACCTATGCATCAAATCTGTATATTGTGCTTACTACTGTAGCTTGTATTAAATCTGTTTCATGTGTATTACTGTTATCTTGTACTCCACTGTCACCCTGCGCCATGTGTTATGGCCCGGGTCGTGCCTGAAAACAGTCCCTGGGATCAGTGCACTCACCTGGTTATCAAAGTCATAAATAAATAAATAAAATCTCCAGCAAACAAAACCCCCTCCTCTCTCAGGACACACAAGACATAAGTCACCTGACGCGTTTCACTCCTCCTGGCGCTTAATCATAGGATGACATGTAAAATGGAATACTCAGTTAAATAGGGTTAATTTGAAGTGACAGTATGCAATAATCTTTCAATAAAAATTAAAAACATACAGGTACTGTCTAACAAAATACCTACTAGGGCATAAAGATGCCCTGAATCATCTTAATCTTAAAAATTTAAGCAATATTTTTAATAAATAACCATGAAAGTGAAGATGCTAAATGCTGTTAGCAATCCTTTTTTTCACTGTTTCTTGCTAAAAACCTAATTTGGTACTGTTGGATAGGATACACTTAGGCTCCAGTATTAAGACTGCCTTAGGATGTAGCGGCGGTCACGGAAACGTGGGCCAACAAAAACCATGACTGGGACCTAAACGTACGAGGGTACACTATGCTTAGGAAGGATAGAAAGGAGGGCAGAGGGGGTGGAGTGGCTATGTTCATTAGAGATGACATATAAATTGCTAGGGTAGAAGAGGCAGAGGGAAACGTGGAGGCCTTATGGGTCACCTTACGATTCCCAGCAGGAGATAAGGTCAAGCTGGGTGTAGCATATAGGCCCCCCGGGATGAGTGATGTTCTAGAGGATGGTTTGCTGGACAACATCATTGCCCAGTGTGGACCAAAAGGGGAAGGAGTGGTGTTGATGGGGGACCTTAATATGCCAGGTACAAACTGGGGAACCATGTCC
Organism: Neoceratodus forsteri; assembly: GCA_016271365.2. Taxonomy (NCBI): domain Eukaryota; kingdom Metazoa; phylum Chordata; order Ceratodontiformes; family Ceratodontidae; genus Neoceratodus; species Neoceratodus forsteri. The sequence continues at coordinate 1,500,304,583 of CM057456.1, forward strand.
TCTAAGGTGGCCAAGGAGCAGAGGCTGCTGGATGGCTTCCAGGATGTGTTCTTAACACAGCATGTGATGGAGCCCACAAGGGAGGGGCATGTCCTGGATGTGGTTCTGGCAGATGGGGATCTGGTAAGGGACATGGTTGTACAAGACCCCCCTGACTGGGAGCGACCACAATACTGTCTGGTTTCAAATAAGCATGGGGGAGGGGAGATCTAGGACACTGGCAGTGGACTTCAGGGGCAGACTTTATGGGCATGGGAAATATTCTCAAGGATCACTTGAAGGGGATTACCTCAATGACAAGTGTGGAAAGGAGATGGGAGGTCATAAAACAGGGACTTCATGAGGCAGTCAGGATCTGCGCTAAGTTGAAACATAAGGGAGCAAGGTCACATAAACCATGCTGGTGGTCCAGTGAGGTACAGGTAGCAGTCAGAGAAAAGAAGGCGGCCTACAAAAAATATAAAACAACAAGAGGGGATAGGGATAAGGAAATGTACCAGCTGACATCTAGAAAAGTCACCCGTATGGTGAGGGGAGCAAAGTCCAGTAAAGAGCAGCGGCTGGCACAGGGGATACATGGAGGGGAAAAGGGGTTCTTCCGGTACATTGGGGAGTGGAGAAAAACTAAGGGCCATCTCAGCAGATTGAGATCAAAAGGAGGGTGGGTGGAAGAGGTGAGGGACCAGGCAGAGGTATTTAACGACTACCTTGCCTCTGTGTTCACTAGGGAGTGGGATGGGATATCTACAACGCAAGGCACGAAGGGGATAGAAACGTCAGTAAGTGGGATCAGGGGAGCAACAGAAATGGAGCAAGAGGGAGGGAGAGGTACCCCAGGGGTGTCACATCTGGGTAAGGATAAAAAGGCCAGTAAGGTGGAGGGGACGGATGATGCTATCTCCGCCAAAAGGGTGTGGTTAGCCCTCAAGGCCCTAAAGAAAGACAAATCTCCTGGGCCGGATGGCATTCATCCGAGAGTACTATGGGAATTGGCGGACATACTGGCTGCACCCCTGGTGAGCTTTTCAGCAGGTCACTTGAGACAGTGAGGGTACCTAGGGATTGGCGAGAGGCACATGTGTACCAATCCATCAAGGGGGTCGAGGAAGTACCAGGTAACTATAGACCCATCAGGTTTGACCTCGTGGTGGGAAAATTAATGGAGAGTATACTAAAGGAATGATTGGGGGTGTACTTGGAGGAGGTGGGAGGTCTGAATAGTCGGCAACATTGGTTTGTGCCAGGTAGATCATGTCAAACCAACCTTGTGGAGTTCTATGAATGGGTAACATCAGAACTGGACAGGGGTAAGCCTGTGGATGTATTATTCTTGGACTTCAGCAAGGCGTTTGACTCTGTCCCCCACAATGGTCTGGTGGAGAAACTGATGGGGTTAGGTCCTGGGTCCGATCCTGTTTAATGCATACATATCAGACATCAGGGAGGGTATAGGGTGTGAAACGAGTCTCTTCGCGGATGACTCCAAAATGGGAGCAGTAGTTGAGGGAGAAGAGGGGAGGTTGGCCCTGCAAGGGGACCTGGACACCCTGGAAAGCTGGGCTCACACATGGAATTAAATTTCAATATCACCAAGTGCAAGGTGTTGCATCTTGGTCGGGAAACCCTAAACACAGATACACCCTGGGAGGGAGGCGCTGGGGGCCTCAATGGGGAAAAAGACCTAGGGGTCATGGTGGATGCATGTATGAATAACTCTGGGCAGTGCAGAAGGCGGCTAGCAAGGCAAACAGGATGTTGGGATGCATCGTGAGGGGATCACCTCTGGAGCAAGGAAGTGATTCTGCGCTGTACAATGGACTGGTTAGACCACACCTTGAGTACTGTGTACAGTACTGGAGACCACACTTGAAGAGGGACATACAGCTCCTGGAGAGGGGTACAGAGGAGGGCAACAAAGATGATACGAGGGCTAGGGGATTTGACGATGAGGACAGACTTAAGGAGCTCTGCCTGTTTCATTGGAGGAGAGGAGAGACAGGGGGGACATGATTGAGGTCTTCAAGTACCTCAAGGGAATAAATAGGGTAAACATGGAGGGGATCTTTAGACTAAAGCAGGGAGGTATCACCAGAGGGCATGGTTTGAAGTTGGAAGGTGGAAGGGTGAGGGGGGAAAAGAGGAGGAGGTTTTTCACTGAGAGGGTGGTGGACCCTTGGAATGCACTGCCTGGTGAGCTGGTTCAGAGATCCACAGTGGAGAGCTTCAAGAGAGGGTGGTACAGACACAGAAAGTGGTTGTATCAGATGATGGTCTGTCCCAGGGGGGTGGGGATGGATGATACGGGTTTCTGGAGCACAAGGGATGGGAGGGTCTCGGCACCCAACTAAGGATCTAAGGTTCGAACAGACTCGATAGACCATAAGGCCTAATCTGCTGGCAAATAGTATGTTAGTATCAAACAGTTTCACCTGGGTTCAGCAGCATAGTAGGCTACAGTGCTGCACCCCCCCCCCAAAAAAAAACACAGACACACAAAACAGGATGTAGCTGTCAGCTACAAGCATTCTTTGGATCCCTGTTACATTTTTGAAGTGTGCAGGCTGGCTACAGCTTTGTTTCCTTTTTTATATTTATTTTTTTTTTTTTACCCTGGACCATGCTGAGCACAGCATTGACTACCACTTCCCTGTAGTTCTGTTCTCTTCTCTTCTCTTCTGGCTTTTTTGGGTTGCTGCTGCCTGCTGGACATGCACGTTAAAATACAGTGCAGCGTGGAGTGTCATCTTCAAGTATTTTGTTTCCTTTTATTTAGGCAACACACAACAGAGGACAGACAGAGCTGTCCAAACAGGGCCATTTAAAAAAAAACAGGTACCACTTTTAATCATCCCCAGGAGGCTTAAAAGCCTGCAGCTAAGCCCCATTGACAGAAATTAGCCTACATTCTTTTCCAGTGCCAGAGGACACACAGTTTGATTATTAAGGGGCTACTTTTATTTTACATGACTTGGGAATTTAGGGGCTGCATTTTGATTGCAGGACTGCATTACCACTACTGTCCCTCTCTCTCCCTCACTCTGAAGGGAAGTCAATCACTGCTTACCTCACAGTTAAGCAGCTATCAGTTCTGGCCAGCAGGACACAGGTAACATCATTGAGGGTGCTCTGCACACTGTGGCTCTCTCTCTCTCTCTCTCTCTCTCTCTCTCTCAGGGGTCACGATAACCTGCTGTCAGGGTTAGGAGACCAGGAAATATAACTATGGGACACAAAGCTCTCCAGCTCAGTCTACTTCACTCATTCACCAATACTTGCGCTGCCCGTCACGCACTTCACCAGCCAACCCAGTTACCCCATAATACCCCATGAAGTGATGGATTTCTTCATGTACTTCTGATGCCTGCTGCTGTGGCTCCTTGACTGCTGTCACACTACCTTTCCTGACTTGCTCTGTGTGGCGGGGGGAGGAACTCCTCACTAAACAGACAGAGAATGAGCAGGAGAAACAGGATGCATTTATTTCTCACTCATGCACAGTAGTGTACGAGGTGGTATGGAGCAGTGAGGAGTTATGATTGAGACACTGGGGAATTGGGCACCCCCAGTGTCTCCATTATGCATCTGGGGGTGTGTAGGGTGGTGGGTGCTGACAGGAAGGGTCAGGTGGGGGGAGTTATGTATTTCAGCAGTTGTGGACCGCAAAAAATAAAAAAAAAAAGTAGTACCTAGGACTATTCCAGAGATGCAACCGTAGAAGTGACTTTTGTCACTTCATCAAGTTATACATTCGCAAGGAATGTGGGAGTTGCCAAAGTGCTTTTCTGTTGCAAAAGGTCTGTAGGGCTGTACCCACTGCAGCCCTAAAAATGGCTATGTTATCAGTAAAGGAAAAAAAAAACTGGAAAAAACCTATGTCCAAATTCATTATCACATTGTTCATTTTGGGACTTAGGGTTTATACAGTTTTTTTAACTCTGTTTAGGTGCCTCTGGTTGTAATGGGGTATGTACCCCATATCTGCCCCATACCTCTTCCCACCCATTCTCAGACCCCACCCACATGAACAGTGGATGTGGCTCACCCCAGTGGCTTATTAGGCACTTTGAGAGGCAGAGGGGGCCCAGGCTTCATGCTGCTCAGCTGCAGGGTGTATTTTGGGCCTTGTAGAGGAGAGATCCCCAGAGGAGCAAACCTGCAATGAAGTCCTTGTGTGTCACATGTTCCCATGCTTGATGCACCTATGTCCACCATCTCCCTCAATCTTCATGACTGCCAAGACCCCAGCCTTACTACTTGCCAGTCACCACTGAAAGGCAGCCTGTTATCAGCTGCCTTCTTCTTCCCACCGTGGAGGATGTGAGCTGTCTATTGGATACTCTTCCTCCACTCAGCCAGCTCTCTGATGCTTTGAGCTCATTTCTGAACCTAGGTCATCAGTGTTGTGCACTACCACCATGCTGGTGGGTGTTTTTGTACATATTGGTGGCTGGCCACTTTGGACTTAGGGTTGTGCCAGTCACCTGATGCTGGAGGACCCTGCTTCACAAATGTGGATGCCAGAAGGGAGGAGGGTGGGTATGGTTGCTTAGTGAGCTGGAGGACTAGGTAGGATTTTTTACTTAGAAGGGGGGAAGGAGGGTGGCATGGGTATTAGTGGATGGATTTTGTACTTGCCTGACACTGTGAATGAGCACCTGGTTTGAGAAAAACAGTTGGGGTGTGCAGTTTTGTACTTGGACAACACTGGGTGGGAGGGAAGTGTGCTACAGGTCTGACACAATGTGTGAGTGCCCTATGACAATTTCAGTAGATTGTGCACTATTTATTTCTCAAATACAATGCTGGCTGTAGTTGGGGGGCTATAGGTCTGCAATTGCTTATACCAAAGTTTCTTGACCTTGATGCATGGGAATTAATTCTGCATGTCTCCAAGCAGTAGGCTGTTCACTTATTTGGAAGGAGAAGTTTTAAAGTATTTTAGGCAAGTGGACTAAATGGGACCATCTAGTGAAGTATTCAGTCAGGCAAAAGGCATCATTACTCTTCCCAAATTATGTAGTAAAGTCCATTCTTCTCAACTTCGTAAATTCTCAACCCTCCACCTCCCAACTTCCTAACTCAGTGAAATGAATAGACACCCCCCCACCCTCATAGGTACCATCCCGTCCTCCTTCTCCTGACATCCTTAGAAACAGGTTATACAATCCTACAGAGTTGGTTGTCATGGGTTAAACACACTTCTCAGGTGCTGAAAGCACTTGGCACAAGAGTATCATGCCATACTAATAACCTGGGGCACATGAATAACCCATGACAGCCAACACCCAGTTGTGTCTTATTGCCTATGTGGATTATACAGTGGGGATGGTCAAGGGTGACATAACAAAAAATGCAAAGGAGGATCTAGCCTAGCATGGTTGGATTCAGGAACTGCTCTGCATACCACAGCTCCGTAGTCAAATGCCAGGAGGATCATCTCCATACAGTGTCACATCTATATATTTCCACCCATCTAGGCAATGATTCTGACAAATGTCTAGGGCCAAATTATGAAAAGGGTTGGACTAGACACAAATGTATGATTCACCTGTGCCTGAGAGCCTGATGACCACACTTCTTTTGTTGAAGAATACAGTATGACTATTACAAAAAGTTATGATTTCAGGCAATTAACATATTTGGTACAAATTTTTCTTTTTGTGGACACAGCTGTGCCCAGACTTTGGACCATGATAGACTATCAAACTTTCCTTTTTGTGGCACAACCATGCCCAAACTTTGGACAGTAATAGACTATTTAATTAGTGGCCTAATAGTCCAGATCTATGTAGTGGCAGGATTTCATAGCAGACCCATCACAGATCCACCAGTTCTAGTTTCAAAGCAACAGACTTACCTGGAACATTTTTATAAATATGATTTTACCTCAGTGAATTTCCCTTGTGAAAGTAAAACTTTTTAAACAGAAAAAAAAATTGATTATCTAACAGTACCAGGAATTGGATGCATTAAAATCCAGAAAGTCGCCACTTGCATCAAATAAATGACACATGTATCTGATATTTTTGATGCAAGCTGCCACAAATCATAGGAAGTGTTGAAACAAGGTGCCTGCATTGGGACACATCAAGACTGGTGCAGACTGGTGAAAAAAGAAACAAATCTCAGTGCTCACTTCTTCATGGAGAATAATTCTGGGTCTCTGCATTTGTTCTCAAGGAGAATTGTAGAAATAAGGTGGGAGGCAAGAAAATAAGTTCCAGTGAACCAGCACAGCAATGGTGTTCAAACTCCACATAAAGTAGCAGCATTTTTATTTGCTGGATATCTCCCACCATAAAAATGTCAAACAAGAAGCCAAAGCAGAGAGGAAATTGTATATCTCAAACTTCACTCACCAAAAAGCCTGTACAAAGCAGGCAAACGAAACTCTGGTATGCACCAACACACATGCACTCCCAGACCTGCTGATGTTTCATGGTCACAGGACAACTTTTCAAAGACATGAGATCATGCTCCATTATGGGCTTTGGCACCTTTTGAACCCCCCTCCCAAGCATGTTCAGAGAATATCATGGGACAGATGTCTGGCAGATCCTTTTGAAAATCTGACCCTACTATCTAAGTCTAAGAGGCAAAGTAGTCCAGTGGTTACAGCACCAGCGTGGGATCCAGGAGATCAGTAAGGGTGAGCAGATGCAGCAGGTGAGTGTTGTGAACTTACAGAACACTGGCACTTTTGCTTGATAAGACATGCAATTTGAGTTATTGAGATATGGAAAACAAATTGTTATAATGTGGAATTTTTTTTTATGTGCTTAAAAGAACAACAACATGGAATTCTTTTCATGTCTATTAAAAAAAATAACTTTTGATGGTCTTGAAGGCTAGATTAGAAGGGATGAGATTAGACGCCCCCATCTGTCAATATCCCTCAAGGAGTAAGCGTCCAGTCTGATCCCAGAGATTCCAAGCAAGAAGGGATCAATAATTCATCACCCCTCCCCCAACCTGATTCCCAATTTTGGTCTAAGATTTGTGGGAGACATTCTGGATGATGTCTCTTGATATGAAGGACCCATACCTCTTAACCTCTCAGCATTGAAATACATAGCACTAGCCTTCACATTTCAGAGCAAATGGCCAGAATGTGTATCACTTACTTAATTTAATGAATAATATGTCTATGAATAGTAGGCCCCATATGTTCAGTGTCAAGGTATTTTACTATCAAGTTAGTTCAATATTTTAATAGTTTGTGTGCCCAGAAATAGTTTGGGCTCTATGCACAAATGGACAGGATGTATGTGCAATTCGTGCCTACAGGGCCTGTGCAGCTCCAAACCCTGGGACAGGGGTGCACCAGCTGGTATTATTCATTGCTGGATGCTTCTCTGCACCCCCCCTGGCACTTAGCTATGTGGGTGTAGATCACGGCTGCATGGGTGTGTATCACAGGACCCGGTGGACATCCAATGGGATGCCCATCCTGGGTCCCAAAGTGGATCCCCTGTTGCATGCGTGCAGGTGATCTTTGTATGATGTGGATGCCAGGATGCGGAGTCTGATGGATGATTGCCTGAATGGCTGCCCCAGCCCTCCCTGGCAGCCCAATGAGCTGGGGCAACAGTGTGGTGGGGGTCCCATTCCTGATGCTTCTGGCAGGTGTCTGTTGCAGGGTGCATAAGAGTAAGAGTTATGGCAGGGTCCCCCATCATGTAACATGCACTCCCCTGGCCCAGCACTCTGCACCTAAGTGAATGGTACAGAGTGTTGATATGCCCCCTGGTATGCCTGTGGACCACCCATGGTGCGTAGCTGCTCAGGAGGCTGGTGGATCTAGTGTGCAAGGTGTTAGTGCACCTGTAATGAATGCCACCATGGGGTCTGCTGGACTCCACTGCACAGCATTTAGTCATAAGCATGCCTGTGGCCACACATATGTGGTGCATAGGCATTAGTGAATAGACCCCATTATGTGTAACATCAGTACACCTTTGCAAAGTAAGGGTAAATGTGAGTGTAAAAAATCAAAGCACTATGCAAAATTCATAACATTGAGAGGTATGAAAGGACTCATTTGGTCTATATGTTCTGAAACATCAGGAGCGGATGCCTTAGTGTCACTGTTATGATATTCTACATAGATTCATAGACACTGTCAGCAAATAAGGGTCTACGGCCCTCCCAGTCTGCCCATTTGAGCTCGTAAGATCACTTTAAGTTTTTCTAGAAGTCTGTTGCATCTTACCCCTGACCTCCAGGATTCCCATATATCTATCCCATGCATTCTTAAATCCTGTGATTGTTTCAGCCTCACCACTTCCTCAGGCAGGGTGTTTCACTTGTCCACCACTCTTTTTGTGAAGAAATTCTTCCTCATGTTTCCCCTGAATCACCCTCCCTCCAACTTCATCTCATGCCCTCTAGTTCTGGAGCATCTTTTGGCTGGAAAATAGTGTTTTCCTGCACCCTGTTCCCCGTGAAGGTACTTGTATGTCTCTATCCAATGATCCAGGGACTACATATTTAGGTCCTTCAGTCTGTCCTCATAGGACTTGTGATCAATCCCTGTACCATCTTTGTTGCCCTCCTTTGAAACTTTTCCACCCTGTCTATGTCCTTATGTAGGTAACGTCTCCAGAATTGGACACTGTGTTCCAGGTGGGGCTTCACTAATGTCTTGTATAGTGGAACTATTACCTCCCTTGCCGCCTTCTAGCACTGTTTCCCTACCTTGAGATCATCAGAGATGATAACCCCAAGATCCCTTTCCTGCTTGGTGCATGCTATATTCTCAGCCCCCAACTGATATATTGTGCCAGGGTTTTTATGCCCCACATGCATTATTTTGCACTTTTTTGCATTACATTTCAGCTGCCAAACGCTTGACCATTCTTCAAGCTTCTGCAGGTCCCTTCTCATTCTGTCTACACCCTCTGGCATGTCCACTCTGTTACAGAGCTTCATGTCATCAGTGAACAGGGAAATTCTGCCTTCTAGGTCCTGCACAATGTCACCGATGAAGATGTTGAATAGGACCGGGCCCCAGCACTGGTCCCTGTGGCACCCCACTCGTCACTTTTACCTCTGTGGAGTGACTGCCATTTACGACGACCCTCTGTGTCCTACCACCCAGCCAATTACCCACTCACCTCACTACTGTCCTGCTCACTCCCATAATCCTTGGTTTGTTTAACAGCCTTCTATGTGGCACAGTGTCAAAGGCTTGCTAAAGTCCAGATAGTACCAAGTGTTCATGGGGACTTACACAGGGACATAGAAGGAGAGCTACACATCTTGGGGGGAACTAGAAGGAGGGCTTCAGAAACAGACTAGTATAATAGCTAACAGACAAACAGTATAATAGTATAATTACACAAATAGTGTAACAGCTGTGTAAGTGCAGAGTAATGTGGGGAATGGTGCAATGCAGTGGATGCAGGGCAGCCGTATTCAGGCAAACCTTCTGGACGCTGAGGTGCTGCCCTATCTGTAGGCATCTATCTGGACTGCAGAATGAGGTAGCCTGACTCAGAGCAGAGGTAAACTGTGTCAGGAGCACCTTCGCCCCCATCCAGAGACCACCAAGTCCAATGCAGCTACCTCAAAGGATGCCAAAAACAAGGAGTACTTGGACAATAGTGGGCTTGGGGAGTGTTAGGATGGTCAGGCAGAGGCACATCCCATATCCTATTCCACTCCAGAACTCATATGCCACACTGGAAAATGGGGACAACCAGACAGAGGCACCCAGAGAAGTGGAAGGGAACGATGTGGAGGTCAACCGAGGAGTTGACCTCAGTGGGGGGAGCAGTAGACCCCAGAGGAGTAGAAAGTGAATCCTGATGGGGGACTCTATCATATGGGGGATTGCGCTAGGAACATATGAGAGGGAGGACAGGGAGGTGAGGTGCCTACCAGATGCCATGGCATGGAGGGGTGGGAGGAAGATCCTGGGGATCACCAGGAAGGCAAGACGGGAAGGAGAGCCGGATGTCATTATCCACCTAGGAACTACTGACCTGGCAATCAGGGAGCCTAAGGAAGTTCAGGAAGAGTTTAGAAAATTGGGGAGGGGTCTCAAGCAAGTAGCTACATCTGTCACCATCTCAGAAGTACTACCTGTGAGAGGCATGGGAGAGCATGGGGGTGCACTCACCAGGAACTTTAACACATGGTTGAAGAACTGGTGCTGCAAGGAAGGGTTTGGATTCATTGGTGACTGAGGACCCACCTAGAGGGATGGGGCCTGTTCAAGCTTGATGGCCTGCATCCATCCTGGAGGGGAATCCAAGCACTCATTGAAAAGGGTCCATATCATAACAGCGATCACCAAACCATGATCACCGTTAGAGTGACTACATCGCTGAAAAGAAAAACATCGATGTACAATTTCAGCGAGGACTGGACAAAAACTGTAAACTGCATTTAAGCAGGGGGCTTTGCCCCCCCACACCCCCCTCATGGGGGGGCTTTGCTCCCTGCACCCCCCCTAACTAAAGATTGTCAACTCCAGGGTGGTGTATGTCAGGGAGGAGGAGATAGTCAGAAAAAAATAAAGAATCCCTGCCGGTATAAAAAGCTTTCCCCTCCCCAGTCCTGAACCCTGCACCTAGCTCCCTATATCCGGCCACCCTTACCACCACACCATGGCAGCAGCTCAGCAACACTATACCACACTACCCATTCTTCCCTCACTAACCTGTATGTTTGCTTTTCTTCCCTCGCTACCCTTTCAGGGTAGCTCACATAACAGGTGCTGAACTTGGGTTGCTCATATGTGAGTCACTCAATCTCAGTCGCCCATATGACAAGTTATCAATGAAAAGGGTTCTATGTGATAACGGTGACTGCCAAACGGCAAGGTGCATTATTGTGACGTCAGAGCGGCGAAAACACTTTTGACACTCTGACATCCTCGGCACCGGGGACTTAGGTTATTTGCTTTCTCTGTGGGAGGGCTGTACCCCCCACCCCACTCATTATGGGGCTTGGCCTCACACCCATCCTACTAAAGGATTCTCAACTCCAGGAGGGGTGCATGTCAGGGGCAAAAGCAAAAGTAAATTTCTGGCCAGGCACAACAAAATTGCTCCAGCACCCAGACCCGAACCCAACACCTTCTCCACTGCAACCGGAGGCCACCCCCGATGCCATGGCACAGCTTGGCAGCTGACCGCAGCACCACCACATACATCCCCTCCACCCCCTCCCAGCCCATGCTCACCGTTCTCACTCCCCCCCATGCGCGTGTACATATAGCGGCGTCCTGTCACTGCATTCGCCCACCCCACCACATCCAGTCGCCCTACCCTCCCCATCGCCATTCAGACTTTCGCCCATAACGCGTCGCTGTTTCAGACGGCACCTTACTTCAGGCACCAACATCACAGGCCACCATGAAAAGTTTAAATGCTACATGGGCAAGCATTTAAACTAGTCAAGGGGAGGCAGATCAGCAAGGAAGGTACCTAGTTGTCCACCCCATAGCTAGCAGTGGAATCAGAGAACAGGAGGAGGAGATATTACTGCAAACCAGTGCACAAAGTATGGAGATAGGCACCAAAGGGGTAGATAGTCAGAAAAGGACAAAATACAACAGAAGGGCAGACAGCAGGGAGAACCAGGGATAAAGGACATCCAGGGAGGGGATTGAAGGAGAACAGCAAAAAAGATAAGGAAAGTCACATCATGGAAAGCCATGTGTGCCAATGACAGGAACCTTAGCAACAAGATGGAGGATCTGGAGGCTGCCATGATGCAGTCGGACCTGGACATTGTGGCCATTACAAAGACCTGGTGTAATGATAACCACGACTGGGAGATGGCCATACCTGGCTACAACATATTAAGAAGAGACAGAGCAGGCAGGAAGGAAGGAGGAGTGGCACTTTATATGAAAAATGACATAAAGGCCACAGAGATCCAGGAGGAACAAAATGGAAGGAGATACTGTGGGTTAAGCTAGAAAGGAAAACAGGGTCAGCCATCAGCACAGGGGTAGTCTACAGACCACCAACACAGGAGGAAGAGACAGATAGGGAGTTAATGCTAGCCTCCAAAGTATGGAGGACAAGGGGGAGGTGGTGCTTGTTGGAGACCTCAGTATTCCAGATGTGGACTGGAGCCTCCCTGCAGCAGCATCAACTAGGAGCAGATTTATCCTGGACTCCCTTCAGGGTGCCTTCCTTAAGCAACTAGTCATGGAACCAACTTGGCAGAAAGCAATACTGGACCTTGGGCTCACAAGGGGACAGTGTGATAGGGGTAACAGTGGAGGAGCATATGGGGAACAGTGACCACCAATCACTGTGATTTGAAACTACAGAAGGAGCAGAACCTAACTGAACAAAAACACGTATTCTGGATTTTAGGAGGACAGATTTTGGGAAAATGTGTACATGCTTGAAAGAGGCACTAATAAGAATGGGGAGGGAATCGGGGGTTGAGGAACAGTAGGCAATATTTAAAACAGGGATTATAAAAGCAACATAATTGGTTCCAGCCCGGCTAAGCTGAGGGCTGAGGCATCAGCCTTACCTCATGCCATGCCGGCTACCCAGGATTGGGAATGAGCTTGGGAAGCTGGGGGTCAGCTGGGGAGGAGAGGATCAAGCATCCAGAGGAGTGCTCTCCTCTCCTAGGAGGGAGAGGGGTCCACATCCCGCAATGCTAGTGACACCCAGTAAAAACCTGGGTGCACTGCAGTCAGGGACCTCGAAAAGAGAGTTGGCATCAGGTGGCCATCCTGCAGATGTGGGCGGGAGTGTGCACATCACGTGCTAGATGGCATTGCACATCCTGCATCTGGGGGAGTGAGAGAAACAGCACAGAAAAAGCCCCAGCTTCTGGGTGAGGTGATGGCAGATCTCCAGTGGCTGAGCCCACATGCCCAGTGCCGGTCTGACCCCAACTTGACTATCCGTGGTCCCCGCCTCCTCCCGTAAGGGAGTTTTCCTTTCTAGCTTAACCCACAGTATCTTCCTCCATTTTGTTCCTCCTGGATCTCTGTGGCCTTTATGCCATTTTTCATATAAAGTGCCACTCCTCCTTCCTTCCTGCCTGCTCTGTCTCTTCTTAATATGTTGTAGCCAGGTATGGCCATCTCCCAGTCGTGGTTATCATTACACCAGGTCTTTGTAATGGCCACAATGTCCAGGTCTGACTGCATCATGGCAGCCTCCAGATCCTCCATCTTGTTGCTAAGGTTCCTGTCATTGGCACACATGGCTTTCCATGATGTGACCTTCCTGGTCTTTTTTGCTGTTCTACTCCAATCCCCTCCCTAGTTGTCCTTTATCCCTGGTTCTCCCTGCTGTCTGCCCTTCTGTTGTATTTTGTCCTTTTCTGACTATCTACCCCTTTGGTGCCTATCTCCATACTTTGTGCACTGATTTGCAGTAATATCTCCTCCTCCTCCTGTTCTCTGATTCCACTGCTAGCTATTGGGTGGACAACTAGGTACCTTCCTTGCTGATCTGCCTCCCCTTGACTAGTTTAAATGCTTGCCGATGTAGCATTTAAACTTTTCATGGTAGGCTGTGATGTTGGTGCCTGAAATAAGGTATACTGTTTGTCTGTTAGCTATTATACTAGTCTGTTTCTGAAGCCCTCTTTCTAGTTCCCCAAGATGTGTAGCTCTCCTTCTATGTCCCTGTGTTTGGTTTTTTGGAAGTATTTTTACTTGATGTCAGTTTTTGTTTCATAATTTATGCTACAGTAGCCCCCGAGTTGACTGCACTTCTACATTACTGCAACTTGTTGTGCAGAGGGTGGGCTGACTCCCCCTTATGCCTCACCTACTGCACAGCCCCTACTGTTCCCTGTGCTTGGCTCTGGTCAATCAGATTTAACAGGGCATTTAATTAACAGTGGGGGCAGGGGTGGGAGTGTGGGAAAAAATTTGCAGTGAGGAAATAACAGCCCCACTTAAATCACACCAAAATTCTGTTCCGGATTATATAAAAGTATGCAGTTATTTTTTTATATTTTGAAAGAAAAGTTTTAAGTTGCACTTGTTCACCTTATCTGTAAGTAAATACTCTATGCTCTATGTGATTTTATTTTGTTTGGGATTTTATATTGTTTGTAGTTTTACTTGACATTGTTAGTTTGGCTACCCCATAAAAAGGACTTTCAGCACATTGGGTAAGACAACTGAATCAAATAAAAATAAACTTTTTGCTCCGGGGAGTAGGTTTACAATGCATGTATGTACCCCTATCTATACAGCACCTCTCACATAAGGGTGAGATAGTCATGTTAAACTTTTATTAACCATAACGGGAGGTATATACAGCCCAAATAACAATTTATGTTGGGCCTCATTGTATCAGTTACAAACAGTGTGTGATTCACATAATTCCCTCCATACTGTCTCCGGGATAGAGCCCCCTGGTCCCTCTCCCATAGCACCTTGACAGAGAATAATCAGGCATTTTGTCTCTTAAACAACTTCATACAATGGGCATCTGAAATAAAGAAGTCTCACTGGTGAAAATATATCATGTGACCGTGCATGAACTCTGTTTCATGCACTGTCATCCTGGTCCTAAACCACATCGCACAATGAACAAATCAGGCCTCCTATAACTAGAACTATCTTCCATCAGTCCCCCTACAACCAGAATTGAGCTTCCATCACAAACATGGCTGCTACCTTTACACTATAAAAAAAACCTTCAACTGGGCTATTAAAATAAAACTACCTTAAATAAAAAACAAAACAAATTAATTAAATTTTGTTTCCATGATCATCACACTTTCCTTACACACATAAACAAATTAGAAACAGTAAGTATTGTTTACAGTTTTCATTACAACTGTTTCTTTGCTGACAATGAAAAATACCCCTTCTGTCTTTACCTGCTCATTAGGGAAATCTCTCCTGCTTGCCCTGACAGTGAGATAATTGAGTCATTGGCTATAGAAGAGGCCTTTGTTGTGTGTGTACAGTATGTTATGAGGAACATTCTGCCAACAGAACTGAGCAGAATTTTGAATCCATGTATTCCACATATTCCATAGTAAACATTCCATGATAAACATTCCATATCTTGAATCTTGATGCCAGCAAAGGACAAATTATGTCCAGCATTAATACAATGACATCATCACTGACATCATTTGCAGTGGGTGGAAGGACTATTTTATCATAAATGCACACAAGTAAATCTATTATTTCTACATATAAACATGTGTTTCCCAACTGTAAAAGTAAAAAAAGAGCCCATTTTATAAGAGCAGTAAGACACTCTGAGGGTGTGAATGGTACACAGTGCACCGCACATCCAGGGGCTGAAGGCCTGTGGCCTTGTGTCTCGCTACTCCCTTGGGCATGTGGTAAAATCTGTTCCATGCACACCCTGTTGTATCTTACTGCTTACATAGATTTTTGCCAAGGTTCTCCTTGGATTAATGCAAGACTGTAAAACACAGATTTCTAACTCATGCAGTGTGGAGTACTGGGGTTGGTAGCAGTCCACCTGCCTTACCCAGTTCCTCACTTGAGGAAATCTGAACATGTGGGAATGCAGGATCTCCAGCTCCCCCACTAGCTGATGAAAGATCTTAAAGCCCTGGGAGAAGAAAAGATCTCCCACAGACTGCACCCCTTCCTTTTACCAGAGCTGGAAACTAGGGTCATCCAATCCTGGTAGGAAATCTGGATTAGAGTACACTGGAATCAATTGAGTGCCCCTCCTCTCCTCCCCTATCATCTGACATATCCACCCAGGCCTCACATAGCCTGTCAACCAGAGCATTTCTAAGGCCTATGGATCTGTACGTCTTCTGACCGCCTACATTCAGATATGCAGTAACCCTCTGTTCATACCCCAGTTGATTAAGCTAGGTCCAGTGTGCCCTCTGTGGTTTTTCACCAAATCAGTAAACAGTCTGGCCTATGTCGCATGATGGTAGAGCCCAAAACCTGAGTATCATAAGCCTCCACTATTAACAGGGGCCTTTAGCCTTTTCAGATTAATTCTAGGCCATTTGTACCTCCAAACAAAATTATTGCATGCTTTCTCTAAAACCAATATATCTTTTTTATGGGATCCCATTGGGAGCATCTGGATTGGATGCAGGATCCATGGCAGGATGTTCATTGTAATAAAATTAATCCTGCCCATCCATGAAATGGGAAGGCCCTGTCATCTCTGTAAGTCATTCTGAAATGTATTAAAGAGGGTAGTGTAGTTTAAACTGTTCAGGGCCTCCAACAACTTGCCCACCTGAATATTCAGGTATTTAATATGGGAGTCTACCAATCTATATCGAAACCAGCACAGAGGCCCAGAGTCAATTTCCCCCAGGCACAGCACCTCAGACTTTTCATAATTAATCTTAGTCCATGATTTTTGAGGGTGAACAATGATAAATATACTGGCACTGGCCCACTACCTGAACGCAGAGGGATGTAATTATTGGAAAACACTCTGGTCAGGGAGGTCACCAGTTGTGTGGTGCAGTCCAGTCCTCTTCAACACCTTCATCTGTGATATTGTAGTAGTAATTCAGGTAAAGATCTGCCTCATCACAAATAATACTAATATCTGCAAAAGAGTAGATTGTGAAGAAGGGATAAAAAATATCAGGAAGGAACTATAAAGACTAGAGAAGTGGTCAAATTGGTCAAAGATCTGGTAGTTCAATTTCAACATAAGTAATGCAAGATAATGCACATGGGGTACAAAATCTTAAAACAGACTACAGAATGGGAGGAGTGATAAGATCAGAGTGTGACAAAAGGGGCAACCTAGGTGGGTCACACTGTCCTTATCTGCTGTCACCTTCTATGTTTATGATAGAGGAAAGGGACCTGGTGGTTAATAATATCAGACAAATTAATAACATCAGCACAATGCAACAAGGCAGTGGGGAGGGTGCACAGGGTGTTGGAATGTAAGCAAAGGGGGATCAATAGAGAATTAAGGTGATTCTGCCATTCTATAGGTCCATGCTTCCTCACTTGGAGTACTGTGTGAAATTCTGGGGGCCATATTGTACTTAAAGAATGACAAATACAGGGTGGAGGCAGTGCAGAGAAGGGTAACCAAATGATCTTGGGTAATCAGGAAAATACTTACATAGAGAGGTTGAAAGATATGAACATGTGCACACTGGAGGCATGATGAGAGAGAAGGGGGACATGACAAAATTATACAAATCCCTCCATGGGATAAATACATTACCAGAGAGTTGTTCATGCTGAGTTATAGCATAAGTACCGGGGGAACTCAGTGAAGCTGGTGGATGGGGGATTTAGAAGGAATGCCAGAAAGCATTCTTTTATGGAGAGGGTAGTAGAGGGGTGGAATAGATTACAAAGGAGGTAGGCTGTGCAAAATCAGTGGAGAGGTTCAAACATCAGTAGGATAGACATATGAGTCTGGTAAAGACAATGGCAAAGAGGGAGTGGTGTGAGGAGGAGCGAAGATCCACTAGGGGCCTTATAATCATAAAAAACATAGACAATGTTGGCTAAAAAAGATCAATAGTCCATCCAGTCTGCCCTAGTTCCCTATTTTGCCTTGGGGCATACTGTCCTATAGGGTTCTAGCCCTCCCTATCCTTCTCCCATTTTTCCTCCTAGTTTCTGCCACTCCAAGCACACATTATACAGCACCCTTCATTCTGTCACAACTGTGTTTGAAAACCACCAATGGTTTTAGCAACCATCGCCTTAGCTGGAAGTATGTTAAATGGCTCCACTACCCCTTCTATAAAATAATACTTCCTCATGCCTGTCCCTAACCTCCCTCCTGTCAGTTTTCACTCATGTCCATGTCCACATGATGGCAAACTAATATTCAAGCTACTAAACACTACATACAATTCTATCTGTTGCTGTGTCCTTCAAGCTCCCTACTCCACCCATGACTGTGTACTCTACAAGTCCCTAAGGTGGCTCCCAATACAAGGTTGTTTCAATTATACCATGGGCTGCTTGGTGGACAATTCACTTAGGAATGACCACCTGTCCTCCTACACATCCCTTCTAATAAACAGAGTGGCTTCAAGGAACCTTAGGGTATCCTCTGTTCCTCTGCTGGAAGTACCACATAGCTCCACTGCCATGGATAGCATTTTCTATTTCTACCCCCTCCCTATGGATCAGAATCCCATCATTCATCTGCTCATCCCCTACCACCTGTCCTTCAAAAAAACCTAAAAGACTGGCTCCTGACTAGCCACCTGTCACTGCTCTCCACAGCAACACTAGGGCCTACAAATCACACATGCTATATAACTCTACTGTTCACTGCTTGCCCCTACCTCCCTGCCCAGCCCTCTGTTTTCTTATGTCCTATAGCACCATAGTATCTTATTGCACTTTTGCACACTGGCTCTCTGGTCCTGCTTTGATCGCCAAACAGTCCATGAAGTTTGGTTTGGGTTCCTGATGTTAACCTGTAAATGCCTAATGTAATTGCATGTAGCTACTGTCTGTTACTTGTACTATTGCTTTTTGTGGCACTAGGTCATGCCAGTGCCTGTATGGACAGTGCTGCCAAAAAATGGCACCATCCATACTGTGTGGACATGAAAAGTGGCAGGAGACAATGCCGCCAACAAAATTGCTGCCAGTGGTAGTGATCACAAGTGCAGTTCTCTATCACTACCACTAGAAAATTTTATTTTTGTGGGGGGCTCTGCCCCCACACCCCTCGATGTGGGGGGCTCTGCCCCCTGCACCCCCCATAATTAAAATAATCAACTCAGAGTAGGAGTTTGATTCTGGGGGGAAGTAAAATTATAGAGACCAGGATTAGAACCCTGATCTCCACCACCTTTCTGGCCGAACTGCTCCTGCATTACCACTCCACAAAATGGGAGCAGCTCAGCCAGCTACCTCCTTTCCTCTGTCCTTCTGTTGTGCTGTAGCACCACTGACAGTGACCAGGGGAGCTCTTACTACATGTTGCTGTAATTCCCCTGTTGTTGTCTGTGGTAGCGTGATATAGACAGCGCTGTGTTAGGGTGTGCTATTCTTGTAGCGCTATTCTAACCGGGGTAGGCTTTTTGTTGTAATCACATGTAGCTACTGTTTCTGTACTTGTACCATTACTATTATTGTTTATATAACCAGCTATAACTGAACATTCTTGTCTCACCACCTCATGTTGAGATGTGTTTATCCCATGTTCCTGTATGCACTGTTTTTGACTCATGTTATTTGCCACCTTGTGGCCGGGTCATGACTAAAAATGGTCCTTCAGATCAGCTCACTTACCCAGTTACCAAATAAATAAATAAATAGTTCCCCGTAGTTCACCTTGTTAATTCCTTTTAGGAACTTAAAGCTCTGTATCATAGCTCACCTTTCCCTTTTTGTCTCCAGAAAGTACATGTTCAGTGCCTTGAGACACTCCTCATGGAACCTTCTCTGTTGATCCTGAATCATTTTTGTTACCCTTCACTGTACCATCTCCGGCCTTTCCATATCCTTCCTGAGGTGAGGGATCCAGAACTGGGCACAGTACTGCAGGTGAGGTCTTGCCAAGGAACTATATGGAAGAAGTATTTCCTCTTTCCTTCTGCTATCAATACCTCTCCTGATGCATCCCAACATCCTAGTTGCTTTGCTATATGTCTTGCTGCACTGACTAAATTGTTTGAGAGAGACACTGATGATAACTCTTGTTCCTCATCCATAGTGCTAAGTCTTCAGGTGAAGCTACCTCTGGCTGGAAGCTGCAATACTGAACATATGACTTGAAAGAAAGCGAGTTGTGCTCACAAAAGAGGGAGGTGAACCTTACAATTGTCTTTGGTTTGCAGCAGATATTCTGCAGGTGGAGGCTACTTCTAACTGAAAGGTGAAATAAGGAACTTAGAATTATCAGGAAAGACAACAGAGGGAGGTGTATCTAGCTTTAATTTTGTTACAATTCTTAAGATTTTCAGTGCAGGAAGAGTTTAAACCCTGGGCTAAGAATTTGTCATAAGTCCTGAAGTAAGTGCAGGTACAGGCTGTGTATTTGATCCAGACAGTGCCCCAGGGGGTGGAAACTGTTTTTTGTGTTTATCTGTGTGTGTCTTAAAAGGCCAGGCCAGACTGTGTCAGGAAGTGCTTACATCATAGCTACTTATCAGCCACTAGCTTTGGAAGAGTCTTACAGACCTGAGAACAACAGTATTATAAGCAAGTGTTTTATAGCAAACTCATCAGAACAGCTAATATTCTTCAGGTGAAGCTACCTCTGGCTGGAAGCTGCAATACTGAACACAGGATTTGAAAGAAAGCAAGTTGTGCTCACAAAAGAGGGAGGTGAACCTTACAATTGTCTTTGGTTTGTAGCAGATATTCTGCAGGTGGAGGCTACTTCTAACTGAAAGGTGAAATAAGGAGCTTAGAATTATCAGGAAAGACAGTCTTTTAAGCAACAGAGGGAGGTGGATCTAGCTTTACTTTTGTTACAATTCTTAAGATTTTCAGTGCAGGAAGAGTTTAAAGCACAGCTGACTTATTTTGGGGCTGACTGCTTTCAGAGCACAAACCACCAGGCTGTTTTGGGGCTGGGAGGTTTACCTGTGTCTGACTTAGATGTCTGGATTTTCTCTGTTTGATTAGCAGGGTATTTTCTCTGTCAAATTGTTGTGTAGGCATCTTGTTGACAGGAAGGCACTCATCGTAATGGTAGGTTAGAGCTTTTAGCTGATTGTTTCATGAGGGCACAGTTTAGGCCCAACCCCTGCCCACCCTCACCCCACCCACCCCTGGAAATAGTTCCTTTATACCTGGGGTTCTGACATAATTTCCTCAAGAGTGCAAGGTGCATATCACTGTCATATCCTCTCTAGCACACTGCACTGACAATATAAGCATACACATTGTATAATATATATATTTCTATATAACAAACCAATCACACACACACACAAAAAAAAAGAAGATAAACATGTGGGGAGTAGTTCAATGTAATGGCTGTGGGGCAGCAGTCTTCTGGGAGTCTTTCTGGAGGCTGAGATGCTGCCCTATTTGCAGACAACTCTCTGCCCTGAGGGAGGAAGTTGCCCATCTTCAGGTCACACTGGACAGTAGTAAGGAACCTTCCCCAGGCCACACTGGACAGTAGGAAGGGAACCTCCCCTATCCAGGGAGCACCAGAGCCACCACCACTACCTCAGAGGTTGCAAAGAAAGCACAGCAGTTGGACCACAGTGGGCTCAGGAGGTGAGGATGGTGGAACAGTGGCACACCCAGTCAGTTGTTCCACTCCACAATCCATACACCATTCTGGGGAGCATATCTCCCCATGGATACACCCGAGAGGAGACTAAGGAGGCTGAGGACAACTGTCACAAGGGAGGCCCACAGGAAGGAGGCAGAGGACACCACAGGAAAGGAAGCAGCTCCTGGTGGGGACTCAATTATTAGGGGATAGAACTGGGGGAGCAGGGAAAACTGAAGTAAGGTGCCTGCCTGGTGCCATGGCTTGGAGGGACAGGAAGCGCATCCTCAGGATCACGAGAACAGCTGCACGGGAGTCTGAGCTGGACGTCATTGTCCACCTAGGGACAAATGACTTGGCTCATCATGAGATTAAAGCAGTGCAGGAGGACTTTGTAGAGTTGGGGAGGGGCCTAAGACAAGTAGCACACACAGTATCCTTCCTCAGAGGTGCTGCCTGTCAATGGCATGGGTGAGAGAGGGTACTTTGCACCATGCAGTTTAATGAATGGTTAAAAATGGTGTGGAGCACAGGGTTTGGCTTCATTGGGGACTGGGGTTACCTGGAGGACACCAGCCTATACTGGCAGGATGGTCTGCATCTGTCCAGGAAGGGAACAAGTCTTTTGAGCAATCGGTTTAAATGCTTCATTGGCAAGCTTTTAAACTAGTCATGGGGTGAGGCACTGATAAGCAGCAGGAAAATCCCAGCCTCTCCCTACAAAACAGGGTACTAAATGAGAACAAGACTGAGGTAGAATGGTCAGTGGGGGATGCTGCAACAGAAGGTAAAGCCATCAAAAATTGGAGAGCAATGAGTACCAATGCCCGTAGTCTGGGTAACAAGCTTCCTGAATTAGTGACCTTGATGGAGGAGGAACATCTGGATATCGTGGCAGTCACAGAAACATGGTACACACAAAACCATGACTGGGATGTAAACATACCAGGATACACTATCTACAGGAGGGACAAGGAGGGTAAAAGAGGAGGAGGAGTAGCTCTTTACATAAGGGAAGGAATCAAAGCAACAGAACAAAAGGGTAAACAGGGAGGAGAAGAAGCACGGGTAAATTTGGGGACAGAGCAATGGCACCACAATCCGCACAGGGTTAGATACATAGACTCTTCAGGGGAGGAAATGGACAAGGAAATGATAGAAAGTATACTTAGAATGGCAGAAAGGGAGATATTGCTAATGGGTGATCTGAATATGCCAGATATTAACTGGAGTGCAGTTGCAGCAGCCACTTGAAGAGTGGGGTTATTCTAGATGCCCTACAGGGGCATGTCTTGAGACAACTAGTATTGGAGCCCACTGAGAGGGAGCAATCTTAGACCTGGTTCTCTCAAATGGAGATGGAGAGAGGATCACAGATGTTGAAGTGGGTAGCCATCTGGGAACTAGCGACCATCGAACAGTATAGTTCACAATAAACACAGCAATAGAGTCAAGCATACAAAAGCAAAAGTACTGGACTTTAGGAGGGCTGACTTTTGCCAAAATGGGTGAGTGCCTAAGAATGCACTAGCAAAGGGCAGGAAGGAGGGTGGAAGAACAATGGGAATAATAAAACTGCCATCACAGAGGTAACAAGCCTTTGTGTGAAGCAAATAAACAAAACAAAGCGATGTAAGAAACCACTATGGTTCTCAAAGGAAGTGGCAGTGAAGGTTCAAGAGAAAAGAAAGCATTCAGGAAGTACAAGGAATCACAGAAGGAGCAGGACAGAGAACTGTATCAGTTTAAGCAAAGGAAGCTGGGAAGGCAGTCAGAACAGCAAAGGCCCAAACCAAGGAAAAGATAGCCAACTCAGTTAAGAAGGGATAAAACCTTTTATAGGTACATCAGGAGCAAAGGAAGACCAAGGGAGGGATAGTGAGGCTTAATAAAGGGGAGGAGGGTGGGCAGAGGGTGACTGTGAAAAGGCAGAGATACTAAACAAATATTTTTGCTCAGTATTTACAAATGAAGAGGGGGAGGTACCTAAAACAAACAGCAGAAACACTCTGGATACAGAAGTTGATACCAGCCCATTTACAGAAGAAAGGGTTCTGAAAGAACTCTTAAAACTGAAGGTGGACAAAGCAATGGGGCCTGATGGAATTCATCCCAGAATTCTAAAAGAGCTAAGGGTAGAACTAGTGACACCACTGACTACCCTCTTTAACAAATCTTGGGAGGATGGGGTGGTACCTGTGGACTGGAGGAGGGCAGGTGTGATTCCCCTTCACAAAAGTGGGAGCAAGGCAGAAGCAGGAAACTACAGACCTGTTAGTTTAACTTCAGTGATAGGGAAAATGATGGAATCACTTCTGAAGGAAAGAATTGTCGAGTATCTAGAGGCCAGAGGGGCACAGGACCCAAGGCAGCATGGATTCACAGCGGAAGGTCATGCCAGACGAATCTGATAGATTTCTTTGACTGGGTGACCAAAGTAGTAGATCAGGAGGGGCTGTGGACATGGCCCACCTAGACTTTAGCAAGGCATTTGACACAGTCCACACACAAAAGATTAATATACAAGTTAGCCAGCCTGGGAGTGGTCCCAAGATGACAGCCTGGGTAAAGAATTGGCTGGAGAATAGGACACAGAGGTAATAGTAAATGGAGTCCACTCTGAAGAAAGGGGTTACTAGTGGGGTACCGTGAGGGTTCAGTATTAGGACGGTCCTCTTCAATGTCTTATAGCGACATTGCAGAGGGACTGGAAGGAAAAGTATGTCTCTTTGCAGATGACACAAAGATCTGCAACAGAGTTGATGCACAAGGTGTGGGTGGATAGGATGAGAAGGGACTTGGCAAGGTTAGAGGAATTGTCAAATGTATGGCAGCTTAGATTCAATGCTAAGAAGTGCAAGGTAATGCACCTGGGAAACAAAACCCAGGGAAGAGTACACAATGGGGGGTGAGATACTAACAACAACAAAAATGGAAAGGGACCTGGGGGTAGTCATATCAGATGACCTAAAGGTGGGCAAGCAATGTGAGAGGGCAGCAAGGAGGGCTGGGGGGATACTGGGATGCACAGGGAGAGGCATCACCAGTAGAAAACAGGAAGTTATTATCCCTCTGTACAGACAGCTGGTGAGACCCCATCTGGAGTACTGCGTGCAGTTCTGGAGATCCAATCTCTGCAAAGACATAGACAGGATGGAAGCTGTCCAGACGAGGGCAACTAAAATGGTGCAGGGTCTGCACTGGAAGACATATGAAGAGAGACTTAAGAAGCTTAATATGTATAGCCTCGAGGAAAGGAGGGAGAGGAGGGACATGATAGAAACTTTCAAGTACCTCAAGGGAATCAACAAAGTCCAAGAGGGTAGCATCTTTCAAAAAAAGAGGTGTGCAAGAACAAGGGGGCACAATTTGAAGATAGAGGGCGGCTCAGAGGTAATTTAAGGAAGTATTTTTTCAGAGAGGTTGTGAATGCATGGAATGGCCTTCCAGAGGAGGCTGTGGAGTCAAAAACAGTGGTGGAATTCAAGCATGCATGGGACAGTCATAAGGCAATTCTAGGGGGGGGGTAGGAAGAAGTAGGCTGCTGGTTAACTAGGATCTGCAGCTTATCCATTAGGTAGGGAAATGGGCAGACTAGGTGGGCCAAGCGGTCCTTATCTGCCACCAAATTCTATGTTTCTATGTCTCACCCCACCCATCCTGTACCCTGTCCTGGGGTGCTTGTTCCCTAGGTGCATTACCT
This sequence comes from Neoceratodus forsteri, assembly GCA_016271365.2. Lineage (NCBI taxonomy): Eukaryota > Metazoa > Chordata > Ceratodontiformes > Ceratodontidae > Neoceratodus > Neoceratodus forsteri. The sequence continues at coordinate 1,500,329,429 of CM057456.1, forward strand.
TGCACTTTCTGGCATTGAATTTGACCACCCCTCTAACTTTTGTAGGTCACTTTGCATTTCTCTTATTCCCTCAGTACTGTCCACCCTCCTACAGAGCTTAATGTCATCTGTAAAGAAACATAGCTTACCCTGGATTTTCTCACCAATGTTGCAGATGTACATATTGAAGAGGACCAGACCAAGAACAAATCCCTGTGGTTTCCCGCTTGTAACATCCTTCTCTTCTGATTTGACTCCATTGACCACAACCCTCTGTTACCTCCCTTTTAACAAGTTACCTACCTAGTTTACCAAGATCTTAGCCGCACCAGATCCTCCTTCGTCTTAAGCAGGCATCTGTGAGGCACTGAGTTGAAAACCTTGCTGAAGTCAAAGTAGAGCAAATCCACATCAGGACCCCTATCCAATTCCCACATGACCCAGTCAAAGAAGACTGTCAGGTTAGTCTGAGAGGACCTCCCTGCCATGAATCCGTGGTGTTTACTATCCTGGAGACTGTTGCTCTTAAAAGTAGTCCACAAGGTACTCTTTGACCACTGACTTAATCAGCTTCCCTACAGTAAGAGTTAGACTAACAGGTCATTAGTTCCCTGCTCTGCTCTCCCCCCTTATGGAGTGCAATTACAACTGCCACCCTCCAGTCATTCAGAACTGTCCCCATCCTTAGTGAACTGTTGAATAGACCTACCAGGGATTCAGTCAGTACCACTGCCAGCTCCCTGAGTAACCTCAGGGGCAACCAATCTTGTCTTGGGGCCCTATCTATCTTTAGGGCTGCCAGTCTTTTCTTGACCCTTTTGTTTGTCTAGGAACATAGGAACATAGGAAATGGGATATAAGTCTTGTAGCCACTTGACCATAGGAGATTTGCCATGTATCCGTGGAGATAGTACTTTAAGCACTCTCCCATGTGTCTATCAAGTAATTTTTTGAAGATTTGCATATTTGTGGCTTCAACAATACTTGGATTCAATGAATTCCATGTTCTTACTACCCTTTGATTAAACCAACGTGATCTTCTGGCGGTCTTACATAACTCTCCTTTTAGCTGTTTATTATGTAACCTATATATTGGCTGCCCCATTTCCAGGACCCCCTTAGTGGCAACTTTAATGGCATGGTCTGGCAAGGGCCCAATGTCCTCCCTATTAGAAACTGATCAAAAGTAATCATTAAGGATGGCAGCCTTTTGCCTAGCCTCCTCTATCACCCTGCCCCACCAGATAGCCTTACAGTTCCCCCTGTTTTCTTCCTTTTCCCCTAAGATATCAACAGAACTGTTTTCTCTATATTCCCCCCTCTGCAATACGCAGCTCTCTGTTTGCTTTTACCTCCCAAACAGCCCTCTTTGCATCCCTATTTTTCAGTATGTATTCTCCCAATTTTTTCCATCCCTACTGTTTTATTTTATACTTGTAGAAGGCATTTTTTCTTTGTTCTTACTGCTTCCCTAACTCCTGCCAAGAACCATAATGGTCTCTAAACCTGTTCTTTTTGGTTACTGTTCTCCTACATAATTTAGATGCCTCAAGAATGGCTCCTTTAATTGATCCCTAGCTCTCTCCTACCCCCATGTTGTCCACTCTAACTTTTCCCTGACCAGCTCCAATAGACTGTTGAAGTCCACCCTTCTAAAATCAAGGACTTCAGCTCTTAGTTGGGGTTTTCCACACCTAAGGGCCAGTTCAAACCAAAAGGAATTATGGTTGATGTTCCACAGTGTCTCCCCTATTCTCATAGCTCCTACCATCTCTGAATTGGTGAGCACACATCTAGAATTGAAGACTGCCTAGTGGGTTCCATAACTAGCTGTACCAATTGACAGTCCTGGAAGGTGCCCAGCAAGGTCTGATTTCTGGCCCTCCTGGCCACTGAAACATCCCAATCGAGTTCTGGCAGGTTCAGATTCAGATCACCCACCACCACCACTTTCCACTTTGCCACCCCCTTTCAAGTTCTTCCCTGAGCTTTCTGTCCCTCTCTTCCCCTTGTCCCAGAGGTCTATAGATCACCCCAAGCATAGTTTTTTGCCTGGGGCTGCCTTGAGTTGCACCCACAACAACTCTGATTCCCAATTAATACCCCTGATGCACCCATCTTCTGCCACCTTGATACCATCCTTGACAAAAAGGACAACTCCTTCCCCTCTACCTTTTCCTCGATCCCCCTAAACAATGAGTACCCAGGGACCATCAGGTCCCAGTCATTTTTCTCCAAAGTCCATGTTTCTGTGATGGTCCTGTAAAGGAGTAATGGATAAGGAGGTAAACACCAGTCCATTCACAGAGGAGAGGGTCCTAGAAGAACTGGCAAAGTTAAAGGTGGAAAAAGCTATGGGTCCAGATGGCATACATCCCATGGTCTTAAAGGAACTGAGGACTGAACTGGCAGAACCTTTGGCAGCCCTGTTCAGTGAGTCCTTGGACAATAGAGTGGTCCCAGAGGACTGGAGCAGGGCAAACATCCCTCTTCACAAGAGCGGAAGAAGCAGGGAACTACAGACTAGTTAGTCTAACTTAGTTAGTCAGAAAGATAATGGAGGCACTCCATAAGGAAAGAATAGTGGAACACCTGGAAGTCAATGGACTGGTGGATCCCAGGCAACATGGGTTCTCTGCAGGACGATCCAGTCAAACTAATCTGATAGATTTCTTTGACTGGGTAACAAAGGCAGTAGACCGGGGGGGGCAGTAGATATTGCATACCTTGATTTCAGCAAAGCATTTGATACGGTCACACATATGAGACTGGTCAACAATCTAGGTAGCCTGGGGTTGGGGCACAAGGTGGTGAACTGGATTGGAAACTGGTTAAGGGACAGAAAACAGAGGGTAGTGGTGAATGGAACCCAATCAGATGAAAGGGAGGTGACCAGTGTAGTACCTCAGGGGTTAGTTCCAGGACCAGTCCTCTTCAATGTCTTCATTGGCGACATTGCAGATGGGCTGGCGAGAAAGATTTTCCTGTTTGCAGAGGACACCAAGATCTGCAACAGGAAGGATACTCCAGACGGGGGGATGGGAAAATACCTGGAACTGCTGGAGAGATGGTCAGGGGCATGGCATCTAAAGTTTAGTGCAAAGAAGTGCAAAATCATGCATGTGGTGAGCAGGAACCATGGGTCAAGTTACAGGTTGGGGAGGTTGCTGGCAGTTACTAAGCAGGAGAGGGACTTGGGGGTCATAATCACAGATGACTTGAAGGCCACTAGGCAGATGGCAAAGGCAGTGGAAAAGGCCAGTGGGATGCTGGGTTGTATTGGAAGGGGAATCACAAGCTGAAGGAGGGAGGTAATAGTTCCACTGTACAAGACCCTGGTGAGACCTCACCTTGAATATGGTGTACAGTTCTGGAGACCACACCTTCAAAAGGACATTAACAAAATAGAGACGGTGCAGAGGAGGGTGACCAAAATGGTGAAGGGATTACATCACAAGCCTTAAGAGGAGAGAGAGTGAGGAACCTCAGTTTGTACCCTCTGGAACAAAGGAGGGAGAGAGGTGACATGATAAAAACATTCAAGTACCTCAAGGGCATTAACAAGGTGGAAGGGGACAACATATTCCAGATGAATAGTAGTGCCAGGACAAGAGGACTCGACATGAGACTGAGGGGTGGCTGCATAAGGGAAAATATCAGAAAGTTCTTTTTTACAGAAAGGGTGGTGGATGCATGGAATAGCCTGCCCCAGGAGGTGGTAGCAGCCCATACAGTGGTGGGCTTCAAACATGCATGAGACAGAAACAAAGGAATAATAGAGATAAGAAGAAAAAGCTAAAACCAGTGACCAGATAGGGTCGCTGAATGCTTTGTTAGGCAGCTTAAATGGGCAGACTGGATGGGCCTAGTGGTCCTTATCTGTCAACAGCATCTAAGTATCTATGGCCAAAGGTCCAGTTCAGAGTCCTCCTTCACCTCCTGGAGCTCACTGATTTTGTTACCCAGGCTTCTGGAATTAAGACATACCCCCTTCCATCTGACCTCTGATCCTACTTTGTTACCATCCTTATGCTTTCTTTGTCTTCTCATCCTCTTGTTTTTCTTGCAGTTTGCATACTTTGCATTCCCCCTCTTTATTGTCCCCTCAGCTTTTTCAGTTAGGGCTAAAACTCCCTTTGTACCCTTTGGGCTGCTACAAGCCACAGATATGGGGGAGTACTATCTAGGATCCCCTTCCTCTCACCTGCCGCCATGGCCCCTAGTCCCAGAGTCCCCTGCAATCAGTTTAAATGTCTGATACAGATGTCAAAATTCTGCTGCAGCATGCAATCCCCCTCTTTTGTCAGGTGAAACCTATTGACCTTGATGAGTATTCTGTCCAAGAAGTCCCCCCAATCCCCCACAGAGTTATACCCCTCCCCTGCCACCATCCCATAAGCCACCCTTTAAACTCCTCTGTTACATCACTTCTTATCTTAACCTGCTTCCTCTCCCTACCCCACACAGGGAGGACTTCAGAAAAGGCCAGGGAGGCTGAGTGTGCTTCCAATCTGTCCCCCAGTCTATGGACATTCCTCTTCACAATCTCCACCAACTGGTTCACCAGATCATTGATACCCAGGTGTACCAGCATCAACAGCTCCACTTGCTCTCTCTCTCCACTATCCTCCCTATCCTGTCTAAATCCTAAATGACCGACATACCAGGAAGGCAGTGGACCATCTCCTTCCTTTCAATCCGCCCTTCACTACCCTCTCCACCCTCCTTAATCATTGAATCCCCAACCACTAAAACTTTCCTGGTAGACTTGCTCACGTGCCGTCATGTTGTACTGGCACTCAAGGGGAACACATCTACACCAAGACTCTCCTGGTAGACTTGCTTCCCTTGGGTGCCATTACGTTGTCTCATCCTTTCTTACCAGCTGACTCATCATCAACAAAAACTTTGTGTGGCTAAAACATGTTACAATAGAACAACAATACAAAACATTATAGAAAATCAGTATATATGGAACAGAGAACATGACAAAATCAGACATAACTTAATATAAATTACATGCACATTTTAAATATTCCAATACATCCTAATCTGTGAGTAAAAATACATACATATATAGACATGCTGTTTTCATCCATTTGTGTTATGTCTATATTTCTTCTGATTTTATCAGCTGCTAATAAGAACTTCGCTAAACGATCAATGGACCATGCATCCTCTGTATGAAACAGTATATTGGTTAATAGTATTTTATTTGTTGGATACATACTATTTAAAAATGGGCTCAACCAGTAGACCCTTTGCACTTGATACCATGTACAGAACCATAATATGTGAATAAGATTTTCTTCACCTCTCTACTACAATCACATTTGCCCGATGTAAGGCCCTCTGATTTATAATGATAAAGTAATGTATTACTTTTGGCTTGTTCGAACTTATAGTTCGAGACTATAGCTCTCGGCTTAAAATCTGTCAAAATCTCCAAGTATGGCTTGAAACCAAAGTAATAGTTATTTTCTGAAAACCATTTTGAGTTATGTGATTATTTAATTAACTGCAAGTCTATAGATATCCAGTTATTTACAATTTTCTTAGTGATATATGCTTTGTATTTCAAGCTAAGTGTGATTCCTTGCTCTGGTGCCCTTTTAAGGTTAATCAATTTGTGTTTCTTTAATAGTTTCATAAAAGTTGTGAACCAGAATCCCATCTTAAATCCTATACTATGCCACTTTTCTTTTTCTTTTAGGGCCATGTTAGCAAGAGATGATTCTTCCTTTCTTGTGAGATCAATCCAGTAGTTTACTTTTCTGGACTCCATTAGAGCTTCCAAGTTATTAAGACCAAGTTTTGATCTCAAATAAGTGGCCAGGCAGGAGTGGCCAACTCTTAATATAATACATAGGTGTTTATATAATGGAGCAAGTACCTCTTCAAATTTCTTGAGTCCCATATTTCGGCCTCATACAACAGCTGGGAATCAAATTTTGCTTTTATAACTTGTATCATGGGTTTTAAGGTCATCCCACCATATTGTATATTGAAACATATAAGCCCAGCTATTGTACCTTTAAGTTTATCCATTAGAAATTGTAAGTGTTGTGTCCAGTTAAAGTTTTCTTGCAAATGAACCCCCAAGTATGTATAACCCTTAACTATTTCAAGTCTCTCCTTCCCTAATGTCCAGAAACTAGAATCTTTCCTAATTCCCTTTGAAAAGACTAAGACCTTTGTTTTATTTGTATTAATTTTCAACTTTAATGCAGAAGATTTTTCTAATATAAAGCTAATGTTTCTTTGTAGGCCTGTTTTGTTAATGAAAATAATACTATGTCGTCCGCATATGCGAGTAGTGGACAATTATAGGATTGTATTTTTAGTACATCTGTGAGTTCCTTTGTGCTATCTTTTAACATCTTGTTACTTACAATGAGAATAATAATGGCACCAAGACACAACCTTGTCTTACATCTCTATTGATTTTAAATGGGGCTGATATTCTCCCATTGTTACTTAACCTTATGTTGGCCCAGTTGTTTGAATGAAGTTGTGAAATTATTAACACCAAGTTCTGATCTATTCCTCTCTCAAGTAATGCTACCCATAAAATTTCTCTTGATATAAAATCAGAGGCTGAGGAGTAATCTATAAAAAGGGTGTATAGATTTTATTGCCTTATTTTTACGTATTTTTCTATGAAATGGTGTAGTACATAGATATTATCTATTGTAGAAAAATGGGGTCTAAATCCAGCCTGATAATCAGCCAATCCCCCTGTTTTCTCCACTTTCAATTTTAATCTTTCTAGAATAATTCTAGAGAATATTTTTAAGCTGACATCCAATAGGCTAACTGGTCTATACACGACGAGATCTCTTGTACTATCCTTTCTATGAATGGAAATAATGATAGCTCCTTTCCATGAATCTGGCAGTGCATTCAAATGAAAGCATTTATTATAATAAATAGTAAGAAACCTACACTAAATGGCCAGTGAGCAATGAAAAACTTCAGCGGGTATGCCATCTGGTCCAGGTGCTTTATGTTGTTTCAGTGTGGCCAAGGCATAATAAACTTCATTCAGGGTTATCTTAGAGAAGTTTATCTTAGAGAAGTTTGAGTTCACTACTGGCAGTTCATACTTTCTATTATCAAGTCTCGGGTCAAAGAATATTGAGGAAAAATGAGAAATCCATTTGTCTTCTGTTTTATAAGTATCCATCTCCGTTTTATATATTTTCCTTTAGCGACAAGTGTCCAGAAAGTTTTACTATTATTTTGTTGCACTACTGTTAACATATTTTCCCATAGTTTATTGTAATATTCAGCTTTTTTCGTTTTTTAGTAATGTCTTGTATTTTTTCCTTTCCTGATTATGTTTTTGTAAGTCTTGTTTAATTCTGGTTGATCTATAGACTTTAAGTAGTCTCTTTATTTGAGTTTTCATGTGTTTACAATCTTTATCAAACCAATTATCATGTACTATATTAAGTTGTTTTTTGGAACGTTCAAGAGTATTTATCTCTATAAATAATGAATCTAAATGTAGTGATAAGAAATTTAAATTTTCATTCTGTAAGTTTTTATATTCCTGTTGTAAGAAAGACTCCTTAAGTATCATGGAAACTTGTGTCTGAGAGTGTTGCTGCCACATCATTCTTTTATTCATTCTGATTTCTCATAGCAATATAGGCAACATGGCTGCATCATTCACAGACACATTTGTTTTTGTAAGTTCTAATCTTAGTGGGAAATTATCACTTTCTGGTCTTACACAAAATTGTAGTGTTTTCCAAAAGTTCAAGGGACCAGACCATAATGCATAATCAACTAATGATGCTCCCCAAAACGATCTAATATATCCTCTCGGTGTTTAACAGAACAGAGCCAATGGTCAATAGTCAATATCCATGTACTAGGTCTCACAATGTAGGATTATTAATGGAGGAAAATAAAATTCACCACCCCATATGGAGGTTAGTAGTGCTGGCGTTCTGTTTTGCTGATTTACTGTCTTACAGTTCCAGCTCAGTCGCTTTCCCTTTATTACTGTTTCAGCCTTCAGTACAACATGAATAAAAGGTCTGGATGAAGGTTCCAGTCCTGGACAATGTTTCCAAGTGGCCCTCTGCACAATTAGATTCAGTGGATGATCTGTAACAACTCCTAGCAAGGACACTATAGTGGGGGTAAAAAAAAAATCAAGGCCATAACACCAAAAAACATAAGTGGAGGCTTGGCTAAAATCTGGCTAACAATAGAAAGCTCAAAGTAGAGACCAAATAATACTTAAATGCTTAAAAACAATTATTTTCATATGGAATTGCAAAATCCAGCCTTAAATAACTTATACGGGTCGGATGAGATGGCTATTAATTTCTATTGGGTTAAGATCATGCAATATATCTCACATAGACGAACAAAATTTCTACTAAATTCCCCAGAGAGCTCCAGACAGTCCTTCAGTATACAGTATGTAAAAAATAATATTCTAGTCTCATAAAAGTTCTATTCACTTACTTTTGGATAACCGCAGCAGCTCTCATGGCATGTGAAAACTCAGAATAGCAAACACTCTGACACTAGATTTAAATAAATTTCAGAGCAAACTGTCTCAACAGCAATCTGATTGAGAAGAAAGCACGGAGTGGATTTATAGGCAGACTTGATAATTAACCAGCACGTGGGTACCTATTAGTATACTTAGTTAAATTAATCATTTGATCAGGCATTCGGCTAATTAACAATCAATGGCTAGTTTGCTAAACTTTGAGATTAATTAAATGTCATGAGAGACTCCTGCAAGTGAAAACAGATGATCTGTCTATGACTGAAGCAATAAAAACATTCCATCAGCACTCCATCATCAATCATACAGTTAATATGTAACAGTTAATATATAACAAGTAGCATGCCCAACCAATCAATCACCACATTAAGGTCTGAAGTTTAGGGTTGGAGTTAGGATTTGCCAGAAAATAAAAATTTATATACAGTGGGCTGGTTATTTAGACTGCACTTGCAGGGGCACAAGCCTGGGCGCAGTGCAACCAGGATGTGCTAGGGCGTGGCCTGGGTGATATTCAACGGTGCTGTGCCATGGCTCAGCACCATTGAATATGGCACCATGGCCGCCCACATTGCGCATGGTGCAGTGGCACTGCACTAGTGCAAGTGGCAAGACAGGAGCAGGGGGATGCGCCAGTGCAAGTGCAGTTGTGCTAGGTGCAGGAACTGCAATATTCAGTGGTGGGTATGCAAATGGGGCCATTTGCATGTCATTATGGCCCCATTTGCATGCAGGTGTGCTGATCCCCGGTGACTTAAGCCTGGCACCATGCCAGGCTGCAGCCGTCGGGGACTGACACCCCCTGCCTTTCGGTGGCAACGCGCCCCAATGCCTGATCACGGGCTTTGTAAAACATGGAAACTCCCAGCCCGATTGCGGGCTTAAATAAATAGATCCATTCCCTGGTGGTCCAGTGGACCTGCCCCCCAGCCCGACTTCTGGCTTAAATAAATAGATCCATTCCCTGGTGGTCCAGTGGACCTGCCCCCCCCAGCCCAATGACGGGCTTGTTTTATTTAATTGTATCCCCGGTGGTCCAGTGGACCGAATCTCAGCCCGATCACGGGCTTAGTATATTTAATTGTATCCCTGGTGGTCCAGTGAAATGAATCCCAGCCCAATTGTGGGCTTAGTATATTTAATTGTATCCCTGCTGGTCCAGTAGACCGAATCCCAGCCCTATCGCGGGCTTGTTTTATTTAATTGTATCCCCGGTGGTCCAGTGGACAGAATCCCAGCCCAATTGCGGGCTTAGTATATTTAATTGTATCCCTGGTGGTCCAGTGGACCGAATCCCAGCCCGATTGCAGGCTTGTTTTATTTAATGATATCCCAGGTGGTCCAGTGGACCGAATCCCAGCCTGATCGCGGGCTTAGTATATTTAGTATATCGGGATTTGCACTGCACAACAACCCCTTTTGAATATTGTGCCTGGACGCATCAGTGGGTTGTAAGTGGTGCAACACTGTTGCGCCATGCATAACCCCTTTGAATATCCCAGCCTGTATGTACATTATTAATATGTGCATATTTTGGAAGAAAAAGGACAAATACAATACCATTATACACATTAAATTCCAAAACGATAATTTGAATTTAGCTAAGAGCAGTACAGAGTAAAAAAAATAACACGTTGTGCATAAAAATAAAAACTTCATACATAAAATAAAAAACTGAAAAAGGTTAAAAGTACAATAGATCTAAGGCCAATTAACTATTAATCTATGACCTAGTCCAAAGGATTGCAAATCATAAGAATATCTGTAAAAATGTCTCTAAATTAGTTCGCTTCCGAATGTTAATGTTTGTAATCAGAAATCCAGAGTCCAAGTGCAAATCAACTTCTGATGCCATCATGACCAGAGTAGTCACAAATGCAGGTTTAATTCAGATAGATGGCACACAAATAAAAACTTTTTTTGTTTGTTTTTTTGCAGAGGTGCTCTCTGTATTGGCGGTCCAAACACCTTCCACTCCCCTCCGGCAGGAGCAGGCTGCCCCACTGCTACTGCACTCCAAGCTCCAACGGGAGGATGCAGAACAGAGAGAACATAATAATAATAAATGATAATAAATCTTTATTTAGACCATGTCTTTCTTAAAACCAAGTCACCTTTACAACAACTACGCATAAAACAGTAATAAACATAGATCCAATAACTGCTGAATTAATAAAATACAATAAAATACAGTATCATCATCAGTGGTAAGCCTTTGACCATAAATGGGTCTTTAAGGCCTTTTTAAATTCCTCCATGGAAGCAAACTGCTGAAACAAATGGGGTAGAGAATTCCAGAGGGCAAGGGCTGTGTACATAAAAGCACGGGCCCCCAAAGATTTTAAGGAAACCCTTAGAATCTCTAGCAACCCCATATCCACCGAGCGGAGCGATTACCCAGGGCAGTAAGGTACCAGGAGCTCTTTCAAGTAGTCCGGGCCCAGACCATGTAGGGCTTTATAAGTCAGAAGACTGACTTTAAAGGTGATCCACCACTGTATTGGCAGCCAGTGCAGATCAAGCAGGACCAGAGAAATATGACAGGTACGAGGAGTACCTGTCAATAACTGGACTGCAGCATTCTGCATGAGATGCAAGTGGCAGATACCAACCCCTGGTAGTCCTAAACACAGGGAATTGCAGTAATCAAGGCATGAGGTCACAAAGGCATGGACCAATGTGGGCAGATCACTAGAAGGAACCAGGTGCTTAATCCTGGAGATGTTCCTCAGATGGTAAAAGGATGATTTGACGACTGCAGACACCTGCGATCGGAGTGTCAGCCCATTGTCAAAAATCACCCCCAGGGTTCTGCACCCATTCAGAGGTAGGGAGCTGGACGCCACCCAGAAAACGTCTTGAGGCAAGCCAGCTCCCATCCCCTCTATCCGGCGACCCGGGTCCACAACCATCACCTCTGTCTTCTCCGAGTTCAACCTCAGCCAGCTTGAATTCATCCAGTACTGGATTTCAGTGAGGCAGTTGTTGAATACCGAGAGAGCTCTATCCTGGTCGGTGCAAAAGATATGTAGAGCTGGGTATCATCAGCATAGCAGTGAAACCTCAGCCCATACTTTCTTACAATGTCTCCCAGGGGTAGCATGTACACTGCGAACAACATGGGGGACTACATCGAACCCTGAGGAAACTCACAAGACAGAGAGACTGGGCCAGAGGAATTAATCCCCGATACCACCCTCTGGGTTCTGCCTGTGAGGGAAGATCTAAACCACCTGAGAACTGTACTAGACAGGCCACAGATGAACCTCAGGCATTCAAGAAGTACTCCATGGTCCACAGTGTCAAATGCTGAAGAGAGATCAAGAAGAACCAAGATGGAATGGCTTTTTTGATCTCTTGTCATCAAGAGGTCATTGAGCACCCGAACCAGTGCTGTCTCGTTACTATGCCTCTTTCGAAAACCAGACTGGAGTGGTTCATAAATGTCATGGATGGTCAAATGGTTCTCCAATTGTATGGTCACTACTTTCTCACTCACCTTGCCCACAAAGGGGAGGTTAGAGATTGGTCTGTAGTTAGCATGGCAGTCTGGGTCCAGAGAAGCTTTCTTCAGGAGGGGTGTTACCACTGCCTCCTTCAGGGATCTAGGGAACTCACCCATCTCCAAGGAGCACCAGACTATCTGTGCTAGGACCAGGCTAATAATATCACAATAACCCTTTATCGGGGAAGTTGGGCCCGGATCCAAACTACAGCATGTAGGGCGCATACTCTGGACAATCCACATGACATCAATGAACTCCAGCCGGTCAAAGGAACACCAGAAGAGCCTAGGGACCGGGAGACTGAGCCAAAGCTTCTCCGATAGAAGATGTAGGCTGGAGTGCCACCCTGATGTCGGCCACCTTAGCCACAAAGAAGTGAGCAAGCTCTTCACACTCAACTTGTGAAAAAGCTCTTTGAATCTGCGGACAGGCTGGGTTGCACAGTTCGAAAGAGCTGAGCTGGTTGGTTCTTTGCAGCCGCAATCTCCCTGGACAGGAACTCTGCCTTCTTACGGGAGATTGCGGAATGATAGACTTGATAATGTTCCATCAATCTAAGATGGTCGGCATCAAGGACAGATCTCCACCAGCAGCGCTCTAATCTTCGTCCATGTTGCCGCATCGCCCTCAAAGTCCCATCAAACCATGGAGACCGAGGGCAAAGGGGAGGGGACGAACACGGATGGGAGCTATTAAATCCAGAGCCAAGGAGTTGGCTTTATTATAGGCCAAAACCAAGGCATCTGGGTCACTGCTCACTGCAGAAAGCTCTGATAGGTCAAGCACCGCTGCCAGGCCTTCAGAGCTTACATCTCACAAAGAGCAGTACCTGACCATCTCCACAGGGGTAGGTCTATGAAGGGGAGTGCAAAAACTGAACTCCACAGTGTAATGATCAGACCATCCGACAGGTTCCACCCTGAAACTGAAGGCTTCGATCCCCAGGAGGAAGACTAAGTCCAAAGAGTGACCACCTTTATGAGTGGCAGAAGTAACAACTTGTGTAAGGCCCAAGATTGTCATCAATTGGAGGAAGTGTTGTCCAAACTGAGAGAGTTCGTCATTGACCCAGGCGTTTAAGTTGCCCAGGACCATCAGCCTGGGTGACTCAAATGCCATGTTGATCACAAAGTCTGCTGCTTCCTGCAGAAACTGCTTCTCATCACCTGGTGGACGGTAGATGAGAGCGATTCTGCAACCCACACCTGCCACTAGAGTACACTTGAATGACCCAGCCCCCTCAACTGGTACACTTGTGAGGCCCAGTTCGATCTTGAAACAAACCACAACCCCCCACCCTTGTGGTCCAACCTCGGGTGGTGTAACACTGAGTACCTGGCCAGAATAGCGGCCTCTAATACAGGGCCCACATTCTCATCCAGCCAGGTCTCGGTAATGCACACCAGATCCACCGACCCAACAAGATTTGTAATAACTGCAGTCTTGTTATTAATGGATCTGGCATTGCACAACACTGCTCGAGTAGGACGGGCCTCTGGAGCTGCATGGACTGCTTGCCCACCAATACAATACAAAGCCCATGTGTACACAAGAAATATTTGAAGATCTATACACTTGCAGCAGGTATGGCCTAAGGTATGGCAATAGTGGTATACCGGTTCTAAGCATAAAAAGTGCCTTGTACAGCTCCTGATTCCACGGCTCCACAACTGAGTAGCATGCAGCACCTTAGGAGCCATCTCACCAGCTGACTCGGAGTCCCCCCAAGTGGAGTCAGTTGCCTGTGCGTCTTCGAAAGGGTGAAAAGCAGTTCATCATCTGGATGGTGCTGGCTGGATGACCTCCTTATGGTTACCCCTGCCTACCAGTGGGTTCTGGGGGAGTGGGAATGTGGGAGATGGGCACCAGTTAAGCTGGTGACACAGCTGGGATATTTCTACCCTCGCTGCCACCAGCTGAACTTGGAGCTCTTCCATGGTCCTGCAGATGGAGCAGTACTCCATCCTCCAGAGCATAGTCCTAGGGCAGAGCATCCCACTGAAGTCACAAATGACTGCTTCACCTCTAAACCCCATCCCTATACAGACCAATGAATAAGGCTGAACCTAGCTGGTGAGGATTCCAACAACAGATACACAGTTTAGGACATGCGGCATCCACCTGGCCTGTGATATCAGACAGACGTCAACAAGCTCAGCAGCTGTTGTACTAAGCAGGTGACCAAATTAACCCATGCTTCTCACCCAGATAGGGCATAGCTGTAAGACTTCGCTATAGCACAGAAAACAGGAGTGAAAACGACTTTCTTGTGCTCACCAGCTAGGGTGGAGCTGTAAGATTTAACTATAACACAAAAACTGTCTAGCAACTAACAGTTATATGAGCAGTAAGCACAACTGTGATAAATGTGTAGATTGGACAGTTTAGGAGGGATGCAGGCTTCACCCAGATAGGGTGGAAAGACTGTATGATTAAATCAAAGGGGTAGTGCAGGCTTCACCCAGGTGAGGCAGATGCCTATCTGAGCAATTTAGAAGGGATGTGGGTAACACCCAGATAGGGTGTGAGATTAAGTAAACAAGTTGTGGAGGAGTTTGGGTTACACCAAGGTAGAGTAGGAGCCTAAAATGTACAAAAGAGGAGGGGGGATGAACTTTTATCTAGATTGGTAGGATGGCAATGATAATGGCAGGTGGTAGCAGTACAAATAGTTGAAAAAAATATATACAGTAAATGGTCAGCAGCTAAGCCCTGGCTAACAACCTAACAACAGTAATAGCTTAGTGGATTACTGATTAAAGCAATTAGCAGAATTAACAGTAGAATGGATTTTTTTTTCTCTACCTATTAGTAGAATCACATATTTCAGTAGTAATACAGTACTGTCACTTAGTGGATTAAAGGTCAAGTTAATAAGCAGAGTTAACAGTACACTGTATATGGATACACACAAGCTCACACCAGGATGGGGTGCTCTGGTTAAAAAATCAATATGTAAACGAATAAACCAGGCATCTCACCTACCACAAACAGTACTAACACGGCAGAGAAATTTAATAAAGACTTTATTTAAAACTCATGCCTAACGCTTTTCTGGCCTTATTTGACCCTTTATCAAAGGCTAAAATTCCGCACTGAGAACAACTGTTTTATACACATCAGTTAACGACATCACATGATCACAAATTCAAAAACTCCAGTCAGTAAGTAACAGCTTGAATCACATCATTACATGGAAGACATTCTTATAATGAAGTGCACATCACTTATTTAAAGAGACATTCTGAACATCAACATCAACACATTGAACATGAGACCAATAATTAGATTAAAAACATAAATATTGATATTTAAATCTAAAAACAACTTTGTGCAATAAAGGGGGGAGTCCAGAAAGATAAAATAAAAGGAAGCATATTATAAATAAATGGGGATATGGTGGGGGTTTGATTCTGCATGTATTTCCAAAAACCCAGCTTTAATAAGGTCACAGCTACCTTCTTCTTTCTTCTAGAAATGGTTTTAGATCGAAACCAAAGTTTAAACCTGGACTTTTGTGTGCCTTTAATTTAAGAATCCAAAAGGATTCTCTTTTGAGAATCAGATTTCTATAATTTCCTCCCCTCGTATTTATGCGCACGTTATCTATTACCCATGTATTCAAAACTATGTTGAATACTATTTTGTTTAAAATTTAGAATATGTGCTGCTGTGGCATACAAAATATCACCCCTAATTATTGCCCTCTGATATTCCCCCACTCTAATTTTAAAATTACTTTCTGTCTTCCCTATGTAAAAAGCTTCTGGCTTTTCTTTAAAAGGTAACTAAACAGAGACCTAGATTGGTGTTTATAAAAGCCAGAAGTTTAAAGGATTCATTAGTTAGTCATTTTGTGGATAGGATGGAAACACAGATGCGGCTAGGCAAACCAGTGTTTTTTTTCAAGTGCAATAATTGTATGTATTGCATTAAGGTCGGCAAAGCATTTTCCAGCAGTAACATCACACAGGAATTTATCATAGGCCAAATGACAACATGTTAACACTAGCAGAGTTATTTATTTAGTGATTTGCACCTGCCAGGCTTTTTACATAGGGAAGACAGAATGTAATTTTAAAATCAGAGTGGGGGAACATCAGAGAGCAATAATTAGGGGTGATGTTTTGTATGCCACCGCAGCACACATTTTAAATGGTAAACATGCTAGTATGCAACATAGTTTTGAATACATGGCAATAGACAAAGTGTGCATGAATCCGCGGGGAGGAAATTTTAGAAATCTGATTCTTGAAAGAGAAGCCTTTTGAATTCTTAAATTAAAGGCACACAAAAGTCCAGGTTTAAACTTTGGTTTCAATCTAAAACCATTTCTAGAAGAAAGAAGAAGGTAGTTGTGACCTTATTACTCTGGGTTTTTGGAAATACATGCAGGAATCAAAACACCCCCCATCGTATCCCCATTTATTTATAATATGCTTCCTTTTTATTTTTATCTTTCTGGATCCCCCCTTCATTGCACAAAGTTGTATTTAGATTTAAGTATCAATATTTATGTTTTTAATCTAATTATTGGTCTCATGTTCAATGTGTTGATGTTGATGTTCAGAATGTCTCTTTAAATAAGTGATGTGCACTTCGTTATAAGAATGTCTTCTATGTAATGATGTGATTCAAGCTGTTACTTACTGACTGGAGTTTTTGAATTTGTGATCATGTGATGTCGTTAACTGATGTGTATAAAACAGTTGTTCTCAGTGCGGAATTTTAGCCTTTGATAAAGGGTCAAATAAGGCCAGAAAAGCGTTAGGCATGAGTTTTAAATAAAGTCTTTATTAAATTTCTCTGCCGTGTTAGTACTGTTTGTGGTAGGTGAGATGCCTGGTTTATTCATTTACATACAGTACAATGTACAGTAGACTCTGCAAGCAGAATAGGATGTACAGATAGACCCATGTTGGGGTTACAGAATTTAGGAGCTATGCAGACTAGATAACATTTCTCTGCCAAGTAGTAGTAACACACAATTCAGGTTACAGCATATACTTACAGCCTAGCAGGGTCTCCTGGCATCTTCCAGCTGGTGATTCCCCTTAAAGACTCCCACTCTTGCTGTTCCACTCATGCTGGGGCCACTCTTACAGGACTGCTAGGGGGCACAGATAATATGAGGAGTGCTTTGAACACTGGTAAGGCAGCAGGAGGCTTAAGTGTAGGTTTAGTTGAAGCAGCTCATGCTGCTGTTTAAAGGGGCCACTGGTGATCACTGGGGAGTGGGCAGGGAAACCAAACAGAGACTAGTTGGCTCCAGACCCCCTGCAAGGTCAGTGGCGAATACAGGATATTATGTTATAATGGGGGGTGCTGGGGTGGTATGCATACTTGATATGCAGTTTTGTAAATTTGCATGTATCCTTATATTGTTTGCTATTATTGGGCCCAATGCACATGGGGCGGGAAATACACACCAGAGGCACATATCCCACCCGCAAAGGGCCGCACCTGTGGACAGGTTCACACCCGTGGGTATGCACTACTGGTGTGCACCTGTCCACTGCCCCACCACCCCGCCATGTGGGAACAGATATGCAGACTGTGCAGGCATCCATTGAGATACCCGACCTGGTCCACTGGTAGATATCTTGCACCCTCGGTGAAGAGAAATGGCTGCCGCTGCACTACATACAGCAACCAAGAAGTGGGCTGGTGCCTGGTCGGCCATCCCCAGATCACCAGTCATTGTCTGTGGTTTGTGGCAGCATGGTGTGGGGGAAGGCATGCCCCGCCTGACATTCAGCTACTGGGGGTGGCATCCCAGGGGGCACACACATCTCATGGCAGGGGTTCCCCCTACATACTGTGTGCCCCCCCATGCCCAGTGCTCCGCGACTTTGTGAATGTTACAGTGTGTGGGTACACCTCCTGACATGCCCCCCCGCCTGCCCCGACCATGTTGCCTTCCACACAGTCTGGCAGAGGAGGCTGTGTGCCCCTTAGATTAATACCATGTCTGGCCACGTGGGGGGGGGCGCTATGGGTATGGAGTGGCAACGCACCACAGATATGCGGCACATAGCCACTCATCACCATAGTGCATAGGGACCATTGTTTCAGTACATTTTTGACAGAAAATACAAATGTAATCTATAATTTTGAAATTAAACTTTTGTACAAGCAATAAATCAGATGTCTTCAGCAAAGTGAAATGCAGTAGCAGCAAGCAGGTATATTACAATGGGGGATGCGGCTGCACCCTTTGCTGTCCCCTAGATCCAGTACTGTGCAAGGTGATGGCATCCTCCATGTGGCATCCAGCAATTGAAGACTTGCTGATTCCATCTGCAGGAATCATCTAGAAGGTCCCACCTCTGTGTGAGCACTATGGGCCTAATAGGGTAGCAAGAGTCTTTAGTGTAAGTTTTGTTGAAATAGCTCCTGCTGCTGTTCAAAGAAGCTGTTGGTGATCATGGGTGGAGGGGCAGTGGAAGCCAAACAGAAACTAGTTGGCTCTTGACTCCCTGAAAGGTGATGGTGTCCTCTGCATGGTATCTGGTGAGGGAAGACTTGCTGGCCCAACCTGCAGGGATTAGCTGGAAGGTCCTGCCTCCAAGTGTGTGCTATGAGTGCTGATAGGGTAACAAGAGTCCTTAGTGTAATTTAAGTTGAAGCGGCTCCTGCTGCTGTTCACAAAGGCTGCTGGCAATGCTGGGGGGGGAAGGGGCAGGCAAAATCAAACAAAGGCTAATTGGCTTTTGACCCCCTGCAAGGTGATGGCATCCTCCATATGTCTGCTGGCAACTGAACACTTGCTGGTCCCTGCTGCAAGGTCAACTGGAAGGTTTTGACTCTGTGTGAGTGCTGTGAGTGCTGATAGGACAGCAAGAGTCTTTAGTATAAGTTTAGTTGAAACAGCTCCTGCTACTGTTCAAAGGGGCCACTGGCAATCATGGCAGGGGGGACATGGGAAGCCAAACAGGGACCACTTGGCTCCTGACTCCTGTAAGGTGATTGTATCCTCTGCATGGCATCTGGCAACTGAAGGCCTGCTGGTCCCGGCTACAGAAATCAGGTGGAAGGATTGCCTCCATGCAAGTGCTATGAGAAGAAGAAGAAGAAGAAGAATCAGCATTTATATAGCGATTTTCATACACAGTATCCCAAAATGCTTTACAAGCAATGCTAGACTGCTAGTGAAGTGACTGAATGCATGGTGGCGCTCATATTGCACATCACCACCCACACACAGCCTGGATAATTGCATGAACTGGTTTATGGGAAGGGGAATGTTGGCCAGGACACTGGGAATGTTCCCTGCTCTTTGCGAAGAGTGCCCTGGGTTCTTTTACTTCCACCTGGACACCCACCAGGACAGGCAGAAGGGACCTCGGTTTAAAGTCTCATCCAAGGGATGGCACACCCCAGCAGTACAGCACCCCCCAATACTGCACTCGGATGCTAGCGATTTTTAGGTGCAAGTCCAATCCCGGTGTGGGACAAGAACCCACAACCTTCTGATCCAGAGGAGGATGTGCTACCAACTGAGCCACGTTGACACCTGATGAGCACTGATAGGGCAGCAAGAGTTTTTAGGGTAAATTTAGTTGAAGCAGCTCCTGCTGCTGTTCAGAGATGCTGCTGGTGAACTAGTATTTTTTTTACTTAAAACAACAATTTTAGAGACCACAAAAGGGAGGAATGAGTGCGGGAAAAAGCAGGTGTGGGGGTAACAGGTTTGGTTCTCAGTGTAATAACTACCACGGAGGTCAAGCAGGCTACCCATCCCAATCCCTTTACCCTTCTCAGTTTTCTCTGTTTCCTCACTCTCTTTGTTCACCTGCCCCAATAGACAACACCCCCTCCCTCTCCGATCCTGTACTCCCAACTTTTCCACTCACCTCCCAATATACTGCACCACCCTCCTTTTGCTGCCTCCCCCTCTTCTACATCTGTACCCCATGACACCCACTGACAAAGTCTACCTCTGGCTGCCCAGACAAGTTCTGAGCACTTACACTTTCGTAACCTTAATGAGCAATATTATTTATCCTGAATCTTCACTACATGCAATTATGTACCCTTAGATGTATTTTAGGCTATGCTCTTTGTTAATACTGATGTCTAAATGTACCAACTATGTATTCCTTGATGTTTTATATTATACGTTCTTTGTCTTCACTGATGTCTTAATGTAAACATAAAATGTATCTGTCATGACGTGGAACCTTTCTAAAGGAGCTCTTAGCTCAAAGGTTGTAACTCCGAGATGACAAATAAATAAAGAAGTAGACTGTTTAACCTCCATGCCAATTATATTGGGAACCAAACCTGTTGGTCAAATTCTTAATTTGGAATTGAAGAAAGGGGACTAAATTGAAGCAGAACCAAATTTCTCACTGACCAACATCTTTCACCTTTAAAGATCACTGATGCAATCATTACTATAGCCAAATACTCACTGCGTGGCTGTAAGCAAATCTCTTAAGCTCCCAGCACCCCAGTCCATCTTTCTGTAGAAATGGGCAGAAGCAGGACGCCACTAAAATTGAAATCTTGCATCTCAACAGTGCTTTTCTGAGTCAGTAAAATGCAGAATAAAACATGATACATTTTTTTATGTGGTGTATGTCTACAGAAGGTGCTTTCAGAAACTGCTTTGCTCACTGACTGTTTTCCCCATACACATTATATAACTGAATATTTCTAATATAATTATGACTAAAATGGCTAGACAAATAATTGATCACTGCTGTTTAAAAATACTGCAAAGCACCGATAACAACATCAAAGCAGTGCCTTGTGGAAACACAGTAGCATGCTGATGTGTTTGCATGGATCTCAGCAGTGTCCTCCCCCTGGATTTCTTCCTTGACACTACCCACACAATCCTCAATGATTCTCCTACAACTCTCCCGCCATTCCACTTCAAAGAAATCAACCTCCGTGATGCCTGAACACACATCACCAAAGCAATTTCTAAGTCAAGATCTAGTGGGGACTCGCTTTATCTAAAACTCCTAACCCTCACTATGGATGAGGTTCTAGTCCCACTCATACACATTTTAAATCTCTCCCTTAGCACTGGTCAGTTCCCTAACAAATGGAAAGCAGCTACTGTTACTCCAGTCCACAAAGGCAGGGACAAGACCTGCCATGCCACCTATCGACCGATTTCGATACTACCACTACTCTCCAAGGCATTCGAGCGCATAGTATCCAACCAACTCAATGACTACCTTGACAATCATAATATTTTGTGCCCACAACAACATGGCTTCAGAAAAGGTCATAGCACCTCCTGTGCACTACTGGAGTTCACTAGAGCACTGCACGGCACATTGAACATGGGTCACTTAACCGGGGCAGTATTTGTAGATCTGACCAAGGCCTTCGACACAGTCCACCATCAGCTGCTGATCCAGCAACTCCAGCTTTTAGGTCTCTCTCCTGACACTGTCTCATGGTTCAGCAGTTATCTGCAAAACAAATCTCAATGAGTCAAAATTGCTGGAACACTCTTGGACTTCAGACCGGTCCAATCTGGTGTCCCTCAGGGGTCCATCCTGGGCCCGTTGCTCTTCAGCCTCTTTCTCAACACGCTCCTGAAATCCTGCACTGAACAAATTATTCTCTATGCTGATGACACTGTTATCTTCTCTTCCCAGAAGGACCCTCTGCTCCTGCAGACCAATCTTCAGCAAGGTTTTGCCGCCATGGAAAACTGGTTCATTCATCAGAAACTTGTCCTCAGTCATAAAAAAAACAAAGTAATGCTCTTTCACAGCTCTCAAAACAGGCATAGATCTCACCCCCTATCTATCTATCTCTACCAGCAATGGCAACACTCTTGAGCAAGTACAGTTGTTCAAATACCTAGGGTTATCCCTGGACTCAAATCTCTCCTATGGGGCACACATAGGCAATGTTGCCAAATCAGTTAATATGTGCCTAGGCCTACTTTACCAGCACAGACAACATCTTACTGCAGAAGTACTGAAGATTGCCATCCAAAGCTCGGTGCCTCCGTCATTGACTATGGTCTTCTAATATATGGCTCTGCCTCTGCCACTGCCCTGAAATGAATCTCAACTTCACTTAGCAAAGTCTGCAGGCTCATCACTGGTGCTCATCGTCTCACTCATACATGCAACCTGTATGCCCAATCTGGCTGGCTTCAACTTTCAAATAGCATAAAATACCAAACCTGCATTATGGCAAAGAAAGTAACCATGGGCCTCACTCTGCTGGGAGTCCAAGCACTACTTAGTTCTAGGCTGAAGCCAAGTAACACTAGGGTTTCCGATTACCAGCTCCTTCAGGTTCCCTGACGTCGTACCTCACAGGGCCAAAGATCCTTTGCTTTCAGAGCATCAGCTGGTTAAATGCGCTCAATCCTGAAATCTCCTCCACTACCACCATTGGCTCCTTCAAACATAAACTCCATTCCCACCTTACCAACTCTAACACCTGTGAGTGCCACATATAACCTCCTCAGCCCCCCTCATTTTGACACCTCCTTCTATCACGTACTACATCACCCCCTTCCTTTTCCTCTGTTGTTACTCTTTTAATTCTTCTTTATTCTCAACACTCCTGACTCTCCTCCCTACACCCCCACCTCCTCTGATCCCTCTATGATAGTTTCACTTCTGTTAACTAATTTCAGCCTACTCCCAATTTGATGACAATGCCCTTTGGCTGCTATTTCTGCCTTCCCTACCTGGTTCCTCATTCTTAACTTCACCTTCCACCCACCCTGCCCACTTATCCTTATCCATCTGTTACTTGGCGTTTCACAAGTATACATTTGAATTATCTTAGCAATTTATTGAACTGTCCATTGCAACCTATTTATTGCTTTTTTTTTTGTTCGTGTTCTTGTAACTTTTATTGTGTTTGTTCTCTGACGCGGAACCTTTGTAAAATAGCCTGGCTCAAAGGTATTTGTAACCCTAGCTGTAATAAATAAATAAATAAATAAAAAGCTGTAAGTACTAGGCCTGATGCTATGTGGAACAATAATATATATATATATATATATATATATATATACATATACATATACATATATAGTCTTGCCAAAAACTGCATTAATTCACCAGTAAAGGTTTAAATTAATAAAAGTAGGGCAACATGGTGTAAGGATTTCCAAAAAGGTTTCCAGCCCTACTTCCCACCCCCCAAAGCAGCAAAATGACAAGACCACACAAGCAACCACGGACAGCCATCATCAGGAAAGACAAACAACATGTGGCTGTTTTCCAGATGACACAAATGCAGTAGCACTGATGTGCTACCTTCATGGATTTGTATCTGTGGTATGCACACTGCAAGACATACACACTCACTTCTGGCTGCAGATAAAAATCCATGATACTCAAATCACAACACTGCTTCTGTGTGCAGAAGCACAGGCCCCTGCAGCCAAAGATGCAAATCCAAGATACCCAAATTATAAGAGTTAATTTGTCTGCAGAAGCACAGGCTCCTATGGGGCCTGCACTTCTATAGCCACAGGTACCCATTCACACTGTAAGACATACACACAGCTCTATGTGCAAAAGTGCAGGCCCCTGACAGGCCTGCTCTTCTGCATCTTCAGGTTCAATACATGCACATTTATCTCTGGCTGCTGAAGCACAGGTACCATGAAATCCATTATACCAAAATTGCAACAGTACTTCTGTATATAGAAGCACAGGCCCCTGAGGGGCCTGCACCTCTTCAGCCACAGTTGTAAGACATACAAACTGACTTCTGGCTGCAGAAGGGCAGGCCCCAGTGGGACCTGTACTTGCATAGCTCATATAGAAAACCACACACTAGTGGATCCAGATATGTAGCGAGGCAGCACCCGCATCCCATTAGATCACCAAAAAGTAGCTGTTTTAAACTAATTTGAGCTTTTAAAGGTAACAATTTACTTTTCTCGGGGAAAGTGCTACCCCTGAACAAAATTGTTACCACCTTGAAAAATTTCTAAATCTACTGCTGAAGCCATGATACCCACATTGAAACAGTGCCTCTGTTTATAGAAGCACAGGCATGCAAGTTGTATGACATCCATACACAGCTTGGCAGCATAAGCACAGGCCTCCTCTTGCAACAGTATTTCTGTTTGGAGATGCACAGAGGCCCTCAGGTAAACAAGTTTAAGCCTAAACAGCTTCTGGCTCCAGAAGGGTATACCCCTCTGGAGCCTGCTGTTAAGCAGCTGGAAGTACTGTTGTAATGTGGGCATCATAGTTTCATCAGTGAATCTAGAAATTGTTCAGGGGGTTAGCAGTTTTCCAGTTTTGCAGCTGCATATAGAAAACCATGCACTAGTGGATCATGCTGTATAGTGAGGTACATCGTACTGGGTGCAGGCCACATGCAGCCTTCTGTCAGCAGTCCCATGGGACCTGCACTTCTGCAGCCACACATTGTCATGCACATTGTATCACACACACACACACACACACACACACACACACACACACACACGAACACACACAGAGGTGTGGCTGCATAAGTACAGGCCCCTGTGTGGCCTGTGCTTATGTAGCTGCAGATACAAGTCCACAAAATCAGCACTTCACTGCTACTACATTTGTGTTATCTGGAAACAGTTGCATGTTATTTGTCTTACCTGATGATGGCTGTTTGTAGTTGCTTGTGTGGTCTTGTCCTTTTGCTGCTTGGTGGGGGTAGTTAGGGTTAAAAACCTTAACACCACATTTCCCTACTTCCTGACATTAAGTCAATCCCTAAATGGTGCATTAACACAGTTTTTGCAAAGAATTTCCTTTCTTTCTGAGATAGTAGAATCGTAGTGGAATTGTATCCTCATTCATGCAGATTCCTTCAGGGTCTGAATAACTAGATGCAGATGCACAGGGCCCTCTTGACCCTGTACCAAGGAAGACTCCATCCACCTATGGAAAAGTAGGGCCCTGTGGGATTTGCACTTCCATGCAGTAGTGTATGTCAAGAATTCATGGAGCTTTCTGGTGGGTCCTGTGCTTCCATGTGGCCACAGATACAGATGCACAGGGCAAAGAGTCCATCTCTCAGTCAAAGCACAGGGTCCCCTGGCACCCACAGGTGCAGAAGTGCAGGGCACTATGCCAAGAGAAGAGAGGAAAATATAGCCAACTTGGTTAAGAAGGGGGATGAAACCTTTTATAGGTACATTAGGGAGTGAAGAAAGACCAAGGGAGGGATAATGAGGCTTAATAAAGGGGACGGAGGGTGGGTGGGCAGAGAGTGACAGTAAAAAAGCAGGGATACTAAATGAATACTTCTGCTCAGTAGTCACAAAAGAAGAGGAGGGGGAGGTACCTAATCCAATCAATAGAAGCACTTTGGATAGGGGGGTCGATACCAGTCCTTTCACAGAAGAAAGGGTTCTGAAAGAACTCCTTAAACTGAAGGTGGACAAAGCAATGGGCCTGACGGGATTCATTCCAGAATTCTAAAACAACTAAGGGGAGAACTAGTGACACCACTGACTACCCTTTTTAACAAATCATGGGAGGATGGTGTGGTACCTAAGGACTGGAGGAGGGCGGATGTGATTCCCCTTCACAAAAGTGGGAGCAAAGCAGAGACAGGAAACTACAGACCTGTTAACTTGACCTCAGTGATAGGGAAAATGATGGAATCACTTCTGAAAGAAAGAATTGTTGAGTACCTAGAGGCCATCGGGGCACAGGAACCAATGCAGCATGGATTTACAGTGGGAAGGTCATGTCAGACGAATCCAATAGATTTCTTTGACTGGGTGAGCAAAGTAGTAGACCAGGGAAGGGCTGTGGACATGGCCTACCTAGACTTTAGCTAGGCATTTGACACAGTCCCGCACAAAAGATTACTAAACAAATTAGCCAGCCTGGGAGTGGGTACCAGGGTGGTAGCATGAGTAAAATATTGGCTGGACAACAGGACACAGAGGGTAATAGTAAATGGAGTCCACTCCGAAGAAAGGGGGATTACTAGTGGGGTACCGCAGGGTTCAGTACTGGGTCCGGTCATTTTTAATGTCTTTATAAGTGACATTGTGGAGGGACTAGAAGGAAAAAAATACCTCTTTGCAAATGACAAAAAGATCTACAACAGGGTTGATATACAAGGTGGGGGGTGGAAAGAATGAGAAGGGACTTGACAAGGTTGGAGGAATGGTCATAAGTATGGCAGTTTATATTCAATGCAAAGAAGTGCAAAGTAACGCACCTGGGAAACAAAAACCCAGGGAAAGAGTACACAATGGTGGGGGGGTATTAACAACAACAAAAATGGAAAGGGACCTGGGGGCAGTCATATCAGATGACCTAAAGGTAAGCAAGTAATGTGAGGAGGCAGCAAGGAGGGCTGGGGGATACTGGGATGTATAGGAAGAGGCATCACCAATAGAAAACAGGAAATTGCTATCTATCTGTACAGACAGTTGGTGAGACCCCATCTGGAGTACTGCATGCAGTTCTGGAGACCCCATCTCCGAAAGGACATAGACAGGATGGAGGCAGTCCAGAGGTGGGCAACTAAAATGGTGCAGGGTCTGCAACAAAAGCCATATGAAGAGAGACTAAAGGAGCTTAATATGTATACCCTTGAGGAAAGTAGGGAGAGGGGGGACATGATAGAAACTCTGAAGTACCTCATAGGAGTCAACAAAGTCCAAGAAGGTAGCATCTTTTAGAAAAAGAGATGCGCAAGAACAAGGGGGCACAATTTGAAGATAGCGGGGGGATGACTCAGGGACAATGTGAGGAAGCATTTTTTCACAGAGAGGGTGGTGGATGCATGGAATGGCCTTCCTGAGGAAGTTGTGTAGTCAAAAACAGTGGGGGAATTCAAGAATGCAAGGGATAGACTTAAGGCAATTCTAGTGGGGGGCAGGAAGAAGTAGGCTGTTGGTTAACTAGGATCTGCAGCTTATCCAATAGGTAGGGAAATGGGCAGACTAGGTGGGCCAAGTGGTCTTTATCTGCTGTCAAAGTCTATGTTTCTATGTTTCTCTTGTTACTGTATGGGACTTGGGCCAATGTGGACAACCATGCACATTCCTTACCAATGCTGGGGGGTGGTGTCACATGACAGCACCACCCTCTCAGTCAAAGCCCATCTGGCTGGCTCACTGAGCTTGCCCCCGAACTCAGCATATTGACAGGGGATCACAGAGTAATACCTGCTGGGGTCAACGCAAGCACTATACATATTGGTCTGGATATTCAAAGCAGATGTGTGGCACAAAGTGGAGATGCACCATGCATCTCAGAAAATGGGCCAAACCATGATATTCAAAAAGGAGAAATGTATTGTGCATCTTTGAATGCGCCATCGTGCATCCATAATGTATGCAGCGCATGTAGAGGGGGCGTTCCCATGAATGTGCTACACATTCCTATATTCAGCTGAAATGTGCGGCGCCTCTGCAGCCCATCTTAGAGATGAGCTGCCCAAAGTTAGGCATTGAAAAAGCATGCCTAAATGGCCAGCCACCCATAGGCAGGCCACAGAACTGCAGGTAGGCTGTCTGAATACAGTCCTTGCAGGTGCAGCGCGATATGCTCCAGGCACCCACACATAGCAGTCATGCCCGGATGGAAGAACCCTGAGCCACTGGCACTGTCCAGGGAGCAACACTCCACATTGCTCCCTGGATGTATCCACCCAACAGCCGGTCACTGTCTGCACACTGCCATCCCTTGCAGTGCCCACCAGGTACCTTCCATTCTGGGGTGTGGGGGGCACTGCAGGTGATGATATGCAGCATATGGAGCTAGTGTTTCACATACATGTGTTTGCCCTTGCAGCCTGTGTCACCCTGTGCCCACCCCGTTACACATCTAGGTAGCCCCGGTGACCACTGTCCAGGTGGGCCCCCTGTACACCTATCTGACCCTGTACATGGCTATGGGGAGTTGTTGACCAGGAGTGAGTATCCATCCATATGTAGCTGTGCTGCGCTGTGTTGTCGGAGTTTGGTGACATAAAACATTACAAGAGGAGTGTACTACACTTTGTGGTCGGTGCCAGTTCTTTGTGCTTCACTGTGCATGGCTATGAATAGCACTGTATCCAAGCCAATACAGTACACCCACCACACACATTCCTTTCATCACACCTGCCTACTAGGCTGCACTACCTCCTGTTCACCTTTGTGGAGTGGTGGGTCAGCCCTGCAAAGCTGGAACTGAACATGCCCAGGGTATGCAAATGGCCTGAATACATTCCAGTAAAGTGATGCAAATGTTGGAGCTGGCCTTGGAATGTGCAATGAGGTCATTTGCATATCCTGGCTGAATGTTGCAGTTTTGCACACTGCGCAGGTGGTTTGCATTGCGCTTTTCCCCATGCTCCACATAAGGCTCAGGTCACCTGTTGCGCCATGCATCTCTCACTGCATGATCACGCATTTCAGGATATTCAACTGGACATGCATGAGCGCATCTCACAGTGCATCATCTGAATATCTCATTCTTTTGGGGCCGGCACATCTCAGATGTGCAGCGCAGATACTTGCTCAGGTTTGCAGGGGACTTTTGAATAGCTAGGCCATTGTTTCTTAATCATTATTTTTTTTTAATTTTGACCCCAAATTTTCAAGATATTCATTTTATGACTTCCCTTTATAAACATGACGTGTGGCCTTTATAGGATACTAGCCAAAACATAATTTTGCACCACAAGTGCAAAAACACATCTTATGCAGGAGTTGCAAAATGACACATGTCACGTTTATGTGGTGGTGTGAAAAAAATGGCTATGTTGAAAGTTTGGAGTCAAAATATTGAAAATTAGCAAAGTTATGAGGGAACCTTCAAATATTTCAATGTTCACTCATAACTTATTCATTTTACCATGTTTTTATACCAAATATTTAATATAGTCTTCTTATGATCCTTCCCCATGAATCCGCTAGGTGAAAATGTATAAATCCTGCCCATAATGTGATTTTGGGCAGTGACTGCAAAATCATTTGTCGGCATCTATTTGAGAAATTTCAACTGCCTTGTTCATAAGGTGGTATCCCCAAAAGACCATGTTGAAAACTGTGTGTAAAAGTATTAAAAAATTACAGTTATGAGTGAAAATTCAAAACCCACTGCAATACAATATATATCGTTACTTTGCATACTGATGTTCCTTTTAAAACAGACTGCAGTATATGGCAGACATAGCTTCACATGGCCATCACCCTTTACTAGAATTACAGGAAACAAATTTGTACAATAAAGGAACATTCCTTTGCTATTGTGTTCTATTAATCTGGCTGTACTTCACTGCTCAGATTTCTTGATATGAAAGAGCTACCTGCTTTGCTAGAACCTTGGTAGTTAGATTACATTCTGATGCTCACATGTCAGGATTTAAATCTGTGAACTACTGGTTTTATTGCTACTGTGCTTTCCCAGCCATCATGGCCTGAGTTTTGATACTGATAAATATGGCTGAATTAGATGCCTAGTTTCTTTGTTCCTTGGTTGAATATTGCACTTACTTGTTTCAATATCAGTGTTTTTTTAATGTTTGCCACATGATATTTGCTTGTACTTAAAATATGACAGTTTCCTTTTAATTGTGTCTTGGTTAAACTAATTGGATCATAGCCAACTTGATTTGCTCTTACTGAGTCACAGACCTGACTCTAGACAAGTTAGAAAAAAGACAGTGGAGGTCCTACTGCAGTTAATATCTATACAGTGCTGAACCTGTTGGGAAATATTGGGTTCTACCAAAACAATTCTACATAACCTTGTGGACAACTCTTGAGGTTGAGATAATGTTCTCAATTTCGATGTCACCACTGACACAGTCATCAATGATTGACATCTACAGTATGTATCCCAGCTAATTACAATTTACAACAGTATGTGCTGATTTGCTGCATTGGTCCCTTTTAAAACACACCATTGTGACCTTTACAGTAACCTTGGATGGCTCTCCCCACAGGTGCACAGGGACTTCACCCTCTGCTG
Organism: Neoceratodus forsteri; assembly: GCA_016271365.2. Taxonomy (NCBI): domain Eukaryota; kingdom Metazoa; phylum Chordata; order Ceratodontiformes; family Ceratodontidae; genus Neoceratodus; species Neoceratodus forsteri. Next base: position 1,500,359,368 of record CM057456.1, read on the forward strand.
CTTAACTGATAAGTTACTCTGCTCCCCTAACCTCTCTCCCTTGTTGAGGTTCCTATGGCACAAAATAAATCCACATGACCTGTGTTCCTCTGATCACTTTCTGCTTGAACAGCCATGGGTAAATTCTAACGTGGACAAAATGGCTTTCTCCTCTGCTGGTTCATCCCTCTGGAACACCCTTCCAGTGGAAATTAGAACTGCCTCCTTCCCCTGTCTTTAAATCATAGCTTCTGGGTCATCTAATGAGGTACAGTCCACTACAATTGTGTACCCTAAGATACTAGCTACAGTCATGTCAGTTTATATGTTCTAGGTTAGCGCCACTTGTACTCACTGTGCTTTATCAGCACCAGTACTGCATTCTTACAACACAAATTATTTAACTCGTGTTTTTCTGTCACTTTATTGAAATTGTATACAATTTTTTACTTTGCTTTTATCTTAAAAAGCAGCTGACATCTTCTGTGGGTTGGGCCAGGTAGCTCATGTCCAGTAATTACCTGCTCCAGGACCTAAAATAGCCCAATTTTGAATTTTTCTTTTCAGGGAATTAGAAGTTATAGTATTTACAAATACCATGGTCTCACTTCCTGGTAGAGCTGAAGCCACTGAGTGCCCTCCACAACCCCTCCAAGAAAACAGCATATTGATGTGACATGAAGTGGGGAAGGGACTTCAGAGCTATAGATTTATTTTATTTATTTTTATTTATTTATTTAGACAGAAGTTTGGAAAACCTTTGAGCCATAGGCTCATTTACAAAGGTACCTTGTCACAGTAAGACAAACGAAAATACACAGTATAACAGTATAACACAGTATAACAGTAACTTAAGACATAGATACAAACAAGCTGGTACATGTAGGATTGATGCAAACAATACAAGAGTTATGTTGTCCTTAGCAGCTTAGTAGTAAGCTTTGTCATAAGTATTGAGTACGGCTTTGATTAGTGGCAATTACAGCTTCGGGTGTTAACAAGGTGGTTCCGTAAAGGACGTTTTGAAGCACGATATAGTTGAAGCTTCGGAGATGGAGGGGGGCAGTGTGTTGAACCAGGAGGGGGCCCTAAAGCTGAAGGCTCTTTGGCCATGAGAGGTCCTAGCTCTAGGGATAACAAGAGAGGTTTTCCCAGATGTCCGAGTATGAACTAGTGGGACAGAGCGGCGGATGGTGGTGGTCAATCCTGGCGGGGATAGCCCAAGGAGGGTCTTTTTTTGTAAGGGTACAGGTCAGATATTTGAGGCACTCGTCAAGATCAAGTACCAGTGCTTTAGCGTACAGGAGACAGGTGTGTGTTAGCCTAGGTGCTCCAGTAATTAACCTGCAGGCCTTATTCAGAGTAGTGTGAATTTTATGGAGTGCGGTCTGATCAGCAGCACCATACACCGGCAGTCCATAGTCCACTAGGGATAGGAAAGAGGAGGTGACTGCGAGTCGAAGAGCCTCTGGGGGGAGGCAGTTGTTTATACCAATGTAAGATGCCCAATCGGATATTAGTGGCAGTGGCTAGGGCAGCAATGTGTCCATGGAAGGAGAGGGAGGGTCAAATGGATCCTAGGTATTTATAGAAGCAAACCTGTTCGAGTGGGAAAGAGGACCCAGAGTGAATGAGGAGTTTGAAGTTGCAGGACTTGTTTTGAGGATGAGTAAGAACATGGTTTTGTTTTTTAAGATTTATCACCAATCTATGTTCCTTGAACCAGCCCTCGGCTTCAGCGAAGGACTTCTGCAGCGAGTCCTGGAGGCAATAGGGTTACTGACTTGAGGCAAAGATGACTGCATCATCAGCGTACTATAGAATGTTCCCCGAGCAAGAGAGTGGAAGGGTGTTAAGGTAAAGGGAGAATAGTAAGGGGCCCAGAATGGAGCCCTGGGGAACCTCAGAAAAGATGGGACAGATGTCTGAGTAGGTCCCATTAATTTTTACACGCTGTGAGTGGTCAGACAGATAACTGGTGCACCAGGAGATAGGCCCAGCAGCAAAACCAGAGAGACTAAGCTGACATCCAGATAGCATCACAATGCTGTAAGAGGCAGTGGCAGCATTTGAATACTACTGATCTAAAAGGCACTTGTACCTGTTAAGGGGGTATTACATGTAATACTAGCTCCCCTTAACATGTAAGAGTGCCTTTTAGAAGTATCAGTAGTATTTAAATGCTGCCACTGCCCCTGATAGCAATTATCATATTATTTATAACCCTGAAGTCCCTTCTCCCATTCACATCATCAAAATGTGTGTTTTTTTGGGTGGGACTGTGGCTGGCACTCGGTGACTTCAGCTTAACTAGGGAGGGAGACTGCAGTATTGGTAAGTATTAGAACTTCTGATTCCTTGAACAAGAAAAATTCAAAATAGGGCTAGTTTAGATCCTGGGGCAGGCAGCTACTGCACATGAGCTGCCCGCCCCAAAGGTATCAGCTGCTCTTTATTTCTCCATTACTCTTGAAAAATGTTTTTCCCAGCTTGTTTATATTCTCTCATGTCCATCCTTTTCTTTGCCTACCTCAGCCCAGGTTGCTCCTAAAACTGTCCTTTGGACCAGTGTAATTACCTGGTCAACAAATAAACACATATCTTTTAGTGGTTTTGCAGATTTATTCACCTTACCATCAGATGCTAAAAACCATTCACTTAGGTGTTCCACTTTTCGAGACCAATATAGCAAAAAAATGTAGAATAAATATTCTACTGCTTGTTGAAGAAGTAAATCACATAGTGAATGAAGTCAGAGTTTCACAAAGATTTGTACACTGGTAGAGCTTGATGAGCTAGGTAATTATCTGTATTTGAACTCTGAAGTCCTTAAAAAAAATTCAATAACTATTGTTTTCCAGATTCAATTAATATCTATAATGTGTTCAGGGCCCCTAGTTCTCTGCAACACATCAGTCCTGATTTCTGTGACAGGGTTCCTAGGATTCTGCGGCAATGTTTGTTCACTCAGCAGCATGAATTATTCATTTCTGGGGTGGAATGCAACCCTGTCATTGGCTGAAATATTTTGTGATGTCACAGATGACATCACATGCTGAGCATAGAGGAGCGGTTTCAGGATAAACAAGGAGGACACAGGACCCAAGCACCATGGAAAAGCTCTGATTCACTTCATATATTCTGTGGCATGATGAGAATTCTGCAGAAAATTCTATAGTTGTGGATCTGCAGAATTCCAGGGCCTTGGATATGTCACAAACTGGGATGCAAGTTTAAACCTGAATTGGTGAACCTTCTATAGTGTAGTGGAGAAGGAGATGGACTATAGGTTTAAAGTTCAGTTATCACAGTGGGTAGAATTTTCATAAGCATTTATACTATTAAAAGATATGCTTCTGACTGGGATATGCACATCTCAATTCTAGGGCTGGATTTTCAGCCGAGCATTGAGGACTTGCAGCTACAGTAGAGATGTTCAGAAATGAAACTTTACAGGCAAAGTTGGTGCAAAGCTGAGAACATTGCTCTACACATAGCAAAGCAAAATTCTCAATTTTGCTCCAAACCGTGCTTGGTGAAGTTAAAAAAACAAAACAAAAAAACATTTTTTTTAAAGTCCAAACCTGCCCCCAACCCACTATGCACACATCACCAACCTTTTAGATCATTTCAAGACATCACCCCACTAGCACCCCCAACATTCCCAGTGAAGATCCATTAAAGTAATATTGCCTTACCCACTGAATTAAATATCCTGTCCTCCCACCCACTCCAACCAAGTAACCCAACCCATCAAGTTCCCGGACTCCTATAATTAATGAAAACAGCCTGCCCTACCCCCTGTAGTTCCAAACCTCCCTCCCTGCCAAAAAGTTAAATGATATACACTACTGTGGTAAAAGTTTGGAAATGTGCTCCCTCATTGGAGCACTGAGCTCATCTCTTTGCTTTTCCATGCTCAATGAATGAATGATGACATCCTCCTGAGTAGTAACACTGATTGGTTGAATTTCAGTCACACGTTGCATTTTTTCTGGGGCCTTATAATGGCACATGCATTAATATGTGACACATACATCATTATTTTGCTGTAAAGTAGCACCAACTGCCATAAATGTGGCAGAACATTTCCAAAATGGCAGCAAAATGTTTTGTCACATTTACCTTGGTACAGGCATACACAAAAATGGGGACTTGTCCCTGCAGCAGAACATCTGAAAATCCAGCCCTAGGCATATATTTAATGGACTAAAACAACCATTTTCTGGGGCCAGTAATATGTGTTATACTGTACATGCAAGGAAGTTGTACTCTCCCCCACACTATTGTGCTGAACTATATGCACTTTCTGTTTAGACTACTCGGAGTGAGCATACTAGAGAAGCGGTTTGCAGGAAAGCACAGTATGGGATCCATAAAAAGATGCTTGGAGAGAAGAAATAACCAAATTATTTGTTTCTTTTTCATCTCTCCAAGCCATGCACATAGTCTTAAGCCCCATTCCCAGAGCAAGGCATTATGGGTATGCAAATCCTAGTGTAAGTTAGGCTGACAAGGCTTCATCAGAGAAAACACTGCCTTTTAAACAAGCTTGTATGTCTGATCCAGCTTAGGCTGAGAATAAGAAAGTAGAGACGTGTTTCATTCTCTCTGGGTTTCCTCAGTGTACTGCTGTCACAATCTCAACCAGGCACATTGTCAGACTCTGAGACAAAGTCTATTTAGAGCCCTCAGAGTGAGCAGATTAGAGAGGCAGTTTGCAGGAAAATAGAGTATGGGATCTGTAGAAGGACACAAAACTCAAAGGTCAAATACTTTGGAGTTTAGAAGGGTCAGCAGATGCAAGCTGTGCCTCTACCTGTCCTCCAACACATTGTGCCCAAGCAGCTGTGCTGCTGTTTTCAAATGATGCATCCATTTGTCACAAAAAGTCACAATTTGCAGCAAGAATTTATGCCATATGATTAGCCTCATTTTTGCTGCAACTGTGTCTTTTTTAGGGTGCAAAATTCAGATACTGTTAGTCTAAACAGTTAGGAAAGTTGTCTATTTTGAAAATAGTGGAAGGCAGATCCTTGGTAGATCATTTTGAAACTCCAACACAATTGTCCCAGACTCAACCCAGGTAAACAAGATGTAGTGTGATCCTGGTGTTATAGCACAGGGTTGAGGACCAGAGGGGGGACCAAAGGTTGCATCAAATCTGGGCCACTTACTACTATATGTGACCTTCAGTAAGTCACTTAACCTTCTGCTTCCATCCCAGCTGTAACAAAAGTATGGGAGCAGCACACTGATGAGACTGATTTGTGGAATCTCAATAGGACCATCTTAGGTAAATGAACTGTAACATAAAATCAATATTAGTGGGGACTCTGAGTCAACTATCCGGAGATTGGCCAGTCCTTGTGTCTCCTGAACATTGACAAAGTGGCTGTAGGAAGGCTTGAAATATTGTGCAGTCTGGCTAGCTCAACAGCTGGCTTAATTGAGAAGCTCAGTGTTCTGCCACTGCCATATTTGTTTTTGCCATATCTGGTTTAAAAGCAGTCTGCACCTATTGCATCTGAATGGAAACTTGGCAACACAAAGTGCATGTTTTTCTGACAAACAAGTTCAGCTACAGTACCACAATGTGCACTACATGTTCCTACCCAAGGACTCTATCCATCATCTGCAGATGGTAAAGAATGCTGCAGCATGGATGATTGCTGCGGATCACTTCAAATTCATCAGCACAGTATGAACAAGTCTCAACAGACTGCCACTGAGGTCAAAGGATAGATATAGTTCAATGACCTTTTGGATAGGAAAGAGCAATAATATACTGGGTCCATCTCACAGTATTTACTGGGTGGGATATTCAAAGGGGTCACACCATGCGCAACTCACCAATGCGCCCCAGCGTGATATTCAAATGGGCAAGTTACACTGCGCAACCCCCGATGCGCCGGGGCCCACCAGTAATGTATGTGGCACAGGTACAGGAGGCATGCCCATGCATATGCGGCACATCTCGATATTCAGCCTGGGATGTGCAGCACATGGTGTGTTAACAAACCCGCCTTGCGCTGCATGGGGGGGGCGCAGTGTTGAGCCCGTCGAAACCAGGAACAAGTTGGAGACACCCAAAGGCAGGCTGCCATATTGCTGGGTGCAACACGGCAGCCGCCTGCTGTGGGTGGCCACTCGACCTCCCAGGACACAATCCATGAGCCCCCTGCCCAGGAAGAGTCATGCACCTCCTTGCCCGTTTGCGGGCATGTGAAAATGAGGCCCTGGTGGTCCAGTGGACCATACCCCTTCACTCGATCATGGGCATAGGTTATACATCTCCCTGGTGGTCCAGTGGACTGCTAGCTCCTGCCCAATCATGGGCATGTATTAAAATAATCCCTGGTGGTCCAGTGGACTGATCTCCTTTGTCCACTTGCGGGCGTTATTCAAACTCCTGGTGCTCCAGTGGTACCACCCTCCGACCACCCACATGGTCCCCCTGCCACCCTGCCCCTGGGTCAGTGGCGGGTGGCAACTTCGCCCACAAGCCACAGCTGCCCACTGACTGACAGAGCGTACAGAGCTGTCGCCCATTGAGTCCACTGCATGGGCCAATGGGCATCAATCCATACTGTATTACAGTCCCGATATGTAAATGAGCATTCATTCACAAATCAGGAATGTGTAGTACAGTATGGACTACATGCCCATTGGCCCATGCAGTGGACCAATAGGCATACAGCCCTACTGTATGCTGTCATTCGGTGAGACGGCTGGGTGGCTTGTGGGCGGAAAGCTGCCACCTGCCACTGACCCAGGGGGTGCAGGGTGGCAGGGGGACTACGTGGGTGGGTCAGGAGGGTGGTACCACTGGACCACCAGGGTGTATGACGAACGCTAGTGAGCGGGCAAAGAGGATTGGTCCACTGGACCACCAGGGATTCTTTTCATACATGCCCATGATCAGGCAGGGGATAGCAGTCCACTGGACCACCAGGGATTATTCTAATACATGCCTGTGATTAGGCAAGGGATGGCGGTCCACTGGACCACCAGGGTGTACTTCTACTCATGCCTGTGATTGGGCAAAGGGGTGCGGTGCCCACCGAGAGGCAGTGGGGCATTGATCCCTGATGGCTGCAGTCTGGCAGGGTGCCTGGCACAAGCTGCCAGGGATCGGCGGATTGCAAGCACATGGGGCCATAATGACTTGCAAATGTCCCCATTTGTGCCTTGCATGCATTATGGCCTACTTTGCATGCCCATGGCTAAATATCGCTCTTGCTGTGCCTAGTGCAACTGCACTTGCGCTGGCGTAGCCTCCTGCTCCCCTGCTGCAACATGCGCTGGCACACTGCCACTGTGCCGTGCTCAGTGCGTGTGCCTTCAGTGCCATATTCAATGGTGCTGAGCCATGGCGCAGCACTGTTGAGTATCGGCTGGACTATGCCCTGGCTCAACCCAGTTGCGCTATGCCCAGGTTTGCGCCCCTGCCTGGTGCAGTCTGAATATCTGGCCCACTGTATCTAACCTTCTAGGATCATTAGCTCGCAGATATTTTTCTGTTTTTGTGACACAGTTCCATTTTTTTTCTGTAACAAAGCAGCAATCTGCCTGATTCTATGCCTTCTTTGGCTATGCTCCCAGAAGATGGAATACGTTACCTGAGGACACACATCTAGCACCTTCAATTGGGAGGGCCAAAGTCTCACCCATTAATGTTTTTAATTTCCATCTGATTTCAGGTATCTTATGTTGATTTTAGATAACATTCTACTGCAGTTGTGTAGTAATTTATTTTGTTACAATTTTATGTTTGTATGGCTTGTTATATAAGAGAGCCAGAATGTCTTTCATCGCCCATAATGTTCATGCCATTTCACCTCAACCTAACCTGCAGACACCGACAAATGTTGAGGTGTGCCTTGGGGTGTTCGGCTTTACAGTCACCCCATTCCATAAGGACATACACTAAAATGGGTGCAGTATAGGAGAGTGAGGTGAACTCTGGGGCTGAAGAGTCCAAGGCACACCTCAATGCCTGTCACTGGCTGCAGGGTAGGGGGTGGGGGTAGAAAGGCATGAGCATTACAGTCGGCAATCCAAAGGCACACCCCTGATGCCTGTCAGTCTGTACAGGGTGGGACGTTATGGTTAGAAACCCTAATGCCCCGGGCGTTTGTTGGTATTTGCACAACAAATTTTCAACATGGCCTTTTTGTGACCCCCACCTCATGAAAGCATTTGGGACCTCTTCTCATGAACAGTGGCACTGTGATTTTGTTAATGTATCCCGAACTTTGAGTTCCCACAGCAACCGTGCCATTCTGCACCAGATGTACGAAAACACAGATTGGGCAGGATGTGAAGAATGACAGCTGTACCATTCATAGGGAGGTGTGAAGAGATGGCAATGTGGAAAATCTGTAGTGAAAATATTCAAAATGCTTGAACTTCTGAGCGTACATGGAAACGGCACAACTCATGCATGTAACACAGTCATTTATTGGAATTATTTCACCAAATATTCAACACTGGCATTTTGTGACCTCTCCTCATGAACACCATCACTATGATTTTTTTTAATCTGTCCCAAACATTGATTTCCCACAGCGACTGCGCTATTCTGCGCCACATGTGTAAACGTATATTTTGGGCAGGATATGAAAAATGACAGTAGTACTGTTCATAAGGAAGCGTGAGAAAATGCCAGTGTTGAAAATCTGAAGTGAAAATATTACAAATGCGCGAAATTATGAGAGTGCATGGAAACTGCGTAATGTTCGCTCATAACACAGTCATTTTATGGACTTTTGTCACTAAATTTTCAACATAGGCATTTTAGCACCTCTGCTCATGAACAGTGTCACTGTGACTTTCTTAAACTGTCCCAAACACTGACTTCCTATAGTGACCGTGATATTGTGTGCCGGAAGTGCAAAAACACATTTCGGCCAGGATATGAAAAATGACAGCTGTACTGTTCATAAGGAGGTGTGAAAAAATGCCAATGTTGAAAATCTGGAGTGAAAATATTACAAATTTGCGAAGTTACGAGGGTGCATGGAAACTTCGCAAAGCATGCTCGTAACACAGTCATTTTATGGACTTTCGTCACCAAATTTTCAACTTAGGAATTTTGGGACCTCTGCTCATGAACAGTGTCACTTTAATTTTCTTACTCTGTCTCGAACACTGATTTCCCATAGCGACGGCGCTATTCTGCGCTGGAAGTGCAAAAACACATTTTGGCCAGGATGAGAAAAATGACAGCTGTACTGTTGATAACATACTATTTGCCAGCAGATTAGGCCTTATGGTCTATCAAGTCTGCTCAAACCTTAGATCCTTAGTTGGGTGCCAAGACCCTCCCATCCCTTGTGCTCCAGAAACCCATATCATCCATCCCCACCCCCCTGGGACAGGCCATCATCTGATACATCCACTTTCTGTGTCTGACCCACCCTCTCTTGAAGCCCTCCACTGTGGATCTCTGAACCAGCTCACCAGGCAGTGCATTCCAAGGGTCCACCACCCTCTCAGTGAAAAACCTCCTCCTCTTTTCCCCCCTCACCCTTCCACCTTCCAACTTCAAACCATGCCCTCTGGTGATACCTCCCTGCTTTAGTCTAAAGATCCCCTCCATGTTTACCCTATTTATTCCCTTGAGGTACTTGAAGACCTCAATCATGTCCCCCTGTCTCTCCTCTCCTCCAATGAAAACAGGCAGAGCTCCTTAAGTCTGTCCTCATATGCCAAATCCCCTAGCCCTTGTATCATCTTTGTTGCCCTCCTCTGTACCCTCTCCAGGAGCTGTATGTCCCTCTTCAAGTGTGGTCTCCAGTACTGTACACAGTACTCAAGGTGTGGTCTAACCAGTCCATTGTACAGGGGAAGAATCACTTCCTTGCTCCTAGAGGTGATCCCCCTTACGATGCATCCCAACATCCTGTTTGCCTTGCTAGCCGCTCTCCTGCACTGCTCAGAGTTATTCATACATGCATCCACCATGACCCCTAGGTCTTTTCCCTTATTGAGGCCTCAGCGCCCTCCTCCCAGGGTGTACCTGTGTTTGGGAGTTTCCACCAAGATGCAACACCTTGCACTTGGTGATATTGAAATTTAATTTCCATGTGTGAGCTCAGCTTTCCAGGGTGTCCAGGTCCCCCTGCAGGGCCAACCTCCCCTCTTCTCCCTCAACTACTGCTCCCATCTTGGAGTCATCCACGAAGAGACTCGTTTCACACCCTATACCCTCCCTGATGTCCGATATGTATGCATTAAACAGGATTGGACCCAGGACTGAGCCCTGCGGTACCCCACTACCAACCTCTCTAGGGTTCGAGAGCTCCCCACAGACCACTACTCTCTGAGTGCGTCCAGCTAACCAGTTTTCAATCCATCTGACCATCAAAGGGCCTACTCCTAACCCCATCAGTTTCTCCACCAGACCATTGTGGGGGACAGAGTCAAATGCCTTGCTGAAGTCCAAGAATAATACATCCACAGGCTTACCCCTGTCCAGTTCTGATGTTACCCATTCATAGAACTCCACAAGGTTGGTTTGACATGATCTACCTGGCACAAACCCATGTTGCCGACTATCCAGACCTCCCACCTCCTCCAAGTACACTCCCAATTGTTCCTTTAGTATACTCTCCATTAATTTTCCCACCACCGAGGTCAAACTGATGGGTTTATAGTTACCTGGTACTTCCCTCGACCCCCCTTTATGGATTGGTACCACATGTGCCTCTCGCCAATCCCTAGGTACCCTCCCTGTCTCAAGTGACCTGCTGAAAAGCTCCGCCAGGGGTGCAGCCAGTATGTCCGCCAATTCCCATAGTACTCTCGGATGAATGCCATCCGGCCCAGGAGATTTGTCTTTCTTTAGGGCCTTGAGGGCTAACCACACCTTTTGGCGAGATAGCATCATCCGTCCCTCCATCTTACTGGCCTTTTATCCTTATCCAGATGTGACACCCTGGGGTATCTCTCTCCCTCTTGCTCCATTTCTGTTGCTCCCTGATCCCACTTACTGACGTTTCTATCCCTTCAGGCCTTGCTTTGTAGATATCCCATCCCTCCCTAGTGAACACAGAGGCAAAGTACTGTTAAATACCTCTGCCTGGTCCTCGCCTCTTCCACCCACCTCCTTCTGATCTCAATCTGCTGAGATGGCCCTTAGTTTTCTCCACTCCCCAATGTACCGGAAGAACCCTTTTCCCTCCATGTATCCCTGTGCCAGCCGCTGCTCTTTACTGGACTTTGCTCCCTCACCATCTGGGTGACTTTTCTAGATGCCAGCTGGTACATTTCCTTATCCCTATCCCCTCTTGTTGTTTTATATTTTTTGTAGGCCACCTTCTTTTCTCTGACTGCTACCTGTACCTCACTGGACCACCAGCATGGTTTATGTGACCTTGCTCCCTTATGTTTCAACTTAGCGCAGATCCTGACTGCCTCATGAAGTCCCCGTTTTATGACCTCCCATCTCCTTTCCACACTTGTCATTGAGGTAATCCCCATCAAGTGATCCTTGAGAATATTTCCCATGGCCATAAAGTCTGCCCCACTGAAGTCCACTGCCAGTGTCCTAGATCTCCCCCCTTCCCCCCATGCTTATTTGAAACCAGACAGTATTGTGGTCGCTCCCATTCAGGGGGTCTTGTACAACCATGTGCCTTACCAGATCCCCATCTGCCAGAACCACATCCAGGACATGCCTCTCCCTTGTGGGCTCCATCACATGCTGTGTTAAGAACACATCCTGGAAGCCATCCAGCAGCCTCTGCTCCTTGGCCACCTTAGAGGACATGGTTCCCAGTTTGTACCTGGCATATTAAGGTCCCCATCAACATCACTCCTTCCGCTTGGTCCACACTGGGCAATGATGTTGTCCAGCAAACCATCCTCTAGAACATCACTCATCCCAGGGGCCTATATGCTACACCCAGCTTGACCTTATCTCCTGCTGGGGGATCAGGTGACCCATAAGGCCTCCATGTTTCCTCTGCTCTTCTACCCTAGCAATTTCTATGTCATCTCTAATGAACATAGCCACTCCACCCCTCTGCCCTCCTTTCTGTCCTTCCTAAGCATAGTGTGCCCCGTGCGTTTGGGTCCCAGACATGGGTTTTGTTGGCCCACGTTTCCGTGACCGCCGCCACATCCACCCCGAACAGCATGGCCTGGAACTCTGGCAACTTGTTTCCCAAGCTCCTGGCATTTACTAACACCAACCCCCACCCCTTATCCCTGATCCTCTTTGTCGAACCCCACCCAGATTCCTTATACTTCCATCTTCCCTCTGCTCCTCCTGAAACCTCCACCCCCAATCTGTTTCCCCTCCCCTTGGGCTTGAAGGCTACTCCCCTCATCTGGAGGAGAGGGCTTCTGGTCAGCCCCTCCCTTATCCCTTCCCCTCACAAGTTTAAACCCTACCTTTCTTGTATGTAGTCAGCCATCCCCTGTTTAAGAACTTCCTTCCCTAATGGGGCAAGATGAAACCTGTCCTTGGCATATAGTCCCTCATCCTCCCAAACTCCATTCCAGTTCCCTAACACCCCCAACCCACTCTCTTCACTCCACTTCCTGAGCCAGTCATTAACCTCTGTGAGCTTCATTTTTTTCTCCACTGAGGCCTTTGGTACTGGCAATATCTCCGAAAAGGAAATGTTGCATCCATTATCCCGACAGACTCTGGCAAGTTCTTGGAACCTTGCTTGGATTTCCAAAATGCTATTTCCCTCTAGATCATTAGTTCCCAAATGCACCAGGAAATCCGGTTTCCCTCCACAATCCCTAACCATTTCATACACCATGAACTTTGCTCTGTGCACTGTCAGCCCAGAGATACTCACTACCTTCACCTGGTTATGGCATCACCCCCTGTCCCTCCCACTGGATACCCCTAATCATCGAGTCTCCCAATAACAGAACCTACACATGCCATCATCCTTATGGTTACCTCCACTATGCCCTCTCAGCCCCCTTCCCCCTTTATTCATGATCTCATTTGTGGAGTCTTCCTGCCTTATTAGAGACCCCTTGTCACCCTCCCCTTTCTGCCTCCCTTGCTATTTTGCCCACTTACCTCAAACCCTCTGAATAGGGTGTCCCTTTAACCTCTCTTATCCGAACCATTTATCCTGGCCCTGATGGTTTCCCCTTTCCCCACACCGCCATCCTCCCCTTGTAATAGTACCCCTGCCTCCAGAGGCTCTTGTGGGTCCCTTAGCTAGGGCCCCATCCTGGTACTGACCTCCTGCTGAAGGGGCTCCTCTCCACCTCCTGTCTCCCAGTATTCTCCAATCATGCTCTCCTCCTCATGTCTGGAATATGTTGCATCTCCCCATTTGCTTAACATATATGTTTCCCCTTCTCCCTCTGGGACTATTTCTATCCTTTCCATAGCCGGTCTGTGATGCCCTATGGGTATCCGACTCCCTCCCCCCGGCCTCTGTATAAGTTTCCTCATTTGCACCAACCCCTTCCTCCCCCTCTAGGTTTCTTAGTAGCTCAAATTTATTGTGACACTCTATGTCAGCCTCCATCAAGTAACCCGAGTTTCCCCTGACTGCACCTCTAAACTGCCCCTCTTCTTCCCCTCTTGCTCTGTTCACCTTAGAAGCTCCCTTCCCACAGTCTGCTGTTTTAGGCTCCCCTCACAACAGCCCCTCCTGACTCTTCCCCCACTCTCTCTTTGTATTCAGAATGTTCACCCTTATCGCTTTCCCCTAGCATCAATTTCCCTATCTAAGGGTCCTCTGCTCACATCCCCCTCCTGCTTGCTGTAACATAACGTCCTGTAATTTCAGAGCGTTGCCCCAGCCTCCCCTCAGCCCCACCCTTCTGCTGCCCATATCCACACCCCTTATCCTTGGACACCCCCCAGCTCCCCAGCATACTCCTTAACCAATATACCTCACTCCTGATACAAGATAGCTGTCTACAGAGTGGGCAACCTCCCTCTCTCCAGGCCCAATTTAGAATTATTGCCATCCCACAGCCTGTGCAGCCTACAACCCTTCCGAAGATGCTTGCCATGGTGGAATATGGCCACCCTGTTTATCCCCCTCTGTTTATAATGGCACACCTTTTCTCAGTCTCTTTCCCCTGGAATACAGTTTCTCTCTATACTGACTGTAGTTATTTACAAACCCAATTTCAACCTCACCAATAAAGTTCCAAAGTCTCACAAACACATACAGTCCAGTGTGTGTTCAGTCCCACTAACAGTGTGTGTAAGCAGACATCAGGTACCGTATGATGTCACAGACCCACCAGATCCTGTTGCTTCGAATTTCAGTCCCAAAACAGAAATACTCAGCCCTTCAATCCCAACCTCCAGTGGTTTTTCAGTATTTAAGAAGCCTTCAAAACAGGGTGGGTGTGAGGGCTCTTACCAAACACCAGGCAAACAACACATTTAAATTTCCCTCTAACTAATCCTGACAAACAACAGTCCCCAAGCCTCCAAAGTTACAATATCACAGCCCAAGTAACAGTTCTAATTCAAGGTAATAATTTTTAGCACATGGAGCTAATTTCACTTACAAACTATTCAAATATTTCAGTTAAAACAGAATATAACCCCAGACCTCTGTCCTACCAGCCTGCTGCTCGAGTTCAAGGTATGAAAAAATGCCAGTGTTGAAAATCTGGAGTGAAAATATTACAAATTCATGAAGTTATGAGTGTGCATGGAAACTGCACAGTGCACACTCGTAAAACAGTAATTTTTGGATTTTTTCCACCAAATTTGCAACACATGCTTTTTGAGAGCCCACCTCATGAACAGTGGCACTGTTGTTTCATTAACTGGTCCCAAAAGGTGATTCCACGCAGTGACCGCGAAATCACCTTTCAGGACCGAATAACACCATGACAGTGACTGAATTCATGAGGAGGGGTCCCAATAACCCCATGTTGAAAATTTGGTGGCAAAAGTAAAAAAAATGGCTAAAATATCCACATAACTTGAAAAAAACCTATTTATGCCATTATACAGCTTAACAACATTTCTTCAGTTCGCAGTCGGCTTTGAAGAGTGCAGACGTGTTCCCAGTCCACCGAAGATCATCTCAACGGGCTCTGGAGGTAAGTATGGGGCGAGGGGAATGTGGGGAGGTGGGATGCACTGAGATTGGCTGTGGGTTGGGGCAGGGGGCACAAGACACCGCGAGAGACCATTGTCTTGGTTTCAGGGACAACAAAATAAACAAAAGATGTTGCAGGAAGGTTTTTGTTTTTGCAGGCTTGCTTTGGTCACACTGGAATAGGCTCCCAGTGTGCCACCTGTGTTTTGGGGGAGGGGGGACTTAAGCTGATGGGGATTGGGCTCCCTGTTGGCAAAGAAAGACTGTTTGTGGGGCATGATGCTGAGGGGAATTGGGCACCCCCTCAGCACAAAACAAATGGGGTGGGGACATTATGCTGACAGGGAGTGGGCTCCCCGTAGGCAAATGAACTGGGTTGGGGGGCATTCATGTGGCTCTGTGGTGGATGGCGATAGCTGCCACCATGTTCATGGAAATGTTACACCAGACAAGGTACTGCCCTGCAATGATGGGTTGCTCCCTCATTGCAGCTGAATGACTGATGCTGCACTGACGTGGCGGGCCCTGATTGTGGTGGCCAAATTGTTTCAAGTTGGTGGCACTTCTGGAGAACCAGTGTAATCAGGACAGTGGGCCTGCATTGGCTGAACACTGCCAAGCCCACAAATGCAGTGTCGGCATTGGCCACCACAGTGCTGCACCTCCATAACCCACTTCTCTCCTAAACTGCCACATAGTGTTTCTTGTGCATGCTTGCAAGCAAACATGAAATGGGTAGGAAGAATCCTACATCCAGATTGGCTAGGGCCAGTGCTTTACAGGAGTGCCATCCACAATAAAAAAACAAGTCCTGTCAAACAGGGCGCAGCTCCCTAGAGAAATCATCGTGCCAGGCTTTAGAATTTTTATTTTCCAAAAAGCACCCATTTTTCATCAGTTAGCCACATTAGAGAACCCCCAAAATGCTGAATCACTTTATTCCAACCTTTCCCCACAGTTATCAACACTCAGTCATGTAGGTTTTTACTCAATGTAATTTTTTCCTTTTTTATACATTCACTCTTTTGTTTTGTTTAAATTCCCACAGAGATTATTCACATGGCTGCCCACGTCCAGTTGTAGAACAATTTTCCACCACCCCAGCCTCTACATCACTGTTTTAAGTAAACAAAAAAGCATTATTAAATTATTTTAAAAACAGTTGGCCTGTAAGTCTACCAATCAAATCCATGAACTCCCCACTCTGCTCATTCACCTCTGTGCTGGTCCAGTGTCAAAAAGTTATTAAAATGCCATTCCTTCTCACTGCTGCCCAATCATAAGGATGCTATCCTGAAACTTGAAAATCCACAGAAATGGTAAAGAATAAAAAAGCACTTTTTTTTACACTGTAATCAGATTATCTGTCATCATGAGAGCCATAAACTTGTGCAGCCCGCTCCGCTCACTCACTTGCTTGCATAGCTGACTTCTCTAGTCTGCACCCAGAGTGCTGAGAGTTTCTTGAATTTTGCTATTGCAGATGGTACCGTGCTGGCAGCTAGTCGATCATGGAACCTCAGTCTCTACAGCTGCAATCAGTTCTTTCAACTCCCACCTACATTTAAAATGTTTTTGTAGTGGGGGGGTGGGGAATGGCAGGAGGGGGGAAGTAGAAGTGAGAGGAGATGAAGGAACAGCCAACTAAAAAATAAAAAATAAAATAGCCACCATCAGGCAGTGCCCCCTATTGGCGTCTCTTGGTGAATGAACTATTCTACCTTTTTCCTTACAGATTGTTCCTGAAATTTATTGGTGCATTACACTATGATAACCACACTCCCAGGGGTGACCAGGACTCAGCCTGCAACCTTGTGCCTAACTACGTCCCTGGGAGTGCTGTTGTCACCATATAATTTATATACTGCCATGCATTAATACTTACATACCCTCTTTCCTCCAACCCACTTAGCATTCCAATAGGCCCTCCTCTCCCCCCTGAGTGCACTAACTTAGGGGGAAAACATAGAAATGGTGATAAGCACAACACTTCTCTCACAATCTTGTCTAGCCATGATTTGTATGAATGACAGTAACAGAACTAACATAGTTCTTTTTTTTTTTTTTTCATTTATTTATGCTCCCCTAGGCTGGGCATCCTTCTGAGGTGCACATGCAGCGAGGACTGCAACTCCCTGCCTGAACCCAGCAATTCCGACTGGGACTCCCCTGACAACCGGGCAACCCTAGCACATCGGTTCACCCACCGGGCTGGGCCTGCTAACCCACAGCAGCCTATCTGAAATTAGAGAGTGCTTACCACAGTTGCTGGGTCGGCCAGGAGTCCATCAGAGATCGGGCCGGTGGTGGGATGTGCGTCCTTCCTCTGGTGCCCCCATCATCTACATGGTCCCAGGATCTTTTTTTTCCATTTTTGCTGTTTCCTCCTCAGAAGTGCGACATGCAATAATGTCTGCACAAAGCTTACCTGCTGACATCTGCCGTACTCCCACCCTCTCCCATTCTGGCTGGCATGCCTGTGCTGCCCCCGATCTCAATCAGGGGTCACTAGGAAGCCAAGCAGCCCCAGAACCCTCCCCAGAAAGAGGAAAGCACTCCTCCAGATGCTCAATTTTCTCCCTCTCCTACTAATTCCCGGAGGCCCGGGCTCGTTCCCAAACCTGGGTCACCGGCATGGTGTGAGGTGTGGCGTCCAGCGCTTCAACACTCAGCGCCACCGGGCCGGCTACTAACATAGTTCTTAAGTGTGTTTTCACTCTTATTAATTCTAGTAAATGATAGCTGAGGTGGTAAGGATGCAGCACCACTCACCAGCTCTGTCTCAGTATCTTTTATTCTAAGTCAATGCACTCATTGGGGGAGGAGGGGTTTAAATGCTACATGGATGGGGGAAAGGGGTATTTTATTATTACTAAGCCCACAGGAGGAAGCAGGGAGAGTTGCTTGGTATTTCATGGGCTGGGGCAAGGCCAGGTTGTCTGTGTTGATAACTTGCTCATTAGGGTAAATGATTATAGGAGATGAGGTTTTTAATTAAGTTGGAGGAAGTGTAGCATATTTGCATGTATAACTTGAGCCATGGGAGGAGTAAAGTGGTAGATACATTTTACAAGGGTGAAGGGGAAGGTTTAACTTTATTTACTTTTTTCACAGCTGTTACACTTTTGTAGCCCTCTGCTGGTAAAAAGCCAGGAAAGTAGTATTGGCCCTTCGCCAAAGGCCATGTCCACATAGTTTTTACATGTAGACTTAACCCTTTCCAAAGGAATAATTAGCATTTTTTTTTTAATTCACCAGGAAGTAGGCACGAAGTTTGGTTTGCAGACTTCACTCATCCCCAGTGTTTATAGCACAGGACATTTAACAAGTTAAACTACAGGCCTTCCATTTCCATGTAAACTGGAGGGGACAACATTATCTGTGTGAACTGAAGAATTAAACCTTTTTGTCAGTCATGCGTATTACCGAATGAAGCAGTGTTTCCTGTCATGCGCATTACTGGAGCTGGCAATTCGCATGTCCGGCCAAAAGGTTTCAGGTTTTGCACACAAAATAAAATAACTTGCGGTGCTCATTTGGACATAAGAATATATTTGCACTGCTCA
This sequence comes from Neoceratodus forsteri, assembly GCA_016271365.2. Lineage (NCBI taxonomy): Eukaryota > Metazoa > Chordata > Ceratodontiformes > Ceratodontidae > Neoceratodus > Neoceratodus forsteri. The sequence continues at coordinate 1,500,377,972 of CM057456.1, forward strand.
GTGTAGTCAACTGCAATAGATTAGACATTTTCTGCATACTGGACCAAAATAAGTGATACGGCCATAAACGAGCTTCCTAGCGGCTCTGCGCCATTCTAGTTCATGAAGCAAGCATTATGAGTGGACTGGAAGAGGAAAGTAATGTTTACAAATATGTTGAGTGTAATGAACTTCTGTGAGATTTTGATAATATATGTGTATTTTGCATCAGCAATGCTTCTTCCTGACACCTTCGTTTTTACTCTTTAAAATTAGACTGAAAGGCTGACAGTGCCCCTTTAAGATCGACATATCAGTTTCAGGTGTGAGTAGTAATCAAGAGCTGCTTTAATCACTCAAGAAATACTGCCTGATTGCAGCCCTTTCTGGGGTGAGACAATCTGAGCACACTGGCCAGGTTTTCCTCTGCTCACATGTGGACTACTGCAATGCGTTTTATAAGGGCTTGCCTTGTGTTCTGATCTGCTATCTGCAGCTGGTACAGAATGCAATAGCAAGACTTCGGATTTCCATTTGGAAGTCTGATCAACTCACCTCCAGGGTCCTGCGCCAGCTGCCTGATAGCCAGTGAGTGATATCGAGATGATTTTCATGACTTTTAAAACACTAATCAGACATTCTATAGCTCCACAAGCTCTTGACCTCCTAGGCACCTTTAAAGAAAGCCTTTTCCAAGGTGCAAGGATATTGAAGTGTTCCATCTTCCAACCTGAAATCCACAGGGGACCAAGGAATTGTGGTCACTACTCCTGGTCTCTCTAACACCCTCTACAAGAAAATCAGCTTGTCATTTTCTGTTAATAGTTCTAGAAAGGTATTTAATCAGGCTTTTTTTGTTTAAAGGAAAGCTGTCATAAACTGAACCTCCCCACCTCCCCCAAAGCTTTACCCCCCCAATTAGGCTTTTCACAGACCCCCAAAATGTTTTAGGTATTTTACCTTATGTTTTCATTGTTTTAAAACTTTGGCATGAGAGAACATGGCAGATGCCGTGTGGTGTAATTTCATGTGAAAGTGCAGTGCCGCACCGCTCGCATGTATGCTTTTCAATGCAAGTGAGCAGTACAGTGCCGCAGTTTCACATGAAATGGCACTGCATGGCATCCGCCATGTTCTCTCATGTCAAATTTTAATACAATGAGAACTTAAGGTAAAAGACCTAAAAAATGTTTGGGGGACTTGCAAAAAAAAAACAAATCAGGGGGATAAGGCTTTGGCATGTGGGGAGGTTCTGTTTATGACAGCTTTCCTTTAATGAGCTCAGATATACAGTATTCACTAGCGGCTGATATCCTTTATTTTCTCTTTGGCCTGCAGGTTATGTTAATTATCTTCCCTATGACCTCAAGTTCCTGTTTTGCCTATTATTCACCATATTTCTGTCACTTTAAGTCCTTGCAGGATAACTGATAAATAACAACCAACCACACAGACTAGATTTATGGGGTCTGAAATCAGTATCATTATGCTTTAACTCCCTTAAGTTGACATGTAAGGTATAATAGCTCAGTATTACCTTAGAAACAACTCTGTTAGTTTCAGACCTTGAGCCTGAAGAAGCTTATGCTACAGTGTGCCTATCAGTCTCTAATTCTGTTCTCATATGATTTTGATTCTCTCTGTTCAATAAACCTGAAACCAAGTAGCTAAAGGAGATGTTTCCAGTCACTGTATTAAGAAGAAAAGCTGTTCATTATTTATTCTCTGATTACTTTTGGTTACTGTAACTAATATTTTAATTTCTCAGATTTTCACAATAGGATGGATACAGGGTGAATGAATATTTATGTTCTGCTTCTTACAAGATAGAAGAACATACTCTGGAACATATATGGTTAGGTCATTCTATAGCTTTTATTGTATAAATGTATATAAAACGTTAATAAGAAATTATTAACTGCCCTAAATGTTTTTGTGCCAGATATTTTGGATACTACTAAATTATGTACACAGTTTCAGTTTTTTTTTCTAAGTGCAAGTAAAAAGTGCAAATGCAAAACAAAAGTATCCATTTAAATTGATATTCATCAAATACGTATCCATGCCTTTACAAAACTGGTCAAGTCTTCAGTTCATAAAACCCTTTATTCCATTGACCTCATTAAGTTATAATTCACCTTTTCACTACCAATTCAATAACAATAATGCTAATACTGATATATGTTGCTTGGGAGAAAATGTGTTTGGTTTGTGTGTTTCTCTTATAATAATATGCACAAAGTAAAGCATTAGACCTAGTGCAAAGCTTCAAAGGTAGTAGTATGCAAATCAATATGTAGCACAGGCTGTGAAGGTTAGGATAAAAAGACTGGCCAAAAACAAGTTTTTACATATGCTCCAGTGGAGCTGAAAGCAACAAGGACATACAGTGTGTTCTACCCTTCTGGGATTTATCAGTGCGGTACAGCCACTGTATGAGCCAGGTACCAGGTCAGCCCAAGGCACAGCACAGTATACATTTAGTATAGCTTTTTAACCTCATTACTTTAAAATTAAACCTCCTGCTACTCATTTAATATCAGTAAAGCTGTTACCGTACTAATATTTGCTGTTCAGGAGAATTGGGTCTTTAGTGTGTGTATGTGGTAGGGAGAGAAACCTACACACTAAAGACCCAATTCTATTGTAAAGAATTATGGGGTAGCAGTATGTAAATCACTGTGTAGCACATACTGGGAAAGTTTCAGCATGACGGAAATGGACATTTAGCACACCTAGAGAAAGCATACAGATGGCAGTTTTCCAAATGTGTAGCAGGAGCTACCTTCATAGCATCAAGTGATAGGGGACTACTGGGAATAATGCTGACCTTGGTTTGTACTCCAAGTCCAGTAGATCCGAAGTGGAAGCTGGCAGGACAGGACTGAGCATCCAAACTGGTGCACTTCTGCCCTGCTGTGAGACTGCCTCCTAGCATAAGGCAGGAGGTAGCAGGTGGCAATGCTTCAGCCTAGTGGGAGGAGTGATGCACATGACTAATGATGAAGGAGACATTAGACTGCAAGCATTTGGCTTTCAGTGACATGCGTAAACTACTGTATTTCTTCAATTAGAAGCTATGGCTACTACTATCACTTTTTTTTTTTGTGGTGTCCTCTACTCGAGAGCTGCTTTTATTACAAATTCTATTTATAGGTGTGGCTTTTATATGAGGGCAGCTTCTTACCAAGGGAGACTTCTAATCAATGATATACGGTAATCGGTTTGTTCTCTCCTTGCACCCATTTATGTATTGTATAAAATGCTCTTCTTGAAAACTGCCTCTTTGGTATGTTACCTCCAAGTGTATTTAATGCCTGATTTCCTCTAGGGTGTGACCTGGCATGTGGTGAGACAGCAACTGCACTGCACTGCACTGAGAAGCCACAATAGAGTGAACCCCTATTCTTTAGTTATTCTCAGTGTATACTGGTTAAGATGTAAATACCTGTTTAGAAGATCACTTTTGGGCTGGTGAAGCTATGCAATCCTGCTAACTCAAGGATTGGCATACCCATGAGTCTTGTACTGAGTTGGTAGCGTTAGTGTGACTAAAATAGCAGTAATATTAATTAAGCTATGTAATCACTGTTGAAGAGTATAGTCACATAAAGCAATGGATTCTCTTTTTGTATTGTTATTATTGAAAAAAACTGTTTTATTTTACCACAAAGAGACTTAATATTAGATGCATTATTTACTTTATGTTGCACTCACGACTAGCAGCAATTACTTTTAGCATCATGCAGACTGGTGAAGGGTTACAGAACTGGTCAAACAGGGAAAAAATCATTAGACCATCACCTATCCCATCACTCAGTGTCCCATAATCCTTTATGGCATCTACTATGTAAGGGTCCCTGATTCCTTGTTTCATCCTTTCACCCTTGCTGCTTGCATCCACTATCCATGACATAGACAATGGCCTCTAAACAGGTAACTTTGATGTGAGGCATATTTGGGAATGCCAATCAGTGAACCACATCAAAGATGCTAACTAACCTGTGACCCAGCTTTATATACAATTTGAGATCTAATAAATATCAATTGCCCTTGATCTCTGCATTCTTCATTCTGAACAGCATCATGGGAGGCCAACATGGACATGGGCATTGATGCCAACTCCAGCTGATCTTTAAAGGAGCAGGCCTATAGGCCAGCTCAGATGTTGGTGAATTATAGCATTAATAGAGTTTTCAACACTCCTTTTAGCATGATTGACATTGGTATATTATTTGATCAGTTAGTTGCCCTGAAGGACAGTAGGCTACCCTTCAAGAGGTGCAGAAACCTTACAATGCTTGGTAAACCAGGGCCTCCCTTTCATCTTCTTCAGATCCCCAAGGCCTGCAACCAAGTAAAAGAAGACCCCTATTATTGACAGAAGTAAGAAAATGAAGGTTACTGTGGAGTCAGCCAGGATGCAGCGCTGTACCATGCAGTAAATGGCATGTCACAAAATACTGCATGAGAAAAAGGGTTTAATTGCTATTGCAATATTCCCTGCATCATATTACAGCTCTCTGCTATAATACTGCAAGGGACTATATTGCATCCTTACAGGTTCCATCATACTTTTGCTGGCGTAACCTGAAAACAAGAGGCGTGATGGTTTTTTTTTCATTTCTAGACGTAGAGTACAGCTGTTGAGGATTTTCTCCCCACACACACACACACAAAAAAAAAAGAATCAAAGTGATTTAAAGGGGCACATAGACCCTCCCTGAATTCCTCTAAGTGAGATCATACTGAGATTGAACTTTTGGAACATAATTTGAATGAAGGGTATGTGTCATTTTTGTTGACTACTGTATTCCGTTAATTCTAAATATGAAACAAAAGGAGCTGGGGAATCCTCACTCAGCTTCCAGGAATTACTCCCTCGAATTAAAACACTGCATGAAAAGAGGTTAAAATGATTCAGTCATTTGACTTAGGGCCTGGTAAAGGCCATGGAAAAGCCATGGTGAGAATTCTAAGATCATCCTGGAATAAACCGTTTTATGTAGTGGGTCCATTAGCTATTTTATTAGATATAATGGATACATATATTAATAAAGACAAACTATATGATCAAGTTGACTTGAGAGCACTGGCCAAAATAAAACTGTCTTTTTTTTTATGAGAGAAATCCTGTCCTCTTTTTCAAGTGTCATAAACGCATGTGTCCTTGTTACACTCATGAAGGGCAGGGGCCATACTTTTAGCAATGAACTCTACATGATGTGGTTTATGCAGTGTACCCACCTATCCAGTGGATACCATTTTTTTGTTTAAAAGTTTATTTAAATAGGATGAGTTCTGTGAGACACAAGTCTTGTTTACAGAACGTCCCTTGTCAAAGTACCAGACATACAACATAAAACAACAGTACAATGCAAACATGGATCACGTTTTCACATTTTAAAACAGTTGCAACAAAGTTGTTTAACAAATCCAAGTTTTACATTGTTCTTAAAAACAGATACACTGGAGCAACTTCTAATTTGTGGCACTAAACTGTTCCAAGCATAAGATGCACAAAATGAAAAATGTGTCCTACTGCAGGTGGACAAAAATGTGGGTACTTGATAACAGGGATGATGAACCTGGTATTGAACCAATTACTAACACAATCAGTGGTGTCTTGAGTAGCAATCTGGAAAGTTCCATTTTCTCTTTTGAAAAACACTAAGGAGACTAAAGAAGATAAACATGAATAAAGCACCCAGACCCGACCAAATCCACCTGCATACTATTAAGAACATGGCTCACCTAATCTTTGAACATTTAAGTCAGATACATTCATATATTCAGTACTGGCCTGATCCCAATGGACTGGAAGACTGCTATTGTTACCCCAATATATAAAAAGGGAAACAAACATTCTGTTGAGAATTATAGGCCAATTAGTCTAACCTCTGTTCTAGGTAAAATTATGGAGGGTCTTTTAAGAGTTTATATCAGAAAATATAAACACAGGCGGCTGCAATGGTGAAACACAGCATGGTTTCTTCAGAGGGCATTCCAGTGTGATCAACCTAATATTGTTTTATGAGCAGATTAGTGAATCATTATCAGAATATACCATGTGATGTCATAGTTTTGATTTCAGTAAAGCTTTCAATCAGGTACATCATGAGAAGCTACTTACTAAACTGGAACACCTCAGTATAGATAGTGGAGTAAACCTTCGGATCCAAAACTGGTTGATGAATAGGAAACTATGTGTTAGAATAGGTGGTGCCATCACTAGTTATGTAAATGTTACCAGTGGTGTACCTCAGGGTTCCATCTTGGGCCCTATTTTATTTAATATATTCATTAGCGATCTGTATTCAGGTCTTCAAGTATTTGTAAACAAATTTGCAGATGATACTAAAACAGGAGGCAGAGTACAAAATTCTGATGATGTTGCTAAAATTCAGACAGACCTTGATCTATTATTTCAATGGTCTGTTAGGTGGGAGATGACATTTAACTTTGATAAATGTGTTGTGCTCCACCTAGAGAAAAATAATATCCTTGCATCCTATAACCTGGGTGGCTCACAATTAAGGGCAGTAAAACAAGAAAGAGATTTAGGGGTCATAATACACCAGAACCTAATATTTAGATCTAACAGCTCAGTTGCCACTGCAAAGGGCAGAAACAATTATAGGTGGCATAAAAAGAAATATGATCAGTAGGCACAGAGATGTCATGCTACCTCAGTATAGGGGTTTGGTGTGTCCACGCCTGGACTACTGCTCACAGTTCTGGTCTGCACGTCTCAAATCTTATAACAAATACACAGAAGGTGCAGAGACGGTTCAACAGATCTATTTATGACATGACAGACTTTAATTATAATGGAAGATTGAACTCATTAGGACTTCACAGTTTACAAAGAAAATGGCTAAGGGGGGGTGACCTTATCCTAGTTTTTAAGATAACAACCAACTGCGAATTAATGGCTGACATCGGCCTGGAATTCAAAGAATTGACAAACAACTCTAGGAATCACACAAAAGAATTATGACATAAACTTTCTAATACCGAAAAAAGGGGTTCATACTTCACTCAAAGAATAGTACAATATTGGAACAGTCTGCCCCAATATATTGTGGATGCCCCGAGTATCGACTGCTTTAAGAAGTACCTTAATGCCTTTATGGATTTCTGGGATACAAACTGGATAACCACTGTACTGTATAGTTGGGGAGTAGACCCAAACCACCTATGGTGCACTTCTACTTCTAGTCTATCAAAGTAACTTTCTACACAATATATCTTCAAGTCAATGACAGCAAACAGACAAATACGGGGGCATTTTCATTGTTTACAACCATATAAATTAAGGACAGCCATATAGTTCCCTCTTTGAAGCAGGAGGTAACCATTTAACAAACCTCATCAGTTCCATTGTATCCCACACCTCTTCAGGTGAAGCTTATACTATCGCTGACTTTAAGTTAAACCCAACCATGAACAAAGTACAAAATGAAATTGATGCACATACAGTAACTTATCCCAGCTTATCATTGATCCAACTTGGATGAACCATAAAATGAGTAACCACTCCTTAATTGACTGGACCCCTCACCTCACACCCACATAGGGTCATTAAATCTGGTGTATTATCAGATGTCCTAAGTGACCACCTCTTGAACTTTCTGGTACATAAAATTCAAAGAATCAAGGCCCCTCATAAAACCTTAATGACACACGCATATAAATCTCTGAACCTCACCCCCTTCCTTAATGACCTAGCTCATACAAACTGGGCCACTATAGCCTCAGTGAACTCGATTGACGAAGCCACAGAATACTTTAAAGGTAAATTTCTCAACATTTGGAATCAGCATGCCCCACTTCGATGCATCAGAGTCAGTGGGAGCCACCTTCCATGGATCTCACCTGAACTCATATCTTGTCAAAGAGCATGGAACCAAGCTTGGAAACTACATAAAGTCTCTAAGCTCCCTAAAGACTATGATGCAAATCATTCTCTTCGCAACAAGTGCAAAAAAACCCACTCATTTGGCTAAGGCAGACTACTTTAGCTCAACCTTTCAATCCAACATAAACAATCCCTCTAAATTCTGGAAAGTCACCCACTCACTCTTCTCCCCACCTTCCACTCTTCCCTCCCTCCTCCTCAATATAAACAACACCCTTAATACTGATCACCCCAGTGTTGCTACTGAATTTAATTCATACTTCACCTCTTGTGCCTCTGCTCTCCTATCCTCCTTACCATCTAGGCCAGGTGCCCCTTCACATCACCATGGACACTGCCCCAGTCTACTTGTTTCTCTTTTACTAAGATTATCCCTTCTGACACCTTGGATGCTTTGCATGCCTTAAACCTGTCCAAAGGCAGTTCGCCTGATAGCTTGGATCCCAAGCTGCTATATCTCTTAGCTACAGCTATCTTTGCCCCACTGTCTGACCTCTTCAACCTCTTGTTCGAAATGGCAGCCATGCCACCTGTTTGGAAGCATGCCATTGTTCTACCCCTACCTGAGGTCAGTGATCCTTCCTCACCAGGGAACTACCATCCCTATTCCTCCTTCCCACCCTTGCCAAACTGCAAAAACACTTGGTTCCTGCCCAGCTTTCTTCTTATCCCTCTAACTCCAACTTTTTTACTCCCTTCCAATCTGGTTTTAGGAAAAACCACTCCACCACCACCTCCTTGATTAAGCTTACCAACTCCATCATCTCAGGGATGGACAGTGGTCAAATCACATCTGCCATTTTTGTCGACCTAGCCAAGTCTTTCGACATGGTTTCCCACACCCTACTACTAAACTCCCTTTCCTCAGCAGGTCTGACTGACTCAGCTACTAACTGGTTCAGAGCCTACCTTGTAGGTCAGACCCAGTCAGTCAGAATCACTGACTCCACTTCCCCCCCCCATCAATACTGGTATCCCTCAAGAGTCCGTGTTGCTCCCTATACTTTTCTCCATATTTCTTAACTACCTACCATCTGTCTGTACATCACCCCTCAATACATATGTATGCAGATGACATGGTTCTCTACACCTTCAGACAGTCCTCCACTGATGTTGCAAACAGACTTCGGCAGGACTTCAGTAATGTTCAACACTGGTTTTGCTCTCATCAGCTTTTTCTAAACACCAAGAAGACAGTCTCCATGACCTTCAGAACTAGGCAGAGACTCTCTAGGCTCCTACCCCTGCCCTCCTTCCATACCCCTGATGGAACAGTCCTTGAGGACACCTCCTCATTCAGATATCTGGGTGTTTGGCTTGACCATCTCACTTTCTCTGGACATGTGGATGCCATCCTGAAAAAGCTATGCCCTAAGCCCAGCACTCTATACAGGAACCGGAACTGCCTCCCTCTCCCAGCTAGGCATGAACTTGTCCAGAAGATGATCCTTCCTATTTTCAACTACTGTGATGTAGTCTTCAATGCTGCTCCCAAGACCTCCTTAGCCAGATTGGAAACCCTCTTCAACTCCTTCTGTCGCTTCGCTCTGGACTCTCCTCCTCTCACCCACCACTGTCAACTCTACCACTCCCTGGCATTTCCCTCACTAGAAAATTGATGCCTCCATCATTGTGCTAAATTTGTCTCTAAATTCTGGTTTGGATTGCTCCCATCCTATCTCACTTCCTCTCTATCAGTCCTCTCGCCCTCTGCCCATTCACTTAGATCTCATGACTCCCGTTCCTTGGTTGTCCCTTGCTGGTCTATCACTGCGGGCCAGGCTGCTTTCTCGTGTCACTTCCTGAAACTGTGGAATTCACTTCCTTACCAGATTCACCATTCCTCCTCCCCTTCCTCTATAAATTCAGCCCTACATAATTTCCTTTCTGTGAATTGTACCTGCAATTAACCTGCTTGGTATTCCTGACTTGCTCTCCAACCTCTATCAACATATTAAGTAACTATTCTGAATTACAGTTCCCTTCCAGAACCACTATTTTCTTTCCCTGCAGTGATCCCCACCTGGCCATTCCTTCGAGTTATCTATAACTACCAATATAACTATGAATTTAGATTCCTATCAATCTATAACTATCAATATATCTATAATCTTGTTTCCTATTCATCTGCTTCCCTCCTAGCCTCGTTACCTTTCCACCTCTGCTGTTACGCCCTATCCACCCCTTCCTTTTGGGCTAAATGGTACCATCATCATGAATTTAAGGTGTTACCCTAATGTTATGCACTTGACCTGTCCATTGTGACTTCTGTAAACAATTGTACTCATATGCTGCAAACTTAATATGTTCATTCTGTTATTTGCTGTTCACCACTGCCAATACTGTTGTAATAATGTTTGCTGTTGTTTGCATGTATGTATTTCCACTACCTTTTCCCCTAGGGTGCACCATGAGATGAGCCACTTGTTGTTCAGTGTGACTTTCCTGGTGAAACATTTCAATAAATAAAAAAATAAATAAAATAAAATTTTAGTATCAATTGACTGGAGTTAACACTATCTGAGTATCCCTAATGGCATGCCTGCACTGAAGTTTAATTAAATTGATTGCATTTTGTCATAACAGTTATCAGATTGCGGAGACTTTCAGTAGTTATCATTTGAAATTTTATTATAAAAAGAATACCATATTAAACTGCAAGGGATCTAATGAATTGACTTTGAACTGTGGTATTCTGCTTCGCTCTCCACAGTATTATACTCAGAAATAATTATTTCTAGCCTAGCATGTAAAAACAGGAAGACTTATCTGTACATTTATTTTCTTGGAAGATAATGCAACTGATATTGTTTCGTATTAGAAGATTTGTTCCTAAGAAATATTAATTTAGGATTATATATGAATTACACTAGCATTTTGAATGCATACATCCACATTGAAGTTACTTCAGCAATGATATGCCATGACCCTTTTTCTACTATAATCACATGCATATTATGTGGTAAATCTACACAGATATACTGTAATATGTAGAAATATGGTGCCACATTTGTGATTAGTTTTATAGTGGCTGCCAGTTTTTAGTCAGAAAATGACTGTAGCGGAGAGTGCCACAGTTAATGTACACTTTATTTAGAATGAGAAGCGTGCTACATTTTATCTTAGGGATACACAATTGCCTTTATTCTTGTCAATACTCCACAAAAGACATGACTCACAGCCAAATAAAATCAACCTTTTGGTTAGGAATCTCACTTGGTAAAATGTATTCCTGTATTGGAGAATATGAACAAAATACTGTAATAAAGCCCTATTATTTGCATAAAACTAATACTTAGAAAAGTTTTATTTATTTATTTATTTCGTTTTTGTTGACCGGGTAAGTGCACTAGACAAGTCCTGCCTATTTTCAGGCAAGAGCCGGGGGGAAGGGGATACAGATGAATGCCAACTGACCTTGAACCAGATTAAGCTGTTGGAGTAGACCCATACAGAGTATGTTGTTGCACACATCCTAAATATTTTAGCATAGCCATTCTAAAAAGATTGACAGAACCAGTCATTGCAAGAATAGGCCAACAGGTGCACTCACAAAAACTTACCTGGCTTTTTGTGAAGAACTATTCACCAATGCAAAATATAGCATCTGCATGCAACTCAGACAATAACAATCTGTGCCCTTAGCATTTAAACTATGAATAATTAATTTTTTTTTAAAGTACATTAAGGTAACAGAGTCAACGTACAAAGCAACAAAGAAGTAGGCAAATGTGACATTAAGGAAAAAATACTCCTGAGCCTTTCTGATTTGTGAAATGTTTTTCCTAAGGTTTACACTATATGTAATACTCAAAACAGTGTTGGTGTTTGCCAAACTTCAGCACTCTTTTAAATGAATGGCATTCATACACACACCAGCTAATCATTTTAATGTGGAAATAATGAGGGTGCTAAAGTTAGGGTTAAACAAACACTGCTTCAAGCAATTATTTAAACCATAGCAACACCACATAATCAAATGTCTACCCTAATGTTGCATTTCCCATGTTTGTGCAAGAACTTCTTCTGGAGGCCTAAACATAGTTTTTTTTGCAATTGATTTTTATTATTTTTAAAAATGATATTCAAAAACAGTTGCACACTCATTCTTGTTTCTGTGCTATACTCCGTTGTGCACATGGGCACCACCCTGCCCTCTTCTCTTTGCTGAAGGTAGTGACTGCTTGGGGCCCTCAAGGTCCACTTCTACAGACCCATCAAGGATGCTGGCCAGGGATGGCAGGAAGTATGCTACACTGGATACTTGGATGTAACAGTGATGCAGTGCCGCCACCTGGGGTAGAAATAAGGGGCACCTGGATGTTGCACACTGTACTATTGCCCCCACAGGAACAAGAACAATACCTTTGCCCACACAGCACCTCCCAGAACTTACAACATGGAAGCAGTAATGCCCCCCCAACAATGAAATTCAAATCCAATAATTATTTATTAAAAGGACTAGATAATTGAAGGGCTAGGGAGCAGTAGCAAAAAACGACAGCAATAGGGAAAGCAGGTCAGTTCTTATAATCTATAACCATATCTCCACACACACAAACTGCCCAACCCCCTGCAGTCCTACTACACCCCAAGCAGTTGCATGCAACTTAAATTCCCCCACAGGCTATGAGTGAGAGCACTCTCAAAGGCAAACAGCTGCAACGCAACTAAAGTAGAACCACACAACTTTACTTGTAGAAAGGAGCCCTGTTTGTAATCCAGAGGCAGGTGGCCTCTTCAAATCTTCTGCCTGGGCTTAATAATTGTTATACTGTTCACCCAGGGCTCTTTTCCTCAGTCCAAATTACACAGTCAGTTTTCCCAGTTGTAGGGCCGAGACCACAATGCTTATCCATGATTTTGTAGAATTCCAGAACACCTTCAGTAGATGGTTTAGCTGAGCAGGGGAAATGCTGGATGCTTCAGGATGGAGGACAGACTTCTCCGAAGCAGGTCTGGTCTCTCTCATCAGTCTCAAGTTGGTTGGTCAGCTGCAAGGACAGGAGGTCCATGGACCCAGTGGCAGACAATGGCCTCTTCAGTCTGTTGTACCTTTAGGAAGGTTACTCCCCTGAGGGAACAGTCATGGTAGGGCAGAAAACCGAGCTACACACTTTGCTTTTACTTCTCAGTTTAAGATAAACTGCTTTATTTTCTTGAATTGAGTGTGCACACACTGCAGGGGCCTGCCAGGGCTACAGCTTCTGGCAAGCACTGGAACTCAGTCTCACAGCTTCTTTTGTCTCACAGACATGCTGACTGAGCCCAGCTTGCTTATTTCAATCCTCTTTCATAATTTAACTAAACTTGATGCCCTATTGATCAAAAAATCCCCAGGCTTGCTGGGTTCTGGAATGTCAGCCCAGCCATGCAAAGCATACATACAGAGTCCGAAGCTTAGCAAGCAGGTGATTGCCTAGAACTTCTGGGCTAGAGATCTGTGACCTCTGACCCATTTTCTAACAGTCTTTGTGGAGCCAGAAGCTTAGAATTGCATCAGCTTTGCTATATTTGTTTACCATCTGCAGTTTTTGTATTTCAGCCTCTGCTGATTATGTATTAACCCACAAGGGCTCCCTTATTCCTATCCTGGCCCAACTGACTGCCCTGGAGCCAGGACTTCTTTTATTATTTGGGGCAAGTACTTCATTGCAGAGATGGGGGGGGGGGTTCTGGGCATGCAGCCTATATTGTAAAGAGAGATCCTTCTCCTTTAAGAAGTACCACACATGCGCAACAAATTACAGCAGTTTGTATTAATGTTCCCCAGTCCTGTTGCCTCTTCATGAACTGGGTACACTTAATAAGGTGCATGCTAACGTGGGGGCTCCTATCCCGGTCCCAACCCCAATGCCAGTCTGGAGGCTGAGGACACAGGACTTGAAGTGTGACTCAAGCTGCAACTGCAAAGGATCCAGACCTGACTCCTGTAGAGGCTCCTGGAAGGAGATGCTGCATTGCCTTATCACCTCCCCACAGCAATCTGGTATGTTGGGGAGCCAGAGAATGAAAATCAGTAGACTGGCTCAGCTGGGGAAAAGATAGGCACAGCACTGGGTCCCATGAATCTAGAAAGCTAAGGCCCATTTTTTTTGGGGGGGGGGGCTAACATTCCCATTCCAAACATTCTTTGACATCAAATGACAGTCCCCTTTCCCATTCCAAACACTTCCTTGTATCTAGTGGCACTGCCTTTCTCTCCTCATCTCAAGTGGTACTTTTTATACAGTTGTGACCTTTCCTTTCCCTATTCTGTTCCAAGTGCTTCTTGGCCTCCAGGGGCCCCACCCTCTCTTTGTCCCTTTCCAAGATTTCCCTGGTGTTCCCATGGCACCCTTTACTTTCCCCATTCGGTCCGCCTGGCCAAAGCTCCCTAAAGCATCCCAAGTACTCTCTAGTAGGGCTATATGAATTTATTTTCCCGAATATCAAGCTGCATATTCAGTATTCACTTGCTAGCCTAATATTCAGGTATTCTGTATATGTTATTCAGATATATGGAAAAAAAAAACACCCTCACTGTTCCCTCACCCATCCCTAACCATTTACCTGCATCCCTTTTCCCCCAATCTCATAACACCCATTCTACCCTCCTCCCCTATCTGAACCCCAGGGACACTAGAATTGAAAAAAAGCAAACAAAACCTTCCCCTGTCCCACCCATATGTCCATATTCCCACCCTCCTTCCTCTTCCTCAGCCCTAACCTGGTAAATATTATCCCTTCCATCCACCATCCCTCCAGATAGCGCCATGATTCCACCCACCACCCTACCACAGCACTCACATTTAAGTCATTTTGGTCCTGCGGTTGGAAACCGTCACAACCTGTCTGTCTCCGCGACCACAGCCAGTTGCCATCTTAACTGAAAGTGCATGCTTGCACTAAGTAATAAAACAAAATCCTAATATCTCACCCATCCCTTAACAGATCCCACCCTCCTTCTTCCCAGCTCTCAATTTTGCTTCCATGGTTGGTGACTGGCATAGCCTGCCTGCCTTCATGGCCTGCCACTTTCTAATGAATAAAAGTGCTCACGTGCATGCACATCAATGGAAAACCAGCGGAGGTCCTAAGGACTGGGCCTGTTTAAACTGTACACCATGTTGTAGCTTCTAGTGGCTTTACAGGTTCCCTCTGCCTGCTCAGAGTGTCCCATGTGGCAGTTTTAGGCCATTTTCTGTGTTTGTTTCTGAGTCCTTGCCGCCTTCCCTGAAGGCAAGGAATGTTTGAACATGAGCATAATCACACTTTGCAGTTGAGAGATGAAGCAGAACACTCAGACACAAGTACAGTTTGTAAGTTAAAGGATCTACAACTGTTTTTGAAAAAAGTTACATGCAATTGGGACAGAGATTGGCTGACTCATGCATGGGAGGAGGTACCAGTTTAACAGGTAACAATAGCCAAATTTAAAAATCAAAGCTAGAAGCAGGCCCAGTGGCGCAGAGTATTGAGGTGCTGGACACCTTACCTCACGCTACACCAATGACCCAGATTCAGAAATGACCTTGGGTCATCAGGGTGCCAGCATGGGAGAGGGCACAGAACAGGATTGATCATGCTGGTGGGCAGCTCTTCTCTTCTAAAGTGTGGGTTGGCATCCCCCTGTAGTTCCGCTCCCACCGGGTGGAGGTCCGGTGGGTAGTGTAGGTGAAGAGGGGGTGGTAAAGTATTGGGAAAGTGGAAGGGGCTGAGCTGGTGCCACAGGGTGCAAAGCATGCCTCCACACACTCATGGCCGTGTGCCAGGGCCTTGACGGGTTAGGGGAGAAAATCCATAAAAATACATATCAGAAGCCAGGATTTTCTGTACCCATTTGTGAGAGTAAAACAGTTTTGGTTTCAACATCAGAATCATAATTTATTTAAATAAGTACCTTGGCATTGGCAATATGATGAATTGTCTGAATATTTATATCAATTGAAGATAAATAGGCAATCTGGAGAAATACCGATAGACTACCATAGGTTTTCAGTTCCTAGGTTGTTTGTTACAAGTATACAAATCCCCATACTAAGTGTGATTTCAATGAATTATACTAACCTTTCCAAAACAAAGATAAATTGGTGAAAAAGTCCCTCAAGTCTTGTTAAATCTTGGTGTGCTGTTCCTTGGGGTTATAATGATCAGTTACCCTAACTTCTGCACCATCTTGTCAGACAAAGTAAAATAATGACACAGTATTTCTTAGATAGAGGGTGCTAAAGTAAGGATAACATCAACACTGCATTACATGATTGTTCAAACCAACAGAACAGCACAGCACAGATTCTACAAGGCTCCAGGGGCTTTTTCCCCCTCTCTCTTTACTTCCCTACTTTTTATGTTTTGTGGTTTAACCCTAAGAGATGCATTAACATAATTATTTGCAATTTATTACAAAGGTGCTGTAGTTAGGGTGGAGTATGCTGTTTAATGTTAAACCCCAATTTTTACACCTTAATAGCTTTGGCGTCATTTGACAAAGTAGCCAAAAATTTGGTGTGCAGTCAGGCTCTCAGAGTCTCACAATATGAAAAGTTTCATGATGGCATTGTGTTCAGTTTTCTAGATACAGAGCGACAAAAAAGAGAAAAAAATTTGCATTTTCCCTATACTTAACATTATGTATTTTTTGCTCTCACCTACAGCCTAGACAGAGTGGAATTTTTTCATGAAATTTGCAGGTTTGAAGGGGCCCATGCCAAGGTGTGCCTTCTGAAGGTTTCATGAAAAAATATTATTGGCCTCCAGAGTTATAAGGATTTTTCAGTTAATGTGAACTGTAAAAAAAACAAAACAACAGGAGTTGACATGAGAGTGAGATACCACTAGACTACCAGGGTAATTTTTTTTTTTCACATCAGGGATCGGGGTTTGACAGGGGTTCCACTGGACTACCAGGAGAATTGCATTTCATAACAGGAATCAGGGCAGTTGGGGGTTACTACTAGACTGCCAGGGATTACACATTAGAGTATGGGGATTGGGTGAGGGTGGCGGCATAGTTGAAGCTATGCAGAATGCCTTCATGCCTGTGCAGAGCTGCTAGTGGTTACCAATGGCATTCAAATGGCCCCTTAGCACCTTGCATGTCATATGTGACCCTTAGCATGCAGGCCTCTGAATATGTCTCCAGGAGCAAAGGTACTACTCTGTTATGTATGGACTATCATCACCCTTTGTTCCTGGGTGTCTCTTGCCAGCAGGGAGCTGTGGTGAACAATGCTTACGCACTTTTCTCAGTGCTATTACAGCCCAATATTCATCCTTGCTGCCTGATAAATATGCCTCTCTGATGACTGTGTGCTATTTCACCTGGCTCAAATGGCCATGTGAGTCTATGGGGTCTGACTTCTAGTGCGTGTTTACTGCAAGATTGTGTGTTCAGCTAGCCTGACTGTAAATTTTAAATGTTGGGTTTTTCCAAAACAAAAGATAGTGTACTTAATAAAAATGGCCAAATCACTGGCACAAAAAAATCTTGAGACCGAGATGATCAACACAAACATAGAAGCACAGAAGTTGACGGCAGATAAGGACCGCAAGGCCCATCCAGTCTGTCCATTTTTTCTACCTTATGAATGTGCCATAGGCCTTTACTCTGTCAATGGCCTATTTATCTCATACTCATCTGTATTGCTACCTTATGCCTATCCCACACCTGTTTGAAGCCCTACACTGTATTCATATCCACCACTTCCTGAGGTAGGCCATTCCATGCATCCACCACCCTTTCTGTGTAAAAGAACTTCCTCACATTACCCCCTTAATTGGCCTCCCTCTAATCTCATGCTGTGTCCTCTTATTCTGCTATTTTTCTTATATTGAAACATGTTAGATTCTTTCACCTTGTTAATACCCTTAAGATGTTTGAATGTTTCGATCATATTACCTCTCTCCCCCCTTTGCTCTAGGGTATGCATATTGAGCTCCATTAATCTGTCTTCATATGTTTTCTGATGCAGTCCCTGCACCATTTTGGTTGCCCTTCTCTGGACTGCCTCCATTTTGTTAATGTCCTTGTGCAGGTGCAGCCTCCAGTACTGCATGCAGTACTCCAGATGGGGTCTAACCAGTGTCTTGTAAAGAGGGAGATTATTACCTCCCTCTTACGACTTGTGATACCCCTGCTGATATACCCCAACAACCCTCTAGCCTTACCTACTGCTTTAGTGGTCAGCTTGAATAATTTCAGATCATCTGTGATGATGATGCCCAAGTCTCTTTCTTCCCTCGTGATTGCCAGCAACTCCTCTCCCAACCTATAGGTAGCTTCAGGGTTTCTCTTCCCTATGTGGATGATTGTGCACTTCTTTGCATTAAACCCCAGTTGCCACTCTTCAGACATTAAACCCCAGTTGCCACTCTTCAGACCATTTTTCCAGTTTTTCCAGATCTCTTCTCATTTTGCCCACCCCAATCTGGATCATCTACTCTGTTGCAGAGCTTGGTGTCATCTCAAACAGGCAAACCTTACCTTCCAATCTATCTGCAATGTCACTGATGAAGATATTGAAGAGGACTAGCCCCATGACTGATCCCTGGGGTACCCCACTTGTGACTTGCATCTCTTCTGACTGTATACCATTTACCACCACTCTCTGTTTTCTGCCCACCAACCAGTTTGCCACCCAGTTGACCAGTTTCTGACCCACCCTGATCCTAACCAGCTTAATAATCAACCATCCATGTGGAACAGTATCTAAAGCTTTGCTGAAATCAAGGTAGGTTACATCAACTGCACCCCCTTGGTCCACCACTCTGGTTATCAAGTCAAAGAAATCTATGAGATTACTTTGACAGGACCTTCCTGTTGTAAACCCATGCTGTGGATTCCAGGTGTTGCACTATCCTGTCCTTAAGGAGTCCCTCCATAATCTTGCCCACTACTGAGGTAAGACTGACTGGTCTGTAGTTCTCTGCCTCCTCCCTGCTGCCAGTCTTGTGGAGTGGGATCACATGAGCTCTTCTTCAGTCTTCTGGGACCTCTCTTGTGCTCACAGCCTCACTAAACAGTTCTGCTAATGACTTTTTTAGTTCCACCCTTATCTCCTTTACTACCCAGGGATGTATGCCATCAGGTCCTTTTGCCTTGTCCACCCTGAGCTTAGCAAGCTCTTGTAGGACCCTTTCTTTTGTGAAGGGACTTATGCACATTCCCCCATGTCCATGGTACTGAGCTTTGGGCCCTGCCCTACCTTCTCCTCAGTAAATACTGAGCAGAAGTATCTATTTAGGATAGATGCTTTTCCTTGGTCCTCCTCCACATACTCCCCCTTATCCCCTTAGAGCTTAGCAGTAGCCCCTCTGGACTTTCTCCTTTTACTAATATATCAATAGAAAGTCTTGTCCCCTTCTTTTGCTGTTCATGCTAGTGTTTCCTTGGTTTGGGCCTTTGCCTGCCTTACTGCCTTCCCTGCTTCCCTTAGGGAAGTTTGGTATGCCTCCCTATCTTTGTCCCACTGCACTGCCTTTTATTTCCTGAAGGTCAACCTTTTAGCTCTGATCTTTTCTGCTACTGTTTTTGAGAACCAGAGTGGTTTCCTCCTTCTTTTGCTCTTGCTTTTCTCCCTAACACAATGGGATGTTGCTTCAAGTTTTGCATCCTTAATGCTTGCCCACGTTGCCTGTACCCCCCTCACCTGTATTTCTTCTTGCCAGGGCTAGTGTAACTCGTTGGCCATCTTATCAAAGTCAGCTAGTCTGAAGTCCCATATTTTTGGCTTGGAGTGATATGATTTAGTTCTAGTGAACAAATTAAACCATACAATGTGATGGTCACTGGCCCCCAGGTGACCTTCTACCTGGAGATCTGTAAGCCTTTCCCCGTTAGTCAGTACTAGATCCAGGATAGCCCTGTCTCTTGTGGGTTGTTGTACCAATTGTTTGAGGCCCTCCCCCTGCAGGCATTCCACTGTGTGTCTAGTGAGGGCAGATGTTCCTGCTGGTATTGATCAATTTGTATCTGGCATGTTGAAGTCTCCCATTATCAGAACCTCCCCTTTAGCTGTCATGTTTTGTATATCTTCTAACAGTAATGGGTCTATGTCCTTCCCTGGTCTGAAGGCCTGTAGACAACCCCAGTTAATATGGCTGTCCCATTTCCTGCTTCCAGGGTGACCCACAGTTCTTCTGGTTCCTAATGTGTATTCTGAATTTCTGTAGCTTTGATATTTTCATTGACATAAAGTGCCACTCCCCCCCCACCCCCTTTTTGCACCTCGTTCTCTTCTGAACAGTACATAGCCAGGTACTGACGTCTCCCAAGTGTGGTTCTATACAATATACTGTACATGATCCTGCTGTTCAGATATCTCAATTATGTATCTTTGCATTTTTTTTTTTTTTTGCTGTTTGCTCCAGTGCAATCACAGTTTTAATTAGAATTCAATTTCAGTCAACTGTAGTTGTAAAACAAGAAATACCAAATGAAAAGTAAATGGGGCTTTAGAAATGTCTCTTGGCTAAGCAACAGCATCCTGCTGTAGGTACTAGCTTCATAAGGTTCCAGAAACAATCAGATTTGTTTCTGAGTACTTGAACCCTTAGATGTCAGGAGGAGACATTTTTGATTTGCCAAGAGACATCTCTTGAGCCCAATTCACTTACATTGCAAAGCAAGTGAGCAATATTTTATTTATATGCAGTACAACAAATCAGTTCCTTTGCACCTGTTAGTACTTTTGGTGCTTTATGTTAGTTGTTTCTAGTTCAATGTTTCATTTTGTGTGAGTCAACAGTGCATCAGTTGTGTGGTCTGTGTAGCTGCACAGTCACTGGAATGTAGTACTGGTTGTAACTTTTCCCTGTTCAGTTCCACAGCGGGGCATTAGCACATATGACCAGCATACACCTAGGAATCCCTGATAGGAATGTCTTCATCACACTCTCGGCTGCTTTCCATACTGCTGTCACTCTATTTCTCCATCACTCCTGCTACCAGTGTAACTTTCTGGGGATGGGATTTTCCCCTTCCAGGAAAATGTACTGACGGCTGAGACCAGGTCATATATTTGGGTTTTACTTTGTGTGTGTGGAAGGGGGGGCAGTTTGGGTAATTGTCAGTCTGGAGAGTCACAGCAGCTGGTTGCAACACTGGTAAAAGCCCTCTGTGGCCCAGGAATTGTAGCTGCCAGTGGCATTAGGAAGAAAGCCCTCTAGGTGCAGGAGACACCACAACGTACTGCAACACTGGGTGTTTACTCACCTGGTAAAGGTGATTGTGTTGGTTGGCATCCATGGCACTCCAGACATTACCTCATGGGTTTTTAGCCCATCTGATAGGCTATGATGCACATGACCCAGATCAAATTTCTGGTATATCCAGGTCCCAGAATCCCCTGCTCTCCAGTTCGAATCTTCCATAGCTGAAATCAAGGTTAGTGAAAAACAGACAAGAGAAAAACACACAACAATGCCAAGTGGACCCAGATGATGGCCAGAGCGAAACAAAAGAACACAGGCTGGCTACTACGTAGTCTCAGTGGCCGGAGGCCGGTTTATTATACCTATTATTTACAATCTAAGCGACCATGAAATACTTTTTACTGCAACTTCCTTCCGCCTCCCCCTTCCCAATGCTGCCACTTGGTTGAAAACAGATATTTCTAAGTGTCCTGATTACTCCCGAGCACTCTGATGGGAGGGCCTTGGAGTGCCATGGATGCCAACCAACACAATCACCTTTACCAGGTGAGTAAACACCCATTGTGATTGGTTGGGCATCCATGGCACTCCAGACATTACCTCATGGGTAGATAAGAAGCAGTGAACCCCCCGAGGGAGGGATCAGAGTGGTCTAGGAGTGAGAGGATGAAGTTGCTGCTAGGAGTATCTGCGTGGTGAAGGTGGGCTGGGCGGCATGCAGGTGTTTGAGTCTGTAGTGTCTAGCGAACGTGTGCAGGGAACTCCATGTAGCTGCCCTGCAGATGTCCTCGGAAGACACGTTGGCCCTTTCTGCCCAGGATGTGGCAACTGCCCTGGTGGAGTGGGCCCTTATACCCTGGGGGGGCACTAACTGCCTCACCAGATAGGCGTTCTGAATGGTCCTCCTTAGCCAGCCGGCGATAGTGGACTTGGATGCTGCCCTGCCTTGTCTCTGGCCCTTCGCGACTACGAATAGCCTTTCCTTCTTACGCAGGGATTGCGTTCTGGCTATGTAAATCGAAAGGGTGAATCCGACATCCAGGTGATGTGGAATCAGGGGGGGGTGGCCTGTTGTGAATCCACCGGGAAAGTGGGCAGCTCAATGGGCTGTTCCCTGTGGAAAACCGTGGAGACTTTAGGTTGGAAGGCTGGTACCGTTCTAAGCCGGACTTCTTGCGGGGTGAAGATCGTATAGGGTTCGGTGCACGATAGTGCCCCCAGCTCTCCGATCTGCCTGGCTGAGCAGATTGCCACTAGGAAGCAAGTCTTGAGGCCCACCCAGAACAGGTCTGCCTCCCGGAGCGGTTCGTAGGGAGGCGTGCTGAGGGAGTCGAGTACCATTGGGAGATCCCAGGGTGAGATAGTGGGTCGCGTCCTAGGTCGGATCATCTCCACTGCCTTGAGGAAACGCAGGGCATCAGGGTGAGTTCCCAGGCTGTGCCCTCCGATAAGTCCCGTAGCCACTCCTATTGCTGACAGTTGTACCCTGAGCGAGGAGTGAGCCAGGCCCTTGTCCACTCCCTGCTGTAGGAAAAGTAAAATGGTGGCCATGTCCACCTGCTCGGGTACTTTTCCTATTTCTTGGCACCACCTCGAGAAAATAGACCATTGTCTACTGTAGGTGGAGGTGGTGGATGTCTGTCTGGACTGTAACATGGTGCTGATGATGGACTCATGGTAGCCTGCCTCCATCAATCTCCTCCTCTCAGGAGCCAGGCCATGAGTTTCAGTGTCCACGGGGCCGGGTGGACTACTGGGCCCTGAGAGAGCATGTCCGCTCGGTAGTGGAGTTGGAGGCTGGCCATGGCCATCTCGTGAATGGAGGCAAACCATGTCCTTCATGGCCAATACTGGGCTACCAGGATGATTGTGTGACGGGATGCCCTTATCTTGGCCAGGACCTGAGGGATTAGGGGAAGAGGCGGGAACACATAAGCGCGATCCTGATCCTAGGGCTGGGACAGGGCGTCGTTCCCTGTGATTGGTTCTCCCGGAAACGTGAGTAGTAACCCTTGACTTGGGAGTTCTCCCCTGTTGCCATGAGGTCCATGGTTATGGGTCCCCAAGCTCTTTGGATCATCCGGAATAGGTCGGGGTGCAATCGCCATTCTCCTGGGTGCACCTGTTGTCTGCTGAGCCAATCCGCGTGTACGTTGAGCTTTCCTGCCAGGTGTACTACGCCTAGATGGCTGAGGTTTGATTGAGCCCAGTTGAGGACTGATGTTGCTTCTCTCAACATGGCTCTGCTCCTGGTTCTGCCCTGCTTTGCAATGTAGGCCGCAGTGACCTGATTGTCAGAGCGTATCAGTACCGATTGCCCGCGTATCAGGGGTTTGAAGACCTTGAGTGCATGATGTACTGCCCTCATCTCCAGAATGTTGATGGAGAGCCTGGATTCCCTTGGGGACCATCGGCTCTGGGCCATCGAGGTCCCCATGCAGGCCCCCCAACCAGACAAGCTCGCGTCCATTTCTATCGTGGCCATGTAGGAGGCCTCCAGGGGAACCCCCTTGACAAGGTTTGACTCCACTGTCCACCATGTCAGCGAGAGTCTCACTGACGGTGGTAGTGGAACAGAGACCTGCAGGTTGTGCTCGTTTGGTGCTCCCCACATCAGGACGTATGTCTGGAGTGGTCGCATATGCCATCTGGCCCAGGGTATAAGGTCTATGCATGAGGCCATGCATCCCAACAACTGGGCTATGCGACCCGTGGTCGTCTGGCGGTGGCCCTTCATCTGCCAGGCCAGGGTCATCAGGTTGCTGACCCTCAAGGGGGACGGCCTCGCCCAACCGTGGACCGAGTTGATCAGGGTGCCCAGATGTTCTATCTGCTGCATGGGAACGAGGTGGCTCTTTTCCCGATTGACCACCCAACCGTGCTCCTCAAGCGCCTGTAAGGTGGTCGCGGTGTCCTGTAGGGCCTGTTCCCTGGAGCATGCTCGAATGAGCCAGTCATCCAGGTAAGGTATGATGTCCAGCCCCTGCTCCCGGAGCCTGGCCACCAGGACTATGGAGACCTTTGTGAAGACTCTCGGGGCTGATGAAAGACCGAACGGTAGGGCTTGGTACTGAAAGTGATGTCCCAGGATGTGAAAGCGAAGAAACTGTCTGTGTCTCTGAATGATAGGGATGTGGAGGTATGCGTCCTTGAGGTCTATGGACGTCAGGAAGTCGCCTACCCAGAGACTGCGTAGGGTTGAACGCATTGTCTCCATTTTGAATCTGTAATACACTACATGTTGGTTTAGGTGCTTTAGGTCTAGGATGGGCCTGAGCTCTCCTGACTTCTTGGGAACGAGAAAGAATATTGAGTAGACCCCCAGGCTTTGCTCGCATGGGGGTCCGGGTTGAATGGCCCTGTTCCGGACCATGTCCAACAAGATGCATTGAACCTGGTGAGGGGTGACCTTTCTTTTGGCTATAGGGGAGGAGACGAATCTGTGAGGAATGTCTGGTTGGGATAACTCTATGGAGTACCTCCATGTGACCACCTCCCGGACCCACCTGTCCGAGGTCGTGTTTATCCATTGATGCGAGAACAGCGACAGTCTTTGACCCATGGGTGGGTAGGGAGCCTGATTGCGAAGGGTTGGGGGGGCGTAGTCAGTGCTGCTTCCCCCTGAAACCTCTACCTCACACTCCGGGCCTTTGCCCACGGGCTCTGAAGGAGGACAGGTAATAGGCCTGTGGGAAGGGGGTACGGGCAGTGTGGGATGCCCCCCTGCCTTGAAAGGAACCACTGTGTTGTGATGAATCTCTGCGGGGGTTGGAATGGCCTATTCCACTCCAAAATCTCCGCCTCGATGAGGGGAGATAGTTGACCCTAGTTTTACTCCGGAGTAGATCCCTACCTTCCTCTTTTTGTTTCAGGTAATCCTGTAACCCCTCCCCAAAAACATATTTTCCTCCCAGAGGAAAATTCTGTAACAAGTTCTTAGATTCAGTGTCAGCGTCCCACAATTTTAGCCATAATGCTCTGCGGGCACGATTGGTAATAGCTGTGGCCCTGGCGTGCAAGTGCTGGCTATCCACGGCCATATCATCCAGGTACTTTGCTGCATCCAGGGTGCACTCTATAACTTCTGCCTCCCTGGATTTGGGGTAGGCTTGTTCCTGCAGTTCTTCGAGCCAACGGATCTGTGCTCGGGCTGTATAGATGGCAGTCGTGGCCGCTTTTGCTGCTGTGCCCTCCATTTCGAATGCCTTCTTTAGCATATCTTCCACTTTTTTGTCCGTAGGGTCTTTTAGGGCTATTGTTCGCATGGGAGCACTGTCCTTTGCTGAGGGCTGCTACCTGAGGGTCGATGGTGGGGGCTCTACACCAAGCACTAGATGTTTCCTCCTGTACTGGATACATTCTGTCCAGGTTCCTCTTGTTGGGCATTCTGCCTGGATCCTGGGATCGCCACTCCTTATTGAAGACCTCCTTAATAGCTGGGCACACTGGGAATGTCTCAGGGTTTGACACTTTCAGTTGTATCATAGGGTCGAGCTTCGACTCGGGCTTGCTCTCTTCGATATCGAACCCCATGGTGGATTTGATAACTCTCATGAGCCCTGAAACGGTGTCAAAGGAGCACAACTTTGAAGTGAGGGACGGAGTGGTGGGAAGTTCCGCTTCATCTTCATCTGAATCTACCCCCTCCTCTTCCTCTGGGGGTCCTTATCCTCTTCGACGTCCTTGCAAGGGTTCGCCGGTAGAGGCTCGTCACGATCCGGAATCTCCTCCGGTTGGCCCCCTGCCTTGCCTGGTTCTGGAATCACTGGAACGGCTGTGTGCTGGGTGAGGTATTCGAGCTTTTCCATTATTTTTAACATAAAGTTTTGTTGGCTTTCCATCATGGCGACCGCGGCCTGCTGATTCTGAATCAGGAGGGACCCGGGATCCAACCATGTGGGCCCACTGGGACCTGCGTTGCTGGGCCCCAAGGGGGCATTTGTTCCATGGACGAGTCGTCCTCGTCGAGCAGGCAGGCGGCGCAGAGGGGTCCTGGGGTTTGGGGTAGGAGGGTGGCGCTGCAAGTGGAACACTTCTTTGCTTTGACCATCTGGGAAGAGAAGAAGAGAGAAGACGGCCTTAGGTTAGATCTGTGCAAGTCCCGAGTTGCCCTCTTTGATTTTGTCCCTTGTGACCCAACACCGATGGCAGGGAACCCCTTGGCATCTGTATGGATCCTATGAGAGATCGGCCAGAGTCAGGAATGTTGGGGGGAGTACTCTGTTCTGGGCTTTACTACGATTGACCAGGCACATGGGTCGCTGTAGGGAGGGACTCATGGCGACGTAGCTTGGGGCCTGGGTGCATTATCCATATGCCTGGGTCACTGTGGGAGGGACCCAGGCAGGGAGAACAAGTCCTGAGAGCTTTTTGGAGGCCGTGGACTGGACAGGCGGAAACGCAGATGATACCCGACGTGGTTGCAGTACCCCGAGGAAACCTTTCTGGAAGGTCCCCTGCCTCCAGGCGACAAGGGGAGGTGTCGGTTGCTGTGACAGCCTTGCGAATGGTGGTTCCACCCAGGAGACTAGAGACTGAGCAGGCCACCCCCCCCCCGTGAGGGGAAATGCCCCCAGAAACACTCGCTCGCCTTGGAGGTTGGCTTCCTGGTGGTGTCCCCCTCCATCCCACGCTGACTAGTTCCCTGCAGTCGGGAGCCTCGTTGTAGAGGTGCAGGGATGAGGAGGGCCGCTGGTGTCTCAAGGGGAAGGCCGCAGGGACCACGAGGTGGTGGTAGGCCAGGGATCCACCGCACGAGTCTTGCGAGACTAGCGAGAGGCCTGCAGGAGGCGAGCGCTGCAACCACGCGCTACCGCGGATGCACTCAGCAGAGGGGGGGTCCAGGAAATCTCAGGGAGCCTCCGAAGGAGTTGAGGCCGGGAATCCAGGCCTGTAGGTGTGCGAGAGGAGAAGGTGAAGGAAACACAATGGTGGAGGCCACGTGGGAGCGGGGGGATGGAGGCGGGGAGAGGGCGGCTGCTGTAGGCCTGAAGGCCAACGCCGGGGCATCACCACGCAGCCCACGAAGGGAGGAAGCAAACAACTCAGGGGATTACACCAGGATTAACCCTGGGACACCATTAGCACTCCTGAGGCAGCCTACGAAGCAATACGTGCGTTTTTACTTTTACCAAAACATGCAGAGGCACTTGAAAACTCCTACAAACCACACAAACAACTCAAGAAATAAGCTTATTGGCAAATAACGCTCCCGGGGCTGCGTATATAGTTCTCTTCAAACTTAGAATGCATTAAGGCTGCGTTGGCGATATCTTGCCTGCCTTTCAACACGAGCCGGTAAAACAAACACAAACAATAATTCAACACGTAGCTCAGGTACTAAGATGAATAAGGGGCAAAAGGCTACCAGATAAGGCTTTTGCTTCTGGATCCTGCACAAAGGCAGGGACTCAGATTAGGTAGAGCTAACAGGAGGCTGTTTCTGACACAAACTCTCTAAGTTACTCTCAATATAGACCCCAGATGGGCAGCGCAGCCCCAACAATTAACAACAAGTAGCTTGCTTGCATTTCTTCACTCTAATTTGTGATACCTACTTATAACATCAGTTCCTACCTTGTATGGAGCAGACAGGGACTCCTGGTGTGCTTGTTGCGTGATCAGGTGCACGATTCGAAAACTGGAGAGCAGGGGCTTCTGGGACCTGGATATACCAGAAATTTGATCTGGGTCATGTGCATCATAGCCTATCAGATGGGCTAAAAACCCATGAGGTAATGTCTGGAGTGCCATGGATGCCCAACCAATCACAATGATAAAGCTCATTTGGTGCAAAGCTCTGCCACTGAAAGCTGTAATATACGTGTGTATATGCGTGTGTGTGTGTGTGTGTGTGTGTGTGTGTGTGTGTGTGTGTGTGTGTTTATAGATGTTCTATCATTCAGACTTTGGCACCAAGCACTGGTGGTACTTTGATATTAATTTTTTGGGGGTGCGGTGAAATTGTTGGGTGGGGGGTGGCTCCTCTCTACAACGCCCCTTGGTCTGCCATAATAGTATGATGGTGCCCTTATTGGACAAGCAGGCTCCATTACCCCTTACTAATTGGGACTGAAGAGACAGTCCTTTCTCACTAGCTGAGAAGTGTAACTCAGTTGCTGCCGCAGTCATGAGCTGTGCCCAAAAATGTGCAACACTAATCCATGTACTGCACTGTGGTAGGTGGAAACACTACTAATGCAGCTATTCAGCTGAGCTATGGCTTTCTTTTGCAGCTCCAGACCTTGTACTTGTTTCATGCTTCTTTGCTCTAGTTCTGCTGATGACTGCTGCTGCTTGCATCCCTGTGGGTATGCCTGGCATAACACAAATCCTGCCCTAGGCTGAAATGATTGAATAAGTCAATTACATTTGCATTGCTCTAGTGATGTTTTAGAGTAAGTGCCTGTATTTGTGTGTCATCAGATTGCAGCTTCTTATGACAGCCTCCACTGAAGTGCAGTCATCACTCAAACAGTCCATGTTATTCATATGCTATTGACTAGCAGTGAGATCAGGATTTTTTTATCTTTTCCTAATATGTTTCAATGAGGTAAAGCTACAGTACATGTTTGTGAGTGAAAAGTAGCATTTGATTTAGTTCAGTATTTCTTCAGAGGATGTGTTAGGTGTTTTTAAAAATTTAAAGTTTTATGTATTTATTTCAAAAGGAAGTCCTACTGAGCTGAAAAAAAAGCTTGTTCCCTGGTGTGTCCTGAGGTCAGGGTTACAGAGGTAGAGAAATCAGCAAAAATGTTACATGATGATATTCATAGGAAAAATGATATATCATTACATAAAATGTAGTTCAGAAAGATACATATGTTAAAATTAAACAACAGCGTGCAAGAACAGTGTCCATAGAGTATTTTATACTGTGCAAAATACGTCTATGAGTTAGATATGCAAACATAAGAGTCAGGGCAAAATTCCCAAGTTCAGAAATTGTAATGGAAAACAGACAAACACATTTCAAAGTTAAGGTACTGTAGCATAGAAAGCAGCCACATCTGGGCTTGGTTTGGTCCATAAGCAGTGTGCAGAAGTCAGAGTGAGAAGGGGGCATTTAACATTGTGTCAATGAGGCTGTTTCAAAAACTTATACAGTACAGAACGTCTGAAGCAAAAGTTAACTTGGCCTATAAACATACACTACCTATGAGCTGCAAAAGATGCTAAGTGCATGTTTACTGTACAGGCAAACAGTGTAACGGGAGAGAGAAAAATAACAGGAAGTTGCTGGGGAGATTTTAGAGCAGAATTTGAAAAGGATCATTTTACTATGCATGAGGCATCATCGCTCAAGCAACTGCCAGCCAGTGTTGCTGTAAAGGATGCAGAGGTAATGAAGAGAGTAGGAGGGTCGGGCAAACACAGTACTGTAGCAGAAAGCATTATTAGACGATGGCTAGCCTTGCAAGGTTGGATGTTGTGGTTCCTTCCTTTCTTGGCTAGATCACCATAGCCCTGAACTGGGAGAATCATTTTAGTGATTATTTCTCTGCTGGCACAGAGGGAGAGGCAAGCTTTGCTGTGGAGCAGGCAGAGAACCAAATGTGAGGTGATGTTTAGAACAGAGGCTGTCAACACTGTGAGAGAAGTCCAGATGAAGAGATGATTACCAAGCTGAATACCTCAGTATTTGAAAGTGGTTACATGCATTATGTTGGGACATTCAAGGGTGGTGAGGTTTGGGGTAGCAGAAAGCTTTGATAGCCTATTTGTATTGACAAAGAGCATGGCCACCAATTTGTTTTGATCCTCAAAAGGTTGAACTAGAACACCAACAGCAACAGTCTCAATTCATAACATTTATTTTTGTTTCTGTCAGCTTATTTTTATGTTTGCATATACAGTACCTGCACTGCAACATGTCACTCCTCAGTCAGAGCATTTGCAAGAGGAACGTTCCTACAAATGAAACTATAGAAATATACACAATGATGGCAGAAAATGACCACTGGTCCATCCAGTCTGCCCCAAACCCAAACAAGACCGGGACCTATTGTCCATGCAGGGTTCTAACCCACACTATCCACCCCCCATGCTCCCCACCCTACCAGTATTTCCTTGAGTGACCACTAAGCCCTTCACTCTTTCACAGCAATGTTTGAAACCACTGATGGGTTTGGTGCCCACCCCATCAGCTGGAAGATTGTTCCACCACTCCAC
This sequence comes from Neoceratodus forsteri, assembly GCA_016271365.2. NCBI lineage: Eukaryota > Metazoa > Chordata > Ceratodontiformes > Ceratodontidae > Neoceratodus > Neoceratodus forsteri. The sequence goes on from CM057456.1 coordinate 1,500,408,177, forward strand.
CACCCTTTCTGTAAAATAAAATGTTCTCACTTCCCTTTTGAATCTCCCCTCTGGCAGTTTATACTCATGCCTCTGTGTTCTTGATCCATTAGTTATGCTAAATACTTCATAGCAGTTGCAGTACCTTACTAATTCCTTTCAGAAACTTGAAGGTCTGTAGCATATGTTCCTTCTCTTGTCTGGCCTCCAGCAAGTACATGTTCAGTGCCTTGAGCTAAACCCCATAAGATCTGTCCCACTGACCCTGAATCATTTTGGTCACCTTACATTGCGCTGTCTCCAGCCTGTTCTTATCTATCCTTAGGTGAGTACTCCAGAACTGGGCACAGTACTCCAGGTGGGGACTCACCAGTGATCTATAAAGAGGTAGTATTACCTTGTTCCTTCTGTTGTGTGTGCCCCCTTCCTATACACCCCAGCATTCTCTTTGCCTTACCGTATGCCTTCTTACACTGGCTTCATTGTTTTAGGAAGTCACCGATAATGACCACTAGGTCTGTTTGCTCAGATATTTTACACATTTTACCCTCCCCCATCTAGTACTCTGTCCTCAGGTTCTTGTACCCTGTGTGCATCACCTTGCACTTTTTGGCATTTAATTTCAACTGCCAAACCTTTAACCACCTCTCTAGTGTTTTGCAAGTCTCCCTGCATCTCCATAATCCCTCATTGCTCTGTACCCTACCACAGAGCTTAGTGTCTTCTGCAAAGAGACACATCTTGCCCTGGATTCTTTCTCCTATGTCACTGATGAAGATATTGAAAAGAACTCGACACAAGACTGATCCTTGTGGCACCCCACTGGTGAGTTTCCTTTCTTCTGATTTAACTTTGTGAACCACAATCCTCTGATGTCTCTCTTCTAACCAGTTTCTCACCCATCTGTGTCTTTTGCTGTACCCAGATCCTCTAGCCATGGGTGTAGGCAGGCATACTCCATGTACTCCATGGTGTGCACTTGCATTGAAGGGGGGGGGGCAGCAAATAGGCTCTGAACTGCTTCCCTGGGCAATGGAAACAAAACAGAACCAGCAGACATCTTCTGTATGTTTATTCATAGATGTAAACACCAGAAGGATTGGTCGCTGATACTGTCTTTGCAGCCCAAGGACTATACAGCCTTACAGGGTCTGGGCTGGTATACTGGTGTCTCATGGACCAATGTATGGCATCTGCATATACCCATGAATGTGGTGGGGCAACAACCAGTGTCATGGGGTACTAATGTCATAGTGGTTGTGCCAAATGGGGCAACACACACAGTCCTGGTGTACATATGTATATTGCCTAGCTACACCCCTGCCTCTAGCTTCTTCAGCAACCTTCTGTGTGGCTCTGAGTTGAAAGCCTTGCTGAAATCAAAGCAGAGGAAATCTACACCATGGCCCACTCTCATTTCCCAGTCAAAATATACTATTAGGTTGGTCTAATAAGACCTTCCTATCATGAACTCATGCTGTTATATAGCACTGTTAAGTAACATGCAGTATATTGTACTCAGTATGTGCACCTAGTGTGTGCAGACATGAGGTTTTGTGTAAACAACATTGTTACCCCAGTCTTATTTAGCTTAAATATATTTCCTTTACAATCTATTTCTTCTATTTTTTATGAGTAGATTATTCAGATAACTCATCATTAGCAGTCAGTTCAGCAGTGGACAGAGCTGTGCTCCTGTTTCAAAAGCCACCATTGTAGTGTGGTTGTAACATCCTATATAAATGTGCTGGAGCACTTCCTTATGTGCTCTTTTCTTCGTGAGTACCACTGATGTCAGATGCTGAACATGCTTCATGACATCAGATGCTCTCTAGGCTCAGGATCTTGCAAGGCTGGCCTGGTAGTGTGCTTGTGTGATGCCAGCCCTCTTTTGAAGGTTGCTTCACCTGTGACATGCTGGGACCAGATAAACACACATAAGCATACCACAGGGCCAGCTTCACAAGACCCTGAGCCCAGCAAGTGTTTTGTGTCATGACGCGTGTCTGGTGTCTGATGTCAGCAGCACCCAACTGTTTTCACCTCCACCACTTCCACTGGCAGTCTGTTCCAGGTGTCCACCACTCTTTCAGTAAAGCAGTACTTCCTTACATCCCTCTAATACATCACCCTTATGCTTTGGTGAATGTCTTCTGGCCTAGTTACCTTTCTCCTTTGAAAGAGACTCCCCTCCTGCACCATGTTTGCCCACTGAGGTACTCGTAGGTCTCTATCATGTCTCCTCTCACTCCTCATAGGGATTTTGGTGCAACCCTTGAAGCATTTTAGTTGCCCTTCTCTGGGTTTCCTCCACACTGTCTATGTACTTTCTGAGGTATGGCTTCCAGAACCGGACACAATACTCTAGGTGGGATCTCACAAGCGAGCGATACAGTGGCAACACCACCTCCCTCCTTCTGCTGGAGATACCTTTCCCTATCCATCCTGGCATCCTACTGGCCCTACCCACTGCTTTGTCACAGTGCCCTGTCACTTTTAGATCATCAGGTATGATACCCCAACGTCCAGTCCCTGCCTAATGACTGTCAGTACCTCCCCCCTTCCTATATTCAGCATATGGTCCCAGTACTGAGCCTTATGGCACACCACTGGTCACTCTCCCCTCATTAAGTGAATGCTGTTAACCACCACCACCCTCTGTTTCCTGTCCATTATCCAATTCCTTACCCAATTCACCATGTTGGATCCCACCCCTAGGCTGCTCAATTTCTTTTATCAGTCTTCTGCATCACATAGTGTCAAATGCCTTGCTAAAGTCCAGATAGGCCATGCCCACTGCCCTCCTTTGATCTATATCGCTAATCACCCAGTCAAAGAAATCAGTCAGATTTGTCTGGCATGACCTCTTCCCTATGAATCCATGTTGCCTTTGTTCTTGTAGCTCACTGGATTCAAGATACTCTACCAACCTCTCCATTAACAGGGTTTCCTTTAATTTGCCCACCACTGATGTGAGACTGATCAGCATTCAGTCGCTAGCTTTCTCACTTCTGCTGCTCTTATCCAGTTGGAACATGTCTGCTGTCCTCCAGTCCTCCAGAATTATGCCAGTTTCCAGTGAGCTATTGAATAAGGCCATCAGTGGGGCAGCTGTCACTTCCCTTAGTTAATAAGTACTCTTGGGTGTATCCCATCTGGTCCCATAGCCTTGCCACCTTTTAGAGCTGCACGTCCCTTCAGGAGATCTTTTCTCTGCAAATGGATTTGTGTCCTCACCAGCTTTGTTCCTGCTGCTCCCCGGTGGTCTGTCCCCACATCTCTCCACTGTAAAAACTAAGCAGATGTAACCGGTAATGTTGACTTCTTTTTATTGATCCTTTTCTGCACAGCCTCCCCCTGTTGCCCTCCTTATCCTCACTATCTCTCCCCTTGCTTTCCTCTTCTCACTTATGTACTTAAGAAAGTCCTATCCCCTTTAGCTACCCCTAGCTCCTTCCTCCAGCCTGCAGCAGAATGGGTTCTTACTTCAGGAAGGGCACAGGTTCTCTGCAAAATATTAGCACAGGAACAAAGTGTCAGGCACTCCAACAGGTCTTTTGCCGTTAATCATTTTATTCTTGGGTCACAATGATGTGAAAGTGCAAAAGCTCTAACCATTGGAGTGGTTAGCACCAGCACTTGGAGGATTCGGATCCTCTTTGTCAGAGGGCTTCCTCCACAGTGGCAGCTCAAGGGTATGACCGGGTGAAATGTATGGATATGGCTTCAAGAAAAAGTATCACAAAATTACACAATTTTCATACAAGCTCATGAAATTCTAATTTAATTACTTGTGTTATTCTGTAATCTTTGTCTGCTGATAATATGACCAGAACTTTGAGCAAGAGATTAAAGAGTTCACACACACACACACACACACACACACACACACACCGTCATTTTCAGGGTCAATGAACCTGACAAAACTGGTGATATTCTGTTCTTTAGTTTTAAAGTTATAGGGGCTTAAAATTATATAGTTTGCATACTTGTGAAATATAATTAGAACTTTTTTGAAAGTGTGGAGGCTTACAGCTCAGTCACCTTTAAAGATTGAGATCTAAAACTTTGTACACTTCTCCCGGGGATTAATACATTCAGCTCATCAAATATGGCATACTTTTGACAAATACATTTGTAATTAGATGGACAAAAGAAATTAAAATTGTGGTGAAATTTCATAAAATTTCATCAGAGCAAAATCAGACTTCCACCACAATTCAGCCAGAGGAAGATACATTTCACCCAATCCTACTTCTTTCTCCTGCTCACTCACCAGCAAACTGATAGCTCTTAGGAGCTTTTTCTTAGCCTCTCATCCCACTGATTTTCCTTGTACTGGCTCCTAACAGAAGAGGCACTGCAGAAAAGGATGCACAAAATAATGCCATTAGAAAATGGAGATGTTGCAAAGTTTTCTTTTGCTTGTAAAGCTGAGGCAAAGTCACACACCTTATACTTTGTGAAGACCTCATTAAGTGACCACAATTCACCAAATTCAGGGCATAGTACACTTTTTGAAACTACATGAGGTACTTTGCAGCAAAGTCAGCGCTACTTCACAAAGGGTAACTGGCTGGGCAGGTGGAAAAGGCTGATCACATGGTAACATTTTGTTGTCCATTAAAAAAGTGGCTCCTCATGTCAGTCAGCTATGCCTCAATCAAACATTCCACAGACTTGTGGCTGATAATGGGAGGGCTTTAAGCCCGAGGTTCAATGGGCAGAGCAACAATGTCACTCCCCCATCGGGCTTAAAAGGTCATTCATCCTGGGCACCTTCAGGATTAATTTTTCATTGAGGACAGAGGCGCCACCTCTCCTGCCTATGTTCCTCTCCCCTCTTGCCTTGTGGTGTGCTTCGCAGTGCCTCCAGCCACCTGCATTGTTCATTTCTTTTGATGCTCACTGGTAGCTCATTTTTCTCATGCTGCCGCTGGCTTTGCAGCTCTTAAACCCACTCTGCTTCTTCCCGTTGTTCACTGACCTCCCCACTCCACTTCTTTCCCCACAACTGCTGCATTTGTCCATTTCCCCTCACCATGTCTCTGCTCCTGTTCAGTGCTACGAGCATCCCCGCATAACCGTCCTCTTCCTCTTCTTTTGTGCCCTTCTTACCGTACTCCTGTGTGCATTACTTCCTTTCCCCACTATTTTCCTAGGCTTCCAGCATTATCCAATCTTCCCATTTCCAACCTACTATTCTGCCTCTCACCATTACTCCACAACACAGATGAATAGTCTCTGGCTACCCTGCTTGGGGTTTCCCTGCAGCGAGCATTCACACACCGCATGTGTTTCCCATGCACCCTTGTAACTTCGCAAATTTGCAATAGTTACATGCCACATTTTCAACACTGCCATTTTTTTACACCTCCTTATGAACTGTACAGCTGTCATTTTTCTCATCCTGCTCAAAATGTTTTTCTGCCCTGCACAACTAAAGCCAATGCCAGAGCGACAACATTCAGCATTGACAAATGCATGTTTTTCCTAGGTGCATAACCTTGCATTTTCTGGCATTAACGTTCAACCACCAACCCTTAGATGACCTCTATAGCCTTATAGATCCCTCTGCATATCCCTGATCTCTTCAGTGCTGCTGGTGTCCAAGATGTCTGTTGATGTGTCAAGATCAGAATCACCATTTATTTTGAAGAGATTATGATTTCAGCAGTTTTGATCTCATTCTATCTTGGTTTGCTTTGCTGTCAGTTGCTGTGTGTATAAATTTTCAGTTAAGTGATTCTTCATCTATTGGAATGCATCTGACATCTTTCAGAACTGTTGGGAGTCAACGTTTGTACCAAGACTTTAATAAAGAGGCACAATTTTACTAATTGGATTCTTGATGCATTTTAGACTTCCATTGTTATCAAGTACTGTACTGTCATCATGTGTTCTATGATTGCAGTGCAAACAGAATTATTGCATTGTTCCATGTTGTCACTGGGCTTTTCATTTATTTCTGGCTAACACATGCATTCCTAATAGGTATACCCTTCAAAGCTGTAACATCATCGTGAGGCCCGATTCCTCCCCATTCTCAGTGACAGATTAGAATTCTCATTTGTTTTATTTGTCATTGGGACAATTAAGCAGCAAAGCCAGAGGGATCACCTACTTGAAGTCTATTTCATAACTTGTATTGTTTTTTTTCCACTGTAGCAACTCTTTGCAGAAAATCCTGTTTATTTTTAACAAGCAGAATTTAAACTTTTAAAGTATGCCTGTTTGTTTTGCTTTAGTTCTAATAAATTGGTCCCTGCTTTTTAACCTATGTTGGATGTCTGAGAGTTCTGCCATTCTGCTGAAAAATGTAAGGGTATCATATAAGTATGTTATTCCTTGATATTTATGTATTTGTTGAGTGTGTGTTAAGCAGATAAGCACACTAGACAAGTATTTGCCTGTTCTTACAGTAGGTATGACCTGGGAGATTTTAGCAGAAATGTATAGGAAAAGGTACAGAAAGGATCAGACCATACAGAAGGGGAAACCTAGTCTACTACATAAGAAATAGTTACACAATAACCATTAGTGACAGAAAATGCATCTGCCCAGCAGCATAAAACAATCAGGTATACATTAGAGTTTAAGTAAACAAATAACAAGCAACAAGTGAAACAATACACTTAATTACTGATGATCTGCCTGCTAGGTTGGTGTGCACATTTGCTGCAAAGTGTGCAAGAATTGCCACGACTGTGCAAAAAAATGTTGAAGTTCCTATAGACAGTGGTGAGCATAACATGCAAAAAAATGCAAGTGCACACAAATGTTGACTCTGGCTATTAACTGACACAGACCTCTAGAACAGTTATTTTTGACATGCCAGCGAAAGTTTTGGGGGTTCCATGTTAAAAGAGCAAAAATATAATCACGATTGATTTCATAGCTAGTACAATTCGGCAAATCAACAAATAGTGCCTGCACAAAATCACCATTGTAAACATAGCGCCAGTGTAAATATAGTGATTGTGGCAAAACATCAAGTTACAGAACAAGTGCTCCTGACCTTAACAATGCACAAGGCTGAGCGATCCTCTTAGCCGGCTTCCAATAGTCTGATCCCTCCTTGTTGCATACCTCCCAACTGGTGCAAGAGTAGCAGAAGCCTGCAAAGAGGATGTAGACTGATGTCCAATTTGCCAGGTGCACTTGTTCTGTAGCCTGCTGTCCAGTTTTGGCAGGATAACTATTTTGACAAAGGTCAGCATAAGTTGTATTTTTTTTTTTTTTGCAGTTTTGAAGTCTGTCTGTTTTTTGACCTTGCAATAAGTAATAGTTTGGCGTACCAGGTAGTTCAAGAGTAGCCAGAGAGCTATGCCTCTTTAAGAATCCAGTTTTCAACTTGGACAGAGTTGAATTTGTTTAGTTTAATTTATTTTAATTTAAGTGGGTTATTGTCTTTGCCATAAGTAGTAGTTCTGCTTACCAGGCAGTCCAAGAGTAGCTAGAGGGCAATGCCTCTTAAAGAAACCAGTTTTCATCTTGGACAGAGTTGAATTTGAGCAGCAATGGAACAATAGTGATTAAAAGTTAAGGAAGGAAGTCTTGCTAAACTACAGACAACCATTGCAGAGCATGGGGGGAGGGGTAGTAGTAGTAGTTCTCTAGTTCTGCTGTAATAATAGCATTAGCAGTAACTATTTTGACAATCGCTGTTTTCAGACTGCAGTAATTACTGTTATACACTGGCACTATTATGTTACAGTAGCCGTTTACATTTTCACTATATTTGACTCGCCATTATGTATTCACAATTTTTGATTTGTGATTAATAAGGATACTGTTTTGGGTCATGAATATTATTCAACTTACTGTTTTAGAGAGAGAATTGCACTATGCATTTTGCTGGCCATTTTCTTTTAATAAGAAATGTAAACTGTGTTATAAATTTGTGGTACAGTGTCTACTTATAGAATGTGCTGTCCATTTTGTACTAGTAATATCAATGCTAGGTTTATGGCTCCTATTTCCCAGACTGTTGGTGGCAAAGGTGCATTTTATTTCAGTTTTGTCAATGGCAGCAAAGAGTTACACAGATCCTTTATCTGCTATCTCAATGAGGTCGTTCACAGGGAAGATCCACAGTCTGTGACTCTGAAAGGCATTCCCTGTGAAAACAGTTCAATAACACATGACTCCTCCTTCTAATCTAGGGAGCTCGGAACAGGCACGTCCAGATGTATAAGGACATCCTTTGCTAAACCTGGCTAAAAAGGAGGCCCTTCCTTTCTATCATGTATGCCCAGAGCTCTGAACAGATTATCTGTTCAAATATACAGTGTCAATAATTGCATTGCTGCATTTCATGTTTATTTTATGTTTGTGTCTTAAAATATTATACCAGATTACTGTTTCATTTGGAAAACCATCGTACTGCTTAAAAGGAAATGGCACAAGGCCACAGTAAGTCAGCCTCCCTTATAGAGGCAGTTTGCCAACTTTATGAGAAACTAAAGAATGTTTTTTTAAGTTTTAGAATGGTAAAATCTCTTATTTCCTTTTCATTATTTAAGTCATGAGACTGCTCCTCCTCCAATACTGCTAGCCCTTTTATGGTATGGGGTAACCTGGGACCTTTCCTGCTTTATTCTGTCAAATACCCACACTGACATTGGTGGGGATGAATTCCAGTAAGGTCTCAGGCATGAGACAAGCTTGCCTGGGTCCAACAGGTGGGTAAGTCTTTTAACATGAAGAGTAGTAGCTGGAGAGTTAAAACTGTACTTTGCAGCATACAGTATGTCTTCAAACCACAGGTCTAACACCGAATATCAAACACCAAATAGTTGAATGCATTATGTCCAAATTCCTGGGCTGTATTCGTTGAATAAATATTTGGTGAATACAGATTTCTTGTATTTGCATGACCTCTGATGACAGGTTTGAAAGAGTTAATCATCTGCTTCTTTGCAGTGTACACTAATTCAATTTAGTTGTCTACCTCAGGCTCTCAAGTTGCTGGTTGAAAGAGGAGAAAATGCACTGTTCCTTTTGTACTCTGTGTTAACTTTAAGCACCACTGCTTCTGCTGCATCTTCAGCTTTTACTACACTGTCACTAAAAGCTGCGGTAATGACCCCAGTTCAAAATGATTGGCCTTTGTCTTTATTTTGGGAGAGGTTTTTGTTGTTGTAGATTTAATTGTATTATAGTCATGTTACAGCAAGTATAAAACAGTATTTATAAGTTAAATATCGTTTGACTATCTCGGGCCTAAAATTTGGAACACCACACCCTTGCATCTAAGACAGGGGTCCTCAAATGGTGAGGCCAGCCTCCCTTGGGAGGCCCCATCCTGTTCCAGAGGAGGCTCAAGCAAGTCTGAAAAAAGTACTGTATTTAAATTTTGAGTTTTAAATATTTTGTGTGAAGAGATGAAGCAAATTGAAAGAGGATAATAGTAAATGGATTTTATGTATTTATTTACTAATAAGTGACAAGGGAAAGTGAATAAGCTAAGGCTCATTTCAGGAGTACCCGGGGAAGGATAGGGAGTGAATACATTTCAAAAGGTAACTGCAAAACAATCAAGAAATACACAATGAACAACAGTGCAAACAAATATGAATAATAAACTAATAATGAGTGCTGGTAATTCATCAATTTGTAGACTGATGGCAGAACATCCCAAATACAAGTGTTGAGCATAGAAGTGCTAAGAGCAATAACAGGAAGGAGCAAAGTAATCCCAGAGAAGTTGCTTAGGAGCAGGGAAGGAGGGGGAGAGGCAAAGTATGTAGGAAGGCTATTTCATATAGAGAGGAAACAAAGAAAGCAGTCTGACCCATACTGCAACAAGGGGTAACAATGGTTCAAGAATGAAAATAGTGGTGCAGGTAGGCTGGCCTGTGGGGGGTGGGGGGCTACAATAAACTGAATAATAATATTTTATTTATTTGTTATTAACACCCTTGAGCACAGGAGCTCTTTTTCAAAGGTTCCACGTCAGTATAAGACAAATAACTGAATGTGAGCCAAGTACTCAAAGGGGTTTCAGTTTATTCATGGTGTACTGCTCAAAGTACGGTATGCTATTTTTCTTAGGCGAGGCCCAAGATTCTTTCAATTTTTGGGGAAGGCTCAAAATCTTTTCCATGGATTTGGGGAGGCTCACTGTGACAAAGTCTAATAACTATTGATCTAAGGCATGCAAAAGCTCTCTGTTTATTCAGAACTGGACTTAAAAATATTGTATTAAACAAGGTGTATGCAATTTCTATTAGGAGACTCTATGTACAGTGGCTGTATTGTGTATGCATACATTTTTGAAAAATCATTTACTGAACAAGATGCATGTAATGGCATCAAGATAAATCTTTCTCTATGCATCTGTTGTATGATTTCAGGAGAAATTAGTATGTGTACCATCATTGCACGGTGTATATTTGTGCTGCATTGCACCCATGTCACCCCTGTAAATGGGCTTTTTTCATAATGGGTTTACCTAGTTACTCAAGATTAACTAAAAATATTTAAAATGTGGCTTAAAATATGGATGCAATGAGCCAGCCCAGTGACGCAGAGGGCTGAGATATGGGGCACTTTACCTCTCACCATGCCGGTGACCCATATTCAAGAACGAGCATGGGTTGCTGGGGGTCGGTCTGAGGGGGGGGCTGGGAGCAGATAGAGTGGTCGCCAGGCAGCTCTCTTCTCCCAGACTGGGGAGGTAGGCCTCTTCAGTTCTTGACTGCCACCAAGTGGAGGCTCAATGGTAGTGTCAGAGCATTGGAGGGCTGGCATTAGACCAGGTGGGTGGATTGGGGTGCACTCGGTGCTGATGCACATGTGCACCTCCACACGCATGCGCTGCTGAGAATGGCTGCAGTCCTGGGGACATAAGGGGTGAAAAAACAGGTTTAAAACAGAATCCCCAGAGGCAGAATGCTGACTGACCCCTCCCTCGCAGGCTCCGCACCAGTGGCTGAGCATGCACTACAAGTCCTGTGGCAGAAGATGCCAGTACAAAGTAAGTTCCTTGGGAGCCGGGTGATGGGGTTGGAATGGGCGGTCAGACAGGGGCAGACAGAGAAGGGAGAATAAAGAAATAATAAAAAAATATATATGGATGCAAAATCTATTACTAACATTTATTGAATATTATAAGGAAACTACATATTAAGGTATGATCAGAGGCTGGATAACTGTCAGCTAATCTAATCCTAAGAGGGAGGGAGGGATCATGAGACCTTAGACACACCCGAGGGCATTATGCTCCTAGGATAAGATTAAAGAAGGTGCAGTAACCCAATCCCTGGAGTGCCTTAATGCTATTTGTAAACTAAAATGTTCTTATTTTTAAAAATTACTATTTTTAACTGTTTTGAGCCTCAACACACCAGGGCCCTCAGTAGGACACCTCCCCAACACATCAAGGGTGGCTGAACTGGGTTCTTGGCATTGTAAAACACTTGGTGACTGAATTCAGTAGTGTGGTGTCTCCACCTGGGGTGGCCCCTTGGGAAACCAGTTGGCACCCAAGATGTTACGTCTCCCAGGAAACTTTAACTAACACACTTCCACGGCATAATGCAGTTCAACACTGAGACAAATGCAAATGCCGTGCAACTCAAGTACAGTAAAATGCATAAACCAGTAAATATTCAGGGTGGGTGAGGTTATATTGATGGGATGACAAGTAATCAGTAACACAGATGCAGTACAATCACACAGGCCCACCATCCTCCATCCGTCTCACAGTATTTGCCCCACTCAGCTACTGCATCAACCTTATCCCCCAAACACCATAGGAAGCTCTTTTGGTTATTCAGGGGTACCAGGGTTGACAGGATGTTGCCAGCCTGATGATCAAGCAGGTCATTGTGGGATGCATGTAAACACAGATTAACACCTGTATAACAAAAACTTAAATAATTAAACAAACATTTAAACAATAGGTCCAGGGCCTAGCTGTGAGCTTCTGCCTGAGCTGTCCTCGTGGCACAGTCCTACCCTGGGTGTCAAAACACCCCTTCTGACTATCCGTCAAACCCAATGTTGCAGGGCCTGGACACTGTGAATTGCTGATGGTTCGAGTTGGTTGGATGTTGTTGGTCCACATGATCCATTGAAGAGTATCAGCCTCACTGAAGTCTCATAGACTCTGAAACTTGAGTCTCTGCAGTCCTTACTTCCCTCTCCTTTCACTGTCTGAGGGGCCATTCACCATCTCTGCTGTGCTCACTCCCTGAGGGGTCTTCTGCTGTCTCCTTTTGCTTCTCTCTGGATAACAACAACCTCCACTATCTGCCCACATGGGTTACACTAAGTCAAGGCAACCTGCACCCCAGCAGATAGAAACTGCTGCTGGCACTGGTCAACAGATACTGTGCATTCTTCAGAGCACCAGCATGCATGCAATGCAGGCACTCACAGGGTTCCATTTGGAACCAGATGCAAGGTGTCTGCCTCTCTCAGTCTCTTCTGCAACTCTTGTAGACTTTTGCAGTGGAGATGTGCTGCAGACACTTCTGACTGACACTCCTTTCACTAATTCAGTATTGCATACCTTCTCCAGCAAGTCTAAATATGCTGTTTCTGCTTTGCAGTGCACAGACATAGCTTACTGAAATACGGATTGTATACTCCATGGGCTATGGTGCCTGCTGTGTACTTCATCATGTCAGCAAAATTATGTTGCTTTTAATGCCAGACAGGCATTATTTTTTGACACAGTGAATGCATATCCCTTTGCACTGCATCACCTGTTGTATACATCATCCTGACAGTAAACATAGTGTATGACCCCCAATCTCAGATCAGTTCCAATCTTTGCTAGGAACACCCAAACTGTGAACAAATATCTGAATTTATTAATTTTTTTTCTAACAGTTTGGCTGGTTTGCCTTCGAGCAGAATGGAAGCCATCCTGCTCCTTGCAGTCATGCTTTAGGACTGTACAATGCATGGGATCATATTGTTATGTTGCTAGTATTACCTGCAGCATATTAACCATGTAATCAGTCTTGCACAGCCATATGACCTCCTCATCTGTTTGCATATTGCAAAGTGTAGTATACCTCTCTGCCAAAATGCCCAGTGGAGTTTTACAAATTGCACATTGCTCAGTGTGAAGTTATGTGGGGCGATACCACAAATTCCTCTCAGAGCTGAAATTCTCCATTTCACTGCAACTTCATGAGCAAAGTAAAACATAGCAAGCCCTATAGCTGGGATGCATTAGAAAGGGGGTAGGCAACAAACATTTGATGTGATCATCCCAATGTATAACACCTTGCTTAGACTACACCTGGGACTGCATCCAGTTCTGGTCGCTGCAGTACAGGAAGGACATTAAAGAGGCTGAAAGAGTACAGCACAGGGCCACCTAATAATTTGTGGCTTTGGGGACAAGAGCTATGAGGAAAAGATTGGGAAAAGCAGTGTGGTTTAGAGGTTATAGACCTGAATTGTGTGACAGGAGATTCTATATTTAAATCCTACTTAAGTCATGGTTCACTGTGTGAAATTGAGCAAGTCACTTGACCTCCCTGTCCTCACAGTGCCTCTCAGAAGTCCCTCTCAGTTATAAACCTGGGCAGAAGCAAAGATCTACAGACGATGGGATATTGCATCCCATCCTGAGTAAATGCATGTCAATGGAAAACTGTATACATAAATAGAATTAGTGGGACATGATCGCAGTGTTCTGATTACTAAAAGCGATAGACTGGGTTCATGTACTGTTGTTTGAGCTGGTAGATGCAAGCAGACCAGGTGTACATGCACTCAAACTGAGGGGGTAGGGGAAGGGAAAATTGTTTAATCAGAAGCAGCACACTAAGCCGAAGCTTGTTTCCAGATGTGTCCTGGGAGTACAAGGAAGTTAAGTGACTTGCTCAGGATCACAGAGTATGCACCCAGGTGGCTGTGGGATTCAAACCCAGGTCTCCAGATCTATAGCTCAGAGCATTAACCCACTGCACTACACTGCCTATACTGTAGCAGCAGGTTACTGTCTCCCTGTTTCTGCCTGTAACCCTGTCTACCTTGAAGCACTGATAAGGCAGCACCACCATATATTTACACTATTGCTCTTCAGTGTTCAGATACCATTCCATTAGTTGGCTTCTCCTACAGTCTACCAGATCTGTAGAACAATTTCCTGACTTTAGTGAGAACTGCCTATTCAGTTCCATATAAGCTAAAGACTGGAACTGTATCAAACCCAGCTGCTGACACACTTACTGTAGGCCACAGAATCAACCTTTGTGACTTCTTCTAGGTGGTTGTATTATTTTGTTTTTGATACTTGTTCCTGTTTTACATTCCATGATTATATTTATTTTTTATTTCTAACAATGCTCTTGCACCTTGCTTACTGCTACCTATTATTCTGTAAAATATGTCCCTTTAAATACAGTATCTCTGCTGCATAGCCTGATGTGTGCGATTGAATATGTTATTTGGCTTTTAGCCACAACATCATTCTTTTGTGTGTGTCCTGTTTCCCTATGTACTCCTCTGTAGCAGAATGTATCTAGTGGAAATAAACTGTTCTCACAGATCGGCATATTACTCTTGGTAAAACATTTTAAATAAAGACAATAAATGTAGAGTAACGTCAGAAAGTATTACTTCTCACAGAGCTGGTTTAAATGGGGACTATCATACCTGATGAGGTAGTGGATGCACTGTTCAGACTTTCAAAGCAGTACTAAAAAGATTTCTGAGGGAGAATGACATTGAATGACACACAGCATGAGTTGGGGTTACATCACGACTGTTACACAAATCGGGGCATAGTCACTGCTGTGCTGAAGGAGGGACAGACAAGATAAATGCTTTTTGCAACCACAAAGGAGTGTTACTATGTTCTTATCCTTAAACAGAATCAAATGAGATTTTCTTATTATTCTTTTTCTTCCCCAGCTCTGGTGCTGTCCCTTGTAGTCACCTTCCCCCACGACTCACCTTATGTCTTTGACACTTACTGCATTGTCTATGGTGTCCACAGCATGCAGCATCTGTAGCAGTGGTGGATTCAAACAGACTTGCATGGGATCCCTCTCCAGTCCATCCCATGCAGAGCAATGTCTAGCCAGAGGGTTCTGTAGGGCCTGAGAGGTGGCAGATTCATCCATGCTCATTTTGGGTTGTTTCCTTGGTTTATGCCTTTCCCATCAGATGCCAGAGGCAAAGGGCATCATTTGTGCATACTCACACCAGTGCATGGCTGCACCCAGTGCTCACCACCATCCTCCATCCTGCAAACCGCCACCTATGGTCACCCAGGTGTTGGTATTGCAATGGAGCCTAGTGTCTTCCCTTTATGGAGGTGGACAGTCCCTTGGGATGCTCAGTCCTCCTTCCCCTGGTTTGCTCAATAGTCCCAGATTGTTTCTTATGCTTGGCCACCAGCATTGTCAGCTGTAGCCCTATCACTGTGCTGAAGGGTTGGCCTAACATAAGCTTCTCATTTACTCAATGTTAGATTTGCCCCCTTTTTTTAAACTTCATGTAAAATCCATCCACTATATCATAAGTAGAAACTTCAAACAAGTACAGAGTTACTGTTCAAATAACTATATCTAAATCATCTTGCAGTCAGAATAAATGTGGCATCTACAGTATATAGAACACATGTAGATCACAGTGAGAGTTCTTTTAGAGTTTATTTGGGCCACAGTGTTCATGTTGAAAACATTATAGCTGACCAAACTGCACCACCAAGTATAACTAACTTACTTGACTGTCCTGTTTTGCAGATTTTTCCAGGAACCATTAAGTAAGCAATAACCCATGACAGGGTATGGGGTTACTGGGCATTAATCAACATCCACAGGTACATTGTGAGGCACGAGGCCACATGCTAAGTATCCTCACAGCACCCAGGGTGTTGATTAACTAATCAATAATGCAGGACACGGTGTGGGTTGTGCTGGGATAACCTCACACCTGGGTGGTTGGGCATGAGGCCTCAGGCTGAGTGCATCCAATGTCCCAGAAGTGAGGTTATCCCAGCACAACCCACACCCTGAGTGCATTATTGCTATTATACAGTGGCTCATTGTTATACAAAATAAAAAAAACAAAAATATGTTTTTAGTAGATTTTATGGAATCCAACTTATCATCCAAATGCTCATCAAGCAAATGCTCATCATCCAAGGCATCCAAAGCAATACAGTGAGGTTGTGCTGGGATAACCTCACTGTGCCAGGGACACACTGACCAATCAGAGACCAGGAAATGTTCTTGCCATTGTATAATCCCCAATAACCCCATACCCTGGAGTGAGTTATTGCACTTATAACATGTGTTATATTTAAACAACAACAAACTATCCAAAAAGGTGTTTTTTGCTGTTTAAAGACCAATAAAGGTTATGTATCCTGCCACCTTGCAAAATAGTCCCTAACAAATAATGCATACTGATGTGCTGTTATGCACACAGAAATGTCACACATACACTATTGAGATGATTTGTGACATTTTTTGTGTATGAATACTGGCTGCTACATTGCCTACTTACTTTAGCCCCCCCCCCAAAAAAAAAAAAACACCATCATGTAACCCCTCGGTGGTGAAATCTCAAGGGATACTACCTCTGCCTGCTTGGCTAGTAGCAGGTTAAGGGGCCTGAGTTCCGAAACAGGTACCTCCACCCAGAAGTCAGGATTGGTAGTGGTCAAGCTAACCTGGGCACAGCTCTCCAGGACACTGTAACCCCCATCTTTCCCCTCTAGTGGCCTGAACACTGTACAATAATCACTTTCACAATCCCCCTGGTACACCACACAAGTACCCACACTATTTGCACTTACCACCAGGGCTGGTTCCTCTGGCTCGACCCTGGGGACCCCCTGTAAAATAAGGTTATGCACAACAAATAGCAACAGTATAGAACTTTGAGCACAAACTGGAACCACAGTCAGAGTACATGCAGAAAAAGTTAGATCTGATTTATTCAGGGGACTTGAACAAGGAAGGGGCAAAATCAGGTTAATTAGCTTAAAGGTTTATCAATCAAGCAGTTATGCATGTGCTTTGAGTCCCCCTACACAATCACACCTCTGGGTACCCAGGTGGAGAAGAGATGGGCTAGCCAGGACTGTTGCCCAGGGTTGCAGCTGGTTGGGGCCCTGTGATGGAAAAGACAACATGGACAGTACACAATATTTGTAATCCAGAGCCAGAGGGCTCAGTTCGTAAAGGAAACAAAACAACAAAACAATCAGATGACACACTCAGATTAAACTGTTGTTGCAGGAAGCTACCCTGGTATTTACTCACGATACCCAACACTAGACACAGGCTGGACGAAAATCGAGACTGCATGTGGTTGATCTGGAATGCCAGGAGAAGCAGGTCCCACATGAGTCACAGAGGCGTTGTTCCTGTTCAAGTGTGGAGCAGGGGGATGATCCCCATGCAGGTCTCTTGTTGATGGCTTCTCTGTGCAGTGGGTAGTCTGGCTGGGCTAGTCTGGCAAGGCCCAGACCACATGGAGACAAATTCGGATGCAGTCAGTTTTGGGCTGGATACAGCTTCCAGCAAGCAGAACACAGTTCACACAGTGGGGAACTAATTCACAACCCACTAGCAGCTCATAGCAGATTTACATGTGTGGAAATTCTACTGTACCAGGCAAAGCGCTCCCCGGTCACACAATCGCAAGGTCTCTGCACACACCGGGAGCGTAGGGGTAGCTGGAACTCCTGACAGGTCGATCGCATTCAGCAAAATCTTCGGTCTTCTTCAGGTTGAGCATGGCCCACTTCAGTAGCTTACTTTAGTAACACAAACTTGGCTCTAGTCCAAAATAATTCTCTTCTCGCCTTCTCAGGAGCAGCTGGCAGACATGCAAGCCAAAACCTCAGCCCTTTCACAGTTTTCCCATGCGAATCCACTCAGGATTGCTGCCCAAAATACACTTGAGTTCTTCTCAAATCACTTCCCAGCTCAGAACTAACTGAAAACTGCCAGCAGCCCAGGACTTCCCCAAGATCCAAAAGATTCAGTTGGCTGATTTGTCTGACAGTCAAAGCAAGAGCTCCCCCTTCAGTTGCAAAAAAGGTGCAAAAAGTTCAAAACTACAATTCCTACAGCTTTTGACTTCAGACAGCTCTTGTAGTCCGGCTACATTTTAGGTCCCACCAGAACTGATTGGTCCAATTTGCAGTCCAGGACCAAGATAGTGGAGACAGACAAAACAGTCCTTGCTATAAAGAAGGCAGGTTAGACAAACTACATTATCATTATCACTCTAAATGATTTTCAGCTTATAGTTACATCTTTCAACAGAGATCCCTCTCAGATTACTTAGGCTGCAATCAGGCAGCTCTTAAAGAAACAGTACACAGAGGCTATACAGGCTCTGGTAATCACATTTAAACTGCTAAAACGCAGGACACCAGCCTGGCAGTGAGCATTTAGACAAGCTGAAGGAAGACTTTTTGGGAACCCCCATTTGTAGGGAGGTTACACTCAGATCCCTACGTGCACAGTAATATTCATGGAATATGTGTGAATCCCCACCTACCACACATTACACAGATCACAGTATCTGTCTCTCCATGCTTTTGACTCTCATGGACTATACATCACTGTGCTGATCTCTCACTCTCTCTCCCTTCCCAGTAGCTTGCCGGTCAGCTTTATACATGCTTTTGTCTCTTGCTCTCTCTGCGTACTGTGACCTACTGTCTGCTGAGTCCCTGCACTGCCTCCCACTTCCCCAGTGTTTACATAGCCGCCATTGCATTTGACTTTCTGAAGCACTAATGAGGGGCTACTTTAAGGAGTCGCTCCGTGGAACAGTGGATTAATGCTAACTTAATCCACAGGCACACAGAGCAACTCCACCAGTGGCATAGCTCGTTGTCCCTAACCCATGTTATAATAAACAATAGTTACCAAAGCAAAAGCGATTGTTAATAGTATAAGTTAACAGCTGCAATATATATAAGCAAATATACTAGCATGTATAGAACACCAGTTGTTAATCTCTTTCAGTTACATATTAATAGAGTTATAAGCAATTGCTTAGTTATTTATAAAACTCCTTCTAACATATCTTTTTAACACATTTTCAGGTGCCCTAGGTACCCACCTAGTCACAGTCTCTATCCACCCTCAATATTTGCCCAAACCACAGTAGCATGCTGTAATGGATTAAAGGGGACACCTATAAAAATTCTGTCATTTAATACGACTGTAATGATTGAGGTTTGTTGCTTTGGCCCCAGAATATCATGCAGTCCTTGGAGTGAAAGGCACCCACATTTTGTTGTGTGATAAACTTTGCACTGTCCTTACCAGTTCTACTAACAGTTTCTTGGTTGACATGCTTACCTGCTGCATGTGCACAGCCATGGTAGCTGAAACTGTTGACTATTTTCAGACATCAGGCTAAATGTTCCTTTCTTCATCACTCTGCCCTCCAGTGTCAACATTTCTTTGTACTGATTTTCAATCAGTTGAAAGGAAATCTACAATAGCACATACCCAGGATACAATACTAAGCGTGGGTTGAGGCCCAAAGCACTGACTGTATTTGAATGAATTGTTAAAAGATAAATATGAACAAAATGGTTTAGGCTTTGATGCTTCTTTTTAAAGATGTCTTGTGTAGACTGTGATAAAAGGTGCGATGTAGAAACTAATATAAATAAAATGTAGTTTGCAACTATGGAAATTTCCCTGAACAGATAGCTGTTAGGCAAAAAAAGGCAGACTCACTCTTTCTGAGTCAATAGATAAGGGTGTTAGCTTGACTTGTGTCATACGCTTTATTTAATTAATTGCCTTCCTCAAGCAACTGGTCATGGAACCAACTCGGCAGAAGGCAATACTGGACCTTGTGCTCACAAACAGGGACAGTGTATGGGGATAACAGTGGGGGAGCACCTGGGGACCAGTTACCACCAGTCATTGTGGTTTGAAATCACAGAAAGAGCAGAACCAAACCACACAAAAACACGTATCCTGGATTTTAGGGGGGCAGACTTTGGGAAAATGGGGAGATACTTGAAAGAGGCATTAAGGGGAATGGGGCAGGAATTGGGGCTGAGGAAAAGTGGGCAGTATTTAAAATGAGGATTACAAGAGCAACATAATTATGCATTAAGCAGGTTAGCAAGAGGAAAAGAAAGAGGAGACCATTATGGTTTTCCAAAGTGGTAGCAAAGAAAGTGAAAGCCAAAAAGATTGCATTCAGGCAAAACAAAAAGACACAGGCAGAAGAGGATAGGGAGAAGTACCAGGAGAAGCAAAGGGAGGCAGGGAGGTCAGTAAGGGAAGCTAAAGCTCAGACAGAAGAACAAATTGCAAAATCAGTGGGTAGAAGGGATACAACCTTTTACAGGTACAGTACATAAGTGAAAAAAGAAAGGCAAAGGGAGGGATAGTGAAACTGAAGGGGGAGGATGGGGGCCGCGTAGAGGTTGACAACAGTAAAGCTGACATATTGAACAGGTATTTCTGCTCAGTCTTTACTGAGGAAGAGGAGGGTAATGGGTCTGAAGGGAGTACAAGGGGTGAGAATGATGCAGAAATGGACACAAGTCCCTTTACTTGAGAAAGGGTCCTGAAGGAACTGGAAGTAATAAGAGTTGATAAAGCAATGGGGCCTGATGGGGTGCACCCCAGGGTCCTTAAAGAACTAAGAGAGGTTGGGGCTGAACCTCTGGCTATCCTGTTTAACCGATCACCGGAAACAGGGGAGGTACCCAAAGACTGGAGGACAGCAGATGTAGTCCCCTATACAAAAGTGGGAACACAGAGGAAGCAGGAAACTACAGACCAGTCAGCCTCACCTCAGTAGTGGGCAAGATCATGGAAGCACTACTGAAGGAGAGGTTGGTGGAACATCTGGTTGTCAATGGACTACAGGACCCAAGGCAGCATGTTTCACCAGGGGGAGGTCATGTCAGACCAACCTCGTTGAATTTTTTGACTGGGTGACTAGGGAGGTGGATCAGGGGAGGGCAGTGGATATGGCCTATCTGGGCTTCAGCAAGGCCTTTGACACTGTGCCACATAGAAGACTATTACACAAACTGGGGAATATGGGTGTGGGCAGGACAGTAGTGTGGTGGGTAGGTAACTGGCTGGGCAGCAGGACACAGATGGTGGTGGTAAATGGCTGTCACTCCACAGAGGGAAGAGTGACCAGTGGGGTACCACAGGGATCAGTGCTGGAACCGGTCCTATTCAACATCTTCATCAGTGACATTGTGCAGGACCTAGAAGGCAGAATTTCACTGTTCGCTGATGACACAAAGCTCTGTAACAGAGTAGACACACCAGAGGGTGTAGACAGAATGAGACGAGACCTGCAGAAACTTGAAAAATGGTCAGGGATTTGGCAGTTGAAATTCAATGCAAAGAAGTGCAAGATAATACATATGGGGCACAAAAACCCTGGCACAATATGTCAGTTGGGGGGTGAGGATATAGCATGCACCAAGCAGGAAAGGGATCTTGGGGTTATCATCTCTGATGACCTCAAGGTAGGGAAACGTATGACAAGGCAGCAGGTAAAGCAAATAGGATGCTGGAATGCATAGGCAGGGCATCACCAGCAGGAAAAGGGAGGTCATAATTCCACTATACAAGACACTAGTGAGGCACCACCTGGAGTACAGTGTACAGTTCTGGAGACCTTACCTACATAAGGACATAACAGGGTAGAGAAGGTTCAGAGGAGGGCAACAAAGATGGTGCATAGATTGCATCCACAAGTCCTATGAGGACAGGTTGAAGGAACTGAACATGTACTCTGGAGGAGAGGAGGAGAGAGGGATATGATAGAGACATTCCCGGTATCTTACAGGGAGGAACAGGTGCAGGAATACACTATGTTTAAGTGAAAAGATGTTCCAGAACTAGAGGGCATGGGATGAAGTTGGAGGAGAACAATTCAGAGAAGCGTGAGGAAGAATTTCTTCACAGAACAGGTGGTGGACAAGTGGAACACCCTGCCAGAGGAAGTGTGGGGCTGAAACAATCACAGGATTTAAGAATGCATGGGATAGACATAAAGGAATTCTGGAGGTCAGGGGTAAGGGGCAACAGACTTCTAGGAAAACATAAACTGAACTTACAAGCTCAAATGGGCAGACTGGGTAGGCCATAGGCCCTTATCTGCCGACACTGTCTATGTATCTATGTATCTATGTAATTTATTTATTTATTTAGGAAGTCAGAATTACAACCCTTTGAGTCATAGACTCATTTCCAAAGGCTCCACATCAGAATGAAACATAGACATTCATACAGTACATACATGGAATAACTATGGAAGAGCAATCATACAAAGTTTAATAAAAACATAATACAGGTATTTATTTTGATGTACCGTCACTGAGGCGAATCCCCGAAGGCAAAGACCACCACACTGGTAGGAATCAGGCATAATCTACCCATCACTGTGGTGGTCTGTGTGCTGATGGGGACTGCCTCACTGGGTGTTTGCCCCCACCCGGTCGAACTCCGACTCGGAGTTAGAATCCTAGAGAGTAGGGGATATGGGGGACAAAGCCCCCCACAAGGGAGTGGTTCATGGGCACAGCCCCCGACTGTGAGTGCCGACATCCCCATGGCTACAATGCCGACAGTCAGCATTGTATCTGTCACTGTAGGGGATGTCGTGCTCACGCTGTCAAAGCGCTATAGGTAAACCATTTATTTCCACTCTCAGTCTGGTGTGTGCCCAGTCCTTTTGCCTTTTTGGGGCAATAAAATTGCACTTGAACTTGGTTTTCAGTTTATATTTCCCCTTTCTTTGCTTTAAAAATTTGATTACAGGATTGCTAGACCGAGATGCAGCACACTATTTTCAGTAACATCCTGAAACACAGGGAGATCATGTTACTTATTCAAGGTTGAACGGGGAGTCAGAGCCTGTGGTGGGAATCAAACATCCGTCTTTCTGTTCCGTAATATTTTGCTACAAATACTAAACTGTCGTACCTTAGTAGAGTATACTCTTTAAGGTATGAAACCAGTATGGCAACAGAAAACAAAAATATGATAGAAAAATGACATATCTTTGTATCATTCTTATTTTCTTTTGACATTCTGTTTTGATACCTTAAATTGATTTTCAATGGAAGGCTGCCAGTGTAGGTTGTGCATGTGCAGCTGTTGTGATACTTTGCTTTGTCTCTTTCTCTAGTTTTCCACCCTCAGTAAAGGTGCCAGGAGAATAGCCTCAAGACTAAAGGAAAAGTTATATCTCAGTGACCACACCAGATGCAGATCACCGGAAATGGAGCAGGGGAGGGAGGCGGCAGCAACATAATAATGAGATCACTCTTTTGCATAGTCATAAGACCTGCTCATCTGTGCACTTTCTCAAGGATGAGAAAGTCATATGCATGAAACATTAGAGGCTGGGGCAGCTTTCTTGGTGTATGGCGCAGATTTGTGTGAGTAAACTTTTTTAAACAAACCACATTCAAGGTGTTTTTTTCTTTGAACTGATATCTCGCAGTGTGTGCAGCCAGGCACCTTGTACATTCTGCAGTATTGAACTGGCCCTTCTCCATGCCTTTCAGCACAAAGTATGTGAACCAGACATAGGAGGAGATAGTCAAATGGTTCTTTAGGAAGTCAGACTGATAAGAGAAGAGGAAAGAAGAGTCAAGGTAGAGGGATAGTTGGGAAAGAACAAGTTTTTTTCCGCATCTCAGCCAGGGCAGGGAGGAGCGATTTGGCCCAGTGGTTACCTGGGAAAGAATGGTCACCCCCTTTGAGGAGAGGGAGTACTTTATCCTGCTTCCAGGACTGGGGGGGGGGGGGGGGGCAGATCCAAATTGAAAAGAAAGATTGCAAAGGGAAGCAAGAACGACAGTGATGGCTGACACGGAGAGATGGAGAAGATTAGTATCCCAACCATCAAGGCTGTGCCTCTTAGCAGAATTAGGAGAGAGGAATGCAGCAAGGGTAGTCTCTGTGGATGCTGCAGAGAAGGGAAAAGATGCTGGTTTTGAGGGTGAGGAGATAAGGGGTATTTGGGAAGAGACATGGCAAGGAGGAGGGGGAGAAGGAAGGGATGAGGAAGAAAAAGAGGCACAAGAAGTAAAGAATTTATAAATTGTTATGAGTGTTAGCAAACTCTGTTGGGTCAGAGATAGGTGAGTTTCCTAGTTTGAAAATGGGACAGGACTGACCGTGTGTGTGTGGAGTGGGTGGGGTGGGGGGTCAAGCAGGGAGTGAATAGCTTTCCTGAACCTATAAGGGGATTTTAGGTTATTCTGTAGGTTGTAGGCAAAGTAAATTGAACTTGCTTCCCTAGTGGCTTTAGTAAAGGTGTTACATAGTGTTTGCATCATGTCAAATCTTCTGGCGAGACTGAGGCTTTGTAGAGATGCCAGGCTGAATAACAAGCTTTGAGCAAGTCATTGACCTTTACAGAGATTTAGGGAACGTGGGACCCTCAGAAACAAGACCTTCTGAGAGTGACATGTTTGTCCCATGTAGCAAGGAAAGTGGACAGGAAAGAGGTTAGAGCAACATCTGTATCAGTGCATAAAGCGGGTGCTACCTACTCAGTGGCCTGAAGATTGTCTAGTAGGGATGGGAGCTTAAGGGCCTTGAGGAACCTAGACCAGACAAATTTTGGTGGGGCTTTAATGCAGCAGACATTACGGATGCAAAAAAACATGCAATGGTCACTGAAAGCATCTGGTAGGGTTCCAGCAGAAATAATGCAGTGGAGGCATGAGGACCCAATCAATGAGGAAATGATTTGAGGAGTTGGAGTTGAGGAGACAGGTTGGCTCAGTGATGAGCTATGAGAATGAGAGAATCAATTTGGTTAATGGTATTTTTTTGCTGAGGGGAGAGCCAAGTTATATTTAGATACCCCAGAACTAAGCACTCACCTGAAGCTGAAATGGAGGAGATGGATGAGAAGCTGACAGGACAGGTGTCAGGTTTGGCTTCAGAGGAGGAGTAAATGCCACCAATGAAAATGGGAAGTGAGCAGGGAAAGAGCATACACAGGAGGAGCTAATGGGAGAGAGGACAGCAGAATGATACACAATGTCACAGTTCAGGCTGTGACTTGTGTATAGAAGAAATCCACCACCATGCTTTTCACAGTCCCAGAAAGTACAAACTCTACATCATTCACCTGGGAAGAGCTCCAGGTTTCAGAAACAATCAGCACATCAGAACTGTAGTATATGGTGCACATCTTTTGTTGGTCATGGTTGGGGAGTAGACTCCTGATTTTATATAAAAAATATTCAGATCTTTGGGAAGGGAAGGGAGGGTGGGGCAGGGTTTGGCTCCACATCACCCAGAAGCAGTAGCAAAAGGGTTATGAGAATCGATGGTGTGTGAGACCTACACCTATAAACAGGGACTCAGAATCATATAAATTATGTAGGTGCCCCTCCTCATGTTCCATGATCAAACCTTTAGTTGTAAGAAGGGATGCTAAATGTGAGGGCTAATCCAGGAATTTTAGGAGGGGGCTGACTGCCATAGTGTATATTATTGGATCACCTGAAGTTGTCTGAGCCATTTGTAGCTAAAAACTGCGGAAAGATGTTTGCACCAATTTTTTCAGTTTAAAATCCATGACCAAAGTTGCTATTATGGTGCTGCTGTATGAAGCTGCCAAGAGATATGCATTCCCAACTTACAGGCTCAGAAGATCATGCCTGACCCTTTTCATGTGAAAAGGAGAGGCTAAAGATCCTGTTTTCTCCTGCCATTGCTCAGCAATTAGGCAGGAGAGTGGCTGACTTCCAGCAAAGCTCATGAGAGGAGCAGGAGTCGAGGAGTCAATGGCACCTCATTGTTGCACAACCACAACATTTTACATGAGTGCAGGAGTTAGGCTGGAGCTTACAGAGAGAAAGAGACTAGGTTATTGTGCAGCACAGCAATGGCATCAAGTGAACCCTTGAATACAAATAAATAGACTGCATATGGTAAAATATATTATTGTAAACATTGAGAGAACAGTAGAATCCCATGAAAACATTTCAAGAGACTGAATTCATGCACTGCAAGGCAGTGGCAGCAGAGAGACCATTGATTGAGTTCTTCATTAAGCAGTATATCCACTATGAGAACAGACTTTTTGATATTTTCACCCTTACATGCAGTGGAAAAGAAAACAGCAGCACCATGCTGGTACACATCAGAGGAAGCAGGGTCTCTGGGCAGATTGTCCTAGAAAGGGGATCAGTGAGTGAATTCCACAGCTGCCCTGTAGGGTGAAAGAAAAAATTGAGTACTGCTGTGCACAAAGACTCCTATTTACATAAAATAGTAAGACTCTCCAGAACACATGCAACTGTGCCAGGCTAGGACCTCACTAAAGACAAATGTCAAAGGTCACAAAGAAAGAACTCTGTTTAGTGAAAAACTACCTTCTCCTTTTAAGAGGTCCAGGTGTAAACAGCAGTGAAATATCCATGCTAACTACTGCTGCCAAGAGAAAGCAGGAGGCATTCTCCTGGCAGACTATGGCCTGCATCCCCCTTCCCCATGAAGGATGGTGCAGTCACTTTGGCTCTGGTGTGCAGACTGTTCCTTTGTGTGAACACTGTAGGGATAAAGCAGTAAGTCCCAGATACAGCACCTCAGACACCTCACTCCAGAATTCAGATGTGGGCACAGAAGAGCCCGAAGTCATTAATGACCCAGAGCTGTGGGTACTGGACACTGAAATCATGAAACCCACCAGGTCTCAGGATATAAAGACTGTGTTGATGATAGCCACATAAGCAGTCTCTCTCCTCTTAAAACACAAGGGAGCAACCTGTGTTTCTACCCCTAACTTATCCAATGAACTGCTCAAGGATTTGGTGTCAGAGTCCTCACATTGATGGGTCCCTGGGCCAGAGGCAGAGGAGATAGAAGAGATATCATCATCAACTGCATCACCAGTGGTCCTGCCAGTGCTTTGAACTGTGGCTGTGGGCACCACTGTGGCCGAAGACACCAAGGAGGGCCCAGAGAATCCAGCACATAGATCTGTACTAGCCCTCTGAAAGGTCAGAGCAGCCCTTAGTGTGAGTTGCCCTTGAAGCTACAGAGACAGATCAGTTGCACCACAGAAAGCCCCCCTGGTGCTGACAGAACTTATCCAGACATGGAACCAGACAGAGCAGGAGAATATCTACAAGATGAGGCTACCATATTCACATCCTGTGGGGCATTTAATATAACTGTGCCAGGCTATCCACAAGCTGGCTAGGAAGGTAAAGGAAATATGGGGCTTTATCTATCTTATATACCCACCTGAGCTTGGAGATTGGTGAAGGAGCATCAAGATCAGTGGCTCCTTAACCAGGCCTTTGAGAAAATCGTAAGTGGAGATCTGAGGAATCCTCCTAAAAACAGGCAATAGATTTTGGCAGAATTATTAGTGAAGGAGTGTCATATCAAATAAATTATACAAGTGTCAAAGGTAGTGTTGACTTGGGTGGATGGATAAGTGGCAACCAAGATGGAGATGATAAAGCAGAAGGATGGCCCCTTACAAGCAAGCTACACCTGGGATACTACAAATGAACTGCCTTTAGGGTGGGGTCATGCGTCAACTGCTCATTGGCAAAGGAACAAATTTCTTTTGTGTGTCTGTTTTTCATGCCTTTCAGGTATCTTGATTGATGGGGACCCCAGCCACCTCCTTCTGCCACTCTTCCCATGCCACTGCTCCAGTGTGGTAGGAGCAACTGGACTGAGTATAACACAGGACTTAGGCAGTAAATGCTCCAATGTTTATTTATTTTGTCAACTGCTGTTTACATAAAAAATAATATCTATACATATATATTCTTTGCAAAAAAGCTTTGCTAATACACTAGTTAGGGTTGGTGACAGTGACAAAAGTAGGGAAATGTGGTGTTAAGGTTTTCAACTCTAACACCCCAACCCCACCCTTCAGGCAGCAACATTGGTGGGGTGTACCTTGCTGTTCTCATCCCATATGCTTGCCCCATTCCATGAATAAATAAACTGAGATGGGCACAGTATATGAGAATGGGGTGAGCATTAAGGGTTGAGTACACCAAGGCACACACCCATCTCTGTTGCTTCCTGCAGGGTGGAGGTGGGGTTTTAGGGTTGGAAACCCTAAGGCCACATTTCCCTACTTTTGTTGCTTTAACCCTAACTAGTGCATTAACAAAGTTTTTTTGCAAAGAATATCCTTACTTTTGGAGAAAGCATGATCATATTGTTATTTGTCTATAAGAGCACAGGGCTCTCTGGGCCCTGCCCCTCTGGGTTTTCCACTCCCATCCATCCATAATTTTTTATATAGTGTAATCCTATCCTTATTTCTCTGTGGGAGCACAGGGCCCTCTGGGCCCTGCACTCCCAGCACTCCATAATCATATCCTTATTTGCATGTTGGAAGTACAGGGTCCAGTCCATAATGGTATCCTGCACTCCCATCCATGCATAATTTTTCAGATACAGTAGTGGTATCCTTATTTGCCTGTGAAAACACCTCATATTGTAATCTTATCCTATAGAAAACACAGCAAAATTTGAAAGCTCTGTAACTTGACACAAAATTACTATATTTTCTCAAAACCACCAAAAGGCACATCAGTAGCACAAGCTCCTTCTACCCTGAAGATTTCAGAGCAAAATTGCAAACCATTTCTTAACACCATGGTGACAAAAATGGCTTTGTAAACCTCCCAGTACAATGTTATCCTATGGGAAATCAACCAAAATTTAAATCCACAGAACTCCAAGCCAAAGTAATATATTTTCACCAAACCAGAGAAAGGCACATTTGTGGAGCAAGTCCTTTCCACCCTGAACATTTCAGTCCAAAATTCCGGACCATTTCTTTGCTATGATGGTACAAAGAAACAGCTATATAAAAAAATGTTTCTCAAATTTCGAAACAAAATCCTGTTTTGCGAATCCTTTTTTGTAGTTTGCAGTTTAAAGAAAACCTTTATTTGCAAATTGCAAAAAAAGGATCCTGTTTCGCAGTAAAAGTTTTCAGAGATTTGTAAAACAGGATTTCCGTGGCTAAAAAGAAAACTGCATTTCTTACAAAGTAATCAAAAAACTAACCCCAGAATGCAATTCTGTGGATCTCAATTAGATTAACACAACTGTGGGTGTTTACCAAAGTCCTGTATTATTTTTG
Organism: Neoceratodus forsteri; assembly: GCA_016271365.2. Classification (NCBI taxonomy): domain Eukaryota; kingdom Metazoa; phylum Chordata; order Ceratodontiformes; family Ceratodontidae; genus Neoceratodus; species Neoceratodus forsteri. Next base: position 1,500,437,253 of record CM057456.1, read on the forward strand.
ATATTTAAGTTTGCTTCCCTTGCTAATGGAAAACAAGATGGTTCAGCACAAACTAGGATTTCACATTTGCGATCAAGAATACTGTTTCGAGGCTCACATCTAACTTTTCCCACAGGAAATAATGGGAAACTTTAAAATTTAATAACTTTGGAACAGATTAATATTGTTTCACCAACACATCAAAAGGCACCACTGTGACAAAAGATCTATATACCCTAAAAATTTCAGACCAAAATTCCTCATCATTCTCATGCAATGTGGTGACAAAGAATTTAACAAAAAATGATAATTTACACATTCTTTGAGACTCCATGGGTCTGATTCACAATGCCCCTAGACTGACGCAAGGTACTTGCACCAAATCTAAATGGTGCAAGTGGCATCTTGTGTCAAATGCTGCCCCCTGAGCTATTCATAAAGGCAGCCTGCATCAGCCACAGATGGCCTGTCCCAAAATGGGGCTTGTGCCACTTGTGCACCCAGACATGGACTGTGACATTGTGCTAGGGGCTTGCAGCAGATGTAGGTTGCTATTGCACCACAAGTGGGCTTCACAAAGCTCACCCAGCCAGGACTGGTCTAAGGGTACTTAGAAATTCACCCTCTGGGTGTGATGAGCTTAGTGTCAATGTGCCGCTGACCTGCCCCAATCCCCGCTGCTTTACATACAATAATCCGTGGTAGTCTAGTGCCCCCCTCCTGATCCCAGATATCACCTATATGTATAATAATTAAGTAAATTCCCCTGTCCTAGTGGTCTAGTGGTCCCCCCTCACCAAACCCAGGATAGCACTGGTTATTGTAATATTTACTATTGTCCCTGACCTGGTGGTCTAGTGGTCCCCAATCCCTGATAGCACCCATTTAAATAATAATTAATAGTTGTCCTTATCCTGGTTGTTTAGTGGCCCCTAACCCTAGCAGGTAGTACCCACCACCCTGCTCCAACCCCCAAATCCTGCAACACAGCCAGTGACCAGCATGCCCCACCCTCATCTCTGTGGCCGTACACCATACTGCACTGTCAATAGGTGATACTGTATAGTGTACACACTCTGAGCTCTGTGCATACACTATACAGTATTGCCTACTGACCGTGCAGTCCGGCAGCCGGCCACGGAGATGATGGTGGGCTGTACCGGTTGATGGCTGTGTTGTGGGATTTGGGGGTGGGAGCAGGGTGGTGGGTACTACCTGCTAGGGTGGGGGACTACTAGACCACCAGGTCAGGGACATTATTAAATATTACAATAACAGGTGCTATCGAGGGTTTGAGGAGGGTAGACCACTAGACCACCAGGTCAGGAGACTTATTATATATATTTCTAATGGATGCTATTGGGGATTGGGTAGGGAGAGCCTCTAGACCATCAGGGAAGGGAGCACGGATGCTTTCTTTGAGGCAGGAGCTTGTGGCACACTCCTCCCGTGTGTTAGGTGTTTGTTGAATGAGAGTGGTTGCTGCATGTATGGGGACTTAAATGCTGGGACCCCTCCTGTACCTGAATCTTGTGCATTCTCCCTGGCGCACCAGACTTTGGTGCAAGCTGTTGTTTGCCGCAGCTTGTGCCGGTCTAAGCCCCTTTTGTGAATCAGGCCCTGTATCTCCACACCCACACATCCAGTCAGAACAAAACTTGTCACCTCAAGAGATCTTTGGTCCCTGATGGTGCATGCTACATTTCATGCAAATCTCTTGAACAGTTGTGAAGTTATTAAAGCACAAATTGCGATCAAGAATCCTGTTTCATGATCGAGAATACTGTTTTGAGCCTCACATCTAACTTTTCCTATAGAAAATAATGGGAAACTTTAAAATTTAATAACTTTCAAAAGGCACCACTGTGACTCAAAACCTATATACCCTAAAAATTTCAGACCTAAATTCCACACAATTTTTACACAACGTGGTGACAAAGAATTGGATAACACATGGTAATTTACACATTATTTAAGACTCCATATCTCTGCACCTGCACATCCAAAAGGAATGAAACTTTTCTCATCAAGAGATCTTTGATCCCTAATGGCGCTTGCTAAATTTTGTGTACATCGCTTGAATGGTTGCAAAGTTATTAAAGCACAAATCTTTCAGTTTAATAATAGAAGTGAAGATTTAACCCTAACTATAGGAGTGCAATTGTGCTCCTATTTTATATATATATATATATATATATGTGTGTGTGTGTTTATATATGTATATGTATATATACTGTATATATAATTAATAATAATAAAACTTTATTTATTTAGCACCTTTCAAGCACCAAAGCGCTGTACAGATAAATCGTAAAATCAGAATATACATATAAAATCAGCATTCACAGCAACATCAATTTATGAAAGCCTTGCTCCACAAAAAAGTCTTAAAGTCCCGCTTAAAGGATTCCACGGTCATGCATTCCCTATGCCGGTGAGGCAGAGAGTTCCAGAGGGTTGGGGCTGCAAACACAAAGGCCCTAGCCCCAGAAGACTTCAGTATAACCCTCGGAACCTCTAGCAATCCCTCGTCAGCTGAACGGAGCTGTCGTACGGGGCGGTAAGGAATCAGAAGCTCTTTCAAGTAGTCGGGGCCGAGTCCGTGCAGGGCTTTGAAGGTCAAAAGACCTACTTTAAAGGTGATCCGCCACTGTATAGGCAGCCAGTGCAGATCGCGCAGCACAGGGGTAATATGTGTCCTTCTAGTCACCCCTGTCATTAACCTTGCAGCAGCGTTCTGCACTAGCTGCAAGCGGGTGGATATCAACCCCAGGAAGCCCCAAGTAAAGGGAGTTGCAGTAGTCAAGGCGAGATGTCACGAAAGCATGGACCAACATGAGTAAATCACTGGATGGAACAAGGTCTTTCACCCTGGCAAGGTTCCTAAGATGGTAGAATGCAGACTTAACGACTGCTAACACCTGATGACGAAGAGTCAGCTCATCGTCAAGTACCACTCCCAGGTTACGCACCCATTCAGAGGTAAGGGTCAGACCCCCCCCAGCAATAAGCCAGAGGACTGACCAGACCCCAACCCCCCTGTCCCATGACCCGAGTCCACAACCATAACCTCAGTCTTACCAGCATTCAACTTTAACCAGCTCGCATTCATCCAGTCCTGGATTTCAGCGAAGCAGCTATTAAATACCGAGAGAACACTAACCTGGTCGGGGCAAAAGACAGGTAGAGCTGGGTATCATCAGCATAGCAGTGAAACCTCAACCCATACCTTCTTACAATGTGTCCGAGGGGCAGCATGTACACTGCAAACAACATGGGGGAAAGCACCGAGCCCTGGGGGACACCACACTGCAGAGGAAAAAGGTCAGAGGGAAAAATCCCCGACACAACTCTCTGCGTTCTCCCAGATAGAAAAGATGAAAACCATCTGAGCACTGTACAAGACAGTCCACAGATGGACTCCAGACGCTCCGAGCAGAACCCCATGGTCTACAGTGTCAAAGACTGAGGAGAGATCAAGGAGGACCAAGACAGAGCAGTTCCTCTGATCTCTTGCCATCAAGAGATCACTGAGCACCCGAACCAGAGCAGTCTCGGTACTATGCCTCTTATGAAAACCAGACTGGAGAGGTTCATAGATACTATGGATGGTCAAATGGTCCTCCAGCTGGTTTGCCACTACCTTCTCAATAACCTTCCCAATAAAGGGAAGGTTAGAGATTGGTCTGTAGTTGGAAAAAATATCTGAGTCCAAAGAAGCCTTCTTCAAAAGGGGAGTCACCACAGCTTCCTTAGGGAGCTAGGAAACTCACCCAATTCTAGGGAGCACCAGATTATTTGAACCAGAAATGGGCCGACGATCTCAACACAACCCAAAATCAGGGAAGTAGGACCCGGATCTAAACTACAACACGTAGGGCGCATCCCCTGGATGATCCGCATAATATCACTGAATGTCGGCAGGTCAAAGGAACACTAGGAGGCCGAGGATTCCATGACCAAACGCCGACCAACAGCTTCCCCCTTAGAGCGTGTCAGACGGATCTCAGATCTGATGTCGGCAACCTTATTCGCAAAGAATTGAGCAATCTCATCACACTCCTTTTGTGAAAAGGCTCAACGGAGCTGGAGACAGGCTGGGTTGCACAGCCTGTCCACAGTTCTGAAGAGCTGAGCCTGTCAATTCTGAGCAACAAAGATTTCCCTGGGCAGGGATTCTGCCTTCTTATGAGAGATCTCTGATTGGTAGAGCCAGTAATGCTCCTTCAAACTAAGGCGGTCGGCATCTAGAGCAGATTTCCTCCAACGGCGCTCTAACCATCATCCCACACGTCGCAACTCCCTCAAGGACCCATCGAACCATGGGGCCCGAGGGTGGAGAGAGAGGGGACAAACACGGACAGGAGCAATTGAGTCCTGGGCCAAGGAAATGGCCTGATTATAAGCCAAGACCATGGCCTCTGGTCCCAGGCTGGCGATCGGAAATTCTGAGAGGTTCAACACCGCCATCAGGTCTTCAGGGCGCACATCCTGCAAAGAGCGGTATTGAATCATCTCCACAGGGGCAGACCTATGAGGGGGAGCACAAAAATTGAAGCCCACGGTGTAGTGATCAGACCAACTGACAGGTTCCACCACCAAATCAGAGGCCTCAATCCCCAGGAGAAAAACTAAATCCATAGAGTGACTGTGATTTTATATATATATACACACACATATATATATACACACACACAAACACATACAGTGGCATCCCCCCAGGATGAAACCCACTTTTAAAGCACTCTGAAGTATGCTGCAGCAGACCTATTGAATAAAGCAATGTAATTTCAATGTCAATTACTCCCTTTTGTCATGCAGGAGACTGTGTCATTCACGTCATCCTGAGAGTCACATTTTCCTGAATGACAAAAGGGTCTAATTGCCATTGAAATTACATTACTTTATTCAGTATGTCTACTGCTTGGGTCTCATCCTGGGGGAGAGCACTGTACATATCTTAGGTGCATTACTGTATTTAGAAAATATTGTACCCAAATACAAAAAAAAATTTAAAAATACTTTTTTTGTTTGCTATACTAGCCCGTGCTTGGGTGGAGCATTAGGGACACCCAGTCTTCAGATAAGTCATGCCTCTGGGGAGTACATGTGGGTGTCTCTAACCATGAGAGTAAGAGTAGGCAGCTTGGATGGGCTCCATGACACTCACTGGTTCTGAGCTTGGTCCTGAGACACAGCCAGTGAGGACAGTAGTGATGCTGTTGGGCTCTTGGCTAAGGTGTGAATGCCTGGAGCCCCTACACTCTATGGAATAATTGGAGGGTATCCTTGTTTCATCTCTGGACTGGATGGTTGAGGACTGTTACATCTTCTGGCACAGGGATGAAAGCAGTTTTCTGTTCAACGCCTGGTGTGAATCGTTGTGAGTCACTTTGCCTCCTGGTGGGAGAAAGATTCCTGCTCATACTCTGGGTGGATGGCAGGCCAGTGCGGCTCCTGAAGTGGAGGGTGTGAGCACTTCAGATCCATGACAGATATTTTGGGGTCCCATGTTTTTAGATTAGGGTCAGTATCCCCATATAGCCGGGGGGGGGGGATGATGTGACAACATTGAGTGTTCTGTTGGACACTGGAAGGAGAGTAGAAGAGAAGAATGGTTCCTTCTGAGCCAGGTGAGAATGGTCAAAGTTGTCACTCTAGTCTATAGAGGGGCAATACTGGTCATGGGCCAGTAAGTTGTTTGGCCACATTCTATAGACTATAAGGGTGGCTGCAACGTATTTCACCCCCTGAAATTGTTGGAGGCAGCAATCATTTGGGAAGGGGGATATGTAATACCTGCTCCCTTCCATTATGGTGAAGATGTTTATTACTTATCCTTAGGGGTTCTGTATATGCGTAGATGAAGAGCTTACAACCAAAGTGGTTAACTAGTTAGGCTTCTCAAGGGGAGGTGCAACAGTAGTGTAAAAGTTAAAGCCAACAGCCATTTTGTTTTTTCAAACCCTTGGTACTCTATGAGGGAGGGTTCCCAACGGTCTATGGACCAGAGGGCTGGAGTACTGCTTCCTTGTGGGATAGTCTTACATCACTGCAGTGTTGCTGAAGACTGAGAGATAGATAACCTAATCATGTGGAGACTGTGATAGGAGTGCACTGGATCCTGGGGTAGAAATCCTTGTAGAAAGTGCTGAAACTACCCCCCTACTGAATCCATGGTGAATCTGGGTGGTAGGATATACCTGTACCTGTAAGCAAGTTAGGAATATTTCCCTAATGGGTAACTTTGCTTCTGGACTGAATTGCTTAGCCTCAATGTCTATCATCTGAGTGAGACTTCTACCACAATGGGTGCTGCTATTCCTCTGGTCTATTTAACTTTGTGCTGTTGCACATACTGTGAATGTGAGTTCCACTTGGATTGATGCTGCTGCATTGTCTACAACAGTGACTTGAACTTCTGCTGCTTCACTACGTGTACTATGATTGACTTGACAGTAAAGTACGTATGTTATACACCTCAGATACATTTCCAGTCTGTTCCTTAAAGTAGGGTCTACCAGACTGGGATGAAATATTTGAAGACAGAAGATGCTGGGCCACACCATGCCACCTGATATGTTGATACTTTCCCAAGGCCAACAAAATATAAATATTCAAAGTAACCATTCCTGTGAGTCACACTCAAACCCCTAGCTGGGGTCATACCTCTCAACTGTCCCTGATTTTCAGGGACGTCCCTGATTTTGCCTCAAAATTTCACTCTGCCCCTCCTAAAAATTGTGTTTCTGTGACCAAACAGCGGGGGTTATAAACACAAAATAATGTCAAACATTAAAGTTATAAACTTGTTCTTCCTTAGAAAATGCATTTTACACTAAGCCCTTTATTCTACCAGCTTCCTGAGTGAATATCTCCAATTTTGAACAAGTGTCCCTGATTTTGGTCCTTTGTCCCTGATTTTTTTAAGCCTTATCCCTGATTTATGAGGCAGGAGGTTGAGAGGTATGGCTGGGGTACGGGTGTTAAAGTACACTTGGCATCAGCAGAACTCTGATCTCATAGCATTCAAAAAATTTAAATTTCAGAACATTTTGTTCTAATTATTAAAGACATTTGCATGAACTCAGAATCTTTGCCCCTTAGATTTCATCTGTTTCTGCAGATTTTCCTGTTATGAAGTCATAACACTCTATGTGAGACATCAGAACAATTTAAATGACAACACATTGTGATGTCATAAACAGAAGATTATGACTTCACAGCAGGTATGCACAATATCAACATACAGTAGTAGCGCCTAATTTATCAATCAATTTTGTGAGATTCCCTGTTTATCCTTCAAACAATGTTGGGAAAAAAATCTTCTAAAATTTTTTTTGTTATACCTATAGAAAGAGGTCAGTTCCTATTATAGTACTTAATGAAATCTAGTGGATTTTCAACTAGACTATCAGAGGGAAGTACTCTCTCCTGGTAGTAATGAACACACTACCAAACAAGATAAAATCGCTAATAAAAGGTTTCACAATTCTCAACAGGGATTTTCAAAAATCCTTGAAAATCCCTTGACTAATTCAGCGCTACTACTGTACTCACAAACTGCAGACTCAGCAGCAAGGTTTCCGTTCATTCAAACCTCTGGATAGATTTGTAAAGAAAACATTGGTACCAGGGTAGTTCCACAAAACAGTCCATTTATTGATCCAACAAGTACAATCCACAAACTATATATATCCAACAGATAAAATGCTCACTAGCAGGCAGGTGAGCAGGGCCCCTCCCAGAAAATAACAAACATTTTCACGTGTGAATGCACTTCCTCAAGACTGGTGAAGTGCAGTCATTACAAGCGTAATAAAGGTACATTTTAAAGTGACGATGCTCATTTTTGTAATATTAAAATACAACAAGTTAAAACCTAAGAGATAAAAAAACTCTTATGGTGGAAAATGAAACTGCACCTCTAAGTGGTTTAAGTGCTAAAGGCTACAAATGACCCCAGGCAGTGAAATGGGGGAAGGGGGATGAAAGGCAAAACAAGAAAAAAAGATTATAAAAACAGGTAGAACCCTGGTAGGAAGGTGCTGAGTGTGATTAAATAAATATGTTATGAATGTAAATAAAAATATCAATGTGCATATATACTGTATTTATATAATATGTCATAGAGCACACCTCAAGTTTAAAAGTTAATTAAAAAAACAAGGCGAGGAATGTATATACTATTAAACTGATGTAAAATATAGAAGACAAAGAAAGGGGGGAAACAATTCAGGATAAATGGTTAATTAATTGTTACCTTAAATGGCCTTTGAAAAAAACAGTACATTTATTAATGAAGAAGAGCGAATTATGCAAATACAGAAAAGGGGGGGGGTGTGGGAGGAGGAAAAAAGGAGGGGGAAAAAACTCCTAATTAAAAAGGGTATTGTAAAAGATATCAAAAACTACTGTACTCATAAAAGCTTTTACTTTTTGCCATCGAGTGACTACCCTATATAATAAGCACCTACAAAAAATACTGTACTGTAACTTTTTATGAATAAAATTCTACATAATCAAAATAGTTAGGTTCCTAACTTGCAATATTTTAATATTACAAAAATGAGCATTGTCACTTTAAAATCTATATTTGTTACACTTGTAATGACTGCATTTCACCATTTCACCAGTCTTGAGAAAGCGCATTCATGTGTGAAAATGTTTGACTGTTGTTTTCTGGGAAAGGCCCTGCCACCTAGTCAGCGTTTTATCTGTTGGATATATGTCATTTGTGGATTTTACTTGTTGGATCAATAAATGGACTGTTTTGTGAGACTACCCTGGTACCAAAGTTTTCTTGACAAGTCTGTCCAGAGGTTTGAGCAACCGGAAACCTTGCTGCCGAGTCTGCAGTTTGTGAGTATACGTGACTTTGAATTGGCACAGGTTCTTGCTATGTGGAGCTGCCTGCTCCATTTTTTTTACAATATCAACATATGAAGTCTAACAGAGAAATCTATTTAAAGCAGCAGTACGAGATAATTGGGAAGTGATTATTAAAATGTTGCTTTTTCGCTGGAAGCATGCAGCCATAGCTCTGGTTTTCATACCTATAAATATTATTTTTCTAGCGATCTCTAGTTTTTTAGATATTTCAAATTTATTCCATTGTTGTGGATCCTCAGAAAATATGGCAGGTGCCTAATTTGCAGCCGAGCTTCCACTTATGTTGCACCATGTATTTTGTTTGCTTCTGTGGGACCCTGTGCTACGCATTCCCACTGTCCCTGGGTAGAAACTGCGAGTCATGCACATGCAGGGTTGGCAACAGAGGGTTCCAATTCAACATGGAGGATGGGAGAAATATAAACAAAAACAAAGAAAATTGGAGCAAATTATGGGGTTCCAGTACAGCAAAACCAAGAAAGATTAACATGTAAGTGCTCTACAGGACACAGGGAACAACATGTTGCAAAAAAATCTAATATTTATTGTCTAGTACTGCTGCTTTAAATGAAAATATATATAGTAATATAGAAAGCAAGTTCTTGAAATTTTAATTTTAGAGTAATTTATGTAATGACTGATTCACACAGTGAATATTTTTGCTGGAAGCCAGAAAAACACTTTAATGAACAACTAACCAGAAAACAAAATGGTGCTGATTCAGGAAGCCAGTCCCCCAAAATTGTAGTGTGTAGTCAGCATTATTATTTATTTATTTATTTATTGAAATGTTTCACCAGGAGGGCATCCTGCGCAACAGGTTGCTTGTCTTCCGGTGTGACCTGGGGGAAAGGGGTACAATAGGGATGAAACATTTTACATTTTACAAAGTTCTACTTAGCATACAATTAATTAAGGCAGTTGTTACAAACAGTGTTGCATACATATGTAATTTGTGAGAACAATTAATAAGTGCAATTGTAATAAGTGAACAAGTGCTATCATGAAATAAGGGGTGAAGGAGATAGAGGATGAGATGACAGATAGTGCAAAGTTGTGTCCCAGAGAGACCCCTTAAGGATGCAGGGAACCCTGCAAGGGGACGGGGACTGGAGTAGGGATTAGAGAGGGAGGGAGAGAGAGAGAGAAAGAGAGATAGAGAGGGAGAGGGAGTAAGTGTGATTAATACCTAGGAGGGAAAATAAGGCCTGACCCAAAAAGAGAACCCTTCAGTACGCGATGAAGCCTGCAAGGGGGCAGGGAATTTCAGGCAATTGTAAACTCTCCTGCAGTTAGGCGTTGTAGTTATAGAGAGATAGTGAGAGGGAGGGAATGAGAAACAACACCTGGGAGAGGTTGAGGTCTGATCCAAGGAATCGTCCAGGATGCCCGGGACCCTGCAAGGCAACCTGGAAGGCCAAGGATAGGTAGATGAGGGAAGAAATGGTGGCAAGCCTAGGCACTATAGGACCCCTTCAGGATGCCGAGAACCCTGCAAGGGGAGTGGGAAGGCTAGGGAAAAAGGGGCAGAGAGTAAGGGACTGGAGAAAGGTATGAGAACTAGCACCTAGGAGGGGGCTAGAGTCAGTAGAGGAAGTACAGTCAATAGAGGCATTAGGTAAATTCCGAAGGTGGACAAACTGTAAGGAGCAAGACAAAGGAAAGTAAGGTGGGTCATAACAGGAACAGTTAAGTGCAAGATAGTTGGAGAGGGCAGTGTTGACTGAACAGAGGGAGGAGGAGTGTCAGATTTGGGAAGGTAGAGAGTTCCATGTTTTAGGGAAACAGTGAGAGTACCCAGACTGGCCAGAGACGGTGGAGCAGTGGGGTACAGTTAGTGTGCGAGTGTCAGTAGACCTGGGGGAGTGGGAAGGAGGAGGCTGTGTTATAAATGAGGGGGAGAGGTAGGAAGGGAGTTCACCCAGCCAGTGTTTAGCAGTGTATTTAGCACAGTGTGACAGACATCTGTTTGTAAGGGAGGGGAAGGAAAGGGCTTGATAGAGGTCACAGTGGTGGGTGCAAGAGGGAACATTAAGGGCAAAGCGGCAGAAGGAGTTGAAGAGAGTGTCCAGTCTGGTCAGGGAGAACTTAGAAGCAGCATCATAGACTATGATGCAAAAGTCAAAAATGGGGAGGATCGTCTTCTGGACAAGCTCACATCTACACACAGGAGGGATGCAACTGCAGTTCCTGAACAATGCATCAAGCTTGGGGCACAATTGTTTCTGGATGGCATCAATGTGTCCAGAAAAGTTGAGATTTTGGTCTAACCAAACCCCAAAGTATCTGAAGGACAAGGTGTCCTCAAGTAAAGTCCTGTCAAGAGTGTGGAAAGTGAGCAGGGAGGGAAGCCTAGAGAGTGGCTGCCTTGTGCCAAAGGTCATGGAGACTGTCTTCTTGACGATAAGGAATAATTGATGGTTTGCAAACCAGAGCTGGACCTTGTTGAAGTCGTGTTGCAAGCTGGATGTAACCTCAGCTAGGCACGAGCCAGATGCCCACAGGACAGTATCATCAGCGTACATGTGAATGGCGGAGGAGGGGGAGCAGACAGATGGCAGGTCATTAGGGAAGATGGAGAATAGAAAGGGGACCAAGTACAGAGCCCTGAGGGATGTCAGTGCAGATTTGGAGGGGTGGCAAGATGGCATCTGTGATCTTAACTGATTGGGTTCTACCAGTAAGGTAGGCCTTATACCAGTTAGTGGCAGAAGGGGTTAGAACAACAGATGAGAGGGAACCAAGGAGAAGTGAGTGGGAAACAGTGTCAAAAGCCTTGGCAAGTTCAACAAATATGGCTGAGGTGATTTAACCATTGTCCACCCCAGAGTCAGTGAGCCAAAGTAGGGAGGTGGTGGTAGAGTGTATTTTCCTGAACGGGGTGAAGAAGGAGGCATCAGATAGAAAGGCAGTGAGTTGAGAGAGGACTAGATGTTCTTGTAGTTTGGCTAGGGTAGGGATTAGCAAGATGGGGAGATAGTTGCCCGGGGATGATGGGTCTCCACCTTTAGGTAGGGGAGGGCCACTGCGTGCTTCCATGTGGTAGGGACATCGGAGGTTGAGAAGGAGAGATCTAAGATTAAGGAGCGGGGGTAGGCAATGGCCAGGGCTGAGACAGAGAGGAGTTTAGGGTCAAGGTCATCTGGGGAAGATCCTTTTGAGGGGTTGATGGTGAGAAGGGCATTTAGAGTATCATGGGGAGACTGAAGAGAATGAGAAGGAGGGGTGTAGGGAAATAGAAAGTGGAGTGTTTTTTGGAGGATAGAGGGGCAACTGTGACATTTGAAGGAGGAGTGGGAGGGGTAATTAGGGAGTGACTTCAGCAGTTTGGTTCCACAGGAGGTATAATAGGAGTTAAATTATGCAGCTACAGCATGGGAGTCGGCTACAAGATTGCCATTTACCTTTAACACTGGGAAAGGGGGGGCAGTACTGAGAGGTAAAGAGGTCATGAACCACCTTCCAAAACTTGGAAGGGGAATTTATGTTAGCGAGGAAAGCATTTTTGAAGTAATTGGACTTGGCTAGCCATGTTGCCCTGGTACAGGCATTTTGGAGATTACGGTAGTCTGTGGTGTCACTAGGAAGAAAGGGTGGATTTGTGGTGCTTCCAGCCATGATCTCTGGCCATAAGACAGGCTAAGAGTTCTGGAGTAATCCATGGTAGGTGGTTACCCCTAACCATGGTTTGTTTGAGAGGTGCAAAGGCATTCCAATTTGTAAGGAATATTTCTTTGAAGTAGGCTAGAGCCTTATCAACTGAGAGGGAGGAGACTGAGGGAGACCAGTTAGAGAGAGATAGGTTGTGCAGGAGAGGTTCAAAGTCTAAGGATTTGAAGGAGTGAAGTTGCAAGGTTTTATGCAGAGATTTTGTTTTCTGAATTTTCCTGACAACGAATATTGGGTTGTGGTCACTGAGAGTGTCTGGGAGGATGCCAGAGCTAATTACTCTGTGGAGGTGGGAGGTAAGAGCTCAGTTGATCAGGGAATGATTTTGTGTCTTATAGTTAGGGCTGGTGGGTTCCAAGATCAATTGTAAGAGGTTTAGGGCTCCAAGATCATTACATATTTTGGATGTCTTGGGAGACAGCCAGTTTAAGTTAAGGTCGCCTAAGATGTATAGTTCACCAGAGCGAGAAAGGGCTGTGATGGAGGTCATGAGGTAGAGAGCAATAGAGGGCTGGACTTTGGGCGACAGTAAATGCCAGCTATTAAGATGGTGAGGGTGAAGGGCAGAGTTAAATGAATAGCCAGCATGTTGTGGGACACTGGGCTAGTGGATGAATAAATAAATAATAGAATATTGGAGGGAGGTAAGAATGTACATGATGCCGCCACCACCTCTACTTGCTTGGCCTTGCCTAAGGAGGGAGTAGTCAGGAATGGAGACTGAGAGATCCAGGATCATGCTCTTTAGCCAAGTTTCTGTGATAATTAATATTTCAGGTTTTAGAGTGCCCACCATGGTTTGTAGAAGGTTGATTTTTTTGCGACAAACTACGTATATTTAGATGAAGGATCTTTAAACCCTTTGGGAGGACAGTGGGAGCAATAGAAGGGGCCACAGTAGATAATGGAGCATTCAGGGCATGAGACGCAGATGGACCAGGGTTGGGGTGGATATCTGCACAGGAGATCAAGAGTAGAATTAAGATGAGGAAGTGAAGCTTGGGGCATTAAGAGTTAGATGTCGAGGAACCAGTGAAACTGGCAGGTTAGCGCACATGAGAGTAGGGGAGCAGGAGATGAAAAGCTGCAAAGAAGGGTGGGACAGTTAGTAATGAAGCATGAGGGATAGCGGGGGAATATGAACATAGTTCAAAGGGTGGGGAGGGAGTGATAGTGAGGGTGTAAGTAGGGGATTGGAGATAGCAGGGTGTAGAAGGCAAGTTATTCAGCATTTGCAAGTAGAGACCAATCAGAGGGGTTAGGGAATTTACTAGCAGTACAGAAAGGAGGAGAGAGGAGAGAAGGAGTTTCATGTTGCAGGGCATGATATATGTAACAATATGATCTCTATATAAGAGTAGCAATTCTGCAAGTAGGGGTAAGAAAAAAAGAAAGGAGGAGCAAGGTGAGGGGTGCTAGGTCTAATTGTCTGTATTTAACATATGCTTAAAGAGAGCAAAGGAGAGGTATCTATATGAACAACAGGCAGGGATCACCTTAGATAAAGATTGTGTCCCTCTAGTGGCAGTACAGTATAACTTGCTAACGGGAACGTGGACAAAAAAAGTAGAAGGACAGAAGTCAGTCCAATCAGTCAGGAGGGACAAGGTTTTAGTTTCCAAGGAAGGGCCGTCTTCTGCCAGAGCACACCAATCATTTGTGCAGCTTATTAGCTAGGTCAAGAAGCTATAGTGCATTGAAAACAGCCCTTTAATGCTGTTTCATCATGCTTAAAAATATGTCAGAAATAAGTGCTCTCTTCAACTCTTATATCCAAATCAGATCTTAATATGTCAACGGAGATCAAGAATGATAACATAATCAGAGTGAGACTGATCCTGAGCTAGCAATGTGACTCTATAGTAGTCTTTTTTTATTTAAGTGAATATACCCTGAACATGTTATGTAGCATTCTAAATGGCACTTAACCTTTGTAGAAGAAAATCTACTATACAACATAAATATCAGTTAATATGGTATGTAACATGAAAGGGATATATTTATTTTTTTTTGCAGTTAAACTTTTTTATTAATTTTTCATAAGATATACAGACAAACCTCTTACAGTACAGTACAATGTGAGGATTTTTTTTAAAGAAATTGAGGCAGCATATAATAAGAACAGTGCTACAATAATACAAGGAGCTTTTGGTTTAAAATATAGTAAACAATACAGGTCATGTAATTAGCATATACTTGACATTTGTAGTGAACTTAAAGCGGATAGTATGATTAGATACGGTTTATATTAAAATGTTACATAATTATATATGATGCTGCAAAAGGGGAAAAAGTACATTCGTAAAAGGATTGTGGAGTAATAAAGAATGATTGAGAACAGAGTATAGGAAAGAAAAGATATATAAGAAAGTTAAGAAGAGAGAGAGGGAAACAATGATGTAACAGTAAAAGGGGAAAATCCATATATATTAAGTCCATACATTGGTGTTGGAAGATTTAGTTGATTCCAAAAAATTAAAAAAGCCCTGCCAACAATTGTTATATAACATGAGTTGGTCAGACAAGATATATGTCATACGGTCCAGAGAGGCATATTGCAATCGTTGGTTAATGATACCGGGAAGGGTAGGGATTATGTTGATCTCCAATGCATGAGGATTGTATGCTTAACTTGAAGGAAGAGTATATTTAACCATCTGCTCATGCAATATGAAATTTTGTAAGAACGGTGATTAAAAATACCAAGAATGCAATGTTTAGGGTCTAGTGTAAAGGTTGACCTACCACTTTCATTGCAGATCTGTGAGTACAGTGCCAAATCTTTGTATGAGGGACAGTGCCATAAGATATGCAATAAATCTCCATTGGGGAACTGCAGCACCAGCAATTGTTATTGTTCAATAAACCCATTTTTGTAATACAACAGGAGTTCTGTACCACAAATGAAGGATCTTGGTTTGAATGAGGGAACCATGCTTATCATTAAAAGATTTGTGACAGGAGAGCCAACATCTGGACCATTGTGCATTGGTGATATTATATTGTAGCAAAGTACTCCATCTGTTTTTAGCATTGACAGAGTAGTCAGGAAGGATATCACAAATATCTTTGTAAGCAGTGCTATTTAAATTGATGTTGTTTTATCCATTTAGAGATGTGCTTATCATACAGAGAATTGATAGAGAAGGGTGTGAGGTAAGAGTTGCATGCGGCACGTAAGCTGTAGATATTTCCAAAATCCTGATGGGGAAGATTCCATATGCCTCGTAGGTCGTGTAAGATTTTAACTTTAATGACTTGGGTTCAAGTATATCCTGAAAGAGAATACCCTTTATTTTCCAGGTATGACAAAAAATGGGGTGATTATCAAGAGATATATGGTGGTTACCCCAGATGGGGGTGTAAGCCAAGGGTTTGGGGTTAGATTTAATATGCTTGTGAATGATTTTCCAATAGAATATAGAAGCAGCTATGGTAGGTTGAGACTTTAAAGAAGAGGTAAGGGTGTTATAAAGGAAAGAAGTCACCACATTACCAGGACATAAGGATGTTTCCATATTGACCCATAAAGGAGACTGGATGTTGGGTTTGTTAAACCATTTAATTGTTTGAGATGTAAGGAAAGCCCATAGTAGGTTGAACCAAGGAAGGCCAAAGCCACCTTTTGACCAATGGGATCTAAGTTTATTACGACTAAATCTAGGTATTTTGCCTTCCCAAATGAAGCTGCCGATAATTTTGTCTATTTTGGTAAGAAAACTAGAGGGAAGTATCAAAGGGATATTGGAAAATAGGTATAATATTTTAGAGTTATTGACATTTTAATGGCAGAAATTTTACCATTAAAAGAAAGTTTAAGTAGCTTCCATCTATCAAGTGTTGTTTGGATACTGGTTAACAGAGGAGAAAGATTAGCATCCCATAATTTATTCAATGTCGGGTGATCCAATGCCAAGATAAGATATACCTTGGGGGCCCAACGAAAGCCTAATGAGTTGTTCATGAGGGACTACAAAGGTTATTCGTGGTAGCGTTCGGATTTGTTAAGGTTTAGAGCTAGTCCGGAGGGAGGTGAAGTCATTCAGTAGTTTAACTAAAGGTTGCCCAGAACTTCGAGGTTTTCGAGTAAAATAAGGAGATCATCTGCATATGAGAGTGAAGTATAGTGAGAGTTACCAATAGTAATGCCTTTAATTGTACGGATTGACGAGGGACAGAAAGAGGTTCCATGGCAAGTATAAACAATGAAGGCAATAAGGGCATCCTTGTCTGGTGCCTCTTGCAAGTAAAAGGAGGGGACAAAATAGAGTTTGTGAGAACTCGAGCTGAAGGGAGGTATACAATAATTGAATCCAAGCACAAAAATTATTTGTAAAGCCAAATGAGATAGCACCTGATATAGATATTCCCAATTGAGAGAGTCAAATGCTTTCAAAGTCAATGGCTATTGCAGCTGCAGGGTTTTAAGAGTTTTGCTTTGTGAATTAAATTGAGTAATGAGCGAAGATGATCGGAACTGTTTCTATTTTGATAAATCCTGATTGAGAAGTATGGATGAGTTTAGTCATTAAAGATTCTAAGCGGAGAGTTAATAATTTGGCAAAGATTTTCCATCAGTACTAAGAAGTGAGATCGGTCTATAGTTTGAAGGAAGTAAAGGGTCTTTGTCTTTTTGGTAAGACTGTTATGATGGTTTGGTCATTGTGCATGGGAGTTTCTTTATTAAGGTTGCTTCTTGAATACATTGACTAATACAGGACAAAGAGTGTCAGATAGGGTTTTATAAAAATCAATAGGGAACCCATCACTGCCAGGTGCTTTACCGTTTTTTAATGATGATAAAGCAGTTTGGATTTCCTGTAAAGTGATTGGTTTATCAAGCACAGCTTTGTCCTGAGGGGATAGGTGGGGTAGATTCAATTTTTCCAGAAAATGTTGTATTAGGTTGGGATTTGTAGTATTAGGTTGTGAGTATAGTTGATGGTAAAAGGATTGCATAATACGATTGATTGAAAGGTTGTCTGTGTGTCTGACCTGATGGATCTTTTAGACCTGCTATATGTCTCTGCATCTGTTGAGTTTTTAGCTGGTAAGAGAGCAACTTTCCGCATTTATCCCCTTGTTCCCAATAACCTTGTTTAATCCTAAAAAGGGCAAGTTCAGCTTTCCTGGATATCAACTCGTTAATTTTAATTCTAATTGTAGAATTTCCAGATGAAGCTGTGAATTATGATTGGGTTTATTTAATTTATAGTATTGGGTTTCTTTTTCTTAAGGGATTTTTCTAAATTAGCTAATTGTTGTTCTCTTAATTTCTTTCTATGCGCTGCATAACTAATAATTTTACCTCTAATAGTGGCTTTTAATGCTTCCCAGATAGTACCTTGAGACATATCTGGAGTATCATTAATAGAAAGAAAATCTTGAATCTGGGTTTTAATCCAAGGAGTGAATTCAGGGTCTCTGAGTAAAAGTGGGTCTAAACGCCAAGATGGGGATTTAGAAGAAGGTGGACCCCAGAGTAAATGCAAACTGATAGGGAATGACAGATATAACAATAGGGAGAATCGCTGTATCAATAATTTTTTCAGTAATGAGGGAGAAGAGAACCAATAATCAATCCTACTATATGATTTATGTAAAGAGGAATAAAAGGTGTAATCTCGTTGTCTGGGATGATGTAGTTCCAAATGTCAGAGAGACCTAAATCCTTCATAAGCATTGATAGAGCATTAATACTACGGGTGGGCATCATGTGATGAGTTACTTCTGTCTAAATATGCTTGTAGTGCTAAGTTAAAGTCACCATCAATAAGAATAGGTGAATTATTTTATTATTAATCATAATTTGTTGGGATAGATTATGGAAGAAAATGGGTGAATCAAAGTTGGGTGCATATACATTCACAAACATAAGCAGACCTGCTGTGGTGTTTAATAGGGTTATAATCCACCTACCATCCGGGTCTCTAATGATTTTATGGAAGCCAATTAAGAGATTTATGTATTAAGATAGCAACCCCATGTTTTTGATGGAGAAGATGACGATATATTTGACCAACCTAGTCCCTTTAAGTCTGTCGACATCCTCTAATAAAAGTTTAGTTTCTTGTAAGAAAGCAATATGTGTTTTATGCTTTTTAAGATAGGTAAGTACTTGCTTGCGTTTACAAGGCGAGTTGAGTCCCTTGACATTCCATGAATGTAAGATTAGATCACTCATGGTACTAGGATATAAGGTAATTAGTTACAAATAGGAATGAGGGACTCAACACCATTAATTTGGAGGATGTCACAGATTCAAAAGGTAAATATATATAATAAACAAATGTATGCAGGGTCCTTAACTTGTATGGGTTCGAGATGATTGAGTATTTGTATTCATTTTGTCTCGAGAGAGAGTATAGAGATAAGAATATCAAGTAATTAAACATTAGAACCAACAAACGTAGTATAAACTCAGTAACAAGAATATTAATTTGAAACTTTTATGAAATGCAGAGCAATAAGAGTCGGTAAATATACTAGGACTCTCACTCTACACTACTAGGCGGTAGAGTAATTAGTGAATCTCAAGACACGTTTACCCTATAATCTTAAGATACTAAACTTTATATAACAGTATATTAATGAAGTGTAATTGAGATTTGTGCTGAGGTAATTAAAGCATTACCCTGGAAAAAAACAAAACATCATTCTACCAAATAAAAAAGGATAATTATGTAATAGTGTTAAATTCCAAACATAATGAATTAGCTTGGACCTAGCAATAAGTCCAATATTAAATAAAGTATACCAACATGATGGCAGATAATGCTGAAACAGTGTGAGCCAGATAAAAGGATGCCCGATGTGTATTAATCCATATAAGCTAGGTTAGGGAATGCAGTATATACTATAGGTTCATAGTGCATCAGTGTATTGTGGAATCATTTTTATAAGTTCCAATGGTTTGGAAGAAAATGGGATGAAGAATAATGTGAAAAGGTGGAAAAACTCAATGTATAGAAATACAATTGGAAGCATACTTTGGTGCAAAATCTGTGAGATATAATGGGAATGCACCTGATGCACTACATACCAGAAGTGATGCAAAATAAATATTAAATAAGTAAATGATTTTAGAGTATTTGTCTAATCATCCTCCACATTCCAAATGATAGGATTTATGTGGAAAAATGCTATAATAGTAGGGGGTTAAGGGCACACTGATATGAAATACAGAACTCTATATGTATGTATGCGTGACCACATGGTGGCCTAAAGCTTATGAAAAATTAGAGTGTGAATAGCAATTATATATACTAATGTCTGGCACCACACAAGGATTAATTAGAAGAGATCTTACAAACATTTTAATATTTATTCTTTCTCTCATTTATTTATTTTTTTCCATTGAATACATTGAGAGTAACTCCACATGGATTAAATACCTCCAGTGTCAACGGCTCACCTCCACAGACAGATACAGGCTTCTCAGCAGCGATAGTGATTTACTGCATTTAAGTGCTCCAAACCTGTTGGGTGCGATAGAGACTGCACTTTCTGTGTAAATGTACTGAAGGAATCGAGTGAGGTGGTGTGAAGAGGAGGGATTCTGTGAGAAACTGCTATATCACATCTAATTATGGGCCATAGTATTTATTACAAATTTTTTTTTTTTTTTAGTGGAAAGCCTCAGGTAGCCTTGCTTCTTCGATTTTCTTCTCCTTTCTGTTTGGGTGGTTCAGATGATTTAAAGGGAGAGCTGACTAAGATCAGCCCAGGAAGAATCGGAGAGTCATTACCCATTGAGAGCTTCTTCTGGTCTTGAGTAAAGGGGTTGATACAGTCTGTCTCAGATCTTCAAGATGAGTGCAGATCTTGGAGCAGATCTTCTTGGAGTGGGGAGAATTTGTTAGACAAGGTAAGAGGAGTAGAAAAACTGATGTGACGTTCCACATGGGAAGCTGGAGAGGTGGAAATATTGTTTAAACAGCAAGTATTATTATTTAGAGAAGAACCAGATGCTTTTTTTTCTTGTATGCGTGCAGAGCTTCTGGCAGGAGCTACAGTGGCAGATATGATGGCTGCAGATTTCTCAGGGACCTGAAGGACAGTTTCAGCAGGAAGAGCAAGACATTGTAATTAAGGGCGTTTGTGTTGGAGCAGGAACGAAGGCATTAGCATCGCAAGGCAATGTGGTGCGGGCTGTGTCCAATTCAGAAATTCAGAGAGAGATTCTGGGGTACTGAAATCTCTGGTAGAATCATTCAAAAAGGCGCATTGTTGCAGGGTAACCAGCAAACTTAATTCCACGCTTGATGAAGGATTGTTTTAATGGGGTTGTAAGCTTTTCGCTTGTTAGATAATTCTTTAGAATAGTCTCTGAAAATTAGGATTATGTTTTCTTGCCAAGTAAGTGCACCTAATTGCCTCGCTTTTGAAGAATCAGTTCAGTATGTGCGTGGTTTAGAAATCTGGCAATGATGGGCCTGGGTTTTCTGGTCGGGTCCAGGCCTCGATTTAAGGTGTGGTGAGATCTCTCGATGATTAGGTCTTGGCCAGCTGGTAATTTAAGCAAAGAAGGAAGTACATGAGTTAGAAGAGCACTGGTGTCTCCTAGTTCAACACCTTCAGGAAATCCGAGAAATCTAAGGTTGTTACGTCTGTTTCTATTTTCAATATCATCTATTTTGTCCTGAAGGTTCCTAATAACTCTGTCCTGCTCCCTGATGGTAGCCTGTAATGTGTTAATGGAATCTTCATTTTGAGATGCTTTAACATTAGTAGCGCTGATTTTTTGATCAAGTGCCTGCATATTATTGATATTTTGTTGAGATGCAATTTTAATACATTGATTTCACTTATTAGTTGCTGAAACATTGACTCCATTCTATTAAGAGAACTGTTATGTTGAGATTGGTCTGCCATTATTGTAGGCCTTAACAGAGAAATTGAAAAGCTGTAGATAACTCGTTCAGTAATTATGAGGCAATAAAAATACTGTACCAGAGCTGTTCTGCGATGTACATATAGTAAGATCTCAGATGTTGGTGAAGGTAGGAAGTCTGGAATCTGTAGGATGGATGATGATATTTGGTGAATCCAGGGAGATGAAGAATCAAGCAGCCATCTTCAGCACAGCGCCCTCTGGCTGTCTCAAAGGGATATATTTATTGAAATAAAGAGACTATGCCATAGAGACATGGTGATAGCTCAGGAGTGCTCTTGCTCCAATAACATCATTCCACATGATGCCTGGAGCCATGTTAGTAACTGAGTAGGGCATGACATTCAAGAAGGGTAACCTTTGTTTACATATTTTAAAACATGACAACACAGACGTGAATGACTATTTTTTGGGTAACTTCTTAAGTTGGCTAGTAATGTTGATGATACTGTACTCCCCAGTAGACTGGTTTCCTGAATGAGTGGCCACTGTTTTTGATGGCTTAGTTGTCCTGTAAAGAATAAAATCTACCAAATGAGTTGTTCTGTGTGTATTAACTCCCCTCATCAAAATGTAGTAGGCTATAGTGTATGCATGGTTGGGTGACAGCACAAAAACATACATTATACCAAATTACATTTCTTACATATACTGTTGTACTGTAGTTGGGGAAGAAGTCATGTTACTCATGCCTAGCCATAATTATTCCTGTGGCTCTTTATATTTCCTATTCTATCTTATCCTGCTTTTAACATGTCCCTGTGAACTTTGCAGTGTTCTATGCTTACATTTTTCCTCCAGCTCTTATAAACACTTTAATGTCCTTTGCTGCTTCTCCCTACATTATCCTTTCATTCATTAGGCAGCTTAAATCAGCCTTTGGCTATTTTTCTCATGTAGGTATTTTTCATTCATAATTAACATTACTAAATTAAATTATTCTACTCCCTTGAATTGAAAACTACTCTGATATTTGAGTCAGACTTCTTCATTAATTTTCTTTTCCAAACCTTCAAAGTTTGCATGTCTGAAATAATATTCCTTAGTTTTTGGTATCTTACAGCTCTGGATTTCTAAACAGTCTCTGATTTGTTTTAAATCATTTATTTACTCTGGATACTGTAGTTCAATTAAGTTGCAATATACCGGGCCCCAATTTCTTTTGCAGTTGGTGGATTTATAAACCAAAGTGCAACCAGACATCCTGTTGTATCACCACTTGTTTGCAGGATGCACAAATATATTACATTTTCACAGGGAGGAGTCCGCCAAGAGACTTTATCAAAATGCAAATAGGCTGTCCCAAGTTAGTGCATGCAAACAAGCACTGCACTCTTTAGAATACTGGATAATAACTTCCACAGAGTCACAAATGGCACTGCACCAGTTGTATGATACCACATCATGCTGCCAACTGTGGGAATTGTTAGTACTGTGGGATGTATCCCCTTTCTTCTCACCCCTTACCTTAATGCCTACTTCTGGGCCACTGTACAATGGGATTTTTGTACAATCCATCCCAATTCACAGATAGTCAAGTGGCACCCCACAAGCTCCCCAATTAGATCAGATTCCCTAGCATCCAATGGAAATCTCTCCCTCTAGCCCCATTTCTCTTACAGTGGTGTCCAGCTGGAACATGTAGCCATTTACTCTACCCACTGTTGGCTAAAGCATTCCTAGGTATAGCACTGTATCATTCTTACTGCCTGCTTGTAGCTGTTCTATGCTAACCACTATGCTATAAGCACTAGACAACACTGCCTATAAAACAGAATCCATCTAGTAGTCACTAGATCACAGTTGATCTGGTAATATCTCTCCCATTGTACTTAATCATTATACTGTGTAACAAATGTGAAAATAGATAAAAACCCATAGGGTAAAATTTTCAAATGTCTGAGCCCACATGGTAGACCATAAAAGGGGCTACACTATCTCCAGTGCACCGGGGCAATTTGTGATTAACAAGCACAGCTCTCAGGACAAAGTCTGTGCATCCATCTGGGGACACAGCAGCCCTGGGACTAAGTTGGCTGGAGCTTTCATGGTCTGTGAATGACTGAAATAAACAAAATAAATGTAAAAATGAAAGTACTTGTAAACAAGAGTAAATGCTTATGGTTTACTCCAAAGTGTAGTGTACAGGATAACCAAAACTGGATTTCTGTCTTAAGTTTTATTTTATTAGGGACCAAGGCATAAAGTGGCCAGTGGCATGCACAATTTTCCCATATCTGCGCCACACTGCTCAGAACCCCTATGACTGTCCACATACAATGGCAACCACAGTCACTGCCTGCTCCAGTCCATGAGTGCAGAGCTTCATACAGTGGCAGTGGGCCTCCTGGCTATACAGAGCTGTGCTGGACACAGGGTACCCAATCAGATTTCTGGATCAGACTTGCAGTGGATCCCCCCATGCCAGATGGAGCAGGGGACCATGGGATATGTATGTCCTCCAAGGACTGCCACATTCCCACAGAGGGCACCAATGGAAATAGGAAAAATGCAAGCTTTACTGGTACAGCCTTCAACTCTCTTTATCAGTTCAGAAGGTGGGTGGCAGGTGAAGGGGAGGGTCTTGGGGCCCAGAGACATATGGTGGTTATGCAGATGAAGGTGCACAGCTGCTAAAGCAGGGTAGTACACCATGTACCCCGTGCTCCTTCTTCTGGTCATCTACACTGAAGCGGTCTTGACCAGAACTGGGCACTTGATTGATTGCTTGATACAAGTTTATTTTTATACAGGAACAAATGATTAGGGAAGAAATCCCTATTATCAACAAAATGCCCTGTACAATGTATTACACATTACAAACAATTACATAAAAACAGTTTACATAAAAAACATGATTACTCAATGTTAAGATAGTTCCATTGTTTTCTAGTGTAGCATTTACAAGTAGTACATAAAGAGTATCATGCACACCCCACCCCTGTGCCCATCCCCAGTTTGGTTATAGATGTAAGTGCACCAACGGCAGGGGATCTGGTCCTCTGAGGGTGTGCAGCCAGAACAGTGGATGTGTAGAGGTCAACTCATTTGTGAAACAGGACCGTTACATGTCGTCAGCCCACACAAGCATCCCTCTGCAGTTGAGCATCTGTTTGTGGATCAGATCCTTAATCAATAACAGGTATGTTATATAGCTTTCTTCAAAACACAGTGAGAAACATCCGCATTTCTCTCAACCAAAATTCAGATAAATAAAAAAGATTATTGTGTTTTTGGATCAGACATCCCCATTCGTTATCCCTAATAGGGTCCTTTATATACACGGGACCAAAAAGCAACAGCTACTGTAACTGCATCTCTTATTCTTCTTATTATTCAGGTTTACTTGGGTCAGAATGTAGTATTAGTCCATCAGACCCATCAAGAGTACTGAGCTGTAGTAATCATGTAGCTTTCTATGTAGGATTAATTTATCCAAGTTGTTTTTAAAAATATTTTTGTTTCTACTGTTTATTGTATTTGCAGGTAGGCTATTCCATAGACTAAGAACCTCTGTGCGTAAACACTGAGGCAAGGGTTACCCCAAAGGGCATTTGGCTGGGAAGCCAAGGTTCAAGAAAATACAAAGTCACACATGCCCCCACAATGCAAAGCATCATGGGCTGCATATGCAAATCACCACAGAATGTTATGCTGGTCCAACTTTAAGCAGAATTGCATGGTGCGAAGGCCTCTCACACAGTTTGCAAGGGTGCTAACAGAAGACATGAACACGTGTTTCATTCTACCAGGACTCATCAGTATGCCTCGTCTGTTTAACACCCCAGTGGACTGGACCAGCTACCTAAGGCAGTGTGCCTGGGATATATTGTGGTGAACCCATTAAAATAAAAAAACATTTAAAAGACAAAGAACCTCTGTGCGTAAACACTGAGGCAAGGGTTACCCCAAAGGGCATTTGGCTGGGAAGCCAAGTTTCAAGAAAATACAAAGTCACACATGCCCCCACAATGCAAAGCATCATGGGCTACATATGCATATGCATATGAACCCATGGGTTCACCACAATATATCCCAGGCACACTGCCTTAGGGGTAGCTGGTCCAGTCCACTGGGGTGTTAAACAGACGAGGCATACTGATGAGTCCTGGTAGGATGAAACACGTGTCTATGTCTTCTGTTAGCACCCTTTGCAAACTGTGTGAGAGGCCTTTCGGCACCATGCAATTCTGCTTAAAGTTGGACCAGCATAACATTCTGTGGTGATTTGCATATGCAGCCCATGATGCTTTGCATTGTGGGGGCATGTGTGACTTTGTATTTTCTTGAAACTTGGCTTCCCAGCCAAATGCCCTTTGGGGTAACCCTTGCCTCAGTGTTTACGCACAGAGGTTCTTTGTCTTTTAAATGTTTTTTTATTTTAATGGGTTCACCACAATATATCCCAGGCACACTGCCTTAGGGGTAGCTGGTCCAGTCCACTGGGGTGTTAAACAGATGAGGCATACTGATGAGTCCTGGTAGAATGAAACACGTGTCTATGTCTTCTGTTAGCACCCTTTGCAAACTGTGTGAGAGGCCTTTCGGTACCATGCAATTCTGCTTAAAGTTGGACCAGCATAACATTCTATGGTGATTTGCATATGCAGCCCATGATGCTTTGCATTGTGGGGGCATGTGTGACTTTGTATTTTCTTGAAACTTGGCTTCCCAGCCAAATGCCCTTTGGGGTAACCCTTGCCTCAGTGTTTACGCATAGAGGTTCTTTGTCTTTTAAATGTTTTTTTATTTTAATGGGTTCACCACAATATATCCCAGGCACACTGCCTTAGGGGTAGCTGGTCCAGTCCACTGGGGTGTTAAACAGACGAGGCATACTGATGAGTCCTGGTAGGATGAAACACGTGTCTATGTCTTCTGTTAGCACCCTTTGCAAACTGTGTGAGAGGCCTTTCGGCACCATGCAATTCTGCTTAAAGTTGGACCAGCATAACATTCTGTGGTGATTTGCATATGCAGCCCATGATGCTTTGCATTGTGGGGGCATGTGTGACTTTGTATTCCATAGACTAGCCACCTGTTGTATTACACACACCACATACTGTATGATATTTGAGGGAGGAGGACACAATGGGTGCCAGAAAACTAGACAAGGTGGAAAATGCCACCAAAGAAGCGAGGGTAGTCAAAGGATTACCCCTGACTACCAAGGGAGAGACAATGGTTTTCATTTCTTTTTTTGTTTTTAATAATTCTCCCAAAATATCCAAGTAGTGAATAATGACTAGCTGAGTGTCTGGGATGCTGAGTATGAATACTCACTGAGTATTCAACAGAAGGTACTTTCACACTCCTATAGTTTATGAAACATAGAAACAGAGAATTAACAGCAGATAAGGACCGCTTGACACACCCAGTCTGCTTTTTTCCTATCCTAAATTGTTACCCCAGACCATATTTGATCTACCACTCTTTCTCCCACCCCTCTTACTTTCCATTATGATTCACTACAATGAAGCTAATATTAACTGCAAACAATGAAATAAATTATGACACTATTGCATTTGCAGAAAACATTTTTTCACTAAATTTTATAATTGTAACTAAATTGTAAATTCTGTCTAAATTTGTTTTTATAGGGAATTGCATATACTTCCCAATATGCTTTGCTTTGCAAGTCCCAACTGGAGCCAGTACAGACTCTGCTTACATGTTAAAATATATTTCAAGTAAATAAAGTAAATAAATGCATGATTTTCTATTTCTTTGAAAACTGAATTTGCTCCCCAGTGCCTTACTCTGCTAACCCTTGTCTCAGTGATTTTGTGCTGAGGTTCATTACTTTTAAATTGCCTTTCTACCTGGAGCTCACCATTACCCAAAACTATAGGACTATCATAGAGCATATTTGTCTTCTTGTAGATTGAGATACAGATGAGACACACTGATGGGTCCTGAAAAGGATCAGACACACATCTGTGTCTTCTGTTCTCAACCTTTACAGATTGTGCAAGAGGTCTTTTGGTATCACATCCCCTTGCATATAGTAAAACTCTCTCTTGCTTATAGCAGAACCAGTCTAAATTTGTTCATGGCCATTTACATATATTTCCCATAATACTTTGCATTATTGGGGTATATGTAGTTTTGTATTTCTCTGAAACCTGACCATACTGCCACTGCTCCTCCCACATAATCCTTGCCTCAGTGCATTTGTGCTGGGGTTCTTTGTCTTTCAGATTTTTTAGTTTTTGTATCCTTCCTAATTCATTCCTTTCTGTTAAATAGTGTGGTCTTGATTTGTAGTTTGATATTCACTATAATAGAAACATGTTAAAATTTGTTGATGGTTTCACTTCTACTCATTTAATGAGATGTGCTTTTCCTACAGTAGTTTTCTGTATTGATATTAATTGGTGATAAAGGGAACTAGAGATTGTTACTTAAAGGGAACTACAGATTGTTGTGAAAGTCTGGACATTTCAGTTTTCTTAGATCCTATAATTTATGCTCCTCAACAGCATCTTGGGAACTAATACTTCCAGAGTGTATTGATGTATTCTTCACAAGAGGATGGGATCCCTGCTTAGCTCTGGGAGTTATCATTTTCCATCTGAAATTGTGTAATGTAATTTCAGTGCCAGAGGTGTCAACGGAACTGCAACTCTCTGTTGTCATTTTCTGATGGGATACAGTGTGAAGTCAATGTGACTAGTATCAGAAATCCACAAGTGAGGAAATCTATGTTTTTAGTGGATTTTAAAGTCTGAGCTTTTTTCTAACAATACATGTGTATGTTGGAGGAGCCATTAGTTATTAAAAACTAAGCTTTTAAACACTTACATGGTGCAGATATTCACCCAATTAAAATCAATATATGCCACAGATTTAGGCTGCCATTCAAAAGGTTGCACAACTCAATGTATATAATGAATGTTGGCAGGACTGTTTTAACTACCTGGATTCACCAAATTCCAACGCTAATTAATGTATGGACTATTACACACAGCATTCTTCTGCTATTATTTTTTATTTGTTTTTCCTGTTGTGTCTCACTCTCTATTCTAATCTCCTTCTCTTCTTTCCTGTCAAAGCTCTACTCCTTACTCTTTATAATGTCTTCCTTCCTACATATACTCTGCTGTAGCACATTACAATTATATCATAATTCATAAACATATATACAGTATCTACATTGTATGATTCATTTTCTTCTTCTAAGCTATTCCTTAATTGCATAATGTTAAGATTTCCCTAGTTTCATGGTTAGTAATACTTAGCATACATTTTACAGCAGATGTTTCTTCATGTCAATTATCATGCATTGTTTCAGCTACTGCATTGCTCTCTCATAATTTCCCATCATGTTATATAGAGGCATGTATTGAAGGATGACTGTTACCCTTTACGAATTTCTTATTAAAAAGTTTAACTACAAAAAAAAAAGAAAAAAAACAGGTTGCACAAAGTGACCATTTGTTTTTCCCTCATATCCTAGACATTGCTACATCAAAACTTGTGGTCAGGGGCAGCTGGGGCCAAGGATGCCACCCGGTACATAACAGCATAGAGGAACCAAACAGTGTGTACTGGCAAATCATGGGCCAGGCATATACTGGCCCATGTATGGCTCAGACCCTTTTGCCCTTACAAATGCTAGCCTCCACCCAGATATTTTGCATCCTTTCTGAACTTCAGCCCCTCAATTTTTCCAGTGTTCCAGCACCCTTGGCTTAAGCTCACCAGATGTCCAAATGCTTAGTCTTAGCTTACATTTTAAAAGGCCATGTAAACCAAAAGGGAACTGGAAAATTTAGGTAGAATAAAAACTTTACAACACTAAATAAATCACTGAGCTGCTTTTTCCTCTCCCATATATTATGTGGCAACAAGGTGGAGTGGGGGCACCAAGATTCGATACTGGGACTGGTACTCTTCAGTACTGTACACTGCACATATACTGTATATAGAGTATGAGTGACAGTGAGGTGGGGTTACTGAGACTGGATTGCAGTTACAAGAAAAAGTCACTTCAGAAATTAAGCAAAACTCTGAGAGGAGATATACAATGGTGAGTATTTTTTTTAATTTTAAAGTACCCCATCCCAAAAGCACTGGGTGTGATACTGAAGAAAAAAATAATATAAACAGAAATTATAACTGTACAATTCAGTGTACAGTACTGTACTCAGTACAACAAAGGAAAGCAGGTTTTAACCATATTCATTAAATGCCAGAGTAAAGATAGATTTTTGAAGATTTCTTAAAAAACTTCCACCGAGTGCTGACCGGGTGACATGGAGGGTTGGGGCACTGGATGCCTCATATCCTTCCACACCAGTGACTTGGGTTTGGGAATGGACCAGGGTCACTCAGACGATGGCTGGGGAAGGAGGATTGAGTAATGGCTCTGCTTTTTCAGGGAGAGGGTCTGGGGGGAAGTTAGAATTTGTAACGGCAAAAAGGCATGAGCCATATATGGACCAGAGTGTTTGCTCCTGCTTGGTTGCCACCCAGTGGAGGCTAGGTGGCACAGCAGCAGTTGCCAACTTGGTTGGCTGGAAGAAGGCACAGAGGTGTACTGCATCTTGACACAGTACATGCATGTCATTGTACATGTCCCAGCCCAGGTTAGACAGAAGAAGAGGAAAAACACCACTGCCAACACTGCAAGCTGCATACCACCTACTGAGGCACCCTCTCACCCACAGAGGTAAGAAGCAGCAGATGGGGTAACTCTCAGGTATGGTGGGTGATGGGGCGGGGGGTCACCAAGCAGAAGGGGGATGGAGGGGAAAAAAGGAGGTAAAATACCCCAAATAAATATCCACCGAGGGGATACTTCGGTGGTCCAAAGGCAGAGCATTCCATAACAGGAGCTCCACCAGCACAAATGCCATGTCTCTAGAGAATCTAAGTTGGGCCTGGGGAACCCCCAATAAATTCTCTCTGGCATAAAGGATGGGGCAACATGGACTATATGCATGTAGGAGCTTTTTATTGTAGCCAGAACCCAAATCATGCAGGGCCTTGAAGACCATCAAGCAAATTTTGAAGGTGGTACACCATTTAGCCATTAGCCAGAGCAGACTCTACAGCACAGGCCTGATATGTTGAAAAGAACTTGTACCAGAAATCAGCCTGGCCACAGCATTCTGCACAAGCTAGTGACGGTGTAACTAACCTCCAGAAAGCCCCAGATGCAGAACAATACAGTACTATCTCACAGTCTCCCCAGGGAATCATGTACACCACATCTGCGATAGTATCAGTGAAATCATGGCAATGCATTCAACAGAGTAATGATGAAAGGGTTCTAATAACCAGCAGTCTGATCCTTTTCTCAAAGTTGGACTGCAAATGGGACTGCTGCTAGGCTGATGAGACATATCAGGCAGGGGTTCGCTAGTCAAAATGAAGAGATTATTCCAGTTTACTGGTGAATGGTTAGGCCGCACTTGGAGCATTGTGTGTAGTTTTAGAACTCTCATCTGAAAAAGATTAAGGAAACAATATAAATGTAAGCCCCCCATCCCCACTGTCTAGGGGCATGATGTTAAAGTCTAAAGGAGGGGGGGCCCATGTCTGCAAAAAAGATATCCAAAGGTATAAAGAATTGCCACATACCAGGGTCAGAGGTCTTCTCCCAGCAGGCAATCACTCTACGCAACCTAGGGGGTACAGTCAAAAGGCTACCAACCAGAGGCTGGGGAGAGGTCAAGCTGTTAATTGAGCATATAGATTCAGTTCCCTAAGGAAGGTGAATGTCCACTCCATGTAATAAAATAAATAAAATAAATGTAATTAAAATCATCAGAACAACAAACAATCGCTCCCAGGAGAAGGGGCACAGCTTTACAGAGGGCACAGGCTTTTACTTTCTGTGGCACAGAACCAAGGCACTAAATTGTGGCTGAACTAGCCAGAATTACAGGATCCCAATGGAGTCAAGTAGACTCCCAAACTAAATGGCAGCAGCACATCCAAACACTGGCCATAACTACTTCCCAGGCCTTCTCTCACCACTGGGCTCCGCTCCCACAGACCACCCTACCTGCTCCTTGAACTGCAGAAGCAGGTTCATCATGGCTCCTCTATTGCCTGAATCCTCCTCCCTGCATAATAGGGCTTCAGTGGCCAGGCTTCTAGCATCCTTGCATATCCCACAGTGCTGGCAACCCGGCAGACCCACCGACCACATTTTCTCACTCCCTGCAGGCTAACAACTAACAGGTGGAGTGCCACACAAGTAGGGGAGGCGGGCTCCCACCACTGCACTCTCTATGACACAGCCCAGGCTGCCACCACTGTGCTCTCCCCACTGACAGACTCATTCCTGCTGAAACTAGGCCTTCCCATCCCGGTGCTGTGGTGCATGCAGGTGGACCCACCTAGCCTCCCTAGGCTGGGGCTCCCCAAAATAGGCCTATCTCCAGCTTTGACCACAATACCCTTCATCTACTAAACACAAGCTCTTCCCGAGCAGACTTCTTTCTGATGGCCACTGAGACCCCGACTGGGCTGGGGCCAATGCCAACCCAGCCCCCCACTTAGCTTCCTCAATCTGCAGGCCTCCCCACCAGTGGTGCAAACACTGGCCTTAAATCCCTTGTAGGGCACAGGCTCCACCGAATGGGTGGGCCAGGCCCCTACACCACTCAAAAAAGAAAGAAAAGGCGGGAGAGGCTTTTTTAGTAAGCATCCCCAAAAGGTGTTGCTTACATAAATTATTCAGCTGAGGGCAAAACAATGACCCAGGAGCAGCAAGTAGGGCCTGTCAGGAAAGAGTAGACAGCCTAAACATATACTCTCTAAAGGACAGGCAAAAGAGGGGGACATGATGGAGACCTACAAACACATGCACGATTACAACAGGGTAAACCCCTTAAATTAAGGTGTAACACAACCACCAGGGGACACAACCTCAAACTAATGGGAGGAACATCACAAAGGACTTAAGGATTTTTTTTTTTTGGTTTCTTCTGACCAGGTAAGCCAACTGGGACAGGATGTCCTGTTGTCAGAGGTGACCTGGAGTTAGTTACATAAAGATACGCACATGAAAAAAACATATTAAGAGGTTCATGTCCAGAACAAAAATACATCAAGCATATATAATATAGAACACAATGCAGCTTACAGCATCTCGAGATCAGCAGTTACACAATCAGACATAGCATTACAAACTAATTTGGCTTTCAAGGGGTATGGTAATAAAAGCATTAGTTACATGATTGTCAAGCCAGTGGACAACTATAATAACAGGATTTACAAATGTGTAGGTACTGCTTTACAGAGAGGGTGGTGAATAGATGGAGCAATCTAACCATTAATGTGAGCAATACTGAAACTTTCTCAGGATTCAAAACACAATGGGGTATCTACAAGGGGATAAAAAGAAGTGAAACAGAGGATGGGGCATCTGGGAGTTCTGAACAGATTGAGGACGTCCAGTTCAGAACAAAAGGGCAGACTTCATAGACTTAAGCGCAGGATTGCCAAAGCCCTCTCAGCAGAATTCCAGTGTATTCCTGCAATTTGAGCTTGAAAGACAGACCATCTAAAAGTTGATCTAGCATTTGCTGCAAGTTTCATTAAGAGAATGATGTCACGTGTTATATACTGTACAGCAGATTATTAGCTTTCCATTTATATTAGCTATATTAGCTGAAATCAAAGAACCGCTAAAATAAACAGACCGGTAATATAATCTGCCATGCTAACCATACTCCAGCGGTAAGCACTGAGTGCTAATTATATCAGGTGCTAATATGTTCAACCAGAGTCATCACACTAAATATATCAGGCGCAAATACTGACTGCTATCCAGTAACTGACACATGCATTATATAAATGATGCATGTGTCATTATTTGTCATCAACTAAGAAAACTGTTGCAATTGAGTCAAAATGTATGAAAATACAGTGATCCCCCTTTATCCACATGCTTTTATGCATCATCCTTGCTTACTGTCACTGTGAGTTTCTGTCCCATTTCCCAGAAATGTTATCTCCCCCTTTAACTGCCACCATCTATTATCCACTACCCTCTTTTATCCACCAAAATGCAGGCTGTACGGAAGTTAGTATATACAAGAAGGAGCACTGTAGTATCCAGTCATTTTGACACATTTGGCATGATGCAGGCTGCATCCAAAACTGGGAACTGCTCCTCTATTATGCCTTTTGAAAATCCTGCTATATTCTTTCTCTATCCTATACTATAGTATCTATGCATCTACAAACTTTTAGCAAACTAATAAAACACCTAGGGCCGGATATTCAGACTGCGCCAGGCAGTGGTGCAAGCCTGGGCACAGTGAAATTGTGATGTGCTGGGGCCAGGTCCAGGTGATATTCAATGGGGATGCACCATGGTGCAGCACTGTTGAATATCACAGGGCCAGCACTTATATTGCACATGGCGCAGTAGCAGTGCGCTGGTGCAAGCCACAGCTAGGGAGCATGGGGATGCGCCAGCACAAGTGCAGTAGTGTTAGGTGCATCACCCACGATATTCAGCAGGGGGCATGCAAATAAGACCATAATATATGCAAGGCACAAATGGGGCAATTTGCATGTCATTATGGCTCCATTTGCATGCCTTCTGCAGGGCAGCCCAGCAACCTGTGCCTGGCACCCTGCACAGCATGACATGTGCTGTGAGGATCCCGGGGTATCCCCCAACCCGTAGCTGCAATTGCCTGGCAGACATGTAAAATGACATCCCTGGTAGTCTAGTGGCCCCCTCCTATCCGAGACCCCGATGCCCTGACACAGGTAATGCTGCCTGTCCCTGGTGGAC
Source organism: Neoceratodus forsteri (assembly GCA_016271365.2). NCBI lineage: Eukaryota > Metazoa > Chordata > Ceratodontiformes > Ceratodontidae > Neoceratodus > Neoceratodus forsteri. The sequence goes on from CM057456.1 coordinate 1,500,471,452, forward strand.
CTGTGACCCCCCCGGCCATTACCACGATCATGGTAAATGCTTATTCCTACATTCCCTGGTAGTCTAGCGGACCCCCCTCCCACCTGAGTCCCCAATCATGGTAAACTGCACACATAGCATTCCTTGGTGATCCAGTGGCACTTCCCACCCACCCACCCACAGGACCCTTGCTCACCCCGCTCCCCACCCATCATTGGTAGGCAGCTGCATCCTGCCCGCATACCACCCGGCCACCCGCTGAATGACAGATACAACATGGGCTGTAAGCCCAGTGGTCCCCTGTGTGGACCAATGGGCTTGCAGGGCATACTGTACTAGATAGTCCCAAATATGTGAATGAAACACCGTGATCAGGGACTCGAGTGGGAGGGGGGTCCACAAGACTACTAGGGAATGTAGGAATATGCATTGACCACGACTGGGGACTCGGGAGGAGGGGAGGTCCACTAGACTACCAGGGAATGTAGGAATTTATATTTACCGTGATCGGGGACTTGGGTGGACGGGGGGTCCTCTAGACTACCAGGGAATGTAGGAATTTGCATTTGCCATGATCGGGGACTCAGGAGGGAGGGAGGGAGGGGACCACTAGACCACCAGGGATGGTCATATGCTATATGCTTCAGGGACTCAGGGACTAGGGGGCTGCTAGACTACCAGGGTTTCATTTAATATGTGTACTGCGTGATTGTGGCTGGGGGGGTGGGTACAGTGAGTTCATGTGGACCGTGTTCTGGGTGGGCGGGTGGCCACCCAAGGCTAGGCTACTGTGTTGCACCCTGCAGTACTGCAGCCCACCTTTGGGTGGCCAGGAGTTGCTCCTACTCTGCAGGGGCTCAACTTTGAGCCCTCTGCAGCGCACTTCAGGGTTGCGCCAGCATGTCGCTGCACATCCCAGGCTGAATATCGGGATGTGCATATGCATGGGCATGCCCTGTATCTGAGCTGCATGCCATTACATTGTGCCCTGGCACATCGGGAGTTGCGCTGTGCCAGGCAGCCTTTTCAATATCCCACCAGGGCATAATACGGGGTTGCGCTGGTGCATTTCTGCTGCACCAGGCACAACCCCTTTGAATATCTGGGCCCCAGTGTTTATCACTTGTCACATATTTAGCCAAAAAACATACTGCAGAACTCAAATAAAAAGGAACATTGTGTAAATGTTGTTTAATCATATCTATTTACATTTTATGCATTAGAAAAATGTAACCAGCTCCCTGAGGAAGGGGACTTATTAATCCCTGAAATGTAGGCAGATTAAAATTGGCTGGATGAAATAATGAACATAATAAAAATACATATTTCATAAATAATACTTTTGGTGATTGAGCCCAATTTTTCCCATCTGCAGAGCATTTATTATGTCAGAAATACTCCATGCTGTGTAACAGAATATTTTAATGTATTTTTTTTATAGTCTGTACATATCTATCTGCACTTTTTTGTTGTTAGGTTTTGTGATGCTAATTTATTTTGCCTGCAGCTGATTTTATTTTTGTCCTTAAACCTCTGTAATCCTTACCCCTTGCATGTTACCTAGAAATGAGCTTTAGGTCAGTGTGCCTTTCCTGGTCCCCAGTTTTCAAATAAATCAATAAAAACACATGATACATGGTCATCATGTGCTTTCTTTTTAATAAAATGTGGCTGTAGTATAGTAGCATCAGCAAAACTCCATTCAGAGGTTGGTAACTTCCCAATGATGTCCATGTCTCCTCAGGGAAGCTGATGAGCTATGTATCTCTACAAGAGCGTCCCAACCTCCAAAAATGGTGCAGCTCATTCCAGTGCTCTGTGGTTGGATTTTATTAAAAGGTTTAATGAATGGTAGTACGCTCCCACAGGCATAAGCAGTCTTTGTGGAAAGAAGCATGTCCATTTATGCTCTGTATTTGCAGTGGAAGATGGTGGACTTCTACTGGAATGTGGGCATGAAGGCAGCTGCAACGGGTATCTCAGAAATTTGGCATGCAGGTGGTAGTAACAGTAGACATGGTAAGAAAAGTGCTTGTGACCCTGAAAATACATAAGGTACCAGGGCCAGATGGTATGCGCCCAATGGTGTTCAGGGTATGGGCATCAGAGCCAGCTGAACCCCTGGCAGGGCTATTCAGTTGCTCACTGCAGTCAGGGGTGGTGTTCCGAAAGACTGGAGGATAGCAGATGTGGTTCCACATCACAAGGGCAGGGATAAGGAGGAACCTGGGAATTATAGATCCATCAGTCTTTCTTACTTTCATTGTGGACAACGTGATGGAGACACTAATCAAAGAGGACCTAGTGCCTTACCGGGACTGAAATGAACTCAAAGATAGTAAACATCATGGATTCATTGTAGGTGATTTCTTTCCAGACCAGCCTGATAATCTCTGACTAGGTAACAAGGGTGGCGCATAAGGGACAAGTGGTAGATTTACTCTACATTGACATCAGCAAGATATTCAACTTGGTGCCACACAGAAGGTTGCTAAAGAAGACAGAGGATCTGGGAGTAGAGAATGACCTAGTTAAATGTGTAGGAAGTTAGCAAGAAGGTAGCAAGTCAAGGGGGTGGTGTATAACAGGGTTAAATCAGTGCAGGGAGGTCACAAGTGGGGTGCTACAGGGGTCAGTCCTTGGACAAGTCCTTTTTAATATGTCCACCATCAACATAGGGGAAGGAATAAAAGGTAGGATGGGTCTCTTTGCAGATGGCACTAAGCTCCTTGGCCATGTAGACAGGGAGGATGGATGAGGGAGTTTCAGAAGGACTTGCAAGGGTTAGTGTGATGGCCCATGGTTTGGCAGTTGAAATTCAATGCCAAGAAATGTAAGATGATGCACTTAGGGAATAAGAATCCTAGGATGGCATATTTGATGGGAGGGGTTAAGCTGGCCACTACTTCAGAGGAAGGAGATGCGGAAGTCATCTTAAGTGACTCCCTTAAAAAAATCAGTCAATACAACAAGTACTACAGCAAAGTATCCATGATGTTGGGGGTGTATTGTTGACAGGAGGAGAGGGGAACAGTGACACTACCTTTCCATAGGTCACTGGTTAGACGCTATCTGGAATATCGTGCCCGGTTCTGGAGTCCCTACTTAAGGACAGACAGAAACAGACTGGAGACTTTACAGCACAGGGTAACCAAAATGATTCAGGGCCAACAGGGAAGATCATATAAGGATCAGTTTAGGGCACTAAATGTATACTTACTAGTGGCCATAAGGGAGAGTGGAGACAGGACAGAGACCTTCAAGTTCCCGAAAGGAATAAATAAGGTGAACTGTGACAAACTGTTCAACAGGAATAGTGGGTCAATAATGAGGGGACATGCATGGAAGCTGATGGGGGGATTAAGAAGAGATGTGAGGAAATTTTACTTTATGGAGAGGGTGGTTGAGCATGGAACTGCCTGCCAGCGGAGGTGGTGGATGAACATATTATTAATGGGTTCGAGCATGAGTGAAACAGAGCAAGGGGTTTAACAATTCTGTAGGGAGGTAGCAGTAAGTCAGGGAGCAAGGGCGGGGAGGTGAGGGAGAAAACCTTGTCTAGACAGTAGGTCACAGAGTATGGTAAAAGAGGGTGGACAACAAAATGTTTCGCCCCAAGATGGTGCTGCTAGGTTCAGTTAGTAAGACTGGCCTACAAAAACACTTGCAAACACCAATATCATGATGTGCTAGCTATAATAGATACAAAGATAAACTCTGAAAATGAATGAGAGAAAAATATTTATGACTTACGTAAGGACGGTGCACACAATAAACTGCAGGTCAGTGCAAATACAAACAGTGGAGCCTCCCCTCAGCCACCGAACTACCAGACATTTCACACCAAATAAAGGAGGACCAGAGGTCATAAAGTACCTTGATCTGGTACAGTAAGTAGTAAATATTTTTCTTATATTTATTTTGAGGGTTTGTGTCTGTTATAGACATCATACTGTGTTATTTGTGGGTGGGGGTGTTTTTGGTTGGCTAGTAAAACAGGGCAGACTGGATGGACTATTTTTTTTTACTGACATTGTATCTGCTTCTATGTATGTTTCTTTTAAAGATGCAGATTCCCATAACTCTTCCAAAAGAAAAGTTTGGGGAAAAAATGCTTTAGCTGAATATCTCCATAATCATAGGGAATCTTTTGGAATGAAGCTGACTGTGTAACAATCCACTACCTTGCGGCAGAGGTACTCTTGCTTGGACTCGGTAAATATTCACAGGATCACTCAGCACAGGAATGGGTTTCTGAACTGCAAGCCTCATTTGTTAATAATACCATTATGCTCTGCCCACTCTCATTTAAACTGCATAATTCCATGGCATTAATGAGTGACTTGTCCTAGTCCTCAAACAAACATAAAGGAGCTTTAAGTGCTGCTGAGCTAGGGAAGCAATGGTCAAACCCCGCAACTGCACCAAAACTACAAACTTATGAGCTATCAGCTGTTCACTATCAGAGCAACACAATGAAGTAGGAAGCAAAGTGTGAATAAAAAGTGGTACTTTAAAAGGGTTTGGGGCTGCCGACCCAGCAGAGCAGAGGACAGCAGCGCTCTACCTCACCTTGTGCTACACCAGCGACCCTGGTTTGGGAACAACCTCGGGTCACCCAGGAGCTGGCATGGGGGGGGAGAGCAGGACTGAGCAGCCCAACAGCAGCTCTCCTCTCTTGGGGAGGCTGCCACCCCCACCCCCATAGTTCCACAACCAGAGGGGACAGCAAGCAGTGGGAGAGTGCCCCGGAATGTGGAGTTTGCGTAGCTCCGCACACATGCATGTGCATCTGAGGAGGGGTGGTGAGAAAATAGGGGAAAAATCAGGGCCCTAAAAAGACCCCAGCTGTTTCATTTGCCACCAGTACTTTGCAGCCACCTGTAGGGGATAGAAAAAGTAAGGCAGCACAAAAGCAGGTACTGAAACAAACACAGGGTACAAGAGGCAAATGCCAAGTAGATTAACATATACAGTACACCTATAAAATTCCAGTATAGAGACCGTTTTTACTATGTATGCACTAATATAATAATATAGCTACCACACATCAGTATTTTTTTCATGAGGACACTGAAGGTTTTATAGAAAGGGGTGTCTGGTGGCTGTCATTTTATTTTATGTATATTGTCATGTAGCCTACTTTAAAATGCCAACCCTATGAACAAGTGACCGTGTTCAAAATAAGTGTGGCTTTGATGAGAAATTTGTACCACCATGGGTACAACTTTTTCTCGAACACACCCTCAAACAGTACGCCAGGTCCAAATATAGTCCAGACAAATTAATTACTCACATCTGAATCTGGAACAGCAAGAAATCTTGTTGGTGTTATGGGGCGCATACTGTACAATCCTGGAAGTCTATAGAAGACAGTAGTTGGGGTGGGTCAAAGCTGTAAGTTTGAAACTGACAAACAGTCTTGCAGCAACGTAATCAGAGAATGAAAATACTGTATAGCGTTTCAGTGTTTATTCTTGGTTAAGGTCAATACAATAACCTGTAAGTCCTCTATCTCTAAAACAATAAGTACTAATAAGCACTTTCTGTGCTGTTGTCTCATTCCAAAACACTTTATATTTATTCAGTAGCGTATGTAGCGTGGGTGTTCAAACACCCCCCCAAATTACCCCTGATTATGTTCAAGCCACGGCTCAGGTGCCCATCCGGTTTTGCCTCTCTGGGGTCTGTAGCTGTGTAGCACACAGCAACATGCAGAGGAGCAGTAGTTTGTCGAGCAAGCATGGGCTGAAAGTTTGTTTTTGTGACCAGTGATCCTTTTGGCACTATGACCTTCAAACGGGCCTGGGACCGGTTCTACAGTACCCAATGCTGCAGCTGCTCTCATGTGCAAACTGGGACAATTATCTTGGGGACATAGTACATGGTGAGTACTTTCAAGTTTGTCTCCCCTATACTTTTTTACAAACTGACAGAGCATGTGCGCTAACACGGGATGATGAGCCTTCCCTCACTTTTTTTTTTTTGCATTTTTTTGTGGTTGTCTCTTAGGGATTGTTTTAAGTAAACTTTAAATTTTCCTTACTTTTTTTTTGGGGGGGGGCACTCTCCCTTTATTTGAACATCTTTTGAGAGCCAGTGAAACTATGACTGTTTACTGAACAACAGAACAGATCTGTGAGAAGAGACTGATGGAAGTTTGTTTGAGTACTACAAGTCTCGATAGCTGAGAGGGACCTGGGGGTGGTGGTGGATGTCAAGATGAACAACTCTGAGACTTGTAGGAGGGCAGCAGCCAAGGCCAACAGGATGCTGGGATGCATCGCTAGGGGGATCACCTCCAGAAGGAGGGAAGTGATACTCCCTCTGTATAACTGCTTGGTGAGGCCGCACCTTGAGTACTGCGTGCAGTTTGGAGGCCACACTTAAAGCGGGACATTAACCTCCTGGAGAGGGTCCAGAGGAGGGCAACCAAATGATTTGGGGCTTGGGGACAGGACCTATGAGGAGAGGCTCAAGAGCTAAATATATACACATTGGAAGAGAGAAGGGACCGGGGACATGATAGAGGTCTTTAGGTACATGAAGAGGGTAAATAGGGGAGGAACAGTTGGGGTGCTTCGAAGGAAGGAGGAAGGGGCCACTAGAGGGCATGGCTGGAAGCTGGAGGGGGGAAGATTCAGGGGAGAAAGGAGGAGGTGCTACTTCACTGAGAGGGTGGTGGAGCCATGGAATGCACTGCTTAGGGGGCTGGTGGAGGCAGAGACAGTGGAGGGGTTCAAGAGGGGGTGGGACAGGTACAGGGGAAGGGTTCTGGAAGCAAAATCCAATGCAGCAAGAATATCCGGAACTGGGAAGGGAGAAGCCAGAGAAGGCGAGGGGGACAGCAAGGTCAGCACCCAGGTTGGGGACTGACCAAACGAGCAGACACGAAAGACCATTAGGCCTATTCTGCTGGCATTTTAGTATGTTAGTATGTTAGTATGAGTATTGGAAAACATGGTCACGGTTGGAAAGAGCCTAGAAAGGTGAAATGATCTTCTTTCTCAGTTACAGCCAGTGCAGTCAGTGCTTTTGTGCTAATGACAATTTGTAAAATAGCTTTTCCAAAAAAGACTTGATATTCTGCCTTGTTTAATAAATAATCTGCTATTAGATTGTTTAATTTGGTTTTGTGTTTTATCAGGATCTAATGGGGGATCTAAGCACAGAGTTGTTGCACCACCTAATTCATTTCAGTACATACTGTATTGTACCTAGGGTTTCAACTCCTTGCCTCACAAATCCAGGTAGGACAAGGCTTTAAAAAAAAAAAACAGTGATGGCCAAAATTGGGACCTCCTTGTAAATGAGCACTGTTCAGTGGAGCTTTTTCCTGGTAAAACACATAAGTACAAAATACAAGGACACAAAAATGTTAATACTGGCTCAAGAACCTATGGAATGTGTGACTTCTGGATTACCAGGAATACTGCAACTCTTGCAAGTGGTAACCTGAGAAATGGCCAGCTAGAACACACACACACATTTTGTGTTTTTTGGTGATTTGGCCATTTCACATTTTACCACTTGCATGGTGGGGATAAAAGTCAGAACAGCTACCCTGACTGAGGGGGAACCCTCACTCCTTGCAATAACTGCCCCAGCTCCCAGAATGACCCCTGCCCACCAAAATGACTCCCCACGTGCTGGTACTTGCCACTCAAAGACCAGAATGCTCACCTGAAGACCTGATTGGCCATTCTTTGTGGTGGAATACTTACTCTGTGAGTGAATTCCAATCCTGCATGCCACAGTGTGCACCTTGGAATGTAGGGTGGAATAGCTTCCCTATGTAATGGAATGGCCACACTTTGTGCTAGAATGCCCACTCTAGGGTCATTTGACCACCCTGTGTGCCAGTGCCAGAATGACCAATATGTGTGGGAATGCCAAACCTTTGTGTCAGAATGCACACCCTTGGCCCTGGAATGCCAAGCTAGAGTCGGGAATGCCTAACGTTTGTGCTTGAATGCACACCCGAGGTGCTGGAATTCCCCTGCCCCTGAAATGTTATGATTACCCAGTGTACCACAGTACCACCCAAATACCAGAATACCCAATCTTGAGTCTGAATGCGCATATCTGGAATATGTAGTACGGTATGGGCTGCACGCCCATTGGCTCACGCTGTGGACCAATGGGCATACAGCCCTACCGATGGTGTCAGTTGGCGGGCGGTGGGGCGGCAGGCGGGTGGGGTGCTGCCAACCGCCAGCTGACTGGGGGGAGCGGGGCGGTGGGGCTCAGTGGGTAGGTGGGTACCCCTAGACCACCAGGGATATTGGACATATTTTTCGTTTTTATTACCAATGCCCATGATCGGGCACACAGTGGTCCACTGGACCACCAGGGAGTTTGGGGATATTTAATTATTAAAAATGCCCGTGATCAGGCACACAGTGGTCCACTGGACCACCAGGGAGTTTGGGGTTATTTAATTATTACAAATGCCCACGATTGGGCACACAGTGGTCCACTGGACCACCAGGAAGTTTGGGGATATTTATTACAAATGCCCAGGATTGGGCTGACAGCAGTCCACTGGACCGCAGGGAGTTTGGGGATATTATTTATGTTTGTAGCCTGTGATCGGGCTGACAACGGTCTACTGGACCACCAGGGATATTTGACAGACTTCTGCGTTGTTTTTACAAATGCCCACAATCGGGGCATGAGGGGGCACTGCCAGGTGCAGCCGGAGCTCAGGTGGCCACCCACAGGTGGTAGCTGCCGTGTTGCGCACTGCAATGTGCAGCTCACCTGTGGGTGGCCATCCATTGTTCCTTTTTTTTTGGATCAACTTTGTGCTGGCGCAGGTAGGGGTTGCACATGCATGGCTCTGCACATCCCGGGCTGAATATCGGGCTGTGCATGGTATGCATGGGCATGGCCCCCCTACCTGCACCTGCATACATTACTGATGCGCTCCAGCGCATCGGGATTTGTGCCGCGCACTTTTCCCTTTTGAACATCGTGCTGGGGCGTATCAGTGGGTTGCGCATGGTGCAACACTGTTGCGCCATGCGCAATCCTTTTGAATATCTGGGCCCTTATTTAATAAACTCGCCACGGTCCTAGAAAGAGGCAGAGAAAGGGAATATAAAAGACAGAGAAAGTTTATTTATTACAATGAGCAGCCAGCACGTTATAATGATAGAAAGCAATAAAAAAGCTTAAGAACAGAAAAGAGGGCTAAAATGATGTTGCACAACAGACTTTAGAAAATAAAAAGTGGGGAAAAGCAAAATAAAAATAAAAGAGCAGAGTTCAGACCTCAATTTATATTTTTATTACTTACAAAAGGGGGGGTCCCCAACACATACACCCCCCATTCAGAAACAAACCAGCTTGAACTAGTTTGCATAGTACTGTGATTTCCACATTCCCTTAGGAATGGGATGGGGCTTCTACCCACCCTCACGGAAGCCCCACCCCAGGGCACCCTTAACAAACAATACATATATATATTTGCTGTACACTACAAGATGACAGCTACATAACAATACATATATTTTGCCCTTAGGTTATGTCTAGTATCCTGTGTCTATCTAGCACCATATCTAGAGAGGAAATCATCATTTTTATGACTGGTACCAGGTCTATGTTTGATTTCCAATGTATATGGCTGTAGTGCCAAATACCATCGTAGGATACGATCATTCTTATCCTTCATTTCATTTAGCCAGCACAAGGGATTGTGATCTGTAACTAGTGTGAATTTATTACCCTAAAGATAAAACTTCAGCACCTCAATGGCCCATTTGATTGCCAGGCACTCTTTTTCTATTGTAGCATATTTATGTTCTCAGGGAAAAAGTTTTCGACTTATATATAGAATAGGATGCTCTTCTCCCTTGATGATTTGGCATAGTACTGCTCCTAGCCCTGTTTCAGAAGCATCAGTATGCACCTCGAAGGGCTGCATGAAATCAAGGGATCACAGTACTGGGGAGGCACATAAGGCTGCTTTAATAGATCAAAATGCCATATCACAAACAGGGGACCAGCACGTTTTATTTGGTACATTGTTTTTTGTTAAATTGATAAGAGGGGTAGCAATCGTAGCAAAATTGGGAATAAATTGCCAATAATATCCTGCAAGTCCCAGGAATGATCTAACCTCTTTTTTTTTTGTTTCTGGGACAGGACAATTTGCTACAGCTGTCACTTTTTCAATTTCTGGACGTACTACTCCATTTATAGTAAGGTTCATACTATGGTGCAGATAAAGAGCTAGCAGGCCCAAGCCCATGATGCTCTTATACTAGACCAAGGAGTAATAAGCTAAATTATACCCTGAGCTGATTAGTTTGTCTAGACGTAGTTTAAAGACATTTTTAGACTCACTCTGAACTATGGAGGGTGATAGATTATTACACAGCCCGACAGAGTGAATAGTAAAGAAGTATTTACAGTTCTGTCTTGTAAACAATTTCCTAATTAATTGGAATGGGTGACCCCTCATCTCATAAGGTGATGATTTTAGTTGAAGGTCTAGCTCTGTCATGAGATAAGGGTCATGTACTACATCATACAAAAATAAAAGATCGCCTCTCAGACATCGTGTGGAGAGAGACATCAAATTCAAAGTATTCAACCTATGTTCATACGATGAAGATTCTAGACCAGATATTTTTTTGGTAAATTTCCTTTGTACCTTTTCAAGGGAAGCACTATCTGATTTTTTAAATGGGCACCATATCTGTGATGCGTACTCTAGATGAGGCCTGACATATGACCTATACAAAGGCATGAGCACATTTTGGTCTCTAGAAATTATGTTACGGAGAATGGACCAAACAATTTTATTTGATGTGCTAATAATGGAATGCAGATGTTTCGAATAAGTAAGATCATGAGAGATGGAAATGCCTAAATCCTTCTCGTCCATTGTGGCACTAAGTAGATTGCCACTGATGTTGTAGGAGATGGAAGGGTTATTTGAACCAAGATGCATAACCTTGCATTTAGAAGTATTAAGCTGCATGCCCCAAGAAATAACCCAAGAAGAGATGGAATCGAGATCTCTCTGAATAATATTAATTTCATCTTGATTTGAACAAGGCCCCCCAATCTTAACATCATCCGTGTATTTAGTAGTGTAAGAGACGCACTTTTTGGTGAAATCAGATATAAAGACTTGAAACAGGCAGGGACCGAGGACTGATCCTTGTGGAACACCACTCAATACCCTACCAATGTTTGATAAGTTGTCATTTATAATGACTCTCTGTGTTTTGTTACATAGCCAGTTTTCAATCCAGGCTATGACAAAGTGGTTAATATTTAGGTTTCTTAGCTTAAGACTTAAAGCCCAGTGTGGCATAGTATCAAACGCCTTACTGAAGTCAATAAAGACTACGTCAAAAGGTATTTTATTATCCAATAAAGAGCTGAACTGTTCATAAAAACATAACAGATTTGTAGTGCAACTTCTCCCCTTTTTGAAACCATGTTGTTCCAGATCTCTAGCATCTATAACCGGTGAAATAATATCCTTTAGAAGACTCGTCAGAATTTTGCAAATAGATGAAGTTAAGCTAATAGGTCTGTAATTCTCCCAAATATGTTTAGACTCCTTTTTATGTATCAGGGCTACAAAAGCTTCTTTCCATTCCTTGGGTATGAAATTATGTTTTATGAATAATTCAAACAGTATTTTAAGTGGATGTGCGAGATGGTCAGCCAATAGGTACAACAGATGACCTGCAATGTTATCGGGTCCTGAGCTATATTTTCCTAATATAAAGTCCAACTATCTAGTCTCCTGCATAACTAAGCAACATTTGGAAGGGTTTATAGTGAGTCCTGCAGATTGGAAGGTTTGGATTACATTAGCTAACTGATCAAGATGGGAAGTCCAATCTTTACTATAGATAACCACATCATCCAGATATGCAGAGTAATACTGTACGTGTGGTGTCAATAGCTGATCCATATATCTTTGAAAGGTTGCAGAAACTCCGTGCAGACCGAAAGGCATGTAAACAAATTGAAAAAGGCCATATGGAGTTCTAAATGTTGTCTTTTCCTATGAGTTTTTGTCTAAAGGGATCTGCCAATACCGCTTTGTAAGATCTAAGCTGGAGATGTATTGGGCCTGACCTATATGGTCAATAACATCGTCCACCCGGGGTATGGGGTAACCATCAACTTGTGAAACCTGATTCAGCTTCCTGAAATCAAGACAGAGGTGAATGCCACCTTCTTTCTTTGGTACTATGACCATAGGGGATGACCAAGGACTAATAGATGATTCTACAATACCTAGGCCTAGTAGTTTGTCTATCTCCAACCTGACATCAGTACGAATATTATCTGGCAACCTATATGCTTTTTGTCTTATAGGTTCTGCAGTGGTTTTGATTACATGGGTCACATTGACAGCCTGACCTGGTATATTGGTGAACGAAGGAATAAACCAATGTAGGAGCTGATTAATTTCTTTCTTTTTTTGTTTTCAGTTAAGTGTGGGCTAATAACAACATTCTGTATAGTTTCTATGTTTTCCAATCTTTTATAAGCTATATCCAATTCTGTGTCAGGAGTCTCAGAATAAACATAACAACAGGGTTTATGTTCTACTCGATCTTGCCATTTCTTTAATAAGTTAGCATGATAGATCTTGGTAGCAGCCCTTTCCCAAGGGTTTCTACTTTATACGTGACAGGCCTAGTTTTCTCTAGGATTGTATAGGGACCCTGCCACTTCATTGATCATTTGTTTTCTGCAGAAGGAAATAGCAGTAATACTTTATCTCCTTGCTGGAAAGATTTTTCATGGGTTTTAAGATCATAAATGGCCTTTTGTTTACTTTGAACCAAGATACTGTTTTGATGGGCTTGTTTCGTGTACAGGAGTAACCTCTTGCAGAGATCAGTCATATACTCAGGTATATTGACATGCTTTACTTATAGGTCACCTTCCCAAGTTTCCATAAGTACATCGAGGGGCCCATGAGGATTTTGCCCGTAAAGTAAATGAAATGGTGAAAACCCTGTAGAGGCTTGTGGTACCTCACGATAAGCAAAGAGGGACAAAGGCAGATAGTGATCCCAGTTTTTCCCTTCATCACACACAAACTTACGCAGCATGCATTTTAAAGTTTAATTAAACCTTTCCACAAGGCCATCTGTTTGTGGGTGATAGGGAGATGTTATAAGAGCAGTGGCCCCAAGCATTCTATAAAGTTCCGTGAGCAGGGCTGCACTAAAATTAGCACCTCTGTCAGTGAGGATCTCCTTTGGAATTCCCATCCAACTACAATATTCCATGATTTTCTTGGCTATTTTAGGGGTTATGATAGTTCTAAGAGGAAGAGCCTCGGGATATTTTGTATCATAGTTGCATAAGACTAAAATTAATCTATTACCCTTTGAACTTTTTTATAAGGGGCCAACAGTGTCCATGGCTATTCTCTCAAATGGCTAGGAAACCAAAGGCAGGGGTTTAAGAGGTACTCAATCTTTCCGTGTTATCTGACTAACCTGCTGACAATCAGGACAACCTTGGCAGTATTCTGCAACAGCATCATGAATACTAGGCCAAAGTTTGGCCGAGATACTTTCCCTCCCAGCATGCCCAGCACTAGGTAGATCATGAGCAAGAAACAGTAGCTCTTGTCTATATTTTGCAGGAACTAACAGTTGTTCAACTTGTTCATGGGTAGTGGGATGGGTACATATCCTGTATATGATACCATTTTTCTACACAATTAAAGGGGTATTAGATGAGCCTTATTTTCCTAACTGTGAAAAAAAGGGGTAAGGGACATATCTATCTGTTGTTCATGAGCAATATCATACATTTGTAAAGAAGTCATTATACTAGTAGACTCTTGTACACATTGTTTCCAATTAGCTTGGGTTTTCCTTTTTTCTGTCTTAGTCTTCCTAGGTTTCCCAACAGCTCCAAATGCATCATCCTGAAAAGGAAAAGGTATGGAAGATTCATTGTCTACATCTTTAACTGTAACTGTTTGGGCCCTGGTGGTAACAGCAACCAATTAAATATTAATATCTTGTTCATGACAGGAAAAAAACAGTTTCTTGAAGTCATTATAATCCTGCCCTAAAATAAAAGGGACAGGTAACCTAGGCACCACCCCCACGGTAATGACATCCACATGTCCATTAATGTTCACAGTCACAGAAGTTCTTGGATATTGATGCACATCTCCATGAATACAAATAATTCCTGTTGTTGCTGAGGCTGGTTTTTCCAGGTTCACTAAATCTGCTCATATCAGGCTCTGTCTACTACCTGAGTCTACCAGCCCTTCAATAGTTTGTGCATTGATTTGTTCAGGTATCACAAAATTGCTTAAGTTCATAGAGGCAAAGAATGCCGGTTCTTTTTTCTTTTTAGGAGAATACCTAGTGATGAGTCCTAGGCCATGACAATAGTGACATTCAATATTTGGGTCTGTATGTCTAGTAGTAATAGTCACGTCCCCCTTTTAATTGCTCTCGGCTACTTGTGAGGATGAAACTGAAGATCTTAGCGGGGATTTTGTACTAGTAGAGAGGCTGGCTGGAGAACCATCAGTCCTGTGATATCCTTTTCATAGGGGCTGATGAGCTGAAAGGAAATCCTCTGCCAGAGTGATAGCACTATCAGAGCTGTCTGGATTATGTTCCCGGATCCATAGCTGGACCTTGGTTGGCATAATTTGGATGAACTGTTCAAGAACAGGTAGATCTATAACAGCCTTCATCTCTTTCCTTCAGGTTGTATCCATTTATTACACAAATCTTGTAGTCTAGTGTAGGTTTCCCTGGGTGATACTTAAGGTAAAAACTTCAGAGTCCTGAACCTCTGTCTATATGTTTCAGTATTTATGTTGTAATGTTTAAGAATTTCTTTTTTAACTGCTGCATAATCATTAACAAAGGCACTGTCCATACTAGTATAGGTTAGTTGGGCCTTCCTGTTTAGGTAAGGGGCAAGGCGGACCACCCATTGGGGCTGGGGCCAATTACATGCCTGGGCTACACATTGAAAAGTTGTTAGATATGATTCTATATCATCAGTTATTGTCATTTTTGTTAAATTTATGTCTCTTGGGTTAGTCTGGGCCCCCTGACCTGCCCCTATGGTCTGAAACATATGCAAAGTGTCCGCCCAACATTGGTCTTGTCTCCTTTGTTCCTGTTCTCTTTCTTTATAATCCTTTTCTCTCTGTCTATCTTGTTCGACTTGCCTTAGTGCCAGCCATTTCAATAAATCTTTTAAGTCCTCAGGTGGTAGGTCTTCTGGTTGTTCCTCTGGCTGACTCATATTTGCAGCTTCCATTCTGTTCATAATGTCCTCTGTACCCTATCACTGGAAACCAGACTAGTCTTGACTGTAAGTCTAGTTACAGGAGGTAGACCTGTCAGCAGTAGCTCCCCAGTCAGAGCCGTTTGTGTTCTCATTAATACCCCTGAGGGCAATGTGGGCTCTTCCATTTTATGAGTCATGTACCTACTGAACCTTGTGATAGTCTAGATGCTAAATTCAGTATCCTTTCTGGAGTCCCCCATTGTACCTGGACCACCAGTTACCCCAATCCTGGTACCAGTTGCCGTGGGTGGGATAAATAGACTACACAACATACAGCATATATGGTACAACATACCTATTAGGCATGATTTTTATTTAAAAAAATAATAAATGCATGAAATAAATTCAAAATAATAAACTTTGTCATAAACGGAACAGAAAAGAAAAGACAAAAAGAACAGCTTAGCTAGAATTAATATCTATCTGCTAACATTCATCTGTGCCTGATCTCTCTCAGAGATCTCCCTGGGAGAACCACACAGGTCCTCTCCCAACGAACACCTAACTTCAGAGTTCCAGCCCTACCTTTTTATAGGTACTAAACTCCTCTCAAGGGCTGGAACTCCGCCTGGTACTTTACACAATTCCTTTATTTTATTCATATCCCTTTGCCATTGTATCAAACATAACAGTGTTTCATATTTCACTGTACAAATAATCAGTACAGAGCATTGCAAACATATCTAAATATTGTATTAAGCTGTGTAACCCCTGTATTTCTAGAGAAATGGGCTGCATTAAGTTAAACTCCACCCTTTTTCTTAAGAGGAGGAGGAGTTGACTATTAGCATATAGTCAGTCAAAGACATGCCGCTCACTCCCTATAGGAGCACACATCCCAGTATGACGCAGCCCCTGTGCAGACTAGGAGAGTGAACAGCTAACAAAACAGGGCTTCTTCTGGCCCAGAAAGGTAAATGTTTTAGCCCAACTCCATTGTAATATTATTGGCCCGGTTCTGGCTCAGTTAGTCTGGTGCTCCTTGGAACTGGGTGAATTTCCAAGCTCCCTGAAGGAGGGGGTGGTAACACCCCTCCTGAAGAAAACTTCCTTGGACCCAGACGTCCTAACAAACTACAGACCAATCTCAAACCTCCCCTTTGTAGGGAAGGTTATTGAGAAAGTAGTGGCAATTCAGCTGGAGAACCATTTGATCATCCATAATATCTACGAACCGCTCCAGTCCAGTTTTCGAAAGAGGCATAGTACAGAGACTGCGTTAGTTCGGGTGCTCAATGATCTCCTAATAGCGAGAGATCAGAGAAGCTGCTCCATCTTGGTGTTCCTTGATCTCTCTTCAGCCTTTGACACTGTGGACCATGGGGTGTTGCTTGAGCACCTGAGGTTCATCTGTGGCCTGACTTGTATGGTCCTCAGGTGGTTTACATCTTTCCTCACTGGCAGAACTCAGAGAGTTGTGTCTGGAATTTTTTCTTCAGACTCACTCCCTCCATCATGTGGCATCCCTCAGGGCTCGGTGCTGTCCCCCATGTTGTTTGCAGTGTATATGCTGCCCCTCGGAGACATTGTAAGATGGTATGGGGGTCACGTGATGGCACTCAGCTAGACTGCAGCTGAAGCCTTTAGCTCTGCCCTACAGACGCTTCCCTTTCTATATTTTGTCGCCTTCTGGAGCTTTTACTGCTTGAAAATCATAGGATTCGCTCACTAACCTTCCTAGTGGCTCTCTGGTGGCAAGTTTGTGACACGGCGATCGAGGTTTGTCCCACGATGGAGGTTGATGTAAAACAGGCGTGATTCGGCACACGCCTGCATCACCCGAGAAAGCAGCTAAAAACAGAAAACCAACCAAGTGCGAAATCAGAGCGAGCAGACAAAATCCAGATGCCAGCCCGCTCTCAGAAGAAAGGTTCCTGCAGGAGCTGCCCCCTGAAGGATTTGCTTTGCGAGTTAAGCGGAGAACTCAAGTCCTCAGAAGTGACATGGCTTCAGTTTCTACTCGGGTGGTCGACGTTGAAGCCAAGGCCTACCGCTTGAGCAGTGGAGAGACAGGACTGACAAGGAGATGCAGGTGTATAAGCAACAGATTAAGAAACTGCAGGAGAAGGCGAAGACTTGGAAGGAAGAAATCGGAGGAACAATTTGCTAATTTTGGGCCTACCTGAGGCGAGAGAGGGCCCTGACATGCTTATGTTCCTTCAAAGTTCTTGGTAAAAATAGTGGGTCCTTCACCTGTCGGCACTGCGTATCATTTAGGCGGGCCCACCGATCCTGAGTACTCGCCCCACAGGACTTCTCCAGCACCTATCATTGTTAAGTTCCTGAGCTATATCGAGCGTCAGCATGTTTACAGCAAAGCTCTGGAACTAAAGGAAGTTTTGTGGGGATCGGCTAGATTAAGGATATCCAGGACCTACCGAAAGAGACTAGAGTCAGAGAGCGGCCTACCACAGGGTGGTCAGAAGTTGATCGCGGCCATACCCTTCGAATGACCTACCCCATGACGCTCCGGTCACCATAAACGGATCATCCACCTCCTTTAACACTCGGAGGAAGCCTTGAAAGACCCGCGGTCAAGCTCCGGACCTGTTCAAGAGTCCCGGCTGAGGACTATCTACTGAACATGAATTGCACTGGATGGACTGGTTGCGTGGACTTGCCAATAATTAAAGACTCCTCCTTATCACTTACAAGAGCTCCTCGATTTAGTGGATCCCCTCCTTACCTTTCCTTAATCTACCTCCCCTTCCCCTCTCTCTTTCCCTGTTTCTAGCTTTATATTGCTTTAATTGCTGCGTTTATTTCAGGGCCAAATTTGATGTCGGGCTGAGGTCCTGCCTTGTTAGGCCCCGTCCAATGGGTCTCTTACCTGGTGGTCCGGGAGGGAAAAGCTGTCGGGCTGTGGCATGCCTCGCCGGAAGGAACCTACGTTTTTGGGCCACTGGGCACGCGTCTTTCCGTATCCCATCTGCGTGTGGCAGTTCCCGAGGGACACTTCCGGGCAGTGGGACCGGTTTGATCGTTATGGTTTCGCTCCCTCCGGCAACATAAGGCCTGCGGTTTAGGTCATATATGTGAGTCTCGACTACGCCTTATAGTGGATATGGTCGGGGATGATCTTCAAGAGGGTGAGTGCTCCTTCATGTCTCTGTGTTGGGGAACTGTTGCAGTCTATCCTTCCGGAAGGGGCTATACATTCATGGAGGAAATGTCCCCTCACTATCGGGATTGGTTCCTTTTTTTTTTTTTTCCATTCCTCCCTTGAGGGAAGATACCAGGAGTCGGAAGGGCGGGGCGGGGGCTTTCAGAGGCTCGCTGGATGCTTATTCATGAGCCTAATTTTGGGGGTTGCTGACTTCACCCCAGTGCGAGGATCTGGTCAGATGCCTTGTGGGGTGGGACCTGATGTCCGTTACAGCGAGATTTGGTCACCACAAACCTCTCAGGGCTTGGTTCTCTATCTGGAGGGGCTGGAAGTTCACCATGGGGATGGGAAGCTGGAGCTACTTAAATTCTTTGCAGCACTAATCGGATCCCTGCTCTGGCTCCCCTTTGTATATAGTTTATATGTGGGACCTATGCATTTTGGGTATTGGGGGTGGGGATCGGGCTTTATTGTACTCAGTTGTTGGATGCTGGTAAAGGTTTGGGCAGTTGGGGGTTGAGGCAGATCCTTAAGGGTCCCGAAGGATGTTTTACTAATGATATCTTTACTCCTACTCATACTCGATGTGCGGAAATGCTGTTTTGGGTTGTTATGGTTCCATAGGGGTTATACTGAGATGTGTGTTTTGAAATATGGGGTACTCATGAAGGACCGGGGTTTGGGACTGTATTAATGTTAGGGGTTAGGGGTGAGGGGCATATCCTGGTTTGTCAGCCTTACCTACATTTGGGCTTTCCTGAGCTTGTCGGTTAGGGCCAAATTTAGGATGTTGGACGTTGGGACCAAGAGCTGGCAGATACGTCTGGGTTTGGTTTGTTAGGAGGGGTTTTCTCTTGTACTGGGTGCACGGTCTTCTAGGGCATACTGTAGTACTGCTATGTCTACTGGTTATGATATTAATACTTTTAAATGGCTACCAACAGAATTAAATTAGCTTCCTGGAATGTCGTGGACTCAAGGATCGGGTCAAGAGGGCACAGATTTTCAATCACTGTTTGCTAATTCAGGTGGATATCTTACTACTTCAGGAGACGCACTTGAGCCATATGGACACAAATACCTATCTCGCTCAGGCTTTTCACAAGTTTTCTGGCTGGCACTTCTAATTTGAGTAAAGGGGTGGCAATTTTGATCAAAAACATGTCTTTTCACGACAGAGTCAGTGTTCTCGGATCCGAAGGCGTTTTATCCTGGTTAAGGGGACTCTGAATGGGGCCTTAGTGACCT
Source organism: Neoceratodus forsteri (assembly GCA_016271365.2). Lineage (NCBI taxonomy): Eukaryota > Metazoa > Chordata > Ceratodontiformes > Ceratodontidae > Neoceratodus > Neoceratodus forsteri. The sequence goes on from CM057456.1 coordinate 1,500,491,112, forward strand.
TGGGCTCGGTTTATGGCCCAGTTGGGGGCTGTTCCGAATTTTTTATGAACTTGGTAGGTAAAATCAGCAGCTTCCTTCCCTCCCACCTCATTTTGGGTGGAGATTGGAATGTACCCCCCTCATCCATCTTAGATAAGGAGCCTCGGGACACTCGTCCCCCTACTCAAGTTCAGAGCGCCCTTCAGGACATGGTCTCTATGTTAGGGGTCTGTGATCCTTGGAGAATTTTGAACCCCTCCCTGCAGGCTTTTCCTTTTCTCTCAGCCGCATAAATCTAGGTGAGGATTGATTATTTTCTGGTCAGTAGGGTTTTACTATCGAAGGTACTTTTCTGGCATTGACCCAATTATTCTCTCAGATCATGCCGTGGTCTGGATTACCTGCTCTCTAGATCGGTTTTCAGCAGAGATACTATCTGGCGGTTGAATACCCAACTGCTTAAAGACCCTTCTATAGTGTATAGTCCATCAGCTCTCAGATATCCCTTTTCCTTGCTGATAATCTTGCTCACCACCGAGATTCGATATGATCTGGAGTGCATTGAAGTGCTGCCTTAGGGGAGTTGATTAAAATGGCCTGGTCGGGAAGAAAACTAGGCTGGCAGAAGCCACTTCTCTATTAACTAAAATTACTGAGTTAGAACTAACGACTCCCCAACTTTTCCTAGCTTCCCTTAAGGCCCTTCTTGCTGCTAAGTGGGACTACTCTGAACTGCTAAAGCACAAGATCGAGTATTGCTGTATGAGAACTCAGGCCAAATACTATGATCATGGAGAAGAGCGGAAGCTTTTGGCGCTGCTGCTTAAAACCCTCGAGTTCGAGGATAAGTACCGTCTTTGATGTCGGCTTCTGGCTCTATTATTACATCTCCACAGGTATTGCAGACATCTTTGAAAAATTCTATACTGATTCTACAGTAGACCTATTATGTCTGTGTCAGCATCGATATTACCTCGTATCTAGGAAATATAGACATCCCTGTCTGTTGCTGTCTCAGCGTCAACTACTATCTGCCCCAATCTCTCTGGAAGAAATTGGTGGGCCATTGCCTCGCTTACTGTGGATAAAGCACCAGGGCCCGATGGCTTCCGGCCAATTTCTACAAGACCTTCTCCAAAGAACTAGCTCCCCTGCTTCTCAAACTCTACGAGTTCTTCTTGCACGCAGGTGATATTGATCCCACCCTCTTTGAGGCCACAATTATTTTGATTCCCAAACCAGGCAAGCTACTTACAGACCCAGCAAATTACCGGCCTATCTCTCTACAGAATTCGATGTCAAGATTTTTGCTAAGATCCTCGCTGAAAGGGTTAAAAAAGTTTGGCAGGGTCTACTTAGCCCTGAGCAGGTGGGGTTTGTTTCCGGTAGGTCTTCTGCTGACCACCTAAGAACCCTCCCACCTTTCTCATCATGCTCAAACAGTCACGTACCCTGTAGCTTTGGTCTCATTGGATGCTGAGAAAGCCTTTGATCGAGTGGACTGGGATTTTCTGTGGGCGGTCCTGGAGAGAATGGGATTCCCTGACCCATTCCTTAATTTGATGAAAGTCCTGTATAGAGCCCCATCGGCCAAAATTTACTGTAATGGGGTTTTCTCCTCTCTGTTTCGACTATACACGGGCACTAGGCAGGGCTGTCCTCTCTCGCCCCTTTTGTTTAATTTATATCTGGAACCTCTTTTAATTAAAATTAAGACATCTCCCTCGGTTAAAGGCTGCAGGATCTTGCAACAGGACTCCGTTCTCTCGGCTTATGCGGACGATATTCTTCTCCATTTGGAATACCCAAAAGAATCCCTGGCGGCTGCTATTGAACTTATTAACCAGTTTGGTACCCTCTCCCGTCATAAGCTAAATGTCTCTAAATCAGAGATTCTCCCATTAAATGTCTATACCTGTAGGCAGGACTTTACTTCCTTTGGTTTGAGATGGTCACCTAAATCCATTAAGTATTTAGGAATTCATTTTGCTACAGACCCCACCACACTGAAATTTGAATCTGGATAGTATTAAAGGTTGTTCAACAGGATCTGAATAGATGGTCAAAGCTCCCCATTTCTCTTTGGGGCTGGATCAATATTATTAAGATGAACATCCTTCCCAGAATTTTCTACCCCCTTAACTTGTTAAATCTGTGGCTCCCTGTTACATTCCTTCAGCAATTTCACACTATATTTTCGGATTTTATCTGGGCGGGGAAAGGAGTTCGCCGTTCCTACCAAACTCTCACTTCCTAAGGAGAAGAGGGGACTCAGGCTCCCCAACCTTATTCTTTACCATTGAGCGCCCATCTCTCAAAAGTGGGAGGTGGCTTTCTGTAGATCAGTAGTTTAGATTGTCCCCCTGGCTACAGTTTGAGCACCCTATTACTTTCCAAAGCTAAATTGGATACCTGTGCGTATACTTTGTCACTTTGGGAGAGTTAGGCTGACGGGTTTCTGACAATCTGATCCTACTGTCTCTTAAGGCAGCTGGCGCAATGTCTAGCCTCTCTTGGTATTTGCCTTCTACTGACTTTGTCAGTCGGTGGTTTCAACCCTAACATTAGTTGGTGTATCTTGGATTCCTCCAGACTGGCTTCCGCAGATTGCAGAGGCCAAAATTGAAAACTTTTACTGTCAAGGCTCTCTCTTGACCTCCTGGGACATTCTGGATAAATTTGGTATCCCCAAGAAGGATATCTTTAAAGTTTATCAACTGAGACACCTCCTGATTGGACAGTTTGGCCCCCTTCTCGAAGAGTCTAAGGTCCACCCATTTCTCTCTGAGATCTTCCGCTTAGCTTCTCAGTCTCACTCTATATCTCTAATCTACTCTTTTCTTCTTAACTATAAGTTCCCTGAAATTGGTGAAGGCTCCCGTGTCTGGTCCTCATTACTACCTGAGACGGTTCCAAACTGGCCCGTATTTGGAAAGACTCTGCACAGGTTTCATACAGAGAGATAGATTTAGGTTAACCCAATATTATATTATTAACAATCTATACTATACTCCAGCCGAAACTGTGTAAACTCAAGAAGCTCTCCAGTCCCAACTGTTCTAGATGTTTGCGAGAGGAAGGTAATCTCCTCCATATATTTTGGGCCTGTTCTAAAGTTGCTCCTCTGTGGAACCTTATAAGAACAATCTGGACCCTCTTCTTGGTTTATCGACGTTTTTCACCCCGGAAATCTGTGTCCTAGGGGACTACTCTCAAATAGATAGTGTAGAACGACGGTTCTTTATGGCTTTGGTGTCTATGGCAGTCAAGCGGCTTGTGTTGAGGCACTGGACGGATTGTCTGGCCTTATCCTATCCTGAATGGCTTACGGAGCTTAGTGCTCTCCTCCATTCAGAGAGCTTGATTGCTAGTTTACGGGGTCGCGTTGGTGTGTTCCAGAAGAGGTGGAGTAAATTACAAACTCTTGCATTGCTTTAATGTAAGGAGGCCCGATCCTTGTAGTCCGCTTCTTTTCTTTTTTTTCCCATAATGACTTCTGATTATCTATGCGCTCATGTTGATGTTAATTTGTGGTTGCCCTACTCCAAGATGAAAATGGTCTACACCCAGCTCATCTGTGACCTTGCCAAGAAACATTTTGAGGGGGGAAGGGGGTTATGGAGGGTTTGGTGGTTCACTATGAGGTTGGGACCCTAGTATATCTATTAAACCTAGCCTAGGGGTTGTATGATGGTTGGGGGGAGGTGGGGGTATTTGGGGATGGGGGTGGTGGGATGATTGGGAGGGTGGTTGGGAATGTTTCTGTTATATTGTTTGCACTTGTGGTGATTGATGTTTCTGTATGTATTTCAATAATTCAATAAACTTAAATTTCAAAAAAAAAAAAAAATTGTAAGATGGTATGGGCTGAGGTTTCACTGCTATGCTGATGATACCCAGCTCTGTCTGTCTTTTGCACCTGACCAGGATAGTGCTCTCTCAGTATTTAATAACTGCCTCGCCAAAATCCAGGATTGGATAAATTCGAGTTGGTTAAAGTTGAACGCGGGAAAAACTGAGGTGATGGTTGTGGATCCGGGTCACAGGATAGAGGGGATGAGGGCTGGTCAGCCCTCTGGACTTTTCCTGGGGGGCTCCTAGATTCTTACCTCTGAATGGGTGCGTGATCTGGGGGTGGTGCTTGATGATGGGCTGACCCTTCGATCTCAAGTGTTGGCAGTCATCAAGTCTGCCTTTTATCATCTTAGGAACATTGCCAGGGTCAAGCACCTTGTTCCGTCCTGTGATCTGCCGGTGCAGGTCCACGCCTTTGTGACCTTGTGTCTTGACTATTGCAACTCCCTATACTTAGGACTTCCTGGGGTTAATATCCATCACATGCAGCTAGTGCAGAGCGCTGCGGCTCAATTGTTGTTGGGGTCTTGTCAGGCTTCGCATATTACCCTGGTGCTGCGCGCTCTGCACTGGCTGCCAATTCAATGGTGGGTCACCTTTAAAGTTGGTTTACTGACTTATAAAGCCATACATGGACTTGGCCTGACCACTTGAAAGAGCTCCTTGTTCCCTACCGCCCTGTGTGACAGCTCTGTTCGGCTGATGAGGGGTTGCTAGAGATTCCGAGGGTGACTTTGAAATCATCTGGGGCCCGTGTATTTATGTTTACAGCCCCTACCCTCTAGAATTCTCTACCCCGTCAGTTTCAGGAGTGCATGACTGTGGGGGGATTCAAACAGGCATTTAAAACCTTTTTGTGGCGACAGGCCTATCAGTGACTCATTGTTGGCTGGAGTTACTGCATTACTTATTTTGAATTTGTGGTTTATGAAATTATGTTTAATTACTGTAAAGCACCTTGATATTCTAAAAGGCACTTAAGAAATAAAGTTTATTATTATATTATTATTATTAAAACAGTGCAATTCATGATGCATTTATTCTTGCTGGGTTGCAATGAAGGGGCTCCACTGTTGCACAGAAGTACCACCGCACAGTACAGCATGGTGAGTCACTGCTCCATTCGGGTTTAGCAGGTGCTTGTGTGCATGGCTATTGCACCAAAATGAAAGGAGTTTGGGCACTTGTCTGCCTTTTACTGCTCACACATTTGAGCGGGCTAAACCAGAGTCACCACGAACAGTCACAGAGAGCAAGGCGAAATGAAAACAAAGCCGCTACTTACAGCATTCAAAGTGTAAAATAAAGTGAGGGATCCTTCTCGCTGCAACAGACTAGACAGTCTGACTGCATGGCTTACAGGCAACAGGGCAATAGGAAAAAACTGTATATAATGCCAGCTGCATTTCCCATTGATACACTTGTACACACATTATTTAATAAACTCTCCACGGTCCTAGAAAGAGGCAAAGAAAGGGAATATAAGAGACAGAGAAAGTTTATTTATTATGATGGGCAGCCAGCATGTTATAATGATAGAAAGCAATTAAAGAGCTATAGAACAGAAAAGAGGGTTGAAATGCTGTTGCGCAACAGACTTTGGAAAATGAAAAGGGGGAAAAAGCAAAATAAAAACAAAGGAACCGAGTTCAGACCTCAAGCTATATTTTTATTACCTATGAAGGGGGGGTTCCCACCACACATTATTCACTTGGGGACTAATGACCTGGCTAGAGAGGGGGTAGATGTAGGAAGAGTACAGGAAGAGTTCAGGGAGCTGGAGAGGAGTCTTGGGCAAGTAGCACACTCTGACACCTTCTTGGAGGTGATACCTGTCCATGGCAAGGGGGAAGGGAGGGACATCTGCATCATTAAATTCAACAAATGGCTGAAGAAATCGTGTGGAGAGGTGGGGTATGGCTTCACTGGAGACTGGAACCTCACCTGGAGGGATGAAGGACTATATTCTCCAGATGGCCTAAATTTATCCAGGGAGGCCAAGGTATCCTCTCTGAGAATTTTAAGTGCATCCTTAGTGATCATTTAAACTTGCCAAAGGGGGAGGCATAGACAGTCAAGGGGATTATTATAGTCCCCCCACAGGACATAACTGAAAGCAGTGAGAACCTAATAATTAGCATAATATCTAACCATAAAACTACCATGGTTACAAGGGGGGAGAGAACAGAAGGTACATCACTAATGCGGCGCAGGACAAAGACCAATAAACAAGAAACATTAAGGGGGTACACAGAGTGTAAGGTCATGTGCACAAATGCCCGCAGTCTGGAAAACAAAATTCCAGACCTAACGGCACTGATGGTAGACACAAACCTGGAGATTGTGTCTATTATGGAGACATGATATGCAGGAACCATGACTGGGATGCAGTCATACCAGGGTATACACTTTTTAGAAAGGATAGGGAGGTTAAGAGAGGAGGAGGGTTTGCTATGAATGTAAAGGAAGGGATTAAAGCTATGGAGGCTCAGAGATCCAGGAAAGAAGCAGAGGCATTGTGGGTCACTCTGGTGTCAGGGAACAAAACAACCATCTGTGCTAGAGTAGTATACAGGCCTCCCGTGCAGGGGGAGGATACTGATCTAGTATTAGTAGAAGCCATTCATAATATGGCTGCCAAAGGGGAAGTACTACTAATATGTGACTTCAACATGCCGGATGCAGATTGGAATACCCAGACTGCAAGTACATCAACAAGCAGGGACCTCATGTCTGCCATGTATGGGGCAAACCTAAGGCAGTTGGTGGTTGAGCCCACCAGGGAGGGAACTGTACTAGACTTAGTGCTGACAAATGGGGACAGAATCATGGATGTTGAGGTGAGCAGTCTCCTTGGTACCAGTGACCACAGAACTGTGTGGTTTAGAGTCAACACATTGACAGAAGAAAGCCATTCAAAGATTAAGATCCTAGATTTCCAGAAGGCCAACTTCATGGAGATGGGGGAACAGCTAAAAATTGCGCTGGCAACAGAAGATATGGGAGGAGGGATAGAAAAGCAGTGGCTTAGGCTCAAGAGATCCATAGCAGGAGTGACAAGTCAGTGTGTTTGATTGCTTAACAAAAGCAAAAGAAAGAAGTGGCCACTGTGGTTCTCTAAGTCAGTAGCCGAGAAAGTACGAGAAAACAGTAAGGCATTCAGGAAATACAAAGAGACACAGAAAGAAGAAGACAGACTGAACTATCTGAAGAAGCAGAAAGAAGCTGTGAAAGCTGTCAGAGGGGCTAAGGCAAGACTGGAGGAAGGACTAGCTCAGGCTTTTAAGAAGGGGGAAAAGACCTTCTTCTATTATATTACCAAGAGGACGAAGACCAGAAATGGTACTGTTAGGCTAAAGAAGGGAGAGGGTGGGTGGGTGGAGGATGACCTTGAAAAAGCTGAGGTAAAGAACAAATATTTTTGCTCAGTATTTACCAAGGAAGAGGCAGGGGAAGGGCCAAGATTCATGAGGAAAGATGTACAGAGGGGAGAGGTAGACAACAGCCCATTTTCGGTGGCTAGAGTCTTGGAGGAACAAGGAAAAGTAAACACAGACAAGGCAATGGGGTCAGATTGGATTCACCCAAGAGTGTTGCAGGAACTCAAGGAAGTCCTAGCAGTTCCGCTGACAACCCTCTTCAACCAATCACTAGAGATGGGGGAGGTACCTGGGGACTGGAGGAGGGAAGAGGTGGTCCCTCTTCACAAGACTTGAACTAGGGAGAAGGCAAACAATTACAATCATGTAAGACTGACCTCAGTGATGGGGAAGCTAATGGAGTCCCTGCTGAAGGAGAGGGTAGTGAAGTTCCTGGAGTCAAGCAGAGCAAAAGACCCAAGGCAGCATGGATTCACTGAGGGTAGGTTCTGTCAGACTAATCTTATCAATTTCTTTGACTGGGTGACCAGAGTGGTGGATCAGGGAAGGGCAGTGGATGTGGCCTACCTGGATTTCAGTAAGGTCTTCAACACCATTCCTCGTAGAAGGTTGCTTTGCTTAACAAATTGAGGAATCTGGGTGTGGCCTCTAAAGTGGTAAAATGGGTTGGTAACTGACTAAAAGGCAGGACCCAGAGGGTGGTAGTAAATGGCATAAAATCAGAAGAGGGGTAGATGACTAGTGGGGTTCCACATGGATCAGTGCTGGGTCCAGTTATATTCAATGTCTTCATAAGTGGCATTACAGAGGGACTAGAGGGGAAAGTATGCCTGTTCGCAGATGACGCCAATATCTGTAACAGAGTCGACACACAGGAGGGGCTAGATAAAATGAGAAATGACCTAAGACTACTTGAGGAATGGCCAAGGGTTTGGCAGTTGGGTTTCAATGCTAAAAAGTGCAAGATAATGCACCTGGGACACAGAAACCCAAGGGAGGAATACAGGATGGGGTGCAGGTTCTAGCCACCACAAGCCAGGAGAGAGAGAGAGACCTGGGGTTATCATATCTAATGATCTGAAGTCTGCCAAACAATGCGAAAAAGCAGTGGGGAAGGCAAACAGAATGCTGGGGTGCATAGGAAGGGGCATAACCAGTAGGAGTGAAGTGGTGATGCCACTGTATAGATCACTGGTGAGGCCTCATCTGGAATACTGTGTCTAATTCTGGAGACCACATCTCAGGAAGGACATAGACAGAATGGAAGCAGTCCAGAGAAGAGCAACAAAAGTAATACATGGACTGCACCATAAGCCTTATGAGGAAAGACTCAAGGAACTTAACATCTATTCACTGGAAGAGAGAAGGGAGAGACGGGATATGATAGAGACTTTCAAATATCTTAGAGGAATAAACAGGGTACAGGAGGGGAGCATATTTCAGAGATGAAAGTGCACAAGGACAAGAGGACATAACGTGGCTGGAGGGAGAGAGACTTAGGGGGAATGCTAGGAAGTATTTTTTCACAGAGAGGGTGGTGGATCTGTGGAACAGCCTACCAGCGGAGGTGGTAGAAGTGAAAACAGTACAGGGATTCAACAGTGCATGGGATAAGCATAAATGCACCCTGCTTTACAGCAGAGCGGGGGAAAGGCAGTTCAGATAAGAGCAGGGATTGCCAATCCAAGTAGGGAACTGGGCAGACTAAGTGGGCTGTATGGTCCTTATCTGCCCACAGATTCTATGTTTACATGACTGGTACACTCTACCTCAACAAATCTTTCCTTCCACTCCCAATCTGCTATGAGCTCATCTTCAAGTTGATCATGCCAGTATCTGGCTGTGTGATCATAGGTCTACCCTGGCCAGACTGGAAAGTGTTTTCCACTCCTTTTGTTGCCTTTCCGCAAATGCCCCATGTCTTATTCATCAGTGTTCTCTTTATGCTGTTCTCTTTCTCCATCCATTCAGTCTCATTGCCTTTCACTTTGCTCTTCCTTTCTGGCTAACTACAGTTATGCGACTGTTCCCTCCTATCTCCCCTCTCTCCTTACTGTCTAAATCCCATTCTCCTACTCCCTCTGCACATCTATAGTGGAGCCCACTAGGACACAATTCAGTGTCACAGATTCTCACATGGCAAAAAGCATTAACTGCCATTGAAATTACCATGTTTCCTGCACAACTCTGCTGCAGAATTCTGAAGTATTGGGTTGTATACTGGCAGGTACCACTTTAATACTTGCTCTTTTTATATCCCTTGCTGCAAATCTACAACTGGACAGTCTGTCTTCTCTATCCATTTTCCAACTCTATGGAAGAATTCCACACTCCCAATTCGACTCACATTCTCACTCCACTCTGTTATACCACTCTTGATGGCACACCTCTCAACCTCTCAAAACCATGCATTAGTCATGCGTCCCTCCCCTTGGATCCTGTCCTTACTTTCAGTTGCAGAGAGTTGAATGGCACTCTGCTGCTTTTCCTAAATTAAAAATTGATTGATCATTCATTTTCTAACCATTCTGATATTCAGGGTGAGATTTTTAAAAGTGGATGATGCTGAGGTAAATGGAATTTTTTTATCCATCAATGTCATCCCAGGTATGCCTAAACTTACGCAGCATATTATCAAGCCCGGCTGATTTTTTATATTGCTACAACTTGTGGCACTTTGCATCAAAATGTAATGCACACATGGCTTTTGTCATGCAAGGAAGTAGCACTATAGTTTCTGCAAATCGAGAAAGATGATCACATTGCAGGTGGTGTAACATTGGATCACACCTTCGGTAGGTGCAGCAAAACAGGGCCATGAGTCCAATAAGGACATTTAAAAATCCTGTCTGCAGTCCCTAATGTGATTAATATAACCGCTAAACTACAACAGGGTCATCACTGGCACCATGAATAATTCAGAGAACAGCTGACACCTCTAGGAGAACTTCAAAACACATGGCCATGATTTCCAAAGGAGCGCATCCAATTTGCTGTACATTTCTGCTGCTTTTTGTGAAGCAGTGTCCCAAAGTAAAACCACCTAAGAAGTGCTCTAACTTGAAAATGTAGTTGCCACTGTTTGTGATAAAAATGGTGACATTCGCTTCTAAAAAGTGACACATGCATTACATTTTTGTCACAATGTGCTGCTAATTGCAAACATTGTTGAAATAAATTCTGGTCTGAGCCACAGTGGCTGCGAATGTATTAATGTGATAAAAGATTATTTATTTATTTGTTTGTTCATTTATTTATTTATTTCAAAGGTTTTACCAGGAACTGCACACTGAGCTGCTAACAGCTTGTTTTCAGATGCATCCTGAGGGAAGGGGAAGGAGAAAAGATAACTGATACAAAAATACAGACTGTAAAATACATAGAAATGAGATAAATATAACAAAAATAAACAGGTCAATTATGCCTAAGAATAAATTGACAAACATAAGTTACCAAGCAATGAGTTGTAGAAATGATCAAAGAACAATGAAATAGTTATCAACTTAACAAAATAAAAACTTGGGGAAAGCCTGATACTGGGGAGGAGATATAGAATTAATGTGTGACTTAGTTGTACTTGTATTACTCTTATGTAAAAGTCTCACATTTACACTACAATAGTAGTAAAAAACATCAACATCAAGGTAATGCAGTGAAAAGTGTTTTTGGTTCAGGACATACACACACCCTTAAAAATACACACACACACACACACACACGTAACTGTTACAACAGTTGTGCACACACAAATGGCATGAGTGTGATTAGCAGGATAGGGCAGTTGAGCTGCAATATTTCATTTTCAGTGAGGTTCTGCTTTTATACATGTTTACAGTATATTTAAATGTTACCACAGCTAAAGTGCAAAATCTCATTTTTATTGGGGTCCTGCTTTTATACACTTTTACAATGTAGTTACCCAGGATATGTCATTTTACATGCAGTATCTCATTTTCAGTGAGGTCCTGATAGTACCTGTTTTTACAATGTATTTTCCCAAAAGTGATCAGCTCAGATGCAGTATCTTGTTTTCAGAGGGATTTTGCTTATGGCGAATACAGGTCGTTATTTACACAATTTGCCATTTTAGTAGAAAATGGGGATTTATGATGTCAGAATGGGAATACAGAGCTGGTGAGGTGCTGACATCACAGAGAGCATCCTAATGTTGTTTACAATTTATTTACCCAGGGCAGCTCAAATGCATTGCAGCATCTCATTTCCAGTGGAATCCCGCACCTACCTGCAGTGTGAAGTACAATAGCCCCTGATACAGAACTCTGGAGCATCAACATATTGACCACACATACTGCACAATCACAATGCAAAAATAAATCAATTATTGTAAAATTCAAACTTCTGTTTATGATTTTGGTTACATTAGTCACAAACGTATTGACCACACATACTGTACAATCACAATGCAAAAACAAATCAATTATTGTAAAATTCAAACTTCTGTTTACGATTTAGGTTACATTAATACAGTACTTTAGCAGGCTGTTTGGTCTGCTGGCCATTTAAAAAGAAAAAAAGAAAAACTCGACAATTGGGATAGGCTGTCATTGTTAGCATTTAAAGACTAGCCTTGCATACAAAAACAGACAGAAGTGTTTGTGTGTGTGTGTGGGGGGGGGAGGTGTAAAAGATTTTTTTAAAATGTCTAAGCTGAAGCCTTTATCTGATCCCCAACCATGTTCCTCACATGTCTGAAGGAGTTAAAATTGAAGCTTTTATCTGATGGCCCACCCCACAATGCTCCTGCACTGTGAAACTTAAAGCGGTATTAACCCCTGCTGTGCCACACACTGATATAAAAGTCCAGAATTCCTGTACCTTGGACCTTAACACAGTAGGTCAGGTCCCTTTGCTTTACTTGAGTGATTTCACCTTAGTCAGCTAGCACTTTTAAGTTTGATGGGCCAGGTTTCAGTAAAACAAACAAATGTTACAAGAAGCAATAACATACGACACATTTTTTTTTTACCAACATGTGTTTATATAATATTGTTTAAAAAAAAAATTGCCTTTTTAGCTGACAGTCTCACTTCATGAAGACAATAGTGTATTGGGGGGAGCTACACTGTACTGAATGGACAGGACATGGTGAGATGTTATTCAACTCCAATCTATGGAAACAGACAGGTTGGGCTGCCTTAAGAAACATTCTAGATATTCTGGAGCCCCCTTTCTCTACTGATGTAATCACAGTACATCATCATAGTGCTGATCTGCAGTCATAAAAAACTACAGACCTTTTGAAAATATGAACATACGAAATTTGCCAGCAAAAACAGGCCATGTGGTCTATCAACTCTGCTCCAATGTGTAGCTAGCACATCTGGCACAGTTTGGAGGCTACAAATGGATACAAACATTACATCTGTGTCTCCATCATCCCCTTGTGAAAAACTTACCCTTAATATTTAGGCACAGTTCGGCTTATATCTCACACTAATTTCACATATGTCCTCCCAGTTACTTATTACTGAGGTCATTTGCATGAAAACATTATCTCATAGCACTTTACTTTGACATCATAGTTATGTCCATGTCAACAGATTTTGTCACAACAAAAGATTATGTCTTCAAAAAGGGAACAAGCCACAGCAACAGCTGAAATGTAAGGTATTAAAGTTGTGATTGTTTGTAAAGTTCCTCAGTAATAAATAATGGGAAACAGATATCTATGGAAGATATAAGAAATATGACATGGACCTAGTAAAAATACACTCAATATTTTTCTACTATTGATCTATGACCCCATGACATCACAAGTGGTGAAACCGCAAGTGATGTCACAGGGGTGGTGGATCACAAGTAAAACAGCAGGCATATTTTTACTGAGCCCAAGCCATATCTGATTTATGTAATGGTATAGGTTTGTGTGGTAAAGTGGTTGATTATGCTGCTGCTCTGTAAATAGAACTTTCTAAGAACAATCACGTCCTGGAATGAAACACTACCCAGGTTCTATTCTGGTGGAATTACAGGGAGAATATTTGCTTTGTCCTCCACCAAGAGAGAGAATGTCATGATATTCTTGGTATAGGTGCCTGACAAGGAAAAATCACCTTGATATGTGTGATATTTTATTTACACTGCCATTGCATGCAGTAAATATAAAATGCATATGGGTTTGTACCTAAACACTAAATTTTTCAGAGTTTTCCTTGAGGCATCAAGAGCTCTTTTATCTGATACAGACTCAAAATCTTTCATTCTGACCCTAGTCAAACATGTCTCATGTTCTCTGGATCTCTTCTGCAGAATCTCTTATCTACAAAACTAAATATGAAACTTTCTATTAGTCTGTCATTTACACCTGACTCCATACTTTCCCAAATAAACCACATGGCAATCAAAAGTGTTCTTCAGAAAGGAAAGAAGCATTCAAATGTCCTCAGAGTAAACAAGCAGAGATGAGTCACCCTGCTAATTGGTTCTCAACCTGACACTGCAGCAGTGGCTCCATGAATAAGGAAAAAGCTGACACTTTCCCTGTGGCACTTATTCAAGTGTCTAAAAAATATCAATGTCATACCATCAAATCATGTACAAACTTTGTACATGGGCCAACTGCAGCTTGTTAACTGCAAGGGTGCTCAGATTACAGTAGTTTCCTTCCAATGTTAAACAGGCTAGACTCCAACAGAGACCTCAAATTATAGCAGCTGATGCTTGTTGTTCATTCGGCTAGTCAACTCTTATCCCTCAACTCTATAACTTTCCCTTTTGTTTTTACTGGGAAATAATATAGCACCCATCTGATTATCTGTACTATCAAGAGTTAACAAGATTGTTAGGTACTGCTTCTTTACTGCGTGCATTTTCGTACATGGTAAAAAAGTAGTATAGTTATTTACTGAGAAGGGACTCTAGGTCCATCATATCCTGCTCCTCTGAGGTTGCTAGTGTCACACAAGCACCTTGTTGTGCCTGAGCTTGGCACTAACAATTTCCACAAAAATAATTCCTTAGGGAGGTTCAAGATTTCTGTTTCAAGCCTAATTTGCTGGTATGGTATCAGAGTAGCTCAGTCAGTAGCCTATCTGCCTCTTGGTTAGAGTGTCATGGTATTTAGTCCCAAACCGAGACTGAGTTCTTACAATAAATGATGTGCAGTACTTGGAGGGACGATTGCTGTACTGTTGGAGTGTGCCGTCCTTTGGATGTGATGGTAAACTGACATCCCTTCTTCTCATCACTGGTGCTATCCTGGTGGGTGTCCAGGTGGAAGGAAACCCATGGCACTTTTCAAAAGGGTAGGAGGTTTTCCCTGCTGTCCTAGCCAGCATTCCCCTTCCCATAAAAACTGATTCATGGAATTGTCCAAGGTTGTATGTGGGTGTTGGTGTGTGAAATGACTGCCACTACACATTTACAGTCACTTCACAACCAGTCTCTCATTGCTTGTAAAACAATTCAGGGTACAAGGTGGATAAAAAGTACCATATACATGCTAATTGTTCCTCTGCTTCTTCTTTTTCCTCTTGTTATTTTGAAAGTATAGACAAGCGATAATAGTGTTTAAAAAAATGAGTTTTATTGCTTTTGTTTGCAAAACATGCTACTCTTTTGAGACATTCAATCTTTATGGAATTATTTGTGTTATTGCCACATAGCCCATGGGAGATAGCTAGCTAGATAGATAGATCAACAGACAGAATGAATGAATGACTGAATGAATTAATACAGGTGAGAGTCAAACCATACATATAAGTACAGCATGGGTAGGGACACTCCTAGCTGTTGACTGATCATGGCAGGCTGGCACCCATACACATTCCCAAGCCTAATGGCCAGAAAAATAATTCCAGTGGAATCTGGCATTGGGTAAATCACGTGCAGTATTCATGACCCACTTCACTCATTTCTGATTGTCATTTCAAACGTGGCTGCCACCTTTATTCACCAACACCTTCAACAGGGCCCTAAAAAGTAACTCTTTTAAATTAAAAAAATAGGTATTAAACATTCTTTCCTCTCATGATACCCTCCTTACACACATAAACAAATAAAAAAATTAAGTACTATTTACAGTTTTATTTCCTTGTGCTTCTTTAGTGACCATGAAAAATCCCCCTCCAATGCTTACCAGCTTTCAAAGGACTTAGCTGGGTGGGAAATTGGTTATGAGCAGTAAGCAGAGGATGGTAAACAGGATCAAATCAGGGAAAGGTAGTTTACAAGTGAGGTACCACAGGGGTCAGTTCTGTTACCAGCCCTTTTCAATATGTTTATCAGTGACATAGCAGAAGGAATACAGGACAAGATGTGTCTCTTTGCAGATAACACTCAGCTCTGAGCAGGGTAGACAGCGAGGAGAAGGTAAGAGACTTGTAGAATGACCTGCAAAGATCAGAGAGGTGGCCTAAGGTTTGGCTGCTGAAGCTCAATGACTAGAAAGTGCAAGATGCTGCAGAAAGGGAACAAGAACCCAAGGACAGAATACTGGATGGGGAGGATACACTGGGTACTAGTTCAGAGGAAAGGGACCTGAGGTTCATCATAAGCAACTCCCTAAAATAAACTAGTCAGTGTAACAAGGCAACCAGAATATTGGGGTGACTTGGAAGGGGTTTTGACAGCAGGAGGAATGAGGTATTACCACCTCTATATAGATCACTGGTGAGACCCAGTTTGGACTACTATGCCTAGATCTGGATTCTCCTGCTGAGGAAAGACAGAGACAGGCTGGAGCACAGAGCAACCAAAATCATTCAAGGCCAACCGGGCAGATCCTTTGAGGATTGGCTCAGGTCACTGAACATATATAGTCACTGGAACCCAGAAGAGAGAGGGGCAACATGGTTGAGGACTTCAAATTCCTGAGAGGAATGAATAAGGTAAGTGACGAGGATCTATTCTGCAGGAAGGGCGAGCTGAAAGCAAGTAGACATGAGTGGAAGTTGCCACAGGAGGAGTAAGGAGGGATGTGAGAATGTTTTGCTTTATGGAAAGAGGGGTTGAGCCTTGGAACAGCCTATCAGTAGAGGTGGTGGACTCAAAATCCATTAATGGGTTCAAGCATAGCTGTGACAGGGTAAATGACTTAATAGTTACACAGGAGAGTAGCCACAAGGCAGGGAGCAAGGGGGAAGTGAGGATGAAAACCCCATCTATACAATAGGTCATGGGGTAGGGTAGTGTACAAATGGGCAGACTGCATGAACCAATGATCTTTTTCTGTTGAGATTGTCTACTATGCTTCAACCAATCCCCTTGGCAGAGAGTAAAGTGTTTTAAAATAGTCCATATAAACATTAGGGTCTTGATAGTCAAATGTTTGCATGGGCACTAATCAGTCTTTGCCTATGTAAACCGAGGTTTGCGCTGGATCCCCATATTCAAAAAGGGCTTTTGCATGGCAAAGAGGGTTAGCACCCACACAAAACATAATGTATTCAAGTGGGCAAGGAGAGGAGAGTGGCCATGAATAGCCGAATTACCTCATATTCAGTGGCTTTGTGCTGTGCAAAAGGGGTTAACATGATACTGTCATACAAGACCCAGATTTAGCGTCACCCTGTCCTACAAATAAGATGCACTTTCCCTGCCCAGAAATATGGTGGCTGGCCAATGAGGTGTGAGGAGGGCTGTGCCCAGTTGCTGTATGCACACTTGTTGCACCAAGGATACTGGTGGGGGGGGTAAGTGTTCTGTGCCACAGTGGGGTGGACCCTAGATGCCATGGATTATGGAATTCTGATGGGCAGTATCATTGGTCAGTGCCCAGAGGGGCCCACTGGACATCAGGGAGGGTTTTATATTTTACTATGGGCTGGCAGTCAGGGGCAGGGGGGTCCACTAACACCAGAGAGCATATGTATTTTAATACAGACTGGCAGTTGGGGGGTGAATCTAGCACAAGGGAGGTTCCGTATCATAATATGGGCTGACTATCAGAGGGAGTGGAAAACCACTAGCACCAGGGAGGTTATGTATTATTTTTTATTTACTTTTTTCACATTTTTTTCCGGAGCTGGCTGACAGCTCCGGCCCTTCTGTGAGGGCTTGTTCTCCAGTCCTGGGCTCTCTGGCCATCATGGAGCTTGCCAGATCCATTTTTTAAGAGTTTTCTCCCCAGGCCCCATGAGCATACAATGGGTGGAGCGTCTGGACCCCACCTCCACAGAGGCAGCCTTGCACCCTGGAAATGGGGCCCTCCCGATTCTAGTGGCACATATGCACTGACTCCCAGCTGCTGCTGAGTGTCAGTCAAACAACACACCACACTGTCCCCAATCCCTGAGGAAGGAGAGCTGTCCATGGATGCTCAATCCTTCCTCTTCCCTGCTGACCCCCGAGCAATGCAAATCCATTCCTGAACCCAGGTCACCAGCATGGCATGAGGTGTGGATTCCAGCACCTCAACTCTCAGTACCACTGGGCAGGCCAAGGAGGTTATGTATTATAGTAAGTGCTGGCGACCGGGGGGGGGGATCATTAGCACCAGAGAGTTTATGTATTATAATACAAGCAGGCAACCAGAGGAAGGGGGACCACAAAGCACCAGGGATATCTACAGAAGTTTGGGACCAGGCAATTGGGTGGGCAGTGCCATGCTAACCTGCCTTACTACCCATGCAAATGAGCCTGTAATGGGCATGCAGATGGACCCTTAGCACCTTTTGTGCCCAATGAGCTCATTTGCTTGGGTCCCTTTGAATATTGCAGACAGCACTCCAGTGCTATCCACTCTGGTGATGTTCTTCATAATCTATGTTGGGGCAGTGCTACCTGACTTAGTTCTGTGCCAACATGGCCCTATAGTCAGTTGAATATCACTGGTGTGCTGTATGACTGAATATAGCACCCTCGGGCTCTCAGGCAATCGCAAGGTGCAACACAAAGTTTTGCACTCTGTTTTGCACTATTTTGAATATTGTGCCCCAGGAGTCTTATCCCAAACCTGGACAAGCTCATAGCCTGTGTCTATCATAGTGAAACTAGTAAATGGAACACTGGCTATAAGATGCAGTATTTGTAATAAACTGAACATGGAAGCTATTAATGATGCATTGATATATACATGTGCTGAATGTGTACTAATTAGTGAGCTAAAAAGCAGGGTTTTAAATCTGGAAAGACTGCTTAGTATATTGGGACAACAAAAGGAAATTGGGAATGAGGGAGGTGTACATGCCCAAGTGAATATAGGAGGGGTGGCTCATGATAGTAATGAAGTAAACCACAAAGATATTGGTGAACAAGGGTCATTAAGAGATAAGAGAGTGGAAAACAGAAAAAGGGTAAGACAAAATGATGATGATGGATCCTGTATTGTAGAAACTAGAAAATTTAAGAAGGCTCGTAGAGCCATGGAATGGCATACTCCTTTGCAAAATGCTTTTACACCTCTAACTGATCTTTATGAGGAAAGTTTGGATAATGCAGTGACAGGCAAGAAGGGGATTGATGTTATGCAAGTAGCACATGTAAATGAGCAACATGAGGAGGAGTCAGCTGTGGTATCAGAGACAGCAAACAGGCATGTAATACCATCAGAAATAGGTAATGGGGAGGTAGTTGGTATGATGCATCAGATGGTATCATCCAAAGATATGGCATCAGACCCAGTGGAGCAACTTGGGAATAAGGCTGGAGGTAGTACATTTATGGAGGGTAATATTAATTTAGGCAAGGAGAGGGTTTCAAACCAGGACATAGTTGTTGAGGAGGATGTAGAGACGATCGATCAGGGAGTAATGAAGTTTAAGCAGGTGTACATTTTAGGAGACTCTAGCTTAAAATACATGGATAGGTACACCTCTAAGGACAATAAAGAGATTGTAACTACTAGTTATTTTCCTTGAGCCAAAATAAGAGATATTAAATCCATGTTGACTGATATTGTTAAAGAAAGGGATAAGTCCTCTGTGCTTTTATTACATCTGGGTACAAACAATATTTCCTACCAAAGTGTGTCCAAAATAATGGAGGAGTTTGAAGATATTAAAAATGAGGCAGACAGGTTAAATTGTAAATTGTATTTGTATGAAATTTTACCAGTCCCTAGGGCAAATGAGAATAGAACAGTTAAAATTAAGACGATAAACAATTGGTTGAGGGGTTGGACTTTAAAAGAAGGAATAGGAATGTGCCGCATTGGGAAGACTTTGTTAACAACAATCAATACTTCTGTAGGGATGGTCTACACTTGAATAAGCTGGGAAGTAGGAAATTAGGAGTTAGATTGAGGCAGGTTGAGAACAACTGTTTAAATTAAAACACCTGGGGAGAAAGGGGATAGAGGAACATTTGCCAAAAATAACCATAGTAAAAAATGAAGGTACTAAGGAGCGTAAAACTAAATGTGGATAATTAAAAATATGGGCATTGAATGCTCGCACCTTAAACTGTATAAAGAAAGCTGAATTAAAGGTTGCATTATACCAGGAGAATATAGATGTTTGCATGATTTCAGAAACATGGTGGGATAGTAATGTGTTCTGGAATAAAAACTTAGAGGGTTATAAGCTGTATACTAAAGATCAACAAAATAAAAAAAAAGAAGGGTGTTGCTATTTTCATTAGAGATAACAATTAGTTATTTGGTCGATTTAAAAAATCAGGATATTGAATCATTATGGGTAATACTTGAATCTAAACATGTGAGAAAAGTTTATTTAGGTGTGCTTTATAGACTGCCAAATTCAAGTGTAGAAATGATGCAGGCAATCAACCAACAGATAATTGAAATGTTCGAGAAGGGAGACGTTATAATCATGGGTGATTTTAACTGCCCTAACATAAATTGCATAAATGTTACAGCTAATGGTATAATGGAAAATTTATTTCTGGATGCATTGTCAACTGCAGGGTTAGAGCAAATGATTAAGAAACCTACTAGAGATGATAACATCTTAGATTTGTTGTTGACTAATATAAATGATAATGTGAGTAACATCGTATTATGGGAAAATTTAGCAGGGTGTGATCATGCATTTGTGGCATGTATTTATAAACATGATTTTCATAAAATAATAGGTAAGACAGTAATTACAAATTATAGTAGAGCCAATTTTTATAAAATAAATGATGAACTAAAGGTATGGGACTGGGAAAGTGATTTCCAGAATAAAGATACAAATGAAATATGGGATATATTTAAAAAGAAACTTAGGGCCATAGAAAACAAGTATATGCCAAATAAAAAATTATATAACAAAAAAAAGGTAAATTACTCCCATGGTGTACCAGAAAGGTGCTAAGACAGATCAATAAGAAAAGATATGCATATGGATTAATGAAAAATGTCACTCTTCAGTATCATTAAATAATTATAGGACTGAGGTAAAAAAAACTAAATAAGTTTATTAGAAAAGAAAAATAAAGAGTAGAATTTAACATTACACACAGGAAGGATGGGGGGAAGCGTTTTTTGCATATATTAATAGTCAGAATAAATCGAGTACAAATGTAGGTCCACTAACGAATAATGGACAGATTATTAGTGATTCTGTAGAGATGGCTAATAAGTTTAATTCATTTTTTATTTCAGTCTTTTCCTTATTGAAATCAGAGTATAACAATATTATTAACAGTAATAATACAGGTCTGGATTTGAGAATAAGTCATGAAAAATTGTTTGAAATGGTTAATAAATTAAAACCAAATAAATCAGCTGGGCCTGACTTGGTACACCCAAGGATGTTAAAAGAAATTATTAGAACTATTATAGGTCCATTATCCAAAATATTAAACTCATCATTTAGAACAGAATTAGTGGCAGATGATTGTTGTCAAGCTCTTGTTATTCCCTTGTTTAAAAAGGGAACTAGGTCTTTATGTTCTAATTACAGACCTATTAATCTGACCTCACTTGTATGTAAACTGGCTGAAACTTTTCTCAAGCTTAAATTACAAGAAAATCTAAAAGCTCTCAATTATTGTGATACTACCCAACATGGTTTTAGGCAGCATAGGTCTTGCATTACTAATCAGATTAGTTTCTATAATAAGGTAAATAAAAACATTAGTAATAATATTCCAACAGACGTAATTATGTTAGACTTCCAAAAAGCTTTTGATAAAGTCCCTCATAATCTGTTGATAAATAAACTAATAAAAATGGGGATTGATTCCAGATTGGTGTTATGGATCAGAAATTAGTTGTCAGGAAGGAAACAAAGGGTGAGAGTAAGGGGTTGTTTGTCTGATGAGGGAGATGTGATGAGTGGGGTCCCCCAAGGGTCCGTTCTGAGCCCGTGTTGTTTTCTGTTTATATTAGTGACTTGCATATGAATGTGGATAGTGAAATTCACTGACGATGTAAAATTGGGTGGAACAGTAAATACTGTTGGGGCGTGGATCAGTTATCACAAGACTTGGAAAAAGTGGAGGCGTGGGCAAGGTTAAATGAAATGCATCTTAGTGTGGATAAATGCTCTGTTATACACATGGGTAAATTAAATAATAAACATGAATATTGGTTAAATGGGGAAAAAATTATGAAAGTTTGCACAGAAAGGGATTGTGGAGTTATAATTGATAGCTGTCTGAATTTTAAAGAGCATTGTTCAAGTATGAGTAGGAAAATAAATTTTATGATTAGGAACATTAAAAGATCCTTTATGAGTCGGTCAGTTACTTTGGTACTTTCACTATACAAAACTTATATTATACCACTTTTGGATTATGGGTCCCAGTAATGGAGCCCTCATCATAGGGGGGAGATAAATATATTGGAAGGAATCCAGCGCAGAATAACAAAAATTGTATCAGGTTGGAAGAGATTAAATTATAAACCTAGGCTACAGAAATCAAAATTATTTAGTCTAGCATCAATGCCCTTGCATCCGTCACTAACACCCGGCTTGGCATCCTCCACCGCCACAAGGACTGCCTCCCGCCTGATGTCCTCGGGCTTGCCGTTACATCCTCAATTCTGTCCCTTGTGGATTATGGCCTGCCAATATATGGCGCTGCTGACACCACTGCTCTTAACAAAATTTGCATCACCCTAAACAAGGCCTGCAGGCTAATAACTGGTGCTTCCAGGCTCACCCATACTTGCTAACTCTATGACAAGGCAAATCTCTTAAACCTTGATGAACGTCTCCGCTACCAAACCTGTATTCTAACTAAGAAAATTCTGCTCGGGCTCTCCCCACCTGAGCTGTCTGCCTCCATTCAGCATACCCATTCCACTGTGGCAACCCGAACCACCAACAAGACCACTCTACTGGTCCCCAGAACTAGGACCACCCATGCTCAGAGGTCTTTCCACTACAGAGCCCCAACCTGGTTTAACTCCCTCCCAGCAACCATATCCAACTCCCCCAAAATTGCCACATTCAAAACAACCCTTTGTAACCAACTAGTTAACACCTGCAGCTGCTCCTGTCACTAATTGGCACTGTAATACTACCACATAGCACCAGACAATGCCCACTGGGCTACATCTCCACCACACCTCCCCCCCCACGCCACCCCTGTTCCCTGCCCTCTGCTATTACCTGCATCAGATGAACCTTGTAATAACTGAATTGTTTAAAATTGTTCTCTGTGTGAAACCATTTGTGTAACGTTTGTCTACTACTGTCATGAACTCTGTAAACTTGTAACTCTGTCTGTCCTCTCTGTAACGAGGAACCTTTGTAAATGAGCCTCTGGCTCAAAGACTGTAAATCCGAAATTGTACAAATAAATAAATAAATAGCAATTAGAAGATTAAGGGGTGATTTATTGTTGTTGTATAATATTACAAAAGATGGGGAATTTTATACAGGAGCTAGAAATTGAGTTTCAACAGAAACATAGTGGTTTAAGAATACATAAACAACAATTAAAAAATGATTCTTCAATAAAGAATGGGAGATTTAATTTTTTTACACAAAGAACATGCAGATTTTGGAATAAATTACCTGAAACTATAATTAAGTGTAGTAATGTATCCTTATTCAAGAGGAAATTGGATGAATATCTTTTGAACAGTGGGTGTATTTCGACCCGCTAATGCGGGTGGATGGTTAATATGGGCAGTAATGCCTTCTTCCATCCATTCCCCAGTATGAACCCAGTATAATAATTTTATTCCCGATATCTTAGAGCTTTCTGAAACATGGCTAAAGTCTATACCCAATAATATTTGCACTTCATCTGGCAGTAACTTAATCAGATGTGAATGGGTCACATAAAAGAAAGGAGGGGGAACTATGATTTATTTTGAATGTTATTTTAATGTCACCACTTTCAATAGTTCCATAATACTCACACCAAACCTAAAGTTTGTAATTCCATCCTCTTGCTACATAACTCTAAGAAATTACATCTCTTCTGTGTCTATAGTACTCCAGCAGGAGGTGATGATGTGCTCTCCTCTTTGGCCAATATAGGGGCACTCATGTATCCCCTTCAAAGATTTTGGCATTAATTGGCTTAGCTCTAAGTTAAAAAAATGTAAATAGTCTTTGAGTAAACTCCGAATAACCCAAATTACAGTGTCTCTGCATCCACTAGGGTCTCAGAAAAAAGAACTGTGCCATGTTAATTGATTTAATTCTTACCCCCAGTGAGGATAACATTATTTGCTCTGGTGTGCTCCCTGATATTATCAGTGACCATGCCCTAATTATTTATATACACAGGGTTAAAACCCCTAGGGATACCCTAGAATTATTTAATTTCATGACGTTTTGAAATTTGACCCCACCTTGTTTCAACAAGAACTTTCCCATATAGATGGGTCTTACAGCTGGGACGCCAGTGATATTAATTTTGCTGTCCCCCATTTAACTTCTGTACATGTTGACCTTCAAGATAAGAATGTGCTGTTAACTACATGAAGGGAACATGGTCCCATTACTAGTAGTAATAGTAGTAATACATTTATTTATACTGCACTATTCTCCAGTGGCTCACGGTGCCTTAAAAAGCAGATAAAATAACATTTACAGTAATACAGAACAAGTATAGCAATAAAAACAGTAATAAATAATGGCATCACTACTTATTAAATATAGAGGCCATTACAGATGTCCAAAAGCCTCCTAAAATATGTAGGTTTTGGATGAGTAATGCCCTCTTTTCCATGATCAAAGCAAGAGACAAACACTGGACACAATTTAAATCCTCAAATCTACTTCAGATTGGAAAATGTACTGGAAACATTGGGTGAATTGAAAAAAAAAGTCATTCAGCTTAGTAGAAGCTCCCATTGTAAAATGCTTTTGACTTCTCAGCTGGAAACCCATGTCATTTTTGGAGGTGTGTTAAACAGACGCTGGGTAAAAGTGACATTTTTCCCCATCTGACATAGACATTAATGGTATTACCTATAATATTCCATCCACATTCGCTAATGCTTTCAGCAATTACTTTGCTAATCACTCAGCATACACCAAATCCTTTCCCTTCCTGCTGCAGCCACCACCCCACCTGACCCTCACTCCTGGTCTTCCTCTGACCCCTCTAATCCACTATAAATAAGATGGAGTCTTTGAAGTCTGTACACATCTTAAACTGATCTCTGAATCTAAATCTATTGGCTCTGATGTGATCATTGTTGCACAGGAGCTAGCATCTCTAGTTACCAGATTTATCAATCTTTTGTTGGGATTGTGCCTGAGTTCTGTAAATTCTCATGTACTGTGCCTGTATTTAGAAAGATAATGCTAAAACCATCATTAATTTCAGGCCTGGTGCTATCCTACCAGCATTAAACAAGGTCCTTGAAATTGGCTGCCACCCAGCTAAATGACTTACTCACTACAGTCTCATGTCCCCCTCACAGCGTGGTTTTAGATGGGGTCAAAGCACTATTACTACCCTACTTAACCTAACCGATGATATTGCTACAGCAGTGGATAGGGGAGACATTACTGGTGCTATATTTGTAGATATCACAACAGCCTTTGACCTTGCAGACCATTCCCTACTTTGGACCAAGCTCGATAATATGTTTATCTCCTCCTCTGCACTTCCGTGGTTCAAACTACAATCCAATAGAACAACTGTGAACACCTGGCATGGTGTGGTGCAAGCCTGGTGCTGGCTAGCCCAAAAAATGCTCCACCTTTTTCCAAAGATGACTTACACTAAGCAAAAACACACTGCATGATACTTAAATCACCAGTTAGTGCTTTATTGCAATTTCCAAAAGTAAAGTGCAGACAGACGCATGGAGGTCTACAACTAGCCCTGGCACTTCGAATAATGAATCCCTTCATCAGGGGGTGCCCAGGGCTAGTTGTAGACCTCCATATATCTGTCTGCACTTTACTTTTGGAAATAGCAATAAAGCACTAACTGGTGATTTAAGTATAATGCAGTGTGTTTTTGCTATGTGCAAGTCTTCTTTGGAGAAACGTGGTTCAAACTATCTGTCTAAGTGGCATCAGTGAGCCATGTCAGGGTCCTTACTCCTAGAACTGGCTCCTACCACCATTGGCATTCCACAGGCATCATACCTGGGCATTTAAATAATATTTATCATTGCCTGTCCCATAGTATACCAATCCTATATGCTGATTACCTGGTTCTTTTCGTTAGTTCCAATAATATGGAGAATTTCAATGGGCATCTATCCTCTGGCCTTCATGCTGTCTGGCCTATCCAACACTGACATAACCTTAATAAACTACTCCTAAACATAAGCAAGGCCCAGGAAATGCTTTTTGGTTTGCTCCCTAAGCTAAAGATTGGTGCATCCCCCTTTCTATTTCATGCATTGATGGAACCATCTGTGCCTCCATCCCCTCATTCAGTTTATTTGGGCATTACAATGGACCCATCTCTTGATTTCTCTCTGCATATTGCTGCAGTTTGTAAAACAGTTGATTCAAGGGTTGGTCTCTCCTATAGTTTAAGTAACAACCTTACGTCAAGAGCCCACCTTGCCATTGCCCATAGTTCACTATCCTGCTTCCCAAACTTATGCTTGGGGTACCAGTTCTTTCATCCTCAGCCACATCTACCTGTAGGAGCTGGGATGTGAATTACATTAACATCTGTCATTTTGCCATGGCCTCTAACCAACATAACCACCACTGTACACTGTACTCTAGGCTTGGTGAGTTTTCCCCCCAGTCCCACATGATCACACCTAGGGTGGTGTCATCTACGCTAGCAATAATACCTGACAGGGTGGAGGGGTATTGGGCTATACTCCACCATGCAAGGGTGTAATGAGGCCCAATGCCAAAGGAAGGTATTAAAACTGGCACATGAATAAGACCAAATAGACAGCTGGCACAGGGACTTGTTATTTTCTAGTCTGTGTTGGCACATGAATGTACCCATTGCCAGGAGTCTCAGCCAATCAGAGGCCTGAAAATGTTCTGCCTATTTTCTAAAGCATTTTACATCACCAACTGTTCACATCCTTTACTTCCCTCCGCCTGCTCTTGCACAACAACTGTTTTTAAAATGGATACTATCGGCGATCAGCTTAGTTTTTTTAGTTACATACGAGAATGATATTTGTAGCCATCTATAGTATAAGCCTTCCCAAATAAAGTGCCAGAGCGCTAATGAGCATGCCTGGAGTTATGGCTTTACATTGCAAGAGGAAGACTACTTATGTTAGAGTACTTGTTTTGGTAATTGAGTTACTTTCTGGCACGCAGGACTCTGGCTGCAATCAGAAAGTACCTTTGGCTTATATGCCTTAAAGAAGTCAAACTCATCCATGCACAAGTTTACAGGAGCTTTGGCTCCATGTTGGACATGCATGCATGGATGGAGCGGACTTCCTGAGATTACGTCAGGTTTAGTGAAAAAAGGCACATGTGGTAAATAAAAGGCTAAATGTTAATTTTAAGTCTAGCTGGCACTTCAAGTGGGAAGGATTATACTAGAGGTGGCTGCAGATATTGTTTTTATGGCTGTGGGTGGACCTGTGTGCTGCTCTTCTTTAGCCTCAGTTGAACTGTGGGAGAACTTGAAGTGTGGTCTACTAGAGAAAGAATTGACCCCTCCAGTGCCAAACTGCGAGTAATGTGCAGCGCGTCTTCTTGACTGTGCTGGATGCTGAATGGGCTGGTGGTGTGGTCTGAAGAGAAGACAGGAGAGATCAAAGAAAATCTGCTCTGGCCTAGTGGCATGTAGTCCTGTCTTGGGAGGGGAGCGACTGTTGAGGCAAGCCAACAGGAGGATAATCAGCAGAAAAGTGGTGAGTGGGGAAAAGAATAGACATTGATTCAAGGGGAGGGGACACCTCTCATTCAGAGAGGTGGTGAGGGATATTGGCACCATCTCCCAGGGCAACCGACTCATTACATCTCAATCCTACCGATGTTCTGCCCAACTTGGAGCTTATCATGTGGAGTGGGAATAGATGTGGAGAGGCAGATGCCTGACTGACATCTTTGTCTCTGGCTGTTGCAGAGTGCTCCAATGTGCAAAGGTGAAATGGGGTTAGGAGTACTCTCTATATGCAGAGCTGGGATTGTGGTAGAGGAGGAGTGATACAAATATGTGGAAGTGTCCCCATGTGTAGGAGTGGGATGGATGGGGAGCAATGCTTCCCATGTAGGGGCAGTGGGATGAAGGGGTGGGGTACTCCCCATGTACAGAGCTGATATGAAGTGGGAGGAAAGCTCCCCATGTGTGGAGGATGAATGGAGGGAGAGGAAAGTGCCCTATGTGCAGGAAGTGGGATGCAGTGGGAGAAGTGCTCTTCATGTGGGGAAGGGGAAATGTAGTGGGAGAAGCACTGGAGGAGTCAGAGGATGAGTGCTCACAATGTATGGAGGTGGGATGGAGGTGGAGCAATGATACCTATGTGTGGAGATGGAATGGAGGGAAGAGTGCTTTCCATGTTCAAGTTCATGTTTATTGTGAAGGGATAACATCCATTGAGCAAACTCATTTGCAAGGAAGTCCCATGTACAAGCAATGATAAATACATCGTGTGAGATACAAAAAGTAAGGACATATAATATAAATTAAAATAAAGCAATTTTCTTTACATTAGTATTTACAATATGTACAATGTTGCATTCAACAAGGATTGAGACCAAATATGATTACATAAGACACTATGTCCACCATGTGGAAGAGGGCTGGAGAAGGAGAATTGCTTCCCATATACAAAGGGAGGAATGGAAGGGGAGGAGTGCTCTCTATGTGCAAATGTGTAATGGAGGGAAGGAGTGCTCCCCATGTGTGGAGGTGAGATGGAGGGAGTGGGGGACAGTCACTTAATGGCCACCATCCTAGACCCCACATCAGCCTGTGTGTGAAACTTTTTGGAATGGACAAAGTTTATGATAGGGCAGATGTGCAATCCACATCTCTTTTCTGGCTGCTGTAAAGTATTGGGTTGATAGGTGGGGTGCAAGAGGGGCACCAGTCACTCAGGGGCACCCACTGTATCCTACTCCCACCCACCCACCCAGCAGAGTGGGAACAGTTGTGGAGGCACAAGATCCATATTTTATATCTCAGTACCTCAGAGTGCTCTCCATGGGTACAGCACATTAGGTGGATGAGCCTCTGGCTGAAGCAAAGTGTTCTGCAAGTGTAGAGGTGTGGCATAGGGTGAAGAAGTACCAGTCACCCAAAATCTCACTCCGACCTTCATGCTAGCTCTGGTGGAGCAGGGACAGGTATGAAGGGGCAGATGTGCAACTTGCATCTCTATCCCTGGCTGCTGCAGGGTGCTACCCTTGTGTGGAGGTGGGATGGGGTGATGGGGCATCATTCTTCCAGAGCCACCTGCCTGAAGCTCACCCAATGCCAGTGCCAGCTTTCATGGAACTCAGATGGGTGAAGATGGCAAGATGTGTGAACCACATCTGTCATTGGCTCCTACAGAGAGCTCCTAACATGCAGGAGGTGGAATGAAAGGAGAAAATGCTTCACATGTGCAGAAACATGAAAAGATGTGTTGGGTGCCAAAGACCTTGGGCCACCCAGTGGATCTGGACCGCAACCCCATTTCCACCCACCTGGCGCCCACCAGGCTAGATAGAAACAGGTGTGGTGTGGTGTGGCAAATGTGCAGCTCACATTTCTGTCTCTGGCTGGGGCAGCCAATGTGCAGTGGTGGGACGGTTGTGGAGGGGGCACCAATCACCAACTTCTGCCAGGCCACAGTTCACTATTTACCTTGGGCTGCCTACTTGGAGGTCATCTTGTCACTGTGCCAATCTGTGTAGAGTGGGATGGGTGTGGAGGGGAAGATGAGTAACCTACATCAATCTGTGGCTACTGCAGATTGTACCATATGTGCTGATGTGAGCTGGAGGTATAGGGGGCAGGAACTACCCAGGGGTGCCCATCCAGTGCCCACCCTACACTGCGCTAGTCAATGTGAAGGGGCAGATATGTGACCCACTTATTTGTCTGTAGCTCTGTCTGGGTGCTCCTTTTGTGCAGTGGTGGAATAGATGCACCAAGTTTGTTTTACACTGTCTCTTCTGGTCTCTCTCTCTCTCTCTCTCTCTCTCTCTCTCTCTCTCTCACTTCTGCGCCCCCATGGTGTAAGGAAAACTCTGCAGCACTGTTCTCTGTCCCAGTCACGGCACTCTTGTTGCCACTTTTTATGCCTCTCCGTATGTGCTGTCTGCTTCCACTGAGTTTCAGAAAGACAAACAGAGAGTCAGACCGACAGCAAAGTGCCAGAAGAGTGAGCGGAAATAAAATGGATGGCAACTGATCTCAGGCGCACACTGTACTCCACTTCTCTGTTTTGGGGGGGCGAGGTGACATGGACCTGCACATATATGCCACACTGGAAGCGGCTCTCACTGTTGCTGTGTCTCTCTCAAGGGGTGGGATGGGAAGGGGCTGTGGGGGAGGGAAGGAGTAGACACTGCTAGGGGATAGGCCATCCATTTAAATGAATGTTTGTTCAGGTGCAGGTCTGGGAGCCACCAGTCTTCGTGGTTATGGTCATTACATTGCACTGCCCCCAATTTCACACTTCCAAGGTGATGCTGCAATAGTGACAGCCTGTTACTTGGCGATCACTCTCATTCCGCTTACTCACTACATCTCAGCATGTTGCTGTCACTGTTTGGGGGCTCTCTCTCCACTCTGTCCCTGACACTGGTGACACTCACCACCTCTTTGGATCCTGTGCTCTTTTTCAGGGAGGGGGATGCTGCTGCCTCTCCTTCTCTGTGTCTGTCCCTGCAGCCCATGTCTCCCTCTTCCTGCTGTACAGGGTTAAGCTACACCCCTGCAGGCAATGCTGCCTCACTTCTCAGCATTCTTGCTCCTTATATTGTGCAACAGGGTGGGGGCACACTGAGGCAACATGGACACTAGGAGATCCATGGGGTAGGTCAGTGGGTACCATCACAGAGAGCAATGCTCAGGCTGGGCATTGTGGCACACATGAAGCACTGGAGAGAGAGGAGCTCAGGGACAAGAACACACACTGTCATTCACAGAGACACAAACAAGTTCAATGTGGATGTCTGTCTGGGGAAGGATGAATAATATTTATTTGTTCTTTACTGCTAGGACTGTTTACTGCTTATGGCACAGAACGTGGGGGATGCAGTGTATGGCTGGGTGCCTGGACATCTGCAGGATGGGTGGGGAGACAATAAGATCAGTACGGTCATGAAGCACTCTCATTCCAGCACTTTATTTCTTTCAACTAGAGAACGGATTCCAAATGTGAAACTGACTAGTGTCACAGTCTGGTTGTGTGTTCATTGGTCTGCCAGGGACAAGCCCACTATAGATTGCTGTGCATTGGACTCGTCCCTGACACACCTCTGAAATGTTCTACCACAAGATGTTTCTTGCACACGCGCAAGGAAACATAAAAAAACTATAAAGACTTTAGATTAGTGACTACCCTCATTTGAAAGGCATTTTTGCCCTCAACACAAAAATACAAAATAATGCACTTGGGGTACAGAAATTCAGGGGCAGAGTACACATAGGTGGAGTGGTACTGACAGCATTAAGAAAGCACACATTCCAAAAAAAAAGAGCTTTTACATACAGTTGATTACTGTTTAACAATATTTTGCATCTATGGCTGCAACTGTACATCTGATGCAAACCCATAATCATGTTCCTCACTTGAGGCAAAAAGGGGAGGGAGGGTGGAAGCCATAACTGACTCCTTGTTTTTGTGTTAAAGGGGTCAGTTTCTTTACAGCAAAAACAAGGAAAGGCATCATTTCTAAAATGTGCAGATGAGCATGGGGGCCACTTTTTTCCAGAGCAAGGCACTACTGGCAGCTACCACTTCAAGACTGCTACTACCCCTGCCTAATTCAATCAGGAGAAAACCAGAAGTAGTCTACCAGCACTGAGATCAATATGGTTAAGGCACATTTGCCAGAAATTACTACTTAGAAAAAAATGAGAAAGTGACTATGATGACAAGCAAGTCCTAGACCAGAACTCTAGTTTGTTCGTAGACTTCTCCTGAGTCTGACTGGTACAGCTGCATGGGCCAAGTTCCACGGATGTTATGCCATCATCGGATTTGTATAACAGCACTGTGGAAGCACATAACCAGGCCGCTGTCTGATGTGCTGCCACAGTGCTCTGACACAGTTTCCAGTGATTCTGTTTATGCAGCCCTTCCTCTCCACAGGCCGCATAAACATACTCACTTCCTGGCACACTACTTTTCTTTTCTGCAACTGCAGTACTGACGGCTACCGTGTGCAACGTGGTGATGTTGACTTAAACTGCACATGCATGACTATTGTGCATACATGTCAGTAATGTCAGCATTGCCATGTTGCGCAGAGCTGATTACAGGGCAAACTTCACATGTGCGAGTATCACGCATGCGCAGTACTGTAATTGCTGCAGTATTACTTACAGCTGACTCTGGAGCAGCAAAAGCACCGCATAGTCTTTTCCACGCTCTTGCCACTCCTAAACACTCTCCACAGCCATATCAGCTCTGACCAGATCTTGTTGCACATAACTAAAACAACTAAACTGAAAGCTGACAGTGTCCTTTTAAGATCTACAGACCATATCTAACTATCCATGCTATAATCTTGTACAAAGCTAGGAGATGTTGCATATGTGTGCAGCTGTACTAAGGTACTTGAAAGGGATATTGCATTTACCACCTTTAATCCCAGGTTGTGGAACTTTATCCCCTACAGATATACTTACCTAAGCAAGCTTGAGGAGCGGTTAAGGGTGTGGCAGCTAAGATTCAATGCAAAGAAGTGCAAGATCATGCACTTGAGGCACAGAAATGTGGGGGAGGAGTATATGATGGGGGGTTACTGACGACCACAAAACAGGAAAGGGACCTGGGAGTATTCATATCTGATGATCTGAAGGTTACCAAACAATATGAGAAGGCTGTGAGGAGAGCCAGTGTAATGATGGGCTGCACAGGGAGAGGTACCTCCAGCAGAAGGAAGGAGGTGGCGAGGCCTCTGTATAGAACATTGGTGAGATCTCATCTAGAGTACTGTGTCCAGTTCTGGAAGCTGCATCTTTGGAAGGGACATAGAAAGAGTAGAAGCAGTTCAGGGAAGGGTGACAAAAATGGTGCAAGGGCTACACCAAAAGTCATATGATGGGAGACTGGAGGATCTCAGTATATATTCCCTGGAGGAGAAGAGAGGAGAGAAGAGGAGAGGAGAGAAAAGAGAGGAGGGATATGATAGAGTCTTTCAAATACCTCAAGGGTGTAAATGAGGTACAAGAGGGTAGCATATTTAAAAAAAAAAAGAATGTTCAAGAACAAGGGGCCATGATATGAAATTAGAGGGGGCAGATTTAGGGATAATGTGAGAAAGTATTTTTTCATGGAAAGGGTGGTGGATCTAAGTAACAGCCTCCAGGCAGAGGTTGTAGGGGCAAAAACAGTAGGGGAATTCAGAAACGTATGAGACAGACATAAAGGAACTCTAGCGATAGGAAAGAGAGGGCAAGATGCAGATAATTTAGGATCTGCAGTATATGAAATAGGTAGGGAAAATGGGAAGACTAGGTGGGCCAAGCAGTCCTTATCTGCCGTCAAATTCTATGTTTCTATGTTTCTGTTACTTGCTAGTCTATGCAAGTTTTCTGTAGGGGCTATCATAAACACCTATTAAATTCATTTTTATGTTCTTTAAATAATTTGGGTTGTATTGTGTTCTCTGTATAATGTTATTCCTATTTGCTGAGTCATCACCAACTCATGCTTTGTGCCTCTCTTGTGTTATATCACTGTAGCTAATGTATTGCATAGTTGTTAACTTTAGTATTTGTAACACTGCCTTTTGCCCATGTTTTAATGTATGTGTGCACTGATACTAGGCATACAATACTGCCATTCATTGTTTTAACCTCCCAGACAATGCCTGAAAATAAGCATCTGATCATCTAGAGAACTTATCTGGTAAACAAAAGCTGCATAAATAAATGAACATGTTTCTGTGTTTGCCAGGGCAATATCTGTAGGTACTCAGTATTAGCTAAAACTGGGATCTTGGCCCCAAATAAGACCTTCTTTTTTTGTGTGTGGGGTGAATATTCTGCAAGAGGAATTCTGCCTAAATCTGAATTCCTTATTCCATAATAAACAAACATTCTATTTATTGAATGTGTGGAAAGACAGATGATTGCCAGGTGAGGCAGGCTACTTATTACTAGTTACTTTTCACAAAAGAAAACACTGTTTTAGTAAAAACAAGCATTTGATGATGCTGAATGTTGTCTTGCTGGCATTGGCACTGGTAGTGCAGGAGTTAGAGAGATGCATAACAAGAATGGCAGTGAAGTATGGAATCGACATCAACCCCACTCCACTCTGCAGAGACTGACAGGCATTGAGGTGTGCCTTTGGGTCGCTGGCCATAACGCTCATGCCATTTCACCTCACCCTACCCTGAAGACTCTGACAAGTGTCGCGTTGTGCCTTAGGGTCACTGGGCTTTATGCTCACCCCATTCCATAAGGAAGTACATTGAGATGGGTGCAGTATAGGAGAATGGGGTGAACTTTAGGGCCAAAGAGTCCAAGACACACCTTGATGCCTGTCACTGGCTGCAGGGTGGGAGTGAGGGTGTAATGGCAGAAGCATTACAGGTGACAATCCAAAGGCACACCCCTGACACCTGTCAGTCTGTACATGGTGGGACATTATGGTTAGAAACCCCAATGCCCAGGGCTTTTGTTGGTATTTGCACTCCAAAGTTTCGACATGGCCTTTTTGTGACCCCACCTCATAAAAGCATTTGGGACCTGTGCTAATGAACTGTGATTTTGTTAATCTGTCCCGAATGTTGATTTCCCACAGCGACCATGCCATTCTGCACCAGATATGCGAAAACACAGTTTGGACAAGACGTGAAAAATGACAGCTGCACCATTCATAAGGAGGTGTGAAGAGATGGCAATGTTGAAAGTCTGGAGTGAAAATATTAAAAAATCTCGAAATTACGAGCGTGTGTGAAAACTGCACAATGCACGCTCATACCACAGTAATTTTTTGGAATTCTTTTACCAAATTTTCAACACATGCATTTTGGGACTTCTTCTCATGAACAGTGTCACTATGATTTTCTTAATCTGTCCCGAAGGTTAATTTCCCATGGTGACTGCCCAATTGTGCACCAGATGTGTGAAACCACATTTTGGGCAGGTTGTGAAAAATGACAGCTGTACTGCTCATAAGGAGGTGTGCAAAAATGGCAATGCTGAAAATTTGGAGTGAAAATATTAAAAATTCTCGAAGTAATGAGTGTGCATGGAAACTGCACAATGCACGTTTGTTAACATGCTCATTTTGTGGAATTTTGTCACCAAATTTTCTACATAGTCATTTTGGGACCTCTGCTCATGAAAAGTGTCACTATGATTTTCTTACTCTGTTCTGAACATTGATTTCCCACAACAATTTCGCCATTGTGCGCCAGATGTGCAAATACACATTTCAGGCAGGATACGAAAAATGACAGCTGTACTGTTCATAAGGAGGTGTGCAAAAATGGCAATGTTGAAAATCTGCAGTAAAAATATTACAAAATTCTCAAAGTTATGAGCGTGTGTGTAAACTGCACAATGCACGCTTGTAACATACTCATTTTGTTTAATTTTGTCACCAAATTTTCAACATATTCATTTTGGGACCTCCGCTCATGAAAAGTGTCACTATGATTTTCTTAATCTGTCTTGAACATTGATTTTCCACAACAACTGCGCCATTGTGCATCAGATGTGAGAAAACACACTTCAGGTAGGATATGAAAAATGTCAGCTGTACTGTTCATAAGGAGGTGTGCAAAAATGGCAATGTTGAAAATCTGCAGTAAAAATATAAAAAATTCTCAAAGTTACGAGCGTGCATGTAAACTGTGCAATACACGCTTGTAACAGTCATATTTTGGAAATTTTTTACCAAATTTGCAACATAGACTTTTTGGGAGCCCACCTCAAAAACAGTGGCACTGTTGTTTTGTTAATCAGTCCCGAAAAGTGATTCCGTGCAGTGACCATGAAATCACCTTTCAGGACTGAATAACGAAATGACAGTTACTGAATTCATGAGGTAGGGTCCCAAGAACCCCATGCTGAAAATTTGGAATCAGAATTTGCAAAAATTGCCAAGATATCCACCTAAGTTGAAAAAACCCATTTATGCCATTATACAGCTTACAAACATTTCTTCAGTTTGCGGTCGGCTTTGAAGAGTGCAGACGTGTTCCCGGTCCACCGAAGATCATCACACCAGGCTCCGGTGGTAAGTATGGGCTGAGGGGGGTGTGGGAAGGGGAGGTGGAGTGCACAGATGGTGGGTGTGGGTTGGGGGAAGGGGTCACCAGACACAACGAGGGACTGTTTTCTACTTTTCAGGAAAACAAAAAAATGTAAAAACATCGTAGGAAGGTTTTCTTATTATGCAGGTAGATTTGGTATGCTGGGGTGGGCTCCCAGCATGCCACCTGGGTGTTTTGGAAGGGAGACTGGAGCCGACAGGGACTGGGCCCCCCGTCGGCAAAGTAAAGCATCTCTGTTGGGGGGGGGGACATGATGCCAAGGGGGACTGGGCACCCCCTTCAGCAGACAAATGATTTTGGGGGGGGACAGTATGCCAAAATCCACCAGTATTTGGGGGTCTCCCATGGCTGCTGGGTTGGCAGTTGCCTTACGTCAGCCCTGGGTACGGCCACCTCCAAAGTCAGCTTGCTGTGGACTGTGAAAGGCAGATGGCCAACAACCGCCACCATGCTTCCTGAAATGTTACACCAGGCAAGGCAAGTTGCTATTTGCTGCTGCAATCAGAAAAGCCCCAGGAGCAAAAACAGCTGATTCTCCAATTAAGGGGCACTCCCTGATTGCAGTGACAAATTTCTTTCAACTGGTGGCAGGCTTCTCAACTGTTGTCATAGGCAGCTTGCTGTTTCATTGGTGCAACAGACTCGGCCTGAAATAGCAGTGGCACCATTGGCCCAGCTTCACTGCACCTCCTAAACCTGCTTCTCCACTCCAAGCTGCTACAATATGTTGTGTGCACTGCACACGCAAGACAACACAAAAATTTGTCAATTTTTGTCATTTAAATTATCAGTTTACCTATTTTATAAGCACAATAAGACACTTCAGGGTGTAGGTTATGCTAGATACCCACCTACTTACATGGTTGCAAGGCCCTACACCTGTAGCATCAGGCCTCACTATGCCCCTGGGTGGGTGATTATCTCAGCCTAACCCACACCCTGTGATGTCTAATATTGCTTGCATGATTTACTTTACCCACTGATGCATTCTAAGTGAAAATAAATTGTTTATTTCAATGTTAGGTGGGTCACCGGCATTTGTTTCCACTTTAGGTTAGTCACAAAGGTGCTAATGGGAGACCAGCTTGCAGAATGCCAGACGACATCACAACAGCATCTGCTGCATTCAGAACAAAGCAGTGATATTAAACAGAAACAGTTAAACCTTCCATGTAAGAACTGATGATGCTCTAGAATTTAAAATACATTTTATAAATTAGACAGACCATGGGCTTGCTCAGAATATGACATATATCGTCACATGTGAGGGGGCAGGACTTTCATAACTCACTAGTGGCTCTGCCACTCATTAATTATGGTCCAGTCCCCTCACCCATGAAGATTAATTTCATATTACTCAGCATCTTCTCAGCTACACCATTATGTAACCAACAGAGATAGAATAAAGTTCCAAGGGAAGGTTATAATGAAAGTCCAACTTTGTCATGTCTATGACACAGCAATGTTTAGAAGCTGGGACTTGAAATTTCCTCAGTTTGTTCACTGTAATAATATCTCATAGTCACATAAATATGACAAAAATTGACTCTAGCTATTGAAACTTTGAGAACTGAAAACACTTTTTTTTCCCACTTAAAGAATAAGAAATCGGCCATAGATTATTTAGAAGCTACATTATTGTTTGAAATATGGTAGTTCATTAGCTTTTTATCCAACATAGATACATTTTATGGTATTTTTTTAAAAAAAAGTTTCCAGATTTGAAATATTAGTGTTAAAAGATCAACAGCAAATATACTGTATTTGAAAAATTACTCCTTTTCCCTAACACCAACAACATATATATATATAGAAAATTTGATGGCAGAAAATGACCACTTGGCCCACCCTGTTTATCCAGATGTTTCCTGCCTATTCTGTCTCTTCAGACCCTATTAGGTCTCTGGTGACCCTCCTGACTCCCTGCCACTTATTTACTATACCTCTGTATGTATCCCATGCACACTTAAAGCACCCAACTCTTCTAGCCTCCACCACTTCCAGTGGCAGTCTATTCCAGGTGTCGACCACCCTTTCAGTAAAACAATATTTTCTTACATCACCCTTGAACTCCTCCGCCCCCCTCCACTGCATGCCCCTTGAGCCTGGTGCTTGTTCTCATTTGAAAAAGACTCCCCACCTGAACCCTATTCATACCTCTGAGGTACTTGTCTCTTTCATGTCACCTCTCTCCTTCCTCTCTTCCAGGGTGTATGTTTTGAGATCCCTCACTATCTCCTCATAGTGCTTTTTGTGCAAACCAGGCAGAATTTTAGTTGCTTTCTTCTAGACCACCTCCACCTGTCTTTGTCCTTTCTAAGGTGTGGTTTCCAAAACTGAACACAGTACTCCAGGTGTGGTTGCACCAGTGAGTGATATAACAGCAACACCACCTCCCTCCTCCAGTTGGAGATGCCCCTCCCTATGCACCCCAGCATCCCTCTAGCCCTATTCACTACTGTCACACTGTACAACCACCTTGAGGTCCTCAGATATGATAACCCCGTGGTCCCTTTCCTGTCTAATGGCTCTCAGTACCTCCAAACCCATCCTATATCCAGTTCAGGGGGTTCTGCTTCCTGTGCCCTTGGTGCATGAATTAAATTGTTCAATATATTTTAGCTCCCATGTCCATATTGTGTCATAAATCCAGTGTCCTGATTGAGTCCATTAAAGCTCAAATTAAATTGTTAGATATGTTTTAGTTCCCATGTCCTCTGTCATGTTTTTTTTTTTTAAATTACTTCTTAGTATTAGAACAGACAGGTCTGAGAGGGAATAGTCTGGTTGGGAAAATGTTGTCCTACTTGTGTGCTGGTAACCTGGTTTACTATTGTATGTCAGTGGTGGTTCATCCTGGTTTGCAGTGGTTGCCTTGTTTCCACTATATAGCATCCAATTGTGCACTTTTTGTAATAAATTGAGTAAACCGCATTGCTGGATTGATATGTGTAGGTTCCATTTATTTTTATTGTGCTGTTCTGGCCTGTTTTGATGGTTGTGTGTATGTATATGCAGGTGCAGGTCTTCCATTTTGCATTGTTGCACGGTGTTGTTCCTCTCATACTATGGTTATTTTGATCTTCTGGGAGTTTTCTATGAATTATTTAAGTAATATACCATGACAGAGAGTGGATATATTGGTGGATTTACCATGCCTGGTGTGGTTTGGTCACGAGGCGCAGCCGAGTGACTTAACCACACCAGAAGTGGTAAATCCACCCATATACCCACTCTCTGCCATGGTATATTGCTATTATACAATGTTCATCTTGTTTTTTTGTTTTTATAATGATATAACATTTTTACAGTGGGTATACTGGAGGATTTATCACAGTCATGTGATGTGTTTCGACCAATGAGGTTACAGGATTTTCATACCCCAATGTATAATATGTTATAAGGGTAGGGGGCTGTTGTAGACAGTGACAGGTAGTTCAGGGAAGATGTCCTTAAGTCTTTCATCTTCACTCAGCATGGGTTGTAATCCTTTAACCATTTGCTGAAAGGGTGTTTGCATGGGGCTGTACATAACAACTAGGGGTGTGCTATCAGTTAGATTTTGTTTGCCTGTATTCCAGTAGATTTTCTCATGGTATTTGTATAGCACATTCCATTTCTCTGTCAGTTTGTCATGGGGAGTGGCCCTGCTGGATAGAGGAATTACAAAGTGAGGAGAGTAATCTGTTTCTTGTTATCTCATCTCAGCAGATCTGATGGTATCGAATCGCATGACTGTAGATCACAGATTGTTTTGCGTGCCATCAGTGGAAGCTGGAAATATGCAGGTATCAGTGTCTGTCAGTGGGTTTTCTGTAAACAGCAGTTTGTATAATTCTATCATTAGTGATCCTGACTGTGGTATCCAGAAAAGTTATGCTGATGGTGCAGTATTCAATAGTGAGTGATATAGAGTGGTGAAAGTTGTTGAAATCCTGATTAACTTTTTGAGGGTGTGTTTACCTTCTGTCCAAATAAGGAATATGTCATCTATATACTGGAGGTAGACTAATGGTTAATAGAGGTAGTGTTTAAAAAAATCTTCTTCCAGACAGGCCATGAAAAGACTGATGTATTGTGGTGCCATTTTTGTGCTCATTGCTGTCCCTGGTCTTGTAAAAATGTCTGACACACTGATATGCCATCTTCATATGGGATATTAGTGTAAAGGGCACTGACATCCATTGTGGCTAGGATAGTGCTGGGTGGTAGTTGTCCAGTTTGCTTCATTTTCCTAAGAAAATCTGTGGTGCACTAAATGAAACTGCTGGTAGCTCTCACTAGTGGTTTTCAAATTGATTCAGTGAGTCCTGAAATGTTCTCAGTGAGTCTGCCAATTCCAGAGAAGATGGGTTGGCCCAGATTTCCAGGTTGTTATATTAGGCAGCATGTAGAACGTTCCTGGAGTTGGTCTGTTTGGAATTAGTTTAACTGATCTTGAATGTTGTTGAGTGGAGATTTAATGATTTAAGTTATTCTGTATGCTGTATAGTGGGGTCCTCTGTGAGTTCCCTGTAATAAGTTATATCTGACAGCAGCCTGTGTGTCTCTTTTTGTAGTCCTCTGTATTCATCACAACTACAGCGCCACCTTTGTCAGCTTGTTTTGTTATGCTATGGTTCTTTCTCAGTGTATTGCCCTCTTTTCCTATCACAATTATTTTGAAACAATGCATCACAGAATATATAAATGCAGCTTCTTTTACTTAGTTTTCTATTCACCTGAAGAAGGGACCTTTGGGGCCCCAAAAGCTTGCATACTATACCATCTTTGTACAAGACACATGTTGGTCCAATAAAAGGTATCAAAATATCCAGTGACTCCTGTTTTCCAAGGACCAGTAAGGCTAAAATCTCATTTTAATACAGAAAATCCACCAAAATTGTTCAGACTAGCAAGCGGAATCTTAGTTGAGTGCTGATGTTGTGTAAGCAAAAATGACATAATTTTCCTCAATATCCTGTCAACTCACTACACACACACACACACACACACAGTGGAAGGTACACATTTTGGAAAGTGACAATTTGGAAGTAGTGCAGGAGAGATACACATTTTGGGAGTCATGAAGTGTAGGGGAACACATTGTTAGATGGGAGAAAAGGTATGTGTATGTATTTTGGGAATGGTGCAGGGGCACTGAGAGGAAATCTTCTGGAATGTTTTTGGGAGCGTTTGGTATAAGAGATTTGTAAAGATAAAAAGGGGTTCAAACTTTGGAGAGGAGGAGGAGGAGAACAAGAAGAAGCAGAAGAATTTATATAGCACTTTGCATACACTTTATATCCCAAATTACTTTACAAGCAATAAGAAACAGGTAGTGAATTAACTTTAAATGTGTAGTAGCAGCTATTTCACACATCAACACCCACACAGTCTTGAACAATTGCATGGACAGGTTTTATGGGAAGGAGAATATTGGCCAGGACACAGCGGAAATTCCCCTACTCTTTGCAGTAGTGGGAGCTGTTGCCCGTCCTGGTTGGCAAGATGGCTGATCACATCAGAGGAGGTAGTGGAGGAGGAGGTGGACATGGAGCTCAGTGCCAGGCCTTGGAGAGTATGGAGTTTCAAAGTTCTATGGAGATACTGGAGTACCAGAGCCTGAAAAGTGGTTGCAGCTTCACAGAACCAGAATACTATGATTATGACGGATGCTGAGCTACTTACTATGGAGTGTAATTCTGCGTTGAAACCTGCTGCCATTTCTATGACTTCGGGTAGTGTGGAGGTCAGAATGCTGGTAAACAAGGACAAATGGAGAGCTTGGCTGTTGCGCTTATTGAAGGAGGATACGGACCCTGTTACAACTCTTCTGACTGTTGCTGGAAACCTTGACACTGCAAATCTTATGGTGTCAGTACACAATAATGAGTCTCACCCCCAAATGAACCAGGTTCACTTACCAGTGGCAAAGGAATCTTCTGTTTCAGAACAGCAACCGGAGGGTCCATGGACTCCCGAGAAGGCTTTGTGTGTTGCTGGGTGGCAGTGTGATCAAAGAATGGCAGGGTATGGCTTGCCAGAATGGCACAATGGCCATGGAGATTATAGCTCCCAGGAAGGCTTACCATCTCAATGTGAAAAGCAGTGAGACCACTTCTAAAACTGGAAGCACACAACAGATATTGACAAATGCATCTGCCGTGGCAGCAAGTGTGGTCTCCATGACGAGGCAGCGGGAAGCTGACAACAATTTTCAGGAGGTATCCACATCACCGGGTACAATTCTACAGTCTTTACCAAATGATACTAGGAAAGAAGTGGTTGTTGCAGAACTTTTAGCAAAAACTGATGTCTTGACATCTTCAGACAGTTGCCTAGCACAACAAGTAAATGTTGGACAAGGGGAGCAGAGGTACAATGAAACGGTCGCTGAACACCCACTACCTTCTACTTCTTGGGCTGATATTATGGATCTTGAGGTTGCAGAGGTTTCAAGTAATGGACTGCTTAATCCGACTGCTACAACTCAATAACCTCTCCCTCTTCCACAATACAATTGCTGCACAAAAGCAAGACTGTCAGAACCCTAGATTTAAATTGTCTGACTTATTTATAAATCTTAGGGGGGGAAGGGGCTAACACAAGACATAATGCAGTATGCATTAAATATAAAGGGTGACTGGAGGAACCCCCAGACAGGGTATATGTTGCCAGGAAGTTACTTAAAGATTCCCTGCAGTTTTTAGCCTCAGATATTTTCGACTTAATCCACATCTCTGGGACACTATCTTTGATGTTAGCTTTAATACACCCAAACAATCAGATAATGTCTGGAACAAATACAGTAGCAACAGCAGAAAAAAACCCTTTATTGACTCCTTACTTGGCAATTCCACCTACAAAACCTACCACAAAAACTATTACCATTTTGTTCCAAAATGAGAGTGTACACATCTCGGACATATTTACATTGGGTCAAACAAAGGGCTGATGTGATGGACAGACCTATGCCAATATTGGATGTGGAAAATATCTGGACAGGTGGCTGGAAAATTAAAATTAAATTGTGCATGTCAGATGGTGGACCTATGCACTTCCCAAGTTACTTCTACACTGGCCAGGACCATGGATTTTGTTTTTATCCCGGTCAGCCAAAAACTCGTCATAGTTGTGGTTTGCTTTCACATCGGAGCAACGTTTGTGATGCCATGGTTTGCAGTTTCTGTTTACAGACTGGACATTCTAACCCTTGATGCCCAAATCCTCCTAAATGTAACCTCTGTGAGGAATCTGGACACCTGTTTCTACAATGTCCATGGGAAATCCATATTAAAGGTTCCTTTTACAATCAAGATGCCACGGCCCATGACGCACAGGCAAAACAAGCCAGGCAAAAGCAACAAGAAGACAATGTACAATTCCAAACATCACATCCATCCTCATATCAGCTTTCAAAACTCTCTGTACAACCTGCAACTAGTCCTAAAGAGGTTCTAAATGTAGAACATGCTACAAAAACTATTTCAGTTTCTAGAGAAGTGGAAATGGAAGAGAGACAGCTCCTCCACTGGAAGTTGCTCCTACTTAGGAAAGTCCTCCCCAGGAACAGACACCTGAACAGACTACCGAAATGCCCCCACCCTGGGCTCCACCCATTCCCACACAAGAGAACTTCCAATTGGTTAAGGGAAAAATGAGATCCACTAGGAGTATACCCAAATCGAAACTTGCAAAAAAGAAGGAACGGATACACTAAATAAATATGCAGTTTCACAAGAGTCCGCTGTCGATGAGGAGAATGACTCGGATACTTCCTTTACTATTTCCTCACAAAAAGACAACTCGGATATAGATGGGGACATTACTAACAGACCGAAGAAAAAAAAGAAGAGTAGGAAAAAAAACACGAATCCATTTGTTTCTTTCTCTAACGTTGCCTTATGGAACATACTGTTGGGGACCTCCTTAAAATAATATCACTAAATGATAACAATATTAAAAATCACAAATGGCGTTATATAACTTTTAGTGCTTTACAATAAGTAAATGCACAGATTATTTTCTTACAGGATACTTGTTTAAAAATAAACACAGACATACACCAGGCCCAAAAAGCCTGGCCATGCGGCCCCTCAGTGTGGTCGATCGAGGAAGATCCTTGTTCAGGAGTGGGTATTCTTTTCACCAGTATAGTTAAGATAAGAAAGGTCTGTCAATGCTCTACTTAAAAATGGCCCCCTGCAGTCTCTACCCAAATCTCCCCCTAACCCCAAACCCCTCACTGTTCTCGTCCTCTCTCTACTTCCTCCCTCAATTCCCCCCACCCTTCCCTTCCTTACCGGCTCCATCCCTAATCCCCCTTACCCCTCCTCTCAGCCCTGTCTTCCCTCTCCCAAAGCTCAACACCACGCTGCCCCATGTTCTCCTGACAAAGCCTACTCTGGTTGAACTTCTCTTGTGTCTTACCCCTGACAAAGCCTCTGGCTGCATACCACTCCACCAACTACAGGGATCCTCCCAACTTGTCTGTCTCTCTGCATTTCACAAAGATTTTTTA
This sequence comes from Neoceratodus forsteri, assembly GCA_016271365.2. NCBI lineage: Eukaryota > Metazoa > Chordata > Ceratodontiformes > Ceratodontidae > Neoceratodus > Neoceratodus forsteri. The sequence goes on from CM057456.1 coordinate 1,500,535,490, forward strand.
ACTGCACTCACAGAGTGCTGATTGAATGTACTCTGGAACTCCCTCCTGTAACACTGGAGTCCTCTTGTTTTATTTTTTTGTTGTTGAAACATTAATTGTAATTATCTGTACCATCTGTGTGACTCAATCTGTATTGTTATGTCCTGTATTGTATTTGACTGACATGGAACTTTTGGAATAGAGTCCCAGACTCAAAGGTCCAAATCAGAAACTGAAATGAATAAATAAAATAAAATACAGAAGGTCATGGACATTGAACCTGGTAGGGCGCTTTTGCTCAATAAACCTACTGCATACAGGCACTTAGAATAGTTGCTATTAAGGAAAGCATTTTGATAAGCTGCTGTTCTAATCAATCAGCTAAGAGATTGTGATAAGAACGTATACTGTATAAGGACATACCAAAACAAAAAAGAAAGACAGACCTGTGGTTTAGTGACCTAATTTATCCTTTTTTATGAGTATCAAAAGGATTTGGACATCAGCAATCTCGTAATATAGTGGATACTTTATATGGAAAGGTCTTCGAACATTTTCTGTCAACTTACAGCTTCTAGTCATAGCTCAATAACTCACATAACAAGAGTCTTAGTTGACTGCAGTCAGTGACCTGAATTGATTCTTAGGCTATCAGTACATCAGATCACTTGAACTGGATGAGCACTTGATTTCCAGGACTCTGCTTGCTGGGTTAAGCAGGGATGGAAAACAAGAGAGATGGTCTGACCTTAAATTGGACCTATGTATACTGTTGGATGAAGTGTCAGCAGGTGATATGGTTGCACTATGGAAATTATTGCAGTGGCACTTTAAACCCTCAATATCAATGAAATAAGACTGGTTAACAACAGGATATGGTCAAAAGATCCTCATATAAGTAACAGTGTCATGGGAAGATCCCCATATCTTAAAGGAGAACTGTGCCAGCCTGCTGGCACAGTGGTAGCACTGACAACCCAAGTTTGGGAATGAGCCTGTGGAACTGGATTGTTGGCCAGAGGTGGAGGACTGAGCATCTACTAGACAGCTCCCCTCCTCCAGCGTGGGGGAAGATGTGGAGTTCAATGCTTGACTGGCCCCTAGAGGTAGCACACCAAGACCATAAGAGTGGAGTGGAGAAGTGGCAGACACTGGACGTGTAGTGCACAGGAGTGTGCATCTCATTGCCATTGATGTTATTGCATGCCTGCTCCTTCATGATGGGTGGGCAAAAGAAAATGGGAAAACCTGATTGCAGGTGGCTAGATGACCCCAGCCACCAGCAGGCCCTGCACCTGATGAACACCCAAGCCATGTAGTGGTAGTGTGATGTTAAGTCCTGCTGGAAAGTCAGGTTGATGGGGATGGGGAGGCTGGCACAATAAGAGGTCCATCTGGGCCAGCAGGGAGTGTAAAGAAATTAACGGCAAAATAAACAAATTAATTAATTAAATAACTAATCAATAAAATAAAGAACAGTGCTGAACCTGTAAGTTACTTTTCCTCATAAAGCTTTTTATTTTATTTTTTTTAATTCAGACTCCAGCTCTGCAATTGTTCCATTCCTACTAGCATTTTACTAAACTCTGCATTTTTGATGTAGACACCCTTTTAGAACTATGTAATGTAGTTTATTTCCCTATCAGCAGCAAGGTTCTGCATCAGAACAACAGAACATTGTTAAAACAATGTGAGAGCTTAGCAGGGACATGAACTGCATCATACAGTTCTAAAATCCTCCTTATCACCAGTGTGTAAATTAGGAACAGCAACTGAACTTTACAAAGGCCATTCAAGACGGACAAAATAACTGAATGGGAAACAATATATTTGAAACACAGCTTTTGTAGGAAAAATAACTTCAGATTCAGTGCAATTCTCCTTTAAGAGCAGAAATTCTCTGTTATTTGTTTTTCCTTATAACAGAAAGAATCAACCCTGCTTTCTATTGACAATACTATAAGTGTATTTATTGCATAAGAATATAGAACAGCTTGAAATCTTGAAATCTAAACTAATTGCACAACATTCATTTTTCTCCCCCAGGCTACAGAAAACTAGTGATTATTATATCTATCCCACCATGGAGATAATAAGAGAAGCTGATGAATTACATGAAATAATTGACAGTTTTCTTCAAATGAGAATTATATTGCCATGTTTTGTAAAATGCTTTTGTTATTTCTGATATTTAGATTTCTATGTTTGTTGCTTCTAGAAATACTTCACCTACAGCAGTTGTTCAAAGTCTGACCACTTTTCCCCAGTATGTTGTTTTAGGGCACCCTCTGCTGGTGACTAGAGTTATTCCCCAATTTAATTTTTTTTATACTTCTTTCATACTAAACTAACAATTAAAAGTGCAAGAAGGCTGAAACACACTGAAAAAAAATATATGGGCCCCTAATATGTTGATCTCTTAAAAATAAAACAGGGAAGTTATTCACCATGAAATGCTACATTTCAAACTGCATTTGGTTCTTCAACAACAAATCATTCTGATCTGTTTTTAATTGCATGTCTGAAATTTGCTTCAGTTCATACATCTTGCTGACAGTATTCAAAAGAATTGAGTGGCAGTAGTGCTATTACACACATGCTATAATCAGCTGCTAAGATTTTAATTTAATACAACAAACTTTAAAATCATGCTTTGTTTAGGAACTTTATATGTGGCAATACTATCATTTTTACAATGAATTATATAAGGGATAAAATAGGACAGGATGTGTGGTTATAAGGGAATAGTGTATAGCTTGGGTGGTTGTTAGGCTCAAGGCATAGCTGAGTGCTGCAACAACCCAAGAAGTGCAATTATTACCTAGTGACAGCACACCCTGAAGTGTGTTAGCCTACTTATAAAATGCTCTTTTATTTTTTAATGAAACATACATAGTTCAGGTGAGTTGTGCAGTTGTCAGAAAATAAGTAACAGTCATGTAACATGTTTCAACCAATAACATTACTGGGATGTCATGGCCCATTTTATATTTACAATTTATTTACCTCTGCTATCCCAGCAGAGTGAAACATCTCATTTCCACACTTCCTACTGGGGTATAGAGTTTGTTGGTGGGGAGTTTTGAAATGGATCATAGTCAGCTCAAATAGCTGATAGCATCCCATTTTAGAAAGTTGGGATGCAGAATAGCACTGTAGTTTAGGGCACTGGGCTGCAAACCTGGAGATCTGGGTTTGAATCTTGCAGCCCCCACTTGCATACAGTGTGACCCTGAGCAAGTCATTTAACTTCCATGTGCTCCCAGGTAGCACCTGGAAACAAGCTTCTGCTTAGTGTGCCTTTCCTGGTTAAACAATTTCCCCTTTCTTTCCCTTCAAACTGTTGATACTGTATGTTAGCAAGTAACTGTGTTCAGAAATGTTTGTTGCTTTTTTAGACAACACTAAAACAATAAAAACAGTTCAAAAATAAATAAGAACAGATTAGACTTTTGCATTTCTCTAACATTATTCACCCCTGGATTATATCAGAACACTTTTGAAGCAATAAGTTAGATTGTACAGGCCCAATTATCAGCTGTAATTGTTTTACACCAGAAAATGGGACAAAACGTGAGCTCTTTTATGCCAACATAAAAAAGAATAGTTACTTACCATAACAGTAAATCTTAGAGAGAATCTCCTCAATTGAACCACATCATGGAACTGTAAGCTGTCAGCATCAGGACCACCTGGAAATTTTTGCAGGCTGGGGCTACCCATGTCAACATGCCTTGTCAGCTCCTATATAATGTGAGCATCTCCAGCATGCCTTAGTGCCCCACTGGTGGCAAGCTCAGAGAATCATCAGACTGGCAGGGACCGAAGCAACCAGGACTGCACCAGGCACATAGGAGAGGATATGATAACCTGAGATGGATGCCACAGGGGGCACCAGAGGAGAAATTGCTTGTGAGAGCAGGCAGTATAGTTACTCATCACTGAACAAGGGGGGAAGGCAGGAGGGAGTGCTGCGGCTCAGTGGAGGAGATTCTCTCGAAAATCTATTGTTATGGTAGTTAACTATTCTATTTTTAGGGGGGATATCTTCCTCCATCGAGCTACATCATGGAACAGTTCCCAGCTGTACCAAGCACTGAGGGAGTACAGTAGGACCTAATGATCCTGAGTAAGGAGGCCTTGCAGAACACTGAGGCCAAAGTCGGCGAATCTACAAGAGACGGTGTCTGGACTGTAATGTTTAGTGAATGTATGAACAGTACTCAAAGTGACAGCAGCACCTATGTCACCATTGGACACATTTTGAAAGGAAGCCACTCAGGTAAGGAACAAGCATGAACCTGACCAGGAAGCTGCTTGCTGCGCTTCTGGTAACAAAACATAATACATTGGCCAGCCATTTGGGAAGGAACTATTTAATAACTGGAGAGCCCACCATTCAGGGGGAAAAAGCAATAAACAGATGGGAGTATTTTCTACAATCCTTTGTATGATCCAGGTACCAATTCAGCATCCTATGGATGTCCAGTGTATGTAAATGATGCCCCCCATTGTCTGTGGGAGATGAAACTTAAACAGGAAGGTCTATAGTTTGATTTAGTGTCATTTCAGATGCAACCTTCAGAAGAAAACAAGGACTGGTATGTAATGTAATCCTATTCTTGTGAAAAATAATAAATGGAGTATCTGTGACCAGAGCCTGCAACTCAGAGATGTATCTAGCAGATGTCATCGCCACTGAAAACATTTTCTTCTTAGACAAGAAGTGCAACTCACAAGTAGCTACAGACTCAAAGGAAAGCACAGTCAGGGCCTCTAGAACCAAATTAAAGTTCCACACTGAAGCTGGATCTCAGAAGGGGGGGGGGGCAAAGAAGGAGGATATCCTTTAGAAATCTACAAGAAACCTTCAGCTGGGCCAAAGTCTTGCCTACTGTTAGGGCATGAAAATCTAACACAGTAGCCATGTGGACCTTTACAGACCAATGCCCAAGTCCTGAGTACTTAAGGGACAATAGGTAGTCCAGCACTTAAGGAACTGGACATTTAAAGGGATCCAGGGCATGCTGAGTGCACCACACAGTAAAACATTTCCATTTTAGTGAAGAAGTGTACCAGGTAGATGGCTTTCTAGCCACCAGGAGAACAACAGCCACCACAGTGGAACCCCAATGTGGGATGTGGGATAGCTCTGTGTCTTCAGGAGTCATGCATGGAGGCGCAGGGAGCAAAGATCCAGATGTAGCAGAGCACCCTGCACCTGCATCAGAAGAAAACCAAGTTTGTCTGGGCCAGTGAGGAGCCACCAGAATCAGGGTGGCACGCTTGGCCTGGAGTTTGACCAAAAACCTCTGTATCAGAAGGAACAGAGGAAAAGCATACAGAGACTTTCTATTCCAAAAGAGGGACAATGTTTCTCATCAAAAAACTCCCAGCCCTAGAACGAGCAAGCAGAAACATGTCAGTTTTGCATTGTATAGAGAGGCAAACAGGTCTATGTCTGGACGACCCATTTTTTTGGAGAGGTTGTCCACAGCAGAGTCCAAGAGTCCCCATTTGTGGCAAAACACATGGGATCAACTGAGGCACTAAAATAATTTGTAACATGATTAATGTGTGGGATGGCTTTTTGTTCTTTTGGCAGTTCGAGTTGTTCTTTCACTGTCTCACAGTAAGTGGCAATAACCCCTTCAATGTACCGGACTGTTGTTTCCTCGTTAGCCCAATGATTAACTGATTGTGTGATGTCCCATTCGGGTGGAAATTTGTGCTATGGATGGCATGCTGTAGTCTTACCCTGGTAGATGACTTGGGGGGGAGGCATTTGGCCGGCAAGTGTGCATGCAAGAACCAGGGAGACCTGCCTTTTATCCCCAAAACCGGTCAGTGAGACTTGACACGATCCTGTCGCCTCCATAGTCCACTCAGATACTGGCACAATTTTAACTCCGATCTCATCTAGGTTAATTACTAGCTGGGGAGGTATGAGCTCCTGTGCACAACAATTGGATATTCTTTGTAAAAAGGCAGACTTTAGATTTAGGAAATCAGAAGGAACCTTGCATGTCACTTTCGTGCCTTTGTGTTTACTGTAGCCCATTCTATGTAGGAAACACCACGCCCATTTACTGCTTAGTTGCAGGTGTCCACCATTCTCCACCAAAACATGAGGACTGGTTGCCTTAACAATTCTCATTGCTATTGCCTGGATCACTTGGCTATTCACTACCGCACCCTCTACCCTGAGTGACTGTACTATTTTCTTTAACTGGTTTTCTAGATCGGATACCAAATGTGTGGGACGACCTCTTAACTTTCTGGGCAAAATGGGAGAGAGAGTTGCGGGATCAGGGTTTGTCTGCAATGCCAATTTGTAGTCCAGCTTAAATTTCCCAATAGTGCTCTCATTCACAATATCACTGGTTAAGGAGTGGTGAGCTCGTACTGCGGACATGACACTGTGTTCAACCGCATACTGCCTAGCTGAAACCGAACCTCCAGTGTATAATTAATGTAGTTTGCTGGTCTGCTATGTTTGGAGGGAGGAGAAGTGGCTGCAATCTCTCACACAACAGAGGCTGCTACATGGTGTTCAATGCCGGAGATTACAGCTAGTGCTTCAGAATCCATTTCTGAAGTTTCAAGTGGGTTTTTGCGTTTCTGCTGGGAGTGCTTCAGCCCCTTGATAAGATACATGTTGTCCTTGTCCTTAGAATGACTTACTGATTCACTGACTGATTAAATACAGTACTAGATCAGTACTAGATCAATTAATTGCCTGCACGCTTTCTTGGTCGGAATGCGCTAATTCAATCAACCGCGATTAAGTCGGTGAACAGCTGATCACGAATTCTGGCACCCGCAATTAAAATCAGTTCTACAGTAGTTTGTGAGTAGTCTCAATTCATGAATTTGAAATCAACAAATCAAAATCATCATTGTGTAATAGACTATTCAATGATTGCAGTACTTGATTCGTGGTATTAATGATTCTTACCATATGTTCATCTTTATGATTCAATAAAAATTTTAAGTCTAGGAAGAATGGAATAATATGCACATTGAATGTTGGAATATATTTTATAACACCATTTTGATGACCAGGCTCACTGAGAACATATTTTTTATCATAAAGTGGTACAGTTAGCATGACTGACCAATGACAATGTGAACAGTGGGAATGAGTGAAGCAGAAGTTTGGGGCAGTTACTGGACATATCTAGTTCCCATAAGTGAATGATTCATGATTAAGGGCTATGCAATACTGACCATCTATATCATAGATTACCCTTTTACCATGGGGAGGCTGGACAGGTAACATTTTGTGTAACAATGACACTGGTATTCTGCTTGAAATCCCCATCATGGCCATAAACAGATGGAACCACATCAAAAACCTAATGAGCAACATGCCAGTTGTGGTACCTGCCATCTTGACATAGTGGGGTTATATACTACTAAGGAAGGTGTGTTCACCCTCTTTTAATAAATTGTTCCCTCTAGGCAACCTATTGTATGGACCGTTGCCAGTTTGTCAAAAACTGCTTCAGCAGGGTCAAACATTGGTAGGGAAACAGTAAATGATATGTACAAGGAATCCTGGGTAGAACACTATCCACTGGTGTAACACTTGCCATCATAGGATGCAAGATAACACACCCCAAGTTTCTATTTGTCGCAAACGAAAACCTCTGGCAGTGCTTTTAAGCATCCTGAATGGATGTCCTGTGTATTGGTAACATAGTCCTGCCAATAGTATTTGGTCAAGTAGTTATTTGAGATGAGGTCAGGGAATTGCCGTTTCCACGTCTCCGAGCAAATTACAAATCATTGTGAGAACATAGACTGTGCATATTACTTCTCTACCTATGTGTTTGTTTCAAGCCTCTAAAGATTGTCTGCAACTAGTGCACTGATCTTAGTTTTGTTTTCAGTAAACACATGTGCAATATCATACATATTGTTACATAGCATACCTTTCTTCAGGGCTAAACCCTGAATTCCCTGTAATGCAAGGTTCAAATTGGACTTGTCAGATTGGTATTAGAAGTAACTGACATGTCTCTTGAAGATTTCCAGGTCTGCTTGATTCCACTTAACATGCCAGGCCCAAACCCCTGATATGGACCCAACCATTCCATCCAGGCTCTGCAGCCTTCTGGAATGGAAGGTCTCCCTCCATCAGGCAGTGTCGTGGCCTGCTATGGGATGTTGGAACTTTGCCTAATAAGTGGTAATCACATCTGAAAGTAAAGAAGCATAAAACAATGATTCATGTTTTCCCACACAAGGCCCATATTACTGCATATCCCAATGTAAAACATTAAAAACAGTATGTATGTGTATATGCATACGCTGTACATTATTTATCAATGTTCCTAAGATAGAAGTAGCAGTATGTCCACCAGGTGGTCCAAGTCCCATCATAGGACAATGTTTAGGCTCTGCCAGAGTCTGTGATGTAGATGAGCGCATGACATTGGGAGCCAGTAGTGCCAGTCTAAGGACCTTCAAAATAATACTTCTAACCACTTCATGCCCTGAATTTTGGGTTATTCCTGACTCTCTAACAATCACTTCTATAAATGCCTGCATTGGATTGGTGTACTGAATTGATCAACAATGACGCTTTATTTTGAGGCAGATGTATGCGCCCTTGCTAGTGTGGTCCAAAAGAGCTGGTGTTAAACTGAAACTTTGTTTTTCCAAATTGTCTGACACCTGCTGCCACCATACCAACCCATACCAAGCATAGCATGATAGTTGAAATGTAAGTGACAGGTAGCAGAAAAGAATATCATTCATATGTTGACACCACTTCTGGTGCATTGTCGCCTGAAATCCTGCGGCTGCTGGCCATACAGTATATCGCTTAATTTCTGAAAGACAAAACAAAGTGGAGGGCTTTGGGCCCCTCCTTTATTGGTAGGCTAGTTCTGTCCTTTAAACAGTGTTAACAGATTTGCATGAAACCTCTTGTCAGTGGTCACTCAGATGTTGTACACTGAGAGGCTACTCTGGATGGTCTTGTCTGCCCCCTGATGGCCTCCCATGGACACATCAGATACTGACAAAATCAATTCCTCCACCTACATACAACAGAATTTCTCTCCCTTGTAGCAATTGCAATTTCCTTTTTATGCTTTTTTTTAATCAATAAATTTGCAGGAATCCATTATTACCTCACTGTATTCATCACCTTGTTTCTGTAAGCTTCTGAGGTATTAGGACGCTCCCGACTGTTAACCACCTCCCTAAGATATTCAGAGTTACATATACCTAATGGAAGATCTAGTAGTAGAATAGAGGATACTACCCTGCAGAATAACCTTGTGGTCCATTGGAATAAATTGCCTAGAGAACTAAAATTAATTCAGGGATATCTTCAGTTTAAAAGAGCTCTGAAAAGTTATTTGTATGAGAATTGTACTTGCTTTAGCTAGTAGATAGCTATTGTGGGATCTGATATCCAATTATTTTATTTTTATATGTGCAATATGATTGTATAATAGTGTGAGTGAAGTGTTAATGTATGTTACTGTTAGTTAGATACTTTTTCAATATGTGCTGGTGAATGACCGATATGGGAGAGTGAATCCACAGGACATTTAAAAAAAATGTTTATCATCATCAAAAGGGCAAGGATTGTTTTTCTGTGAAGCGGGCCACAGGATATGGGGGCATACAGAAGGTCCATGCCCCCTTCTCGTTTTCTTTGCTCACTTTACTAGGCGATCGTCTTGGGCAATGCCCTTCCTAAAGAGAGTTGTTTTAGAGTGGGCTTTAACCTTTTAAACCATTTAACACAAAATTGACAGACTGCAGAAGTTGCCAGAAAAACAAGGCACTGTCCCTGTAGCTGTAGCCACACAGTAAAAACTAGGGATGGCCATCCAAGGCAGTGAAGTTGTCACGCTGCCAGACTGGTAAAAACTCCATTATAGAGTAGCAAACTCACATATAATCTGAAAATAGTTCAAACTAATGGTTGTGGTGGTGCCAAGATGAGCTGCAAGAGCAGGCTAACCAGTGACCAGATGGACACACAGTGCAAGCCTTACCAAAAGTCAGCCACCCCATACACAGTATCATGGACCACAGATGCATAATAACACAAGGGAATCCTGTCTATGGTGGAGTGTTAAAATCTTAAAATGCTAAAATAAAATGGTTAGATTCAGAACATACACTTAATTTCCCTGTCTAATGAAGGCTTAGTTCAGGAGAGGAAAAGGTTTCAGAACTTCTGTGGACTGGATTCCAGACAGCCACTCCCTCTCAAGTGAAAGCTGATTCTGAGTATAACTAACAAGGTAAATTTCTAATTTAACCCTTTCTTAGTTTTAGTTTGATGCACTTCTTTTGGAAACTTGCCCCCCTCTGGAGAAGGAGAGGAAGAGAGAGGAAGAGAGAGGAAGAGAGAGGAAGAGAGAGAGAGAGAGAGAGAGAGAGAGAGAGGGAGAGAGAGAGAGAGAAAAACATGCTGGAGCCTGTTGTGCTCAACAAGCACTAGAAGAAAACTCTGTAGTTAACACAATAGGGGTATGCCACAGGTTGTGACCCCTTGCAAAGGAGATGGCATAAATGTGCCAATGCAATAGAAAAAGCTACAAATGACTCCAAATGAGGAGCAATGTAACACCAGAAGTTGAATTTTTTTTTCATTCCACAGTTAGGTATTGTACCCCCTTTCACAGAGTCCAAACCAGTGAAAGCAGTGGTGCAGCTGCCTGGAATCCATCCCCATTATAGGGTGACATCAATAGCCTGGATCCCTTCTGGTGTATAAGGAAGGGGTTTAATTACATTAGTATCTACCCCATCATACTTTTGCCATAAAACTCCTCTTTGAACTGTCATAAAAAACATGCGTACACATTCAAGCACAATGGAATTCTGCCATCAGTTTATTGCTTGCCCAATTCCTGTGTGTGTAGGGGTGGCAGTTGTGTTCTAGGATTAGCCTGATTCAAGGACAAATTGGTCCCAAGTACAAACCAGAACATGGCCAACAATATTCAAACCAGAATATGGTCAGCGGTGCTTATCTTCAAAATCCAAAAAACTTATTGTACTATAAAACATACATGAGTGATGGCTATAAACTGCTATTTTCTGAATAAGTCAATGTCACATTGACAATCAATGTCAGAACACCCAATGTTTACATTCTCTCTGTCTCCATCTCATTCACTGAGATAAGTGTTTCGAAAACATTAACTGTTTTTTTTTCAGTATTTTCAACACTTTTGTGGTAGCCTTGAACATTTGTAAAGCATTGTACTTTTGATACTGTTAGCTCTTCCCTGCACTGCTGAACCAGCCTATGCTACTTAAAGCTTAGCTGTGTGTGTGTGTGTGTGTGTGTGTGTGTAGAGACAGAGAGAAGTTAGAAAGAGCATTAAAAAGTGTTTCTTCTGGTTGATCAAGCCAGGAGATAAAAAATAAGACAGGAAGGCTGCAGCCAATTAGACCAGAAATGTTAAAGCTAATCTTGTATGCCGATATTTTCCTTCATACACCTAACCATTGTCATTTACAACTTGATATGTCATGTACGTTCTCTGCATGCATAAACTTCTCTTTTGTTTATCTTCTATGCCACAAGATAATGCTTTGATGAGCACTGTTAAATTAGTCAGCTGGTCCATAATGGACTTTGTTTTCCAGTCTTTCTCTGACAAGGTTTGTTTTAGTTTGGTCAAATTATTTTTCATAGTTCTCATTTTAGTGTGTCATGCTTGGTATGCCATTTATAATCCTTGCACTCAATAAATGTCCTTTTTCTGGTCTAGACCTACAGACTGTTGTGTGACTTATGCTCCATGGTTGGTCACAAACTTGGAGATGTAATCCTCCATTGTGATCACAAATTAATACTGGGGTTAAGAAAAAAACACTAATACTGTGATGTAGCAAAACACTACAGCACACGGTGTGCCTCAGTCAGCAGTTAGGTCCTCACACCCTGTCCTGCCAACTTACAGTTAAACTGCTAGGTCACCATTAAACTGCACTTACACAGAGAAACTGTAGTGTGCTATGTGCCCTCAGCCAGCAGATAGGCCACCATGCCCTTTCTGCCTGCTGATAGTTTTGTCTGCGCTCAGCATAATCCAAGTGCACTATGTGCCTTCAGTTAGCGGCAGGGCTCCCATGCCTATATCTGCCAACATACAATACCTGGAATAGATAGGTTTGATCCTTAACTACCCTGATGCTGTTTTGTGCTCTCTTTAATGACCTCTCATACTGGAGCACCAATGTACATTTTATACATATTTCTGGATATGTACCTTGTTGGTGAATTCTAAAGTCATAAAGAGAAAGCATAACAATTTTCATATAAAGCATTTATTACAGCAATGCCAAATTACACAGAAAAGCATAATACATACCAACCCAGCAAACAGAGGTGCAGTCCCCAATCATAAAGCAGGCTCTCAGACAATGAGACCCTGAAACTGATCCTGCATTTATGCAGTTTTTTTCTCATACCTACTGTAGTTCTGTTCCTTGTCATGCTCAGGAAACAGTAATGACCACACATGGCAGTGTAGTATGTGTGCTCAGCAGAACTGCACAGTGTCTCCTGTTATTTTGTAATTGCTAAGCTCCTATCAGCTAACTTTGTAGAAAAGTGCATGCTTTCTCTGTCTTGCCTCTCTGTACATTTACATATGACAAAAACATATTACTGCCCATAGCCAGTAGTTTGTATATTTTCCTAACTTAGCAATTCTGAAAGGAGCTTAGTACTAGTAAACTAGTAACTCTAATAATGGATTTCACTAAAACCTAAACTATAGCAACAAATACATTTGTATCATTGGTACTACGCATTTAGGGAATGCGTGTATGACAATGTGTATATGACAGATCCCAATATAAAGAAGATAGATCTCAAAGCCTATGCTAACACATCTCATCCTGCTTCCTTGGCTCCTTATCAAGAGAAAGAGAGCTCATGTGCTTTGGAATCTTGGCAGAGTCCTTTTCTGGCTGTAAAGAGCAACATGGTTTTGCAGTAGGGCAGAATTTTGTTTATCTGCCTTCCTAGGAAAAGCAGGCAGTTGTGTAGGTCTGTGCCAGGCTACCAGAATAGCATCCCTAAGTGCACAATGCACAGAAGAAGTAACCACCATAGAGTTCATAAAGATTTTTCTTGGAAAAAATCCTCTTCTGTTGAGTGTTGATGGAACAAGGAGACAATTGAGGAAGAACTGATGATGGGATTCCCATCGACGGTGGACTTTCTGTACCTGGCATTATAGCAGGGACAGAAAGTTGAAATGTCAATGGTAAAGGCAATTATAGGCCAGTCAGTGGTGCCAATGGGGCAGACATTGCTAGCAGCAGCTGCTGAAATAGCTCTGACATTGTTCGATACAATGCCTGTGCATCAAAAGAGTAGACGCGGTCATTGAAGGCTGTCACCAATGGGACAGTGATGGGTGGCACGATAGACTGTAAGTCTTTGAGTGGGGAGGATGAGCTGATACTGGACCCCCACCTTAGTGTCTGTATGACAGTCAGGGGTGTAGCAGGCCCCATGACTTGAGCCTATGACCCATCTTAATCTGTAGAGTTACCCAATCTAATAGGTGAGTGGAATGATTTTAAGAAGCATCTTTTTCCTTTCTGTGCTTCTCTTTGTCAGAATGGTGGTATTTTTCTGCTGACTTTGATGGATTATTCTTTCTCTTCTATGCATCAGTGGCAGTTTGCCATTGACTCAGATATTGATGAGCCAATGGTGAACCAGGAATGGATACGGCTGACGATGGTGAAGCCGTCTTCACTGCAACTGGTTTCTCCATTTCTTGTGTTATTAGAACATTTTCCAAACTTTTCTTGCAACATCTTCTGGTTGCCTGGTTAAAACCCTGGTAAATTAAGCAGGCATGAACATCAAGGTCAGTACCAAGGCAACGGATACAAACAGAGTGGCTCTTGTCTTTATAAATCTTAACATCACAAAATGGCAAAAAGTGAACAATGTGTTTTTCGTCCATTTACAGCATAAAAGTTAAAGTATAAAATAACAAACTTAAAGAAGGAGCAGCATTAATGAATAATTACAGAAGTCTGATGTCATTCTTCTGCAGTGGTGTACTGATGAGTAGTTGATGGTGGAAGTACGGACTGAGGCATGCTGGGAATTCCCACATTATATAAGCACTGATGAGGCATGTCAATGTGGGCAGACCCAGCCTGCATAAATTTCCAAATGGTTCTGATGCCAGCAGCTTACCATTCCATGATGTGGCTTAGTGGATGGAGATATCCTCAAAGAGGATCTGCTAATACAGAGAACCAAGGATTTATGCCAGGGGCAAGACTACCCCCGGCTCTCATTATAATATTCCAAAGAAGACACCCAGATGCTACTGTGTGCAAACATGCTTTGCACTGAGTAACAGTGCCGATTATTGCCACACACATGTATACACATGGTGCTGTGCCTTGCACATTCATGTCTGTGGCTATATTACTGAAACAGATGTGCCCTACATCTTTGAACTGCATCTAGCCCTCCATGTTAATTAGATCAGTGTCCCACAGAGGCCTCCCTGACAGTCCAGTGGGCCCACAAACCCACAGATTACCATGTAATCATCCCTGGCACTGCGGTGGATGCTGACTCCATAGCTCTACACAGCCAAATTCCTTGACGATCTGGCTGTCATGACCTCCATCATCTTTGAGCACCTGGCGCAGCACTCCGATGACACCCTTTTTTCTAGTGTTAGTTGGGGCAGTCACAAAAGTGTAGTGATTGGTGTGTTACTGGTGGTTAGCAAGGGGAATGGCATTGCATTCCATTTACATGCCAGCTCTGCACCTTCTTCTGTACACCGGTGCCATCTTGATGCTAAGCAGCATGGAAAGGCCCCCTACACTCTCTGAAGCTTGAGAGTGGATTGTGGGCAAGGAACTGGCACTAAATTATTTTGCAACAATTTGGTACCAGTCCTTTGTGACTCAGAATTGGGACCCATTGAGTACAATTGCTGTATTAAGCAAACACAGTCAGTGTGTGCTCAGCAACATCCCATACACAACACAGTCATGGACTATTGCATTACAACCAGGTTAACAAGAATGGTGAATACTGGCCAGCATGACAAGAATAAGAGAAGTTGCTTTCTTGCCAATTAAAAATGGCTACAAGTAGTCAGTTTCAGGTGGACTGTCTTCCCCTTTACACACTTTATAGCAGTGTATTAAAAAATATTGTTTATTGTTAGGTGTGGTTAAACAAAGTACATGTGTTCCCACCAATATTTCAGAGTGCCCACCAAATCCCTTTCTCAAGGTGGGCAGGTCACATCTGCATGTTTCCACACCTACGGAACCTCTGTCTGCTAATAGTACTCTCTTTCTCTCTGGCTCTTTGTTTTGTTTTTTTGAGCTCTTAAGCACCTCCCAGTTCAGTGGTTTGCTTCTTGCATAGCTCCCAGGAGCTTCGCAAAATTAACCGCACCTGAGAATAAGAAACATTTTTGAAATGTTAAATCATGGTGAGTGAGCCATCTTTCCAATACAACGAGATGCTGTATCTTTTGCCATAATTGGAACAGACTACTGCCTGAAATCCAGTGTGACTGTACCCATAGAATCAGAAGACTAGGCTGGAACACTGCTTATGGGTCTCTTTACATATAGTACTGCCAATAAATCATTAGGCAAAGATTGAAAATGTCAGATTTGAGCCTTTAGAATTTTTAAACTTATATTCTCTGCTCCGCTAAGAAGTTCAAGGCTTGAGAATATTGCAGTTTCACTAACTAAGCCTGCAAGGGATTTAACATCTCTAATTCCCTTGCTAAGATGCTTCACACATGAAAACCTATCAAGGTTTAGTAACTGAGCTTAAAGGATTATACAAACCCTCAGATACCTCTAACTTATAAAAGCGGCAGCACATGAACTAAAAGAAAAGAAATGCCGGTTTTGTGTGGAGAAAGATAAAGATGCAAAATTGAAGTGGAAAGGAGGTGGAAAGTACTTGCAGCATGGCTACTCTGTAAACCTAGTCAAGAGGGAAAACCTGTGGTCCAAAAGTGCGAGACTGAAACATGATCTCTCTCCAGAATGACAGCAAAACAGCAGATTGGCACTTGAGAATCAGGTGTCTTCTGTTGTCAAAAGTGGTTTTTACCACTTCAGGAACATTGCCAGGATCAAGCCCCTCATTCCACCTGAGGACCTGCTGACACTGGTGCATGCCTTTGTTACCACAAGGCTCAACTACTGTAACTCTCTGTACTTCGAGGTCATGGGAGGGACCCTCCGCAGGCTGCAGCTAGTGCAGAATGCAGCGGCTCGGTTACTGACAGGCCTGTCCAGGTCTAGTCATGTGACCCCAGTCCTGAGGGCTCTACACTGGTTGCCTGTTAGGTGGAGGGTCCTTTTCAATGTGGGCTTGCTCACCTTTAACACTCTATATGGACTGGGTCCAGGCTACTAGATTGAGCTCCTCACACCTGCCACCTCAGTCTGCTCTCTCCACTCCTCATCCAGGGCCCTTCTGGATGTTCCCAGGGTTCGGCTCAAGACATTTGGTGACTGTGCCTTTAATGTTGCTGCGCCAACCCTGTGGAACTCACTACCACCTGCAGTCCAGGAGGCCCCTTCCATCAAGGTATTTAAGTGGAGGCTAAAATCACTCCTGTTCCTCCTGGTTTACCCAGAGGAGATTACCTGATCTGCCTGACTGCTGAATGAAAGTATTAATAACCTGTGCTTCTGATGATGAACATTTAGTAAATCTGTGCAATATGCGTATCTTGCATTTTTACTCTTTTAATATTATTATTTGCATTGTTTTTATTGTTAAGCGCCAAGAGCCTAACAATAAAATTAAAATGTGCCTTGCCTTGCCTTGCCATTAACAGTGGAAGCAGGGATGAACCAGGTAACTATAGACCTGTCAGTCTGATGTCTACTGTGGCGAAGTTAATGAAAGCCATATTAGAAGACAGGCTAGTGGAGTTCCTGGAGACAAATGTACTTCAGGACAATAGCTGGCATGGGTTCACATTAGGAAGGTCATGCCAGACAAACTGATTTACTTGACTGGGTCATGTGGTTGGCAAAGGACAGGCAGCAGACATGTTATATCGAGACTTTAGCAAAGCAGTTGACTCTATCCTATGTGGATGGTTGGACAAGAAGCTGAATGACCTCAGACTAGGCAATAAGATTACTGGATGGGTGAAAACTGGCAAAACAGGAGATCTCAGAGGGTTTTTGTTAATGAGAAGTGCTGAGAGGGTGGGGGGGTCACCAGTGTGGTGCCACATGGATCAGTCCTTGAGCTTGTTTTGGGGTTGGGATCCAGTGGAAGATCTGCCTTTTGGCTGTTGACGCAAATATCTGGGAAAGGGTGGACAGCGGGGAAGAGGTACAAACCATGAAGGAGGATATCGAGAGGCTAGAGAAGTAGTCTGGGGTATGACCATTGAAATTCAGTGCAAAGAAGTGCAACACAAGAAATCCAGAACAGAATACAAGATAACAAGAGTAGTAGTTGAGAGAACAACTAAGGAAAGGAACCATGGCGTGATAATCACTGACAACTGCAAATCATTGTCCCAGTATAACAGGGCAGTGGAAAGGGCAACTAGAATTATGGGATGCACATGGAGGGGTATTTAGCAATACTGTAGAAGGGTGTAGGGGATCCTGCCCCTGTACACATCTCTCATTCGACCTTACTTGGATTATTTGGTGGGATTCTGGAGCTCACTCTTAAGGAAGGAAGGATGGGGAAGGGTGGAGGCAGTACAGAGGAAGGTAACCAAAATAATCTATGGGCAACAAAGGAAATCCTAAATGAAGAGCTTGGAAGACTCAGCATGTACACCCTGAAGGTAGAAGAGGGAGGATTTGATGATGACATATAAGTACCTCCATGGAAAAAATAAGGTATAGTAGACTGCAAGGAGTTATGGGTGTGGTAGTAATGAATAGTATTTCCAAAATGCCATGAATAATAGGCTGTTTGTTACTCAGGAAGAAAGCCAAATCAATGGTGCTATTCACCATTCTGCAATTCAACAGGTGTTCAAGTTCTCCTGATACTTCCTGTCCAATCAGAGGCTGCTTTGGAAGCTCACTGAAGGTAGCTCATGTGACCCAGCAATCACAAAAGCTACAGGCAAGAGAGACAGGTGTTGTAGATGCTGTGAAAGAGCAATCTACTTCCATCCACTTATTAATATTAGCCAAAAGCAGAAATCTTGACAGTTTTCGTTCCCTTTTTACATCCCTAGCTGAAAGGGTTGATGTTTTTTAAGGATTGTAGTGTGAAAAATTAGGCTTTTTTTCAAAGAACTACTAGAGTGAAAAGAAAGTGAAACTAAACTGGGGCTGTTTGCTGAGAAAGACAGCAGGGCCCAATGAGCAGACACACAGCCTGTGTGTGTACCAAAACTAAATCAGATTTAAAGCTGTAGTGTTTTTTTTTTATCACATCTCTATGTTAGCACCCTGCTGTGGTACCAACCGGCGGGGGCATCCTGGCGCTGGTCTTGCCTGCGGGAAGAGCAGCAGGCTCACTCACATGATGGGGGGGCCGGCATGGCCACAGCCAATCCACTGGAGGGCTCCCCATCCCTTACCAGCCAGACCGGTGCCGCACCCCCCTTCCCCAGCACTATTCCACAACAGTTCTCCCCACAGTGGAGGGCACAGCCATCAAGCTGCTCGGTCGCACCCAGCCCATTTTTCCACATTTTCTCCCAAATGGGGCACAGACGAGCAATGATGTCCATGCACAATTGTGCAGACATCCACCATGCTCCCTCCCCTTAGACACGCATGCATCTGCAGTGCCACCGGGTGTCCCCAGGGACCGCTAGAGCATGATGTGAATCCACCCCATTCCCCAGAACTGAAAGAGCAGTCGTGGGATGCTCGATCCCAGTCCTCCCCCAGCCGACCCACGATGGCCCAGGATTGTTCCTGAACCCGGGTTGCCGACGTGGAGTGAAGTGGCGTACAGCTCCTCAACCCTCAGTGCCACCGGGCCGGTCAAAGCTGTAGTGTTTTAAAACTGTTTTTGTCAGCTGAAATGAGTAAGGGAGATTTTGAAGTGGTTTATTTACTGAATAGAAATTTAAGGTTTTTTGTAACTAAGTCAAACTTGTTTTAAATGAAGAAAATACAAACTAAGGATTTAGATTCACAATAGTCTAACTGAAGTGTGGTGAATTGTACAACTGCATTGAATAAATAAGTGTTTTATTATTTTTTTGTGGAGGCCAGAGTTGGCTGACTCCCATCACCACTGCTTCTGGGTGGCTGCCATGTTGTCTGAGTGTTTGTATGCAGTAGTATGTACTGTGCACACGTGTGCATTCAGCTTGTTCATGGCTTTGTGCTAAAGAAGAAATGTAAAAAAAATGTTTTAATGAAGCTTGACAATTAGTGAGAGAGACTCGCCAGCTCACTGACATTGTTACAATGAGTGTATCTGTTTCATAACAATGTAATTAAAAATTTAGTATCAGACATCTTCCTGTGAGGAACCAGGGCTTGGGTCCCTCCACAGCCACTTGTGCAACTGTGAGTGCATCGCCAGATATAGCTGTTGCTGACTCCCGGCACTTCTGGGCAGCTAGCTGCCACTTGGTTGTGTATATGTGTGTGTGTGTGTGTGTGTGTGTGTGTGCAGTGTACACTCAAGAAAGAGACTGTTCTAAGTTTGTGCTTCATGACAGAGAAGAAATTTAAAAATAATTGTTTTAATTAGGCTTGAATACTAGTGAGTGTGACTTGTCAGCTCACTGGTATTTCCACACTGAGTGACTATATTTCATAATAATATAACTTAAATTTAATATCAGACATCTTACAGTGAGGAACCAAGGCTTGGGTCCCTCCATGGCCACTTGAGCAACTGTGAGTGCACCGACATACAATATGTAGCTATTAACTGGAACAGCAGGACTAATTGGCTGACTCCCACCACATCTGGGCAGCTAGCTGCCATTTGTTTCTGTTTGTGTGCAGTGTGCACTCAAGAAAGACATTGTTCTAAGTGTGTGCCTTCATGCCAAAGAAGAAATTTAAAAAACATTTTTTTTCTTCAGAGAATTTATTTACTAGTCAGGCTTCACTCATGAGTGAGACTAAGTTAGCTCATTGGCACTGCTGCACTAAGTGATTACTATATTTCATAATAATATAACTTAAATTGAATATCAGACATCTTCCTGTGGGGAATACAACTATGGCAGACAGGGGATGTACTAGAATGTGTAGTTGGTCCTGCAGCCGCATCAAAGCTGCAGTAGGTGTAAAGCAGCAAGCAGCAAGTGATGGTGAGCGTATAGCAGAGTGATGCTCAGGGCTCATTTGCAGCACAGAATTATATTTTACCCCATCAAAACCTGTAGTCTCCAGCACCAGTACAGCATTGGCTGACATCAGGGAAAAGAGTGCCATTCGGACTACTAGTAGTGCTGCTCGGAGGACATTGTCATTAACTTCCACAATGTGAATGTGTCCCCTTCATCCCTTGCCACTGCTACCAGTACCACCATCACCTCATCCTTAATAGCCACCACTACTCTGATCACCCATTCACTGCAACAACTAGTATCCCAGCATCTGCTGCAACAGTGGCCCTACCAGCCACACCTGCCACTGTGACTAAGGACTCTCCTGCCAGTGTGATCCAGACCCTCCTACCTCTGAGACCCTGACCAATCCTGCCACTGTGACTCAGACCACACCTGCCACTGTGACTGAGATTACTCCTGCCCTATGACCCAGACAACACCTGCCACTGTAACTATGGCAACAACCAGTACTGCTACAGTGACACTGGAACCTACTACTGCAGTGGCCCCAGCCAGCTGCACAAGAATTTCCAGTACTGTGTCCATCCCTACTGTTACATCTCTTGTTTCTTGGATGGTCTCCAGTACTGTAGAACTTGATAGTGCAGATGAGGAGGAGGAGGAGCACTCATCTGGGTCTTAGTATTTTCCGTCAGGAGACAAATTGCGTACTGATACATCATCTGAGGAGGCTGACCTAAGCAGACTTGATGATGAGGCAGAGTATGGGGAGTACCTTGAGAGCTGTAAAGCTAAAAAGTCAGGTGGCAAAACAACTCAACCTCTCAAGGTCGCACTGGCAGGAGAAAGGAGGATATGCCTCCTCATCAAAACAAAAAAAAATAGGCAAGCTATTCTTCAGCACTTCATTTAGCAGGCTCCACACTAGCCTGAACAGCCATGTAGAGCAGGTGCAGGGGCATCAGTGGTGCCAGTGGAAAACCTCCAGACACAGGTCCAAACAAGAATGGTGAATGGGAGTGAAAAGAGTGGATGGTTGTACTGGTGACACTAGCTGAATGAGTGGAGTCAGAAGCAGTAAGACCATAGTATGACTGCATTTCATGTTATTAAAAGAAGATGACAGAGAGGCAGTGTGCACATTGTTCAGGACTATTGTCAGTGGAGGGAAAACTCTGGCAAATTTAACAACCACCTCCTTAATGAAATACCTAAAGGTAAAGCATCCCCAGGTTTTTTAAAGCATCAGGGTCTGTGCCTGTGGTTCCATCAGACCCATCCCACGGTTATGATGCAGGGAATGATGCTGGTGATAATGCCACAGACCATCCTGCCTCTGGAAAAAATGCTGCTACTATCACCCCTCCCCCCTCAACACGAAAGAGTCCATGCACCCCCCGCACTCCAGGAGTAGCTAGTTCCACACCATCTGGCACGCATGGAACACACCCCCCATACATGGTCAGTACCAATAGTGGAAACATTCTAGGCCAGAACAAAGTACCAATAATCCCATCCGGGCAGCTCAGCACATCACATAGTTCATTGGTGAAATGGTGGTGTTGGATCTGCAACCCTTTTCACTTGTGGAAGACACTGGCTTTTGGAGATGTATCAAATATTTGTTGTCACAATAACAGCTCCCATCAAGTTCCATATTTTCACAGATTGTGGTGCCAAAGATGTTGAAGGGTGTGAGAATGGCAGTTGCCACACTACTCTTGGAGGCTGTGGTGGGAGTTTTCACTGCACCTCAGGCATATAGAGCAGTATAAATGTCATGCATGCATATCTCTCCTTGTTCACACACTGGTGTATGCAAATGCCTATGTCTCCCATTGCCAATTTCTCTTTCTCTCTGTATGTCACTGGCTCTCCCTTTCTACCCTCCATAATCTGGCAGTCACTCCAGGTCTTCTCTTCTAAAAGTAAGGCAAATGGAGAAAGACCACACATCACTGAACATCCTGGCATTCATTCAAGACATGCTGCAGTCATGGACAATTGGTACCAATTTACCTCAGTTTTTTATCAAGGATAATGGGGCAAATATGGTGAAAGCAGTCGGTGATGGGAATTTGTATCAGCATTCGCTGCTTTGCCAACACCTTAAATCTGGTTGTCACATCCATGCTATGCTACAGTTCTGAGGCTAGCAAGACTATCTCCACAGCACACTCAGTCTGTACTCATTTTAATCACTCTGTAAAGGTGACTAAGAAAAGTGAAACAATGCCATGGTTTGTCTCAACACTGCTTGATACAGGATGTGAGTACAGGTGGAATTCATCATACCTGACACTGTCTAGACTGCTAGAACAGAAGCACACACTTCATGACATGTCAATGGAGTACAGCATTGTGGTAGTCCTAGGACACCATGAGTGGTCACTGACTGATGTCATGGTGAGTGTACTAGGGCCATTTGAGAGGAGCAACTATGATCTAAGTGCATCCACTGCCATTATGAGTAAGTTTATTCCTGCAGTGCATATCCTAAAAACATCCATAAAGAGATTATGTAGAAGAACACAGGGAAATATAGAATCTGATAGCAGATAAGGACCGCTTTGGCCCACCTAGTCTACCCATTTCCCTACCTAACGGATAATCTGCAGATCCTAGTTAACCAACAGCCTACTTCCTCCTACCCCCACTAGAATTGCCTTATGTCTGTCCCATGCATTCTTGAATTCCCCCACTGTTTTTGACTCTACGACCTCCTCAGGAAGGCTGTTCCATGCATTTACAACCCTCTCTGTGAAGAAATACTTCCTTACCTTACCTCTGAGCAATCCCCCCTCTATCTTCAAATTGTGCCCCCTTGTTCTTGCACATCTCTTTTTCTGAAAGATGCTACCCTCTTGGACTTTGTTGATTCTCTTGAGGTATTTGAAAGTTTCTATCGTGTCCCCCTCACCCTCCTTTCCTCAAGGCTATACATCTTAAGCTCCTTTAGTCTTTCTTCATGTGTCTTCTGGTGCAGACCCTGTACCATTTTGCCTGCCCTCCTCTGGACAGCCTCCACCCTGTCTATGTCTTTGCAGAGATGGGGTCTCCATAACTGTACACAGTACTCCAGATGTGGTCTTACTAACTGTCTGTACAGAGGGCCAACAACTTCCTGTTTTCTACTGGTGATGCCTCTCCCTATGCATTCCAGTATCCCCCAGCCCTCCTTACTGCCTTCTCACATTGCTGGCCCACCTTTAGGTCATCTGATATGACTACCCCAGGTCCCTTTCCATTTTTGTTGTTGTCATTATCTCTCCCCTCATTGTGTACTCTTCCCTTGGGTTTTTGATTCCCAGGTGCATTACTTTGCACTTCTTTGGGATGAATCTAAACTGCCATACATTTGACCATTTGATCCTGCAAGCTGAACTGAATGCAAGGTTTGTGAAAGTGCTGGATAGTTGCAGCCACATTTTTGCAACCATGGTGGATCCTCAGTTCAAATGTGAGCTCCTTCACATCTCTATGTATAGACCCAGAGTTTCACTAAGTGCTGTATGATGAGCTGACTGGTTGCATCCAGGAACTGAGGCAGAAACTGTCTGATGAAGGCAGCAATGACAGAGAGAGAATGCCATCTGGCAGGCCTGGTTCCACTGGTGTACATGTGGAAGAAATACCTGGTAATGGCAGCAGCACTGATGTAAGTGAGTGGGCACTTCTCAGTACATCCTCACATCAAGAGCAACAGAAGAGGACACAATCATAGCCTTTTTCTGTGGAAAATATCTTGAACAACTATTTTGTGGAGTCTCTTGAGCCATTTCAGGTTGATTCATTCGGTTACTGAGCACAGAAGATGCATCATCCCCTCACTTGGCACAATTGACTGTGAGATACATCAGTTGCCCCCTACGTATTTGCCAGAGACGAGGATGTTTAGCACTGCTGGTGGTGTTGCTGAGCTTCACCCTTCAGTGCTAGACCCTGAACACATCCAATAGCTTGTTTTCATCCAGCTTAAATTGCCATTACTTTGGTACAAGTATGAGTTACCCCAATGAAAAAGAAACAGTCTGCTTTTGCTGACTGTTTTTCTCCACACAAACATTTATTTATTTAAGAGTCCTCGTCAGTGGCTCAAAAATGTTTTTATTTGTATGCAGTTATTTACAAAAAACATCAAATCCTAATATTTCAAGTTATGTAAACTTCATTTCATGCAAAGAATGTAGAATATGTCCTTATTTATCAGAAAAAAAAGTTTAACAATATCAGTTCTGTTCGGCTTTCTGAACTCATATTTTTACCCTCCATTTTGTTTTTTTCTTGGCTCAGTTGCCTAAATCCCAAAAGAGTGAGTGTTTATGCCTTATTTCAGTTAGAAATCCTTTGTGGTAAGATGCTATCCCCTCACAGTGTCCAAAGCAATAAAAGAGCTGTCCTGTCATGAAGCATTATGCACTCCGATACTCGAATGCTGCTGTAACTTTACAGTTCAGTACTGAAGCTTCCATAGCTTTCTTTATGTGGCTCTGCACTCCAGAGTTGTGCTACTTCCTTCTCTCTGTTCTCTACTTTGGAGTGCATCGGCCACATTGGCACATGTTGACATTTCGGAGCTATGACACTCCTTCTTCAGAGCTGTTTGTTCATTGGACCATGCTTCCTTTTATGTGTATGTTTGCTTGGCAATCGGATTAACATTTCTGAGCATATAAATCATTTTCTTTATGGTACACATAATGCAGAAGGTCCATTTTCTTCACTAATCTATCTATTCTCAATATTCTGCTTTCAGTATATCCACTTTAAAGCTGCTTTTAATTTTATGCAAAATTTATTTAATGGTGTGACACATTAAATACAGTACATCCTTATGTTGTAACACTAAAATCATTGTCACAATAATTTCTAAATTGCTACCAAAACCATAAAAACACCCTTATTTATGCTAAACCTAACTATTATAAGCAATACTAAACATCAACAAAATACAATGCAGGTGCACAGCCTCTAATGTACCATAACTGATGATGGTGTGTGTAGCACTATTCTTTAAACTGCCAGAGTAAAATTCCTTGTGCAAGACTAACTATGTGTATTAATAATTTAATGTAAAATACTTGACTGTATTAAGATCATAATATTCAAAATAGACTTTCATATACTGTATTTAAAACCATAAACAAAGTTCTATATTTAAAGTCCTCAATTTAGCCGGCCTGCTGAAAGGATCCATTCACATATCTGGACTGTGTAGTACGGTACTGGCTGCACGCCCATTGGCTCACGCTGTGGACCAGTGGGCATACTGCCCTACTGTACGGAGTCAGTCGGCGGGTGGCAGGATGGCAAGTGGGTGGGAGCTGCCACCGCTGACCCGGGGAGCAGGCAGTGGGGCCCAGTGGGTGGGTGAGGGGGTACTGCTGACCACCAGGGTTGGATTGGTTTATCATAAGATATTACTGACGCCCGCGATCGGGCTGTGAGTGGTCCACTGGACCATCAGGGATATAGGACTATGCTTTACAACATATGCCCGCGATCGGGCTGCGAGCAGTCCACTGGACCAGCAGGGATATAAGACTATTCTTTACAACATATGCCCACGATGGGGCTGCGAGCAGTCCACTGGACCACCAGGGATATAGGACTATTATTTTCTACATATGCCCATGATCGGGCATGGGGGGGCACCACCACAAAGGTGCAGCCGGAGCTCAGGTGGCCACCCGCAGGTGGCAGCTGCCATGTTGCGCCCTGCAATATGGCAGCTCACCTATGGGTGGCCAGCTGTTGCTCCTTTTTTTGGCTCACCTAGGTGCAGCGCAGGTAGGGGTTGCACATGCATGGGCTCAGCACATCCCGGGCTGAATATCAGGATGTGCCGAGTATGCATGGGCACACCCCCCTACCTGCGCCGCATGCATTACTGATGCACTCCGGCACATAGAGATTTGTGCCAGGCTCAATCCCCCTTTGAATATCATGCTGGGGTGCATCAGTGGGTTGCGCATGGCGCAACCCTTCTGAATATCCTGCCCTTAGTGTCTACAAGTAGAAGGAGGGAGTGAAGATGAAGGGAAAAAAGGGGAAGGGGGAGGAAAGAAAGGAAAAAGCAAAAAGCAAACTCTTACATAGTACAAGTTAGCCACTATGAAATCAAGATAGCTTTACAATCACAAATAAAGTCATGCATGTTATTTGTTGTTTGGCGTAACATGCCATCTTACTTTCTGGATACTGTTCCTAACTCCTTTGCAGAGAAAGTGTGTGACTTATTCACAGCATCTTCATGTAACCTGCAAAGAAAAACAAATATATCATAAGTACTGTTCCAAGTAACATAAAGGTATTTAAAGCAGAAACATAAAGGGCACAAGAAACAATTAATGGTTTTAATTGGTAACTTGAAAACTTATTTCACCAAGAATGGTTCAATTTCTGTTTGATCATTCAGACCAAGTTCTGACATGTAGGCACCTAACTGAAAGATCCAGTAGTTCACCCTGTGGCTGAGGGCCAGTTCCCTATTCCCCCCTCTGGGACCTAGGCTCACTTGTTTGATTCCTGTGAACTTTAAATCATGTTCACTCGGATTCAGAGCAATCATCATGTGGGTAGCCCAGACATACTCCTCATCTCTATTTTCGGTGGCCCTGACATGTTCCCCAGCCCTTTCCTTTAACTTCCTTTTCGTACGACCAACATAGTAAGCACCACATTTGCATTCTGCAAAGTACACTATCCTTTCTGTGTAGCAGTTTATAAAGTGATCTACATTAATGGTTTTTCTATCATAAGAATTCACAAATACCCTGCTTGTATTTATATATGGGCACTACTTGCATCTACCCCACTTTCTGCAGCCTTTAAGTAGGGCTGGGAACCATGTGTTTTCTTGCTGAGCTGGTTGACAGGAGGTCACTAGCTGTTCACAGAGGCTTTTCACCCACCTAGACGCCATTCTTGGTAGCACTTTAGAAGTTTCAACTAGGCTGGCATCTGCCCCTACTACATGCCAATTAGCACTGATGATATTTCTGACATGCCAAGACCTGATGTTGTATGTAGTTAAAAAATTTATATGGTCAGTGCTTACTTGTGTGTTCTCTTTATGTACATTCTGACCCTGCAATAGGGTATCCCTCTCTATGGTGTCTACCTCCTTTCTAGCTCTTACAACAGCATTGTTTGAATAACTCCTTTGCATGAATCTCTAAATAAGGTCCATTTTCTCCACCTCATAGTTCTCTTCCTGGCTGCAATTACTTTTCACTTTGAGAAACTGGCACTTAGATATGTTAGAAATAATGTGTGATGGATGAAAACTGCTTGCTAGCAAAATGCTGTTCCTATCTGTGGGCCTTCTAGGTGCCCTGTCAAGTGAGTGCTACCAGAATAGCACCACACTATATGGTGCTAGTCTGGTAGGTGCTCACACAGACAGCGAGTATGGTTTTACAGCACTAGCTGTAAGCACTTCCCTGATCACTGTCCATGGTCCTGTATACAGGACAAGTGCTGCAGGGAACAAGCAGCTTGCTGAGCTGCTCCTGTGGCATGGAGGACTAGGGCACAGAGCAACTTGGCCAATAGCAGTGAAGACCAAGGCTCTAATCCTGGTTTCCAAACTTTTTAATACATTGGGACTTAGAATTTTTTTTACATGGGGCCATGGAAACAGTATTCCACAGCCCCACAAATGTTAACTTTCCTCGGGGTCCGCTCCCCCTTGGATTGAGAATCCTATTGACAGGGGGTGTGAGGGTAGAGCTGTGGTGGGGGGTACTGGGGACCAAGCCCCCTACAAAAAATAAAATGGCACCTTTTTTACCGCGCATACCATGCCAACGCTATTATTGTTGGCACTCTTCAGACCCAGTGCCAGCTTTCTGTATAGATTGGTGTCTAATCTCCCCCTATGGAATTGGCGATGTAAATATCCAAAAATGAAATACATGGGATATCTGCCTGGCATGTGAAGCATAAATGCTGATTGATCCCATGCAAGTACTCCAGGAATTCCTCAAGTTCTGCCATGTCCACCTCCCATATCAAAGATATCTTCAATAAAATGCTTCCATGTTTTTATTTTTGATAGATGGGGTTGTAGTTGCTCCAAATAAATTCCTCTTCCCAGTAGGACATGTACAAATTCGCATAGCTGGGGCCAAAAGTTGCCCCCATAGCTGTTCCTTTTTCTTGATGGTAATGTTTCCCTTTAAAGGTAAAGTAATTCCCTTCTAGTACAAGTTGTGCCATCTCTACCAGTAAATCAGTGTCAGGTCTAGCTCCAGTGTCCCTAGTGTTCAAAAAATATCTGAGAGCTCTCAAACCCCCTAGGTGGGGTATACTTGTGTACAGTGCTTCCATGTCTAAGATAACTAGAATGGAATCTTCCTCAACATCAAGTGTGGCTAGTGTATTTAACATATCCCTAGTATCCAGGAGGAAGGATGGTGTATTTTGGACAATAGATTTAATCACATCATTAATAAAACATGCCAGGGGTTCAGTTACATTGCCTATACCAGATACTATTGGCTGACTGGATGGGTTAATGAGAGTCTTATGTACCTTGGGGAAGGTGTAAAACTGTGCCCCAGGTGGTGTCTTAACTGTAAGAAGTGTTCTTTATTTCTCAGTGATGAAACCTGAATTGAGAGCCCAACCCAGAAAGGTATCTATCTGCCTTTTTAGAGCAGGAATGGGATCGGAGGAGACAGATTTGTATGCTTCTCTATTTCCTAATTGTCTTAGCGCCTCATCCTCATAATCCATGGTATCCTGTATAACCACGCTGCCCCCCTTGCCTGCTGCCTTTATAGTAATCTTAACATTATTTTTAAGAGCCTTAATGGCTTTTCATTTTTCAGTATTGAGATTGTGAAATTGTTGGGTGAACTCTTCCTTCCTAAGGCTCTATAAGCCCTCTTCACACAATCTCTTAAAAACAGACACTGCTGGTGGTTGGGGTGGGCAAAAAGTGCTATACTTAAACCTGTTAATAGGTTTATTCACAATCTCATTTTCCCTTACAGTTTCTGATTCTACTTCTTCAGATACAATTCTGTTGATATTCTCAAACTCAGTCAATGCTTTCATCACCTCCTGCACGAAGACGGTAACAATATTCCCATTACTTTGTGTATTAGCCTCTCCCAAATCAGGTAGCTGATTACCATAGCCCATGTTGCTATAAAAGCACCTTAAACTTAGTACTCTACACAACCTATGTAAATCTACAGTTGTTTCAAAGAAATGTATGCCCGTTGTGGGCACAAAAGACAAGCCTTTGCTAAGGTCTTTGATTTCTGATTCAGTCAGAGTATAGCCAGATAAGTTAATGATATTATTTTGTACCTGTCCCTCTACACAGGCTGATACTGTATCTATTCTTCTTCCTCTGAATGATCAGGTGCTGTCTCCCTCCTCTTCTTCCCTCTCCTGTGCCTCCCATTGCCCCTCGGTATCTTTGTTTTCTCTTGCCCTTCCTCTGGGGTTCCTCTTCTGATGTTGTTTGGGATAAAAAAACAGTCTGAATGTTCAAAATGACTAGTGAAGCTGGTTTCAGAGGCACTGGTAAAGGTGGATGAGGTGACCGGGATAGTTGTAGCTCTGTCTCTGTCTCTGTCTTTATTCTGTGTCGGTTGTTTCAGGATAGAGTTAGTAATAAACCTTACTTTGTTCTTTGTAGTTGTTTTTGGCCCATTACCCTTTCTGTTATTCTTAAGCCAACTGAAAATATGCCCTTTCTTATAGTCGGTTTTGTCATGCAGTAGTTTTTTCTTCTTGGCTGCACAGATCTTCTTATCCTGTAATTCTATGTATGTTTTCAATTCACCTTTGAATTCTGCAAAGTTTTTATCCTGCGCATACTTATTCAGTTCTTGTTCCTTTATCTGCAATTCCCTTTCTGTTTCTTTTTGGCACTTAAGGGTATTTTTAATGAAAATTTCATTCATTTATTAGATGCTTCGTGTTCTATTTCCCACCACTGGCCAATGAAATCTTCCTCTTCTAAGCCAAATGTGGGGTCTTTAGTGACCCTTAGGCTTCTTGGCACTCGATTAACTCTCAAATACTCTTCAAAAGTTTTTATGAGCCAATACTGACACTTGCTTTCAGTGCTACTTTCTCATATTGAAATAAAACTTGCTGTATGCTAGTACCTTCAGCCGGTGCATCCGCTTGTTGCTCCTCCTCATGCTCAGCGGCTGCTGCAATGCTAAATGGATTATCCGTGTTGAGGTTTGAGAAAATGCTGCTGGTGAATGTGGATGTTGTGGGTTCCTCTTCTTGGCTTCCACTTGCTCTTTCACTTGCTGAGTCGGTATCCACTCCACTGATCATGCTTCCTGTGGCTGCTATGTAACTCTAGAAGTGGTCGGCTCTATGTTCACACTCCTTGATCCTGGTTCCTCAGCTGGCATGCTGACCCCTCCCCCGTGGCGTACAGCACACATATGAGACCAAAAGGAACAATGAGCACCACCTGCTGGGGCCCGGTTCAGCATGACCAGAACATCCCAGAACACAAAGACAGGTCACTGAACTGACCCAGCATAGTATAAAACTGCTGTCCACATGAAGGATTGTGCTAATAATACACACAGTTTTATTCACAAATCAAGAGGTAAAAGCTAAGCACCTCAGCTCGAGGACATCGACACAGACTGACATTTCAATCTAAACAGGTCTTTGTCAAAGCATAGCACCCCTAGTGGAAATGGGTGTTTTATACAATTCTTTAGACAATTTAAATTAATCAGCAGTACATATTTTATTGCTTATTTATTGTTTATTTAGAGCTAGGATTACAAAGGTTCCACTTCAGGAGAGTACATACATGTTAAACATGTTAAACAAGGTCATACAACATTAAAGAGAGCATACAACCAATTCATATTTACAACCAATTCATATTTAAAGTGACAGTGTATGTAGATAGTGCAAAACAACACTTAAACAGTGATATTCAATTACCTATTTTCAAATCAAATTAAATCATATCAGCTTTATTTATAAAATAGCACTATTCCCCAAAGGATCACAGCACTATTACAATAAACGATAAAATCCCAGCTAAAAACTCCATAATCATGATGAACATCCATAACAAACTCATATAACATCAGGGAAAGCAAGATTAAACAAATGATAATGAAACTTAAATTCAAATACATGTCATTCATTGAATTCTTACCACTAGTGCAAAACTTAATCCATTTCGCATAGAGTTTAAAGTGGTATCTATAGATCAGATTTAGACAGTTATATCACAATGTACTTTTGTGTGTAACTGACTATACAGACTACTTTAAAATATCTATTGCAGCAAATAAAACTCCTCAAAAACACTTGATGTTTACTTGAAAACAATTTTCTAATGCATAAGGCCTGAACTTTAAATATGTACTGCAGATTCATTTGAATTGTCTGAAGAACTGTATAAAACACCCATTTCCACTAGGGGTGCTATGCTTTGATAAGACCTGTTTAGGTTGAAACGTCAGTCTGTGTGGGTGTCCTCGAGCTGAGGTGCTTAACTTTTACCTCTTGATTTGTGAATAAAACCTTCTGTATTATTAGCACAATCCTTCGTGTGGACAGCAGCTTTATACTGTGCTGGGTGAGTTCAATGATCTGTCATTGGGCTCCATTACTGAGTTGATACTGCTCACTATAGGCCTTCCAGGAGGGGTATCTCTGTTTTTTATGCACTTTGGGTAATAAATATATAGTTGGCCTAACAGGGTGTTCAGTTATTAGGAATGCCTTTTCCTTTTTGATAATCCAATTTTTTCATCAGCATTTTTCACCTCTCCTTTCACAAGTTCTTTAATGTCTCCTCTGTGGGGTCTGTTCTGAGCTTTTTATAAAACTTTTCATTTTGTAGTTGTGTCTGCATTTCTACCACATATTTGTACTTTCCCCATAGTACCACAGTTCCCCGTTTGTCTATTTTCTTTATACTGTAACAGTGTTAGGTAATGCATTTGTCTCTTTTAGTGCTTGTTTCTACTTTTTATTCAGGTTGGGTTCTTCTTGTAGTGTCTCAAATCTTTTCAAAACTTTTTCTATATCATTATCCACCAGTTCACTGGAGGTGTTAATACCATTAGTCATAGTCATATTTGGTATAAACTTTGACTTCCTATAAAAAGGTGTTTCTCTGTGACACTCCATTTCTTCTTCTTCTTCCCCATTAATGTCTATCATATGTCTCACTGTGGTAACTGTGGGTACATTGGTTTCTATGGGCTGTGTTTTTGAAAAGTAGTATTTTAGATGTAATTGTCTATACATTTTTAAAAGTATCGATTTTTACTTTAAAGGCATTCACTTTTTGGGCAGGGACAAAAGAAAGGCCTCTTTTTAATATATTTTCTTGCTCTTTTGAGGGGGTATTTTCTGTTAAATTGATCAATTCCATTGCTTGTTCCTCGTGGACCATTGGGGCCTGTCCTTCCCAGTAGCCCCCATAGCCTCCTCTCTGACCTCTTCCTCTCCCTATTGATCCTCTGCCTCTTCCCCACTCCCTCCTGGTCCACCTCCTCTTTTTTCTGGTCCTGAGCTGTGGCCTTCCAATGGGTCTTGCCAAAAATCCTGAATCTGTCCTATTTCTCTTTGTCCATTTCTTCCCTGTTCTTGATCACTTTCATCAGTTGTATCCAAATTATCTACTTGGAACCTCTTTTTTTCCCTTTACTCACAAATCTATGTCTTTTGCCATGCCAATTATAGATAGTCCCTTTTCTATAGTCTCTGGCATCCAATTTGTGCTTTTCTTTTTTGTATACTGTCAATTCCTCTTTGAATTTCTTTAAGCTGATTTCTAGTTTTTTCAAGGACTCCACTTCTTCAGTTTTTTGTACTCCTTTAAAAATGTCCACTTTTTATTTTTAATCTCCATTTCCAATTTGTTGCTGTCTCTTTTGGCTTTCCTGATTGTGGCTAAAATTACATAATTTGACACCTTATTTAATATCCCTTCCCAATCTTTTATGTATTCATTGTCATCATCCCCAAATGATGGTGCCTTTTGCATCCTAAGTCTGCTAGGGATTTGTTTGTCCCTCCAATATTTGCTCGGGGAGGAGGCATGCATTTGCATCCTTATCTGCCTTTTCATAAGATTTTCCAAGCTGTCTGTTTTCACTTTATTTTCTAGGTTTGCTTCTATATTCCAGAGCATTTCTTTATGCATTTCCACTGACAATGCAAAATGTTCTCCTTCTTCCTCTGTAAAGGCCAACACCCCAGTAAAGGCTACATACATGCTTGTCACTAATGGCACATTAGAGGCTGTGCACCTGCTCGGTATTTTGTTGATGTTTAGAATTGCTTAAAATGATTAGGTTTAACGTAAATTAGGGTGTTTTTATAGTTTTGGAAGTAATTTAGAAATTATCGTGATGATTTTCATATTAGAACACAAGGATGCATTTAGTGTACCAGGCCATTAAATACATTTTGTATAAAATTAAAAGCAGCTTTAAAATGGATATACTGAAAGCAGAATATTGAGAATAGATAGATTAGTGAAGAAAATGGACCCTCTGCAATTATGTGTACCATAAAGAAAATGTTTTTATATGCTCTGAAATGTTAATCCAGTTGCTGAGCAACCATACATATAAAAGGAAGCATGGCCCACTGAACAAACAGCTCTGAAGAAGGAGTGTCATAGCTCTGAAACATCAGCATGTACCTATGTGGCCAATGCATACCAAAGCGGAGTGCTGAGAGAACATGAAGTAGCGCAACTCAGAAGTGCAGTTCTGCTTGAAGAAAGCTATGCAAGCTTCAGTACTGAACTGTAGAGTTGCGGCAACACTCGAGTATCGAAGCGCATAATGCTTCATGACAGGATAGCTCTTTTATTGCTTCGGACATGGTGAGGTGATAGCATCTTACCATGAAGGACTTCTAACTTTAATAAGGCATAAACACTCACTCTCATGGGATTTAGGCAATTAAGCCAAGAAAAAAAATGGAGGGTAAAAAAATGAATCCAGGAAGCCAAACAGAACTGGTATTGTAAAACACTTTTTTCTGGTAAATAATGACAAATTCTGCATTCTTTGAATGAAATGAAGTTTAAATAACTTGCAATATTAGGATTTGATGCTTTATTAAAAAAACTGCATAAAAATAAAAACATTTTTGAGCCACTGAAGAGGATAGTAAATTGTTTTTTCCTAGTGGACAAATACTGTGTGCAGCTGCACCGCTTACATTTTAGGAAAGCACTTTTAAGTATCCTGGCAGTTAGCACCAGAATAACCACACCAGCCCTTTATAAGGGACTGATTATAGTAGCAAAACTTTCTGACTGTTTTCACTAAAATTCATTTATTTCTTTATTGAAATCTCAGATTAAACACTTTTGAGCTAGAGCTCTTTTCTTTTACATAGGGTCTGCATTAGTAAAAAACAAGTCAATAAATGCAAAACAAGGATGAACATTAAACATGGAATTACAAGAGACAGGCAAACAACTTAAACTGGTGTTGTGCAATGTATGCCAGTACAGGAAAACAAATGGGTATGCGAGCACGCACAGTAAGTAATCAATTAAATCATCCTTGGGCCTTGTCTTGGAGTAATAGATAAGTGGAGAAAGTAAACAAATTAATCAGCCAGGGGTCTTGTCATAAAGTAACAGATAAGGAGAAGAGGGAGAAGAAGAAGAAGTGGATGCTTGGGGGATTTGGGGTAGATAGGTAGCAGGAGGGGTGTAGAAGGGGGCTAGGTGGTAGAGAAGGGCATAGAGGGAGAGATTTTGGAAAAAAGGTGGGAGGGCAGAGAGATTGAAGAGGAAGAATTCTACGTGACAGGGGATTTGAAAAAGTGCTTGAATGGGTGGGGCAGCAAAGTAAGTGCAGGTAGAGAAGGTAGTGAGTGGGATCTGACTTACTTATAGACTGCAAACACAGGAGTTATTTGCCATTAGATAATGTCTGAGTTTAGTTTTAAATGGTCCTAACTTGGCGATAGTTGACACGTCACTCTGAAGGGAGTTTAGCCATTAAGGAGCTCTATAGACAAAAGATCTTTGCCCTTGGGTAGTGCAGCAGTGGGGGACTAGGAAGATTTGCTTCCCAGAGCACCTTGTCCACTAAGAAGTATAGGAGGGATTTAGAATTTCCTGAACTACTGATGGCATGATTCCTAGGCTGATTTTCATAGCAAATAAGCAAGTATGGTATTTGACTAGGTCCTTTAGCTGAACCAGCTTGTCTGTGCATACAGGTCACAGGTGTGTGTGAGACTTGCAGCTCCTGTGAGGAGCATACAGGCTTTATTCAGTGCAGTGGAGATATGTCAAAGGGAGGTATCTGTAGAAGAGCCATAAATTACAAGCCCATAGTCAATGACAGAAGTGACGGAGCTATGGATTGCTAACCTTAATGCATCAGCAGTCAAACATTGTTTATGCCTATGCAGCAATCTGATTCATAAGTTAATCATTTTGGTAACATTGTCAATATGGTGGGAGTAAGACAGTGTGTTGTCTAAGGTGACACCAGGGTATTTGAATTGTTGTATCTGCTCCAGAGGAGAGCCTTCACTATTACTGATTGTCAGAGGGTTTGACATATGCTTGCTATGGGAGCTGTTGAACTGCATAACCTTGGTCTTCTTGTAGTTTAGAATGAGCTTATGTCTAGTAAACCATTCCTCAACATTAGCAAAGCTATGCTGTAACTGGTTCTCAAGAGGTTTAGGATCATGGTTGCTTGTGACGATTACAACATCATCAGCATACAGCAGGATTCGATCTGGACAGCAGCTAGGGAGTTTGTTCAAATTGACCCTTGCTGGACTCCTGACTGGACTGTGTGGCTATCGGAAAGGATACTGTCAATTTTCACTTATTGGGAGTGGTTCAATCGGTAACTTTCGAACTAATCAGTGGTGTCCTTTGAGAGCCCTGTTCTGGATAATTGACCAAGTAGAAGGGTGTGATTTATTGTATCAAAGGCCTTGGTAAGATCTATAAATACAGCACCGACTAGATGGCCTTGATCAAGTGAACTGTGTATATATCCTGTGAATTCTAGGAGTGCCGTGGTGGTGCTGTTGGCAGATAAGGACCTCTTGGCTCATCAAGTCTACCCATTTTTATCCCTGCCTATACTGTCACAGTGACCAAACCTGATCTCCGGCTACTTCCTCTACCCCCCAATACACATACTTTCTGACCAAGATTCCTTTGTGCCTATCCAATGCATGTCTGAAGCCCACCACTTTTTTGTTTGCCCCACCACCTCTATTGGAAGACTGCTTCAGGCACCCACTGCTCTGTCAGTGAAGAAGTACTTCCTCACTTCCCTCCCACATTCTCCCTACCATTTTCATTGCATGCTGCTTTGTTCTAGTGCACCTTTTAGAAACATAAAGGCAAGCTGTGTATTTCCACCATGCTTTCTTCCTGAAGGATGCACCTTTATTGTAATATA
Source organism: Neoceratodus forsteri (assembly GCA_016271365.2). Classification (NCBI taxonomy): domain Eukaryota; kingdom Metazoa; phylum Chordata; order Ceratodontiformes; family Ceratodontidae; genus Neoceratodus; species Neoceratodus forsteri. Next base: position 1,500,572,175 of record CM057456.1, read on the forward strand.
AATACATTAACTTTTTTCTGAATCAGATGTAACTTGTCATCTTGTTTTAGTAAATGTCATTATCGCGCATATGTTAGAAACAGCAAGGATGCTGAACAAAAACATAGCTAAAATATCCCCAAGGTAAAGTAAAAATCTGTGAGTACTTGCTTCTCAGGTTATATTTTCCTAACAATGATGTTGTGAAACTGGGTGCACTGCACAGTGCACTCACTTCTCCACTTTTGCATAAAGCCTACAAAAACAACATTCTCAAAATCTTTTTGTTTTATTTACAGTAAAGACCCACATAGCCCCAAGGTTTCACCAATAGGGCTTGTTTAGGGGACTGTTTTTGCTGCGTTCATCCTTTTGCTATCCCTTTCTTGCTTGTGATTACTTACCACACAAACAAAAAAGGCTGCCTGCTTTTAATGTTCATTTAAAATCCTTTCATTTCATTTCCTTTTTTCACGCATCCACTTTGCTGCCACCCAGCTCATGCTAGGCACTGTGGCAGTCCCAAAGAAGGACACTGTCTTTGTCCCACTTCCAAACAGGAGGGGAATCAATGGGATGTACTATCTTCCTTCCCTTCCCTAGCTGGTCCCCAACAACCAGTCTATTCACGCAAGATCTTCCAGTGAACCGCCAATGCAATTCGAATCACTCACTTCAGATGAACCCCTCCAGAAGCAGTGCAGCTGCCTACCAGCTCCCCTCTGATATTAGGGGATTCCACAGCCCTCAGGGGCACAAGATCCTCCGATGAACCATCAACACGGTTTGAATCACCTGCTTCAGATTAACCCCTCCAGAAGTGGTGTAGCCACCCGCTGGCTCCCCTCCAATGTTAGGTACAGAGATTCTAGGACTCCCATTTTGAATTTGGTGCCTAAACACCAAGGGTTGCTCCTTGTGGTACATGCTCTTGCTGCACTTTAGAGCCCTCTTACCAGCTGGAGCAAAAATTAATTATGGACTAAGCTTATCAAACAGTACTTAACTGTGTAGATCAGCCAGGACTCTACACCTGTCTTAAGGCCCACTGGTGCTGCACGCCAGCTCCCTACCCATCCTATCTGGACACTCTGATTAATTGTTGCAAGCTGCCTTGTGATGCACAGATTTGTGAATTACTACATACCTAATTTCTCATTAGCAAGCTATCCTGTTCGCCCACTGGAGGACCACCTATCTTCCCTGTTCATGCTTCATTGAACTATTCCTGTCCCCTATACTGTAGTTTTTGCTGTAGTTACACTTCTTACTGTAAATCTTTCTTTACTAATGTCACCATTATATATCAACTACTACCTATCCTAACCTCTCTTTTCAGCTTTCTCACTAATAAGAACCTTCCCTCCCTCACAAAGAAAATCCTCTTCCTATTTCTTCCACCTCACCTGCTTCTTATTCTTACTTTGTCTACTCTTCCTCTACCTCCTCCCACACATCAAAATAATAACACTAAACCTCTTCCCTCCCAGCCCCTACTTTCACCCTCACTATAACTCCTTCACCCTCACTTGAAAACTGGTCCTATTTTTATCAGCTCCCAAATGCATCTGTTCTATCAGTGCCAGGTCACTTTGCCTTTCTTCATCTTCTAATCTCCTAAGCCCCTTCTCCTCCTCCCTCTTCCTCTCCCTCCCCAAAATCCTCCTCGCCTCTTAAATGTCTTACGCTCCACTACCTCATTATAGCCCCCCTCATTCTCTCGTTTGGAGATACTCATCCCAATCGTGGGCCAAATGTCCCAAGCCCCACTAATGCTGTCTTTTCTACATACACCCCCCAACTCTTGTGCCCCCATAGCCCTCCAAAATGGCTTGAAAATCATACATCTAAACATTTACAGCCTCCTACCTAAACTTTACATTTTACAAACCCTAGTAGTCTCTTCCAAACCAGATCCTAATTCTAATTGAAACGTGCCTCAGTGACAGGATATCGGATCACTCTATTACCATCCCTGGTTATACCATCTCCAGGCAAGATCATGTAGGCAGGGGTGGTGGAGTGGCCAAGTATATCCTGTCCTCTCTAAAATTCATCAAAATTCTATCATCCTCCCTCCCCGCAACCTATGAAGCATTAGTCATCTGTATCACCCTGCCTTTCACCATCCCGATCTTCATAGTCAGCGTCTATTGTTGCCCAGGGTCCCAGCCCTCCGATGCTATAGTTCTCATAACCTCCATAACATCTCTCTCTCTCTCTCTCTCTCTCACTCAGGTGAAACTTTCATTCTGGGTAACTTTAATCTAAACTGGTTGTCCCCAGCTATCACCAAGACATGAAATGAAGTTGCAGCCCAAAATCTCACACAACTCATTCTTGAACGTACCCATCATAACCATAAAACTCAAAATCACTCCCTGCTAGACTGGGCTGTCACCTCCTACTCTCATAGAGTTATTAAGTCTGGTATCCTACCAGATGCCCTCAGTGACCATCACCCTATCTTCCTGGTTAGGAAGGTCCACAGGCCCAAATCCCCACACAAAATCTTAAAGATATGTTCCTACAAATCCCTAGATCTCAACCCTCTTCTCCATGAACTTACCCTCTTAGACTGGTCTCCAGTCTCCTCTGCTCCCTCCATTGACCTCGCCCTTACCTACTTTAAAGAAAAATTCTTAGAAGTCTGGAACACCTTCGCTCTATCCAAATGCTCCCGGGTACGTGGAAACCACCTCTCGTGGATTACTGCTGAATTGTCGGTCTATCTTAGCGAAAGTGACCATGCCTGGAAGAAACACAAAGCATCTCAGCTCCCTAGTGATTATGCTTTCTACTACCAGCTTCGAAACTCTTGTCAACCCTCCCCCACTAGTTACCCAACCCTTTTCTTTCTCCCACATTACCCCTGTTGAAACCCTAATCACCGTCCTCTCTCTCAACCCTTCAAAAGGTGCCTCCCCTGACTCCTGACTAACTCAACCCTAAGCTCCTCTTTCTCCTGTTCCCAGCTATTGCTTACTCCCTGTCATGGAAACATGCTGTAGTTCTCTCACTTCCTAAAGGTGGTGGCCTCACGTCCCCCTGTAACTATTGCCCCATTTCCCTCCTTCCTACCCTTGCTAAACTCTAAGAACACTTGGTTCTTGCTCAGCTTACTACCTTTCTTTCTGACTCCTCCTTCTTCACACTGTTCCAGTCTGGTTTTCAGAAAAAACACTCCACCACCACCTCCCTACTCAGGCCCACTGGCTCCATTCTTACAGGGATGAAAAATAGCCTTATCACTACAGCCATCTTTGTCGACCTCACAAAGGCTTTTGACTCTATCTCCCACACCCTTCTTCTGGACTCCCTTTCTACTGCTGTCCTGTCTACTGCGGTCACAAACTGGTTCAGGGCTTACCTAACTGGCTGAACCCTATCAGTCAGGATTGTGGACTCCATCTCCCCTCCTCTCCTTATCGGCACAGGAGTCCTCAAAAGGGCTCAGTGCTCAGTCCCCTGCTTTTCTCCATCTTCCTAAATGACCTTCCCTTCCTCCTCCATCCACATGTATGCTGATAATACTGTTTTGTATACATTTGGCACATGTCCCTCTGATGTTGCATCCAGTCTCCAACAGGATTTTGACCAAGGTCAGCTCTGGTTTGCTTCCCATCAGCTGTTCCTTAATGCCAAGAAGACATTCTCCATGACCTTGGGCACTAGGCAAATACTCTCAAGGCAACCTGACTTGCCCTCTTTCCACACCCTGGATGGGACTATCCTTGAGGACACTACCTCATTCAGATACCTCGGGATTTGGTTGGACCAACACCTCAACTTCTCTGGACACATAAATGCCATCCTGAAAAAACTGCACCCTAAGCTTGGCACCTTGTTCAGGAACTGTAGCAGCATCCCTCTTATGGCTAGGCGTGAACTCATCCAAAAGATGATTCTCCCCATTTATGACTACTGTGATGTAGTCTATGGTGCCACTCCCAAATCCTCTCTGGCTAGATTGGACACTCTCTTTAACTCCATTTGCTGTTTCGGTCTTGATGCTCCCTCTCATTCTCACCACTGTGATCTTTATCATGCTCTGTCCTTTCCTACACTGGCAAATAGATGCCTCTCCCATTGCATCAAACTGACCTCTAAATTCTGACTTGGTGAACTCCCTCCCTACCTCTCCTCATCTCTCTCCATCCCTCCCCCACCCTCCCACTCCCTCAGAGCCTATGATTCTCACACTTTGTCTATCCCTGTCGCTCTACTCTCATTGGTCAGTCTGGATTTGCCTACCAGTTCCCTAAAACTGGAACTCCCTCCCACCTCAAATACGTCACTCTTCCTCCTCATACTCCCTCAGCTCTGCCTTCGATAACTATCTCTCCTCTAGCTGTTCCTGTTATAATCCTCCCTAACTTCTCTCTTTACCCAGTTCCTGTTCTATATTAATCCCCTCCTCCTCTACCCCTCCTTTCCTCCACTGCCCTCCCCACCTCTCCACATCCCCCAAATATCCAGCCTTCCTTCTAAATTCTCCTTCTGTCTCTTCCTGCTATCTCTTCCCCTCTTCTCCAACTTGCCTACTCACTTCCTCTTTCTCCTCCAACTTGCTTGCCCTCAGTCCCCTTGCAGAGTCCTAACATTCTGGAGTGTGAATGGGTTTAGCTTCCTTCACACTGTGCTCTCACTTGCCCATCTTCCCCCTCCCCTCGCACTTAATCTTTTTGTCTTTTTGTCTTCAAGTATTAACTCTGTAACTGTATTGCACTCCAATGTACTGTGCTTCATGAACCTGCCTGCACTACATGTTTTGAGTCTGGTCTTTCTCAGCTGCTGTACTATATTTATTTCATCAGTCTTAATGCCTGTAAGCTTCGTCCCTTCATTCCCTCCCCTCTGCACTCCAATTGTATAACAATGCTGTCTATCTGCTGTTTACCAAACCCAATTAGTCAGTCCCAGAAAAATTGTATGTATCTCTGTGTACTACTGCTTAATTTTTGCTACCAAATGTTACTATTTGTTTTCTGTTAAATTGTTATGAATCTGTTTCCATTCTTATTGTACCCCCTTCCCCTAGGTCGCACTGGGAGACAAGCAACTTGTTGTTCCATATGCCTTCCTGGTGAAACATTTCAATAAATAAATAAATAAAAATAAATAAATAAATTCAGAAAGTTGGCGTGTTGGAGTACTTAGAAATACTGATGGTACTGTAGTGCTACAGGACTGGCTCTTTCTTTTCATTTTAAGAAAAAAAAATTTGTTTAATGTTATTTTGCCCTCCATGCTTTCCACCAGGGATATACCAGATATATAATCAGATAGAGATGTACCCTCAAATCAGACAGGGATATATCCTTCCCTTGAATCAGACAGGGATTAGGATATATGGTTTAAGCCTCTATGAACTATCTTTGAGGCAGCATGAAGATTTTTTTTCAGTTAGGCTCATTCCATGACACCGTGCCCACCTAACTCAGCTCCTGAACCTGGTTCGTCAGGGCGACCACACAACCAAAACATTCTGACAGTGCCATGTTGGAAACTGACATACCACTTTATAGAAAATGTAGTTTGAGGCCTTTCCCTAGGGCCCTCCTTGAAAATGAAAGGATGTAACGAGAAAGAATCAGGCATCCTTGTGTTATCTGTGTGATTAATTGCAAGTGAGAAAGAAATAACAAAGTGATGAAAACAGTAAAAACACTCCCCATAACAAGTAAGGGATAACACTCACCGATGGGTCCAGGCGTGTTCTGATATACAGATGCCATGGGTGCATTGTGAGTCACAAGGCATATGCTGAGTGCCTTCTACCGCCTGAGAAGTATGTATATCAGGACACCAAGGTACCTCAATGGGTGTTATTCATCTTACAAAGTAGGCCCTAAACTGATTTGTGAAGTATAAACAGTCATGTACTGTAGTTCCAAACTATTCAGGTGTGCTCTGATAGCCAGCCAGTTAAGTGATTCTCTGGGCCAGTCAAGTTCCTAGCTTTTCATCACCCATTTTATAAGCCCTCTCAGTGAAACATTGGGGTTCATATGTGTGGTATTAATGTACAAAAGAATAACAACTTTGGAAAGCAGTATAGTGTAGTGGTTAAGAGCACTGTACTGCAAATCTGGAGAACTAAGTTTGAATCCCACAGCTACAACTTACCTACTGTGTGACCATGAGCAATTCATTTAACTTCCCTGTGTTTCCAGGACACATCTGAAGACAAACCTCAACTTAGTGTGTCTTTCCTGGCCAAAAATTGTAAAATAAAAACAACAAAAAAAACTTGGTATTGGAAATGTTCTATATTTTTTTGGCTTTGTACAAATTGCAACTGCTTAGTGAGTGGCCTCTTTACACTACTACACCTAATGAGATCTTCTTTATCATTATGTCAATGTAAGTGTAACCCCTAGATGGCGCTATCCCAGGGGCTACTACCCCTGCCTGATTTGCCACTAACAGGTTGAGGGGCCTGGATCCAATGGCGGGTGCCTCCACCCAGAGGTCAGGGTTTGCAATAGTTAAACTAACTTGGTCACAGCCCTCTGGGACACTGCAACCCCCCTTTCTTCCCACTAGTGGCCCACACAATATATTAGAATTACCTTCACAGTATACACTTACCCTAGGTCTGGTTCCGCACTGGGACCTCCTGTGAAATGAGATACAGTGCAACAATCACAGTACAGTACTTTAACACAGACAAATACCTCAGGCAGTATAACTTTGCTGAAACAAGCAGCTCTGATTTATTGAGGGGATATAACAAGGACAGGGGAAATCAGGTTAATTAGCTTATCACTCTAATAATTCACTTATGGCTCTGTGCACAGGCCTATCCCTATCAGTTACTGTCCCTGGGTACCCAAGCCCTAGTGGCTAGTCCAAACTGTGGCAGCTGGTAGGGGCCCTTTCACACAAGAAAAGGAGAATTAAACAGTCAGCAGTACAGTAATTCCATTTGGATTTAATGTGGCAATTCAACAGGGAGCGACCTGAATTAGTACTCACGACCTCCAAATAAGATAGGGTCCTTCAATGTCAGCAGGGCTCACTTGAGGTACACAAACCTCTTCACACATCCATATAAAAGAAAGCACTATACCAGGCAGGCTGCATCTGTGTCCCGATCGCAATTACTGCACAATACCCGGGAGAACACACAGCAGATTCAGTTCCTGACAGGCCGAGTGCAATTTTCAGCAATTCCTCCAGTCTTCTACAGGGTGAGCCTGGTTTCTACTCTTCAGAGATCCTTTGATTCTTTTCACAGGACGGATTCAGTCCTAACAAGCTGTTACACAAACTGCAGACCGGAACTCTGGGCCTTACACACGTTTTTGACTAAAACTGCACACTGAAAAAGCACAGGGCTCCTTCCTTCTTCACTGCCAAAGCTCAACTGAAACTCCAACTGACAAAACCGGCACTTCCTTTGAGTTCCTCCCAGTTCTTGACTGGATTGGCTGTCACTCACAATAGACTGCTGCTGTTGGTCCAAAAGGCACTGAAGTCTAAACTACATCTCCCAGAGTCACTGCCCATACAATCCTCTTGTGGCTGGCTCAGATTATGAGTCCAAGTTCTGATTCGTCCAAGGCACCATTTTAGAGCTAGCTTACCCCACACTGATTGGTCCAGTTCAGCAGTTCAAAACTAGAATGGGGAACTAGCAGACACAGTTCTGACTGCAAAGAAAGCAGGTTAGACAAACTGTAATTTCATTATTACTCTAAATAATTTCTGGCAAACAGTTACATCTTTCAGATAGGTCCCTTTGCACTCCTAGTGACTGCAAAAATGAAGTGAATTGGCAGCAGCTCGAGTGGTACTCAGAGAAGCACACAGTCCCCCATATAACTAATTATGTCTGCAAGCAGACAGCTCTTAAAGAGACAGTACCAGAGGCTCTAAAAACACTCACTGATAAGTGGCTTAAATGCCAAACACCATTCAGGCTTGGAGCATTCAAGCAAGCTCCTGGAAGTCTTTGGGAACCCCATTTGCAGAGGTTACACCTTCCTGGCCTGGGAAAGCTTGGCGTCCGCGTCAAGCAAGTACCCCATAAGTTTCAACTGCAACCATATACATTTGCATTAGGCTACATACAGTAATCATCAGTCAATATATCATTTTACTAAGAACACATTTCTGAAACATTGCAGTGCGTCACTCTTTACAGTATTACATATACATTGTACCATAACTCAAGTTATTACCTCTTGTACATGAAACCTGAAGAGGGGCCCTTCCTATCAGTTACCTTGGGGCTGGATGGGGCAAGGGCACCATATTAGAGGGCAACACAAGTAACTTGGAGTTAGCACTGATGCTCAGTTTGGGCAATGAGCTCGGGGACACATACACTCCTTTATGGACAACATTGAGAGGCAAGTCCACAGGCCTCCCAAGTGAATCATAACTGAGGTGCACCACAGGCTTTACAGCTCGACCAGTCTTTCTAGGGGAACTGTTATAGTCTCTGCACTCTGAGCCTCATTTTCAGCATTGTCCTCACTTGTCAGGGAGTCTCCATGGGGTAGAGAGGCTAGAACTTGGGGCACTTTCAGCTCCAGGAGTTACAGTTTCTGAGTCCACAACATTTGGCTCGCATGGAGGCTTTCGGACACTGGCAGTGGACTGTCAGGGCACTCCAAATACTTCTTCTTGTTCCGTGTATCTCCAGTCTGCCCCTAATCTATCATTTTCCTCCCTGAAAGCTCAAACAGTTCAACCATGCACAATGATTCCATTTCATCTGATCTGATGCTTTGCACTTCACTTTCTGGGAGCATTGGCTCCAGGGACAAGCTGGGGCTTGGACAGTCCAGAAGGCCCAGCTTCATCTCCAGTATTGACTAGGGATTGCCCAAACAATTGACTCAGTTCGTAGAAGGATAGTATTCAAAGTCACTCTACTTTCTTTTGATATGGACTGACAGTCATGCTCAACTGGGACTTGTGCAGGGGAACACTTTAACTCTGCTTCTGTAGGTGCAGACTTCCTTGGTCTTTTCTTAGCAGCAGCTCTAGTCACTGGTCCAGAGGGGCATCTTCTAGGGCTCAGACTCAATTAAGATTTGTCCAATGGGCAGTAAATGATTTCTATGCATTGTTTTTACATCTTTGAATTATTCTCAAGCCTTACTTTGTACACTGGCAGATCATCTAGTTTGCCCACTACAATGTGAGGGAGATGGTGCCATCTGTCAGCAATCTTGTGCTTGCCATGCAGTCCCAGATTTCTTAGCAATACCCGATCTCCCTCCTGGAGTTCCTGTGCTTTCACCTTTTTATCATACCTTTCTTTGTTGGCCAGATTTCTTTTGGCAGCCATGGTTTGAGCCAGTTGATGCGCATGAGTTAGCTGGGCCTTTAACTTTGCACATACTGTAAATAGTTGTCAGCTTGAACCCCATCAGGAGAGACCCCAAAACACACATCTACTGGTAGTCGAGCTTCTCTTCCAAACATCAGGCGTAGGGGAGAATCCAGTGGCATCACTTTTGGTGCAGTTATAAGCATGTACCAGGGTGCTAATTTGTTGGCTCCATCTAGGCTTGTCCTTTGGGTGCAGGGTGCCTAGCATATCTAGCAAAGTCTGGTTGAAACGTTCAGGCTGTGGGTCCCCTGGGGTAGGTAAGGGTGGTTCTGGACTTTCGCACTCCCACAGAGAAAGCATCTCTTTGATCAGACGACTCTCAAAGTCTCTCCCTTGATCAGAATGGATTCTTTGTGAGCCCCATAGTGAACAAAAAGTTTTCTACAAGTACTTTGGCTACAGTGGATGCTTTCTGGTCTTTGGTGGGAAAGCTTGGGCATATCTCGTGAAATGGTCAGTGACCACCAGCACATTACTGATATTTCTTTGATCTGACTCCAACTTAGAAAATCAATACAGACCCAGCTCCATGGGTGCACTGGTGGTGATGTTAACAAGGGGCAGCCCTCTGGGGCAAAGCTTTCCTTTGTAAGTAGCGATTCTAAGTTCGAATGTGTTGCTCCACATCAGCCCCATCTTAGCCAATAGAATCTGGATCTCACCAAGTCAAGTGTTCTGTCCATACCAAGGTGCCCCATGTGGTTGTGCAAGGACCTCAGTACTGAGTCTCTAAAGGCAGTGGGCAGCACTAGTTGTTGTTTGTCTACTTGTCCCCTCTGTCTACTGTTTCTCTGTATAACAGTTTATTGATCAGTTTAACTTAGGACCTTCTTTGTATAACAGTGCAGTTCTCAAATCAGTGGGCGTAATTTGGACACATCTTTTCCTGCATAGAGGGCTTCTAAAGCTGCTTAGATCATGGGATCGCAGGATTGAGCCCACGAATACTGTCATTGTCCAGCTGAGGCAGTGCACCAATGTCTATTGCAGAAAAGTGGCACAAGCAGCAGGTATGCAATTCTCAGAGGCTCCCAAGCAATCCACCATGCAGTCCACTCGTCCATGGACATTGTTCCTCCCTGTCAAACTTCCGGCAGAGTGCCGAATGTCAGGTTCTGCCAATCGGACCCAATCATTCTGGGAACAGGCCTCCGGAGAGAGCATCAGCATCTATGTGGTTCAGACCTGCTCGGTATTCGAGAGCATAGTCATATGTAGATAATGGAGAAAGCCACCTATGGCCAGTGGCATCCAACTTAGCTGAGGTCTGCACATAGGTCAAAGGATAATTGTCAGTTTTTACTAGTATTTTAGCCCCATACAAGTACTCATGGAATTGGTCAACAATAGCCCACTTCAAAGCTAGGAACTCTAACTTATGTACAGGATAGTTCTTTTCGGATGGGGTCAGGCTTCTACTGGCAAAGGCCACTGGTCTCAGGCCATTCTCGTGCTCTTGGTACAACACAGCCCCCAACCCTTGCAAGCTAGCATCAGTGTGCAGGACGTAAGGTTTTCTTGGATCGGCATAGGCCAGCACTGGAGCATGGGTAGTTGATATATGATCTCATGAAAAGCAGTCTCACAATCAGAGTCCAGCGGGCCCCAAATACTTCACTCAGATGAAAATACACTCTTTCAGTCTTCAGGGACGCTGACTTTTGGTATTTTTGTGGGTTGGGGATACCTTGAGTAAGTTAAGTAAAGGGTGGATCACTCTTGAATAGTCCTTGATGAAGCGCCGATAATAACCACAGAATCCCAGGAATCTTTGCAGTTCTTTAGATTTTTGGGCTGTGGCCAGGTGGTCAAGGCCTCAACTTTACTTGGGTCGGTCTCTATTCCTCGGTGGATACTATGTGTCCCACATACTTTACTGATGTTTGAAAGAATTGACACTTATCAATGGACAGTTTAAGGCCAAAGTCCTCCAGTCGGTCCAATACCTTAAATAATCTGCTCTCATGTTCCTCCAGTGAGCTGCCAAACACAATAACATCATCCAGGTATACCAGGCACTCCAGTAAGTTCATGTCCCCCACTGCACGCTCCATCAATCGTTGAAAAGTTTCTGGGGCACCTGAAATCCCTTGAGGCATCCTCATGAATTCATAGAAGCCAAGCGGACAGATAAAGGCCGTCTTCTCACGGTCCTCTGGGGCCATCGGGATCTGGTAGTACCCACTGCGGAGATCCAGCACAGAAGCCACCCGCTCCCGTTAGGCAATTCAAAGCATCCTGAATCACGGGGCATTGTGTACTGATCAGGGATATCCGCGGTTTAAGGTGCGATAATCCACACACATCCTTACTGTTCCATTCTTTTCCTCACTACCACAATGGGGAAGCATAAGGGCTTCTGGATTCTTGTATTACACCAGCAGCTAACATCTCTTGCAGATGCCGCTCACATCATCTATGTCAGCAGGTGCCAGGCGTCGAGACCTCACGAAATGGTCTTTCGTCATGCAGCCGGATATTGTGCTCAGCTCCTTGCACGCATCCTACATCCCATTCCTTTAAAGAAAACACCTGGTCTCTTTGGGCAAGCTTCTCATGATCCTCACTTTCCATTCAGCTGGCAGCGGGAGTCGCGAAATCAAACAAGTCAGGCGTTACTCTGTCATTCTTCCTTGAACTCTTGCTGCTGGGTAGCACTGCAGTGTCTGCACAATGCACATTAGCCAGGATGCAACCTCTGTTTACTCGAATGTCTCTTTCAGACACATTATGAACTTGGACCATTACCCTTCTGGCATAAGCATGGGCTCTAGCGGGCAAAATACTAGAGCTTGACCAGCAGTCCCTCTGGCAATTTTCCATCCCTGGTGCATCCAACATTAATATTTTATTCTTAACATCCTTTCTGATACGGACCTCTCCCTGTAAGGTACACTGGGCATTTGGCCAGGATCAGAGACTCAGGATCCTTCTTCCATACAATTCCGACCGGTTCCTCTGGTTCTGTTTTTCAGCATCTCTCTGTGCCTCATAGGCCTTCTTAATTAAAGCCGGAACTCTTAAAGCTCTACTAGTCTTTGACCCCTGTTTTTCATAACACAACTGTGCAGCCTTCCGAACATATGAGCATTTGTTCCAATCAACAAAGGGACACCATCATACAGTCCAGTGGGGGACACACTAAGGCTAGGGTCTCTACTTGTTCGGCCCTCCAGCCACGGAGGTGGGGAAAGACAGCAAATTCGGATATACCCGGAATAGGGGTGACCTTCTCCCTTAACCCCCATACATGCAGTCCTTCTAATGGTTGTAAGGGTACGTCTGACAAATGCTTCTGATACCAATCCTGGAACATAATTGTCACTTGGGAGCCACTGTCTAATACAACTCTTGTAGACACTCCATTCACCTTTACAGTGGTCTCCATGGAGGGACCCACTATTCTGGACCAGTCTGGAGAGGCGGTGAGTGGGGCCTGGGCAACTGACCTTGCCACAAAGGATGTGAATTAGCATTTTGGTGCCCTCACTGGGATCATGTGTGCACCTCTTAACCACTGATTTCTTCTCCGAGCTCTCCTTGTAGCCTATACATAACTTTGTCAGTGTCTTTTGGGGACTGGCATTCCCTTTCATGTGCCCATCTTTCGATTAATTATAGAAAAACATACTTTCTGGAGTTTGAGCTGGCCGAGGCGCCACACTGGGAGCCAGGGCGGGGTATTACTAACTGGAAACCTTGGTGCCATCTCTGTCTGCGGCGTGATAAGCATTTGGAGACATCTCATCAGTTTCTCCACTTCCATGGTCAAGGAATCGAGTTCGAGCTGTTATCAGCAGGAGATACATGGGTGGGTACCCCACCCCCTATAGCAGATACAGTCGGATATAGGTCAGGGCCCGTACTTGCAGCGTGGCCTTCATAAAGGGACTGTTTTGAATTCCCGGATCTCTCTCAACAGTTCGCCCCATTGTGACATATCTTTTCCTTGTCAGAGCACTCATTGACTGCCAACCTCTGCCCTGAACTTCCTTGATGGGTCACCCTCAGTCACTGGTCGAAGCGCAGCTATTGGTGCAGGTCCCTCGAGGTCGTCTTTCTCAACTCCTCGAATTTCTCTCATTAACTCATCCAGAGGAGGTGGGATTCAGTCGATCTGCCAGGCGTAACTGAAGCAACAGCAGTTCTGAGAAGGGGGCAGACTTAAGGATCCTGTCCAGCCTGGTTGGTCCAGTTCAATCGCTGGCAAACTACCTTTTCTGAGGCATTCTTGCAACAATTTTTCAACCGAGATACATACACAGACAACAACTCCCTTGGTACTGTTGTGCATCTCTTACTCTCCACCATAGGTCCTCATCAGAATCTGGGCTCCCATACACATTCTCCAAGGCCTCAAGATAGGCCTGTGCAGTCGCTTCAGGGTTACTGGCCCGTTGCTTGCACGGATGGTAGCCAGGGCAGGACCTCGGAGGCTCTCACTAACCCTCTTTCGCTTTTTGCCTTCCGAGCATTGCCATTCTAGCACTTGGGGGCAACATAGTCTATCCAGGTCTCCCAGTCATCCTCCCTTGGGGGTGGGAGGTGCCAGAGAGATCCTCAACCTTCGGTAGAGTCGTGACTAATGGCAGGTGCAGAAATAGGAGTCTGCATTGGTTCAGCCACCATTACGGGCACTGGAGCAGGAGAGGGTGTTGGGGGAAGAACACCCCCAGGTGGCAAGAATAGTTTCTTCAAGTCCTCCACAGTTTTCCCCTCTCCCAGCAACCATTCAGCAAATTTCTCCTCAAAAGTTTCAGATAGTGGTGGGGGCTGATTCCCCCCCGGGTCTTTACTGTCCTTAGTTATCACTCTCCAAGCAGTGAGGGCTCCCTCTGGGGTAATGGTCTGTGGCACTTTGGAGCTATCTATGGGATCCTTAAACTCTACTAGGGCCAGGAAAGTGTGGGTGAGCAGATTAGCATGCCGACCCACCACCACGGGTTTTGTAAACCTTCCACCTTGGAAAGTACTCCTGCACAGTGTCCGTATTGAGTACAGGGGATGTCCAGGATAAGCATAGCATTTTGGGGGTCGATCTCCTCCCCAGTACACCACTCCACCAGCCGGTGCACAGCCACTTCTGTCGGGGTACCCATTTTTTTCTTAACAGTGGTTCGTAAATATGGCCACTAGAGGACACACAATCCCAGCGGTGAGCCTCCAAGATGTAACCCCTAGATGGCGCTATCCCAGGGGCTACTACCCCTGCCTGATTTGCCACTAACAGGTTGAGGGGCCTGGATCCAATGGCGGGTGCCTCCACCCAGAGGTCAGGGTTTGCAATAGTTAAACTAACTTGGTCACAGCCTCTGGGACACTGCAACCCCTTTCTTCCCACTAGTGGCCCACACAATATATCAGAATTACCTTCACAGTATACACTTACCCCCAGGTCTGGTTCCGCACTGGGACCTCCTGTGAAATGAGATACAGTGCAACAATCACAGTACAGTACTTTAACACAGACAAATACCTCAGGCAGTATAACTTTGCTGAAACAAGCAGCTCTGATTTATTTAGGGGATATAACAAGGACAGGGAAATCAGGTTAATTAGCTTATCACTCTAATAATCTACCTATGGCTCTGTGCACAGGCCTATCCCTATCAGTTACTGTCCCTGGGTACCCAAGCCCTAGTGGCTAGTCCAAACCGTGGCAGCTGGTGGGGCCCTTTCACACAGAAAAGGAGAATTAAACAGTCAGCAGTACAGTAATTCCATTTGGATTTAATGTGGCATTCAACAGGAGCGACCCTGAATTAGTACTCACGACCTCCAAATAAGATAGGGTCCTTCAATGTCAGCAGGGCTCACTTGAGTACAAAACCTCTTCACACATCCATATAAAAGCACTATACCAGGCAGGCTGCATCTGTCCCGATCGCAATTACACATGCCGGGAGACACACAGCAGATTCAGTTCCTGACAGGCCGAGTGCAATTTTCAGCAATTCCTCCAGTCTTCTACAGGGTGAGCCTGGTTTCTACTCTTCAGAGATCCTTTGATTCTTTTCACAGGACGGATTCAGTCCTAACAAGCTGTTACACAAACTGCAGACCGGAACTCTGGGCCTTACACACGTTTTTTGACTAAAACTGCACACTGAAAAAGCACAGGGCTCCTTCCTTCTTCACTGCCAAAGCTCAACTGAAACTCCAACTGACAAAACCGGGCACTTCCTTTGAGTTCCTCCCAGTTCTTGACTGGATTGGCTGTCCTCACATAGACTGCTGCTGTTGGTCCAAAAGGCACTGAAGTCTAAACTACATCTCCCAGAGTCACTGCCCATACAATCCTCTTGTGGCTGGCTCAGATTATGAGTCAAGTTCTGATTCGTCCAAGGCACCATTTTAGAGCTAGCTTACCCCACACTGATTGGTCCAGTTCAGCAGTTCAAAACTAGAATGGGGAACTAGCAGACACAGTTCTGACTGCAAAGAAAGCAGGTTAGACAAACTGTAATTTCATTATTACTCTAAATAATTTCTGGCAAACAGTTACATCTTTCAGATAGGTTCCCTTTGCACTCCTAGTGACTGCAAAAATGAAGTGAATTGGCAGCAGCTCAAGTGGTACTCAGAGAAGCACACAGTCCCCCCATATAAACTAATTATGTCTGCAAGCAGACAGCTCTTAAAGAGACAGTACCAGAGGCTCTAAAAACACTCACTGATAAGTGGCTTAAATGCCAAACACCATTCAGGCTTGGAGCATTCAAGCAAGCTCCTGGAAGTCTTTTGGGAACCTCCATTTGCAGGGGGGTTACATAAGGAAGATTTGCAAACCTACAGTAGCTTGCCTTATTCACACTGGTGTCTTGTTCCTTCATTTACTGTATCTCATACTCATTAACTCATGTTCAAGCAGCCTTTACATGTGCCACCTGGCCCTGTGGCCTGACTGTAGCTAGGCATTATTATATAATGTATGGCAGAATGCTGTTAAGCATAAAAATCCATACCAGCTACAACGTTGTTATGCTGCAGTAGCTTGTTGTTATGCTGCACCAGGTACATAGCTACTGCAGCATAACAGCTTAGAACCTTGCTCGCATTCCAAAAGCATAAGTCGCGTTGTCAAGCTTTACCTCTGAACATTTGCCATTTACCCAAGCAGTAAATTCATAGTGGGAGCCCAGCTATAAAAAATACCAGTGTCAGCTTCTGTTTTCTGTAGGGAGCGTACTAACAGATAAAGATTTATTCAAACGGGACTTTTTGCTGAACTTACACCCTACGTAATGTTTCTCAACTGCCTCTGACTTCCTGACAGATGGCAACTTCATGATCCGTGAGTAAAAATCTCAATTCTACATGAATCACAGTAGTTGCTTGGTGGTCAGAGTCAGATCCTTCGCGTTTTGTGTCTTTTGGTACCAAAATTAGCCGAAAATGGTCCATACACTATAAAAGATAATGTATAGGACCCTATCTGCAAAAAGTTTGAAAAATCTTCTCGAGTTCGTCATGGCGATGAAACCTCTCAAGCTTCGCTCTCGAGGTTCCAATCATCGCCATGACGACCTCTCGAAGAGTTTACAAACTTGTTACAGATAGGGTCCTATACATTATCCTCTATATTATTGTCACATAAAATGCCTTTTTAACACAGACCAGCCTCGTCTGTCACACTCGTCATTGTCATTGTGCACATGTTTGTGTATTGTTATTAATTT
Organism: Neoceratodus forsteri; assembly: GCA_016271365.2. NCBI lineage: Eukaryota > Metazoa > Chordata > Ceratodontiformes > Ceratodontidae > Neoceratodus > Neoceratodus forsteri. The sequence goes on from CM057456.1 coordinate 1,500,589,185, forward strand.
ATACCCCAATGTCAAATAGCATGAAAAACCAAAAGCAGGGTTCAGGGACTGGACTAGGAAAAGAAAAGCAGCAATTCTGAAAGCTTAAGTGGCAGCCAGAGCCAAGGTCATGGTATGAGTCATGGCAGCATTTTTCAGAAGTGTAGTATCATTGTATAATAGTAATGTGTCAGCAGAAAAAGACCATCCTGGTCCATCTAGTCTGCCCATTTTCCACCCGCCCCTACTTGAGTCCTGCTGCCACAGAGAAATTGCTATTACTTAAGATTTCAACTGCATTTGATTTACCATGTAAGTCCAACCCACCACTTATGTGATCAATGAGTGTTACTGGACCATCACTATTGTGTGCTACTGCTGCTGTCCTACAGATGCCCAGACAAGATCCAGTGATGATCTTCGAATACCACACTGTGTCCTACCACCAAAGGTAAGTATAATTTGTGGGGATTTGGGTTTTTTCTTGGAGGGGAAAGCTGCCATAAGTGGAAAAGGCTTAATGCACATTGGTAAGTGTTCCAAGGCAATATTTCTTACTTGGGGAGTGGAGGGGGTTGGAGATATAGGTGAGAAAGATTTATTTTAACTGTACAGCCTACATGTCAGCCTCTTAAATATGCTTGTTCTTCTGTCTCTTATTCTTGCAGGGATATATGACATGGGTGATGGCAGATCCTGTTGCTGTGTAGTTCTGGCCCAGATCAGAGCAGATGTGTTACATAGGCCGACATCATGGAGAAGGCAGACAGTAATACTGCAGAATACTGAAACAGAATCAAATACAAACAACATACTCTAAGGGACCCGAGAGAAAGAACTCAAGAATCCAAGATAGAGAACTCAAGAATGGGAGCAACAGACATCAGGTGGTGGAAAACTGCAACCACCTGCCCTTCCCTGTATCAGAAATTTAAAAATAGTAGAATTTGTTCAAAGAAGAAGGCCTAACCAACCCATATGTCTGTCCACTGGCGGTCTGCCTTTTTTGAACTTATTTTACAGTTTTTCGGGACAGGAACACTAAGCTGAAGCTAGTTTTAGGTCTGTCCCAGGATTACAGGGTGGTTAAGTGGCTTGCTTTGCTCAGGGTCACACAGTGTGCAAGTTATTACCATATTACATCATTGTGCTTCAGATCAACACCTTACTGGTGATACTGCCCTGCCCCCACCCCACCCCACCCCACCCCAGCTGGCTGTAGCTGTTCTTCCTTGAATACAGCACCACAGGAGAAAAAAAATACAGAACTTTGGAGGAAAATCACCTCCCCCCAGCAGGCTCTTACATGACCAACATGGTAGGCCAGTGGCCACCCACCACATAGTGATTCTGGGTAACTGTGGTAGTTAACTTGTAAGGCTGTGAGAAGGTCAGTGGTGGGCTGTGTGTTGCAGTGCCTACAGACTTCACTGAGAGGAGAAAAAGCTCTATAGAAAAAAACACTCCTTTAAGCTGCTGAATGTAGTACACAAAAGTCTGACAAAATGCAGCTTATTTTATTTCTGAACTCTAACTTGGCACTTGCCACTTAATAGGAATGTGCACAAAAAATATAACTTCTGTGTTGTTTTTATATACACCTGTGAAAGATTGCTTGCAGAAAAGGGTGCACAAAAACTGGCAAGAGAAACCTGTGTTCTAAAAAAAACTCACTCCTAGCAGTTCTCCTGAGAAACATTAAAAATTAGCACACAGAAGTGTGAAAAAAATTGCTCTCTCTAGCTTGGGATTTAGAAAAGGAAAAAAAGCTGTCAAGATTCTTGTTTTCTGGATAATTTTAACAAGTGGACGGAAGTAAACTGCTCTTTCAGAGCAGCTCAGACTTCTGTCTCTCTTGTCTGTAGCTTCTATGAGTGCTGGATCACATGGACTGCCTTCAGTGAGCTTCAAAAATGGCCTCTGATTGGACAGGAAGTCTCAGGAGACACTGAAGTCTCACACACTGTTCTAGCAGCTGACTAATGAATAAGAAAACACAAATCACGAATAACTGGGCCCCTGAATATGAATACTCAGCTGAATATTCAAAATAACATATTTGCACATCCCTGCAATGAGTTGTAAACATTGAGTGGGAACACAGATGTAAGAGGAAATTCAGTGAAGCTGGTGGAGGGGGAGAGATTCAGAAAGGATGTCAGAAAAAAATGTACAGAACGAGAGAGACAGAGAGAGAGAGAGAGAGAGAGAAAGAGAGTGGTGGATGAATGGAACAAGCTGCCAATTGAAGCTGTCTGCACTGTCAGTAGAAGAATTCAAACATAAGTGTAACAATTACATGGGATCTGCAAGGGTAGAAGGGGAAGGGGTATGAAGTAGTGAGTGACCACTAGGACCATTACATGCAATCATAAGTAGGGTTGGGCAGACTTGATGCACCAGAGGGCCTTTCATGCAATTAATTTCTATTTTTCTATGTTGTTATGATATCATTATAGTTTAATCTAGGCTATGTCAACTGTAGAAGAACTGCGTATTTAATGTAAATTGTTGCATCTCAAGGGATCTTTCCCTGTGAACAAAATTACGAACAAAGAACCGTACAAGCTTGTATGCAACTGGACCCTAGGCAAACAAGGTAACTAGTTTCCACAGTTCCAGTCATAAATTTTCTGTAGGTATAGCAGAGTTTGCCATTGAGTAAGGTAACAGAAGGGTGAGTGGACTGATGACTATTATTTGCAGTGGCATTTCAGGTATGCAAGTTTGTTTCAAGTCCTGATAAGGTTATACGTGAAATGAATGAGGTGAGCTAAGGTCAATACCCAAGAGATGTTACATGAGAGGAAATCAACATGCATAATGTGGTACTATCTCATACACTGGTGATGTTTCTGAGGTTTATAAAATGGGTAGAGAATCTCCAACATCCAGAATGATTGAGAAGATTCTAAAGCAATGTACTTTAGAAAATTAAACACATGGCTTCGGACTTCTTCCAGCAACTAAGACAAAGTACATCTAATATCAATACCTCTAGAAATTTCTAAGAAACTAATCTGAAGAAGCCATGTTTGTAAAGCAAAGGCCATACTAGCATTTACTATACAAACAAACCTTAAACAACACATTTCTTCTAAATCACTCTCACTCTTCTTACTCACAGCTGGCAGTGGTAATGTCTACTAAAGCAATTTCCTCCAGTTTTTATGTACATTTCTTGTTCATTTTCATTTGATTGAAAGTTTTGTTTGCCCCTCTGATAATTTCCTCTGATGTACTCAGGCTACTGATTATATTCCCAGTCCTGCTGTAGCACAGTGCTACCCCATCTGCCTGCCCAGTAAACATATGCCAGCCTAACAAGACCCCACAAATTGACAACCACCATTTACCATCAAGGTGTCTACTTCACAAAAGACACCACAAGACAGGCAACATCTTAAAAAACATGTTGGTCAAGCCATCATGTCATATTCCTTTGCTTTTGTCAGACTCACCACAGCTATGTCTCAACCCCTGGCCTCCATGTTTGCACTGGTCTCACGCTGTGGAATGAATCATCTGCTTTCTGACATGACATACGTTGCTCACTCTCCCTCACAGTAGTGCATGCCCCATATTTCCATAAGCTACTGTTGAGGTCAAATGCCAACGCGAAGACCTTATTTGGCACCTCAGAGTGCATTTTCAGGCTATTAATATGAGGCCAGAAGGCCATACGGGCATCCATTACCCCCCACAATTCCACCTGTGTTGCATCCAGATACTGCCCATCTCCTTGCTCCCTGACCCTCTTCCTATCATAGAAAGCATGGCAGACAGCACATGTGTGGAAAGTCCTTGTCTGATGCTTCCAAGTGCAATTTCAGCCGCCTTCTGTTTGGGGGGAGTACTGAGCTTCAAAGGTACTGTATTCATTGTTTAAAATAATTTAAGCAGCCATGAAACAGTGTTTTTTAAAGGTAGGGTGTTTTACAACACTATGCCATCTAGTGGCATAAAAGTAAAACATCAACTAGTTGTTCACTACACTAAATAGTGGGAAAAAAGGAACTACTTTTTTATTTTAAAAGTTATCTTTCATTTAAAGCTATATATTTTTATTGTACTTTTTTTTTTTTTTTTTACAGGTACACCCATTTGATAAGCACAGTAAGACACTTCAGGACATGGGTTTATTTTCCTAATCCACATTTCCAGGTGGTTGAAAGCACTTGGCATATAAGCCTCATGCATCACAATGCACCTGGGCATGTGGTTTATGAAAATAAACCCACACCCTATCATGTCTTATTGCTTACAAATGACACACTAATGGACTCACCCCCAACACACACACATAGATGATCTCACGGAGCAATACTCCCACACTGGTGGGCTCACTTGCACACATTAATGCCAACATAGATGGAGTCACTGATATTCATGACCACACTGATGGTGTCGCTGATGTCTGCACACCCATGCAAATCAGCCTTGGCCCTTTTTTAAAAAATTAGACCCCCTTGCAGGCATGGTGGCACTGAGGGCTGAGGTGCTGGACATCACACTTTGTGCTATGATGGCAACACAGGTTCAGGAACTGACTCTGGTCATTCAGAGGTCAGATGGGGGAGGTAAGGACTGAGTATCCAGAGGACTACTGTCCTTCCTCGGGGAGGGGGGTTTGTGCTGTAAGCATCAGCACAACAACAAGAGGGGTTTGTCCCATGCCCAGGGTGCTTGGCTGCCTCCATGGAGGTGGAGACAGCTGCTGTGCCCATTGCACAAGTGTGGGCAGGGGGGAGAAAAAATAGAGGAAACTACCGGGACCTGGCAGTACCCATGATGGGCCAGAGGATGTAGCCCTCTGAGGAGGGTGGTCGTAGCCCCTGCTGGATCCATGGAGGTGGGCACAAATAATATCATGATAAAAAAATAGAACCTTGAACTTTAGATAGTTTCAGATGACATTTAGTAATTACAGTTATGCCTGTGAATGGTATGTAGTAGGACTCTTATAAGGCCTATTTTTTTTTTTACTTCTTGTATGTTATTGTAAAGATTTTCAAAACTACTGTACATGTTTTCAATGCTTAAAGGGGTAAATTCTTTCACAAATATTTATTAAAAAAAATGTAATGCTGTAGGAATTATGCAGTTAGTCTTCCCCACTCACTATAATGCAAGCATAACCTGAAATCATGGATTGGCAAAAGATGAAAAGTCAGGTTATTTTTTTTACTTTTTATTTATAATATTTCATGTAATATGATGCAAGAAAAAACTGCAGTTGAAAGCAGCACTTCATTTTCATACTTCATCCAGATATCTGGAAATATGAGTCAGTTAGCTCTTTGGTACAAGATTAGCAAGGTTTATCATTACATTTAAAATAAAATATAATTTTAACAGTGGTCTTTACAGCCAACACCAAACTTAAACAGTCTCCCATAATTAGGCTTGTCAAAAACTCCAGCTTTTAAGGCCTTTAATACTAAATATAACAATTTTTTTAGAATTCCTGAAACCCTTATGGTGCTCCATAGCTCATAAAATACAAAGTGCATATAGCACAATATTGCTTGTGGAGTGGGAGGTGGGGTCAGTCCTAGCCATGACCAGCAGGGTTCCATGCACGTATTCCTATCCATGGAGGTATAGAACTTCAAACAGAAGGCATCCTTTCCCTCTAGATTTCCCAATTCCAAGCTCCGAAATCACCTGTTGTCTGAGATCTTGCCACTAGCAGCACACTTCAGTTCTTTCCCACTTTAATACCTAAGTGTGGAACAATGCCTGTGGAAATTATAGGGCTGGCTGACCTTTATCTTCCACCAGTGGAATTCTGGCAATATTACAATTTCACTTCTGCATAAATTTTGTGAAATGCTGCCAAAATTGTAATTTCAGTTATTTCCAACTAATTAAAAAAGTATTTGTCTAAATTGTACCAAATATGGTATGATGCATCTCCCCATAGAGAAGTGAACCAAGTTTCAGATCTCTGTCTTAACAGGTGACTGAGTTTAAAGCCTCCAACATTTTCATAAATTTACATGTCACAAGTGTTTAAACTGCAGAATTTTAAGCAACTATAACTATAAAACCAGAGAACAGAACATCACCAATTTTGTTAGCAGACATTTGACATCTACACTGACAGATGGCTAAACTACTGTAGCGTACTGGAGGCTGGGACTGAGAAATCCACTGTGGTGAGAGGAACAGTAGGGATCCTAGACATGACTCCCTGGAGGAAGGGAGTGAGGTATTCAGGAAATGAGAGATGTGAGGAATGAGTACATAGGACAGGGCAGGGTAAACACAATAGACATGAAAAGAAAGGGAAACACAAGACTCCAAGGTTATTATAGAAAGGTGAGGGGGAAGGGCAAGTGAGAATGAATAGTGGTGTGAGGGCATGCTGGAGGGTGGTATGCCTCAATGCCAGGAGTCTGGGTAATAAGATTAGTGAGCTGGATCTAATGGACATTACAGTAACTTAGGCCAGTGTGAACTATGACAGGGACATAGAGATCCCAGGCTACATCATGTATAGGTGTGATAGAAGGACTGGTAGAGGTGGAGGGGTGGTCATTTACATCAAAGAAGGGATTGAGGCAGTAGAGGATGCTACCATTGGGAGAAAAGGAGTGGTAGCATTACTGTGGCTTCAGCTCATAGAGTTGTCAGGTAGGAAGATTTGCATAGGGGTTAGTTACAGGCCACTGGGGCAGGGAGAACAGAGCGATAAGGAACTGGGTGCTGAAGTATGATGGGGCATCAAAGGGGGAGGTTGTAAGAGTGGGAGATCTCAACCTGCTGGACACTGACTGGGACATCCCCGTGGCCTGAAGCACCAGAACCCAAGCCCTGTTTGATGTCTTGCAGGACTGCATGTTGGTACACAGGTCAGGTATCCCACTAAACAGTCAGCCATTCTAGATGTAGTACTCACCAATTTAGAAAGACTAGGCAGAGTATGGGTTAGGGAACAGTTGGGGTCCAGCAACCACAATACCATATGGTTAGAGGTTGCCTGAGGCAGCTGTAAGCATGCATCTAAGGTTGATGTGCTTGACTACAGGAGGGCAGACTTCAACCATATGTGGGATATTGTGCTGGACAGGTTAGCTGGGATAGACAATATCAGGATAGAGGAGGAAAGATGGGGTTTATAGAAAGAGCTGTTCTCGAGGCAACAAAAACATACATGAGAACAGTTATCAAGAGAAACAAGTATTAGAGACTTACTTGGTTCTCTGAAAGGGTCAGGGAGGCAGTGAGGGTTAAAAGGAGGGCCTTTATTAGGCACAAAGAAAAGCAGGGGGATGAAGAATGGGATAAATACTAGAAGAAAACTAAAGAGGACAAGAGGGCAGTCAGGATAATAAAGGCAAACACAGAGCTGCATATTGCAGAGGGGGTCAAAGGAGGGGGAAAAGGAGAAAGACAGAAGGGGGAATTATCAAGGTAAATGAAAGATGCAGGGTAATAAAGGAGGACAGATGGGAAGCAATTGTGTTAAACAACTACTTCTGCTCAGTATTCACTAGGGAGAATAGCAGGCCCTTGTCAGAGAACAGAATAAAAGCAGCTGATAGAGGGGTCCCAAAAAATGAAACTGCAGAAATGTACTGGCTAGGAGTTGAAGAAGGGCTAGTAGCCCTGAAGGTAAACAAGGCCCTGAGGCCAGCTAGGATGGTTCAAGAGTGACAAGGGAATTAGCACAAGTGTTAGCAGAACCTTTAACGTGGCTATTCAATAGCTCTATGCAGCAAGGGGTGGATCTCATTGACTGGAAGATGGCAGATGTGGTTCTGCTGCACAAGGGAAGGGACAAGGAGGTGCAAGGAAACTATAGACCCATCAGCCTTAATTCTGTGGATGGGAAACTGATGGAGACACTAATCAAACAGGATCTAGTGAATTAAATGAAGAAAAATGGACTTCAGGATAGTAAGCTACACAGATGCATGACAGGGAGGTCTTGTCAGACCAAATTTATAGTATTCTTTGACTCATAACCAGGGTAGTTCATTACTGCCATGCTGTAGATTTATTCTTCTTTGACTTCAGCAAGGCATTCGACTGGGTGCCTTATTGAAGGCTGCTGAATAAGACAGGGGATATGGAAACAACTAAGGAAATAGTAAGGTGGGTAGAGAGTCAGTTGAGAATTATGGTGAATGGGGTCAGATTAGGGGAAGAGAGATCACTAGTGGAGAACCACGGGGATTTGTTCTGGGCCCAATCCTCTTCAATATATTCATTAATGACATACGACAGGGAATCCATGGCAGGTTGTGTCTATTAACACACTGTGGTATGGTTGACAATGTGGAGGGGATAAGGGAGTTGCAGAGAGACCTGCAATGGCTGGAAAATTGGTCCAAAGTCTGGCAGCAGAAATTCAATGCAAAAAATGCAAAGTTATGCACTTAGGAAAAAAAAAACAAGAACAGAGTATTGGATAGCAGGGGGGATTAATCTGGCACAACATCAGAGGAAAGGTACATAGGAATCATCATTAATGGTTCCATTAAACAAACAAACCAATGTAACATGGCCTTCATCAAGGCTAACAGGATGCTGGGGTGACTCAGGAGTTCAACAGTAGAAGGCACGTGCTATTGTTACCATTGTATAGGTGACTGGTGAGGTCATACCTGGAGTATTGCACCCAGTTCTGGAGTCCCACCTAAAAATGACAAGGACATGGAATGGTCTGCTGGTGGAGGTGGTGGGTGCCAAAACCATAAATGGCTTCAGACATAGCTGGGGATAGAGTCAATGTGATATTAGCTACTCAACAGGAAGTGGAGGCAGAAACACAGTTAACAATAGAAAAAATAGTGAAGCAAAGACCCCACAGAGACAATAGATCCCAGCGTATGATAAGGTAATATGAGCAGACTGGATGAACCATCAGACCTTTTCTGCTGTCATTGTCTATTTTTCTGTTTCTGTTTTGAATTTCATGAGCTTATGTGAACATTTTGGAATTTTGTGATAGCTGTATCCATACATTTTGCCCATCCACACACTTGAGCTGCCACTGTGGAGGAGGAAAATGATGGGTCCAGTGGCAATAAGGTAGCATTCAAAGGAGGCTCCTTAGTAAAAGTACAGTGGTGCCAAGGGTGAGGACAGTATCTTGAGTGAAGAACCATGTAGAGTAGTCATGGACATCACTGTGCATTGGACTGTCTTTTTGAAATATGCCATCTAGCTACTACAGCTCACTAACTAAATGACTTGTGAAGGCACACGCAAGCATGAGCAGCACTGTTTCTGTACAGTGCCACTGGATGACTCTAACAACCCTGTAGATAACAGTGTGTATTCTTGGCATTTGAAGACAGTGGCACCAAGTGACACTAAGCATTACAAATAGTTGTGACTGAGGCCATTGTGACAGACATATCTGAATATCTTTAGTTATGATGAAGTATGATGCTGAGTATTACTGTTGCAGGAGTGCTGGAGGGGCATTGCAGGGCCATGATGCTAGTGTACTGTAGGTAAGATTATTTGCCTGCCTATAGTACAACTCAATTAAATGTGATCAATAGCCTTGCTTAAGATGGACTGATGTTCTCCATGGGATCTGAACTATAGGATGGGGTAGCTAGTATGTAGAGGTCACCAGTGGCAGGAGTCAGATGCATGGTTCACCAAGGGAATGGTAGCTGGGCTAAGTAGCAAAAGAATAGTAGACCACCACTTGGCATGAGAAAGCATACTGAAGCAATTCTCACTTAAAAGCAGGACATATGAGAATCACTACCTGAAAATTCAATAGCATGAGAACCAAATGCACCTTGAAGTCCAGAATTTAGAGGATTTCCAAAAGACATTGTGGGAGAAAAAAATTATTGTGGAACTAAGAAGGAGAAATTCTGGATATTTCAAAGAGATAGGTCCTACAGCAAAAGGAGTAGATGGCACTTTTTTGAAGAGAGCTTATCTGTGAAAAACAAGGGGGAAATCAATGTGACAAGCAGGGTCACAGAGTGCATTGATCAAGCTCAGAGAAAAAAACATTGGGGAGGGTGTCAAAATAATCCCCCAGAGAGGATTTACAGGAATCCAAACAGCTCAACAGTGCTAAATGAATTCAGTGGTGATAAGTGCTTTGTGAAAGTTGAATTCCACAAGTGGAATTCTAATGGCATTGTCTATTATGCGTCCATTAATTTTTAAGCAAATTTTGCCAGTTGGTAACTTCTGAAATTTCCACAGTAAATTTTACACAGCTAGACTACATTTATCCAGTTTTATTAGATTCCAGGGCTAACTGGTTAGTTAAAAGGGATACAAGAGCTGGCCGGGCGGTGCAGAGGGTTGAGGTGCAGGACGCCACACCTCACACCATGCCGGTGACCCAGGTTCTGGAATGAGCCTGGGTCATCAGAGGTCAGCAGGAGGGGAGGGAGATAAAGCAAGCAGCTGGCAGCTAGTGGTCCTCCACCTCAGGAGGGAGATCTGGGTCTCTCCTCGGAGTTTGGCCACCCTATGGTGGAGGCTGGAGTGGCTGCGTTGTTCCAAGGAGTGCCGGCATTAGGCCGAGGGAGGGTGGAAGAGGCTGGTACTGGAGCTGCGGTGTTCATGTGCACCTCCACATACATGCATCACTGCTTCTGGGGTTTCAGGAGTAGGGACAGTCCAAGTGGAGAAAATGGAGGAAAAATTGGGGGCCACCCAAGGATGAAGCCTCCGGGCCGGTTCAGGGGTTCTGCCAGTGCGCGCAAGGTGCTATAAGGCCCCGAATGACCCCGAGACCCGTAGATTGGCAGACGTCCAGGCAGGCTGCCAAGGAGGATAAATACAGTTGGGGAAAAAAAAGGGATACAGGTGTAGCACTATGTCATACTTTAAAAAAGCACCTTTGTGTGAAATGCATCAAGAGACAGTATCCCTGAGGTGGGGAAAGGAGCAGAACACCAATGAATGGTTTGAAACTCTTTGAACATCACAGCACTGAATATATTTATTGTACAGTAGCAGCCACAGACACTGCCAGATATTTCCCGAAATGTCTGTGATATTTCCAGAAATATCTCATGCTTTCTCCATTTCCACAGTAGGGGCAGCAGAGAGAAACTCTTTAGAAATGTTGTGAAATATCTGGAAATAGCTGGCAATGTCTGCAGCTACTACAGTATATAAGTGTATTGGAATGCTTATACTTAGATTTGTGGAAGAAGCTTTTTAAAGAAGTATATCAAAAAAGACCTTTTATTGGGAAATCCAGTTTGGTCTTCAGTCTCTACTTTCTGGTGAGCAACAATAATTGATGCACCTGTAGTAGGTGGCGGTCTCACTGACTGCCATTTATCCAAACTACATTTATCCAGCTTTATTTGATTCCAGGGATATTTACATTTGGTATGCATCAAATCAAATCAAATCAAAATTTATTTGTGATGCGCTTTTCAAAATATCAAAGTGCAGATACATAGCAAAATAACATCCATCACAAAAATAAAAAAATACAAACATAAAAACAGGTAAAATGCAGCAGGAGACTTATTCAAAGGCTAATTCAAATAAATAGCTCTTCAGAGATGCCTTGAATGACTCTGTGAACAGGCACTCTCTGATCCAACGAGGTAGAGAATTCCACAGGGTTGCGGCAAAGAAAGAAAAAGCTCTGGCCCCAGATGACTAAAAATGAACCCTGAGAATCTCTAGCAATCCATCGGCGGAGCGGAGTGGGCAGAAAGGGCGGTAGGGCTGAAGGAGAGCTTGCAAGTATCCCGGTCCCTGACTGTGTAGGGTCTTATAGGTCAGCAACGTGACCTTGAAGGTGATTCTCCATCACACCGGCAGCCAGTGCAGTTCGCGCAGCACAGGTGTGATATGGCGAGTTCTTGGTAACCCAGTCAACAACCTGGCTGCAGCATTTTGCACCAGCTGTAGGTGACGGAGATCCACCCCCAGCAGCCCTAGATAAAGAGCATTACAGTAATCAAGACGCGAAGAAACAAAGGCATGAACCAGCACAGGAAGGTCATCGTGTGGAACAAGGAGTTTTATCTGGGCTATATTCCTCAGATGGTAAAAGGAAGACTTGACAACGGCTGACACCTGTGTCTTCTACGTCAGCTCACTGTCAAGAATTACGCCCAGATTCCACACCTGTTCAGAAGATCTCAACTGGTTACCCCCTAACACAAGGCCAGAGGGAAACCCAGGAGTCAACTTCTCTGCACAGTGACCCGGGTCAACCACCAACACCTCAGTCTTGTCCGGATTCAGTCTTAACCAGTTAGCACTCATCCAGTCCTGAATCTCAACAAGGCAGTTGTTAGGAGCCGATAGCAGCGTCATTCTGTTGGATATTAAAGGACATATAGAGCTGAGTATCATCTGCATAGCAGTGAAAACTCAGCCCATAACACCTTATAATGTCTCCCAATGGCAGCATGTACACCGTGAACAGCATAGGGGAAAGCACAGAACCCTGCGGAACCCCACAGGGCAGAGCAAAGGAAGCAGAGGAAAAACTTACTGATACTACCCTCTGAGTTCTGCCCATGAGGAAAGAATGGAACCATCTGAGGACTGTCCCCAACAGTCCACAGAGCAGTCACAGGCACTCTAGCAACATCCCATGGTCCAAGGTGTCAAATGGTGCAGAGAGATCAAGGAGGACCAAGATCGAATGGCTCCTCTGATCTCTCGCTATTAGGAGATCATTCAGTACCCGAACCAACGCCGTCTCGGTACTGTGCCTCTTTCTGAAACCAGACTGGAGAGGATCATACATTTCATGGGTGGTAAGAAAGTCATCAAGCTGCAACGCGACTACTTTCTCAATGACCTTGCCCAAAAAGGGCAGGTTAGAGATCAGTCTGTAGTTAGTGAGACAGTCTGGGTCAAGGCAAGGTTTCTTCAAAAGAGGTGTCACGATGGCCTCTTTTAGAGACTCCAGAAACACCCCTTGATCCAAAGAGCACCAGACTATCTCAGCAAGGACTGGTCCGATCGCATCCATGTACCCCACAAGGAGGCACGTAGGACCAGGATCCAAACTACAGCAAGTCAGTCGCAAGTTCTGGACAATCTTCATGATATCCATGATCACTGGCTGGTCAAAATCTGTCCAGGCAGACTGAGGGCCTGTAACCTCGCATCGATCACTGCCATGCTCATTAGAATGTGTATTGCGGATCTCCGACCTGATCGATAACACCTTATCATCAAAGAACTGAGCAAACTCATCACACTTTATTTGTGAAAAAGCTCTTTGACCCTGCAGACAGGCTGGATTGCACAGTCTGTCCATGGTCCGGAAGAGCTGAGCTGGTCGATTTCTTGATGCAGCTATCTCCCGGGACAGGAACTCTGCCTTCTTACGGGAGATTCCTGATTGATAGTCCACATAATGGGCCATCGATCTAAGTCTGTCACCTCCCAGGACGGATTTCCACGAGCAGCATTCCAATCTTCACCCCACTCTCCTCAACTCCCTCAATGTCCCATCAAACCGAGGGGACCGAGGGAGGAGGGAGAGGGGGCGAACACGAACAGGAGCTATGGAATCCAGAGCCCTCAGCACCATGTTATTATAGTGCACTACTAAGACATCTGGTTCCATGCACTCCATAGGCCAACTCGATAGGTCCAGCACTGCCATCAGACTCTCAGGGGTAACTCCCCTCAAAGGGTGGTACTGGACCATCTCCAAAGGGGTTGGTCTCACAGGGGGGGCTGCAAAATTGAACCTTATAGAGTGATGGTCAGAACACCCAACTGGTTCTACCACCAGTTCCGTGATCTCCATCCCAAGGGTGAACACCAGATCCAGAGAGTGACCCTGAATATGGGTAGCAGTGGTAACAGCCTGTGTAAAGCCCAACAAATTAATCAATTGGAGGAAGTTTTGACCAAAATGCGAGAGTTCATCATTGACCCAGGCATTGAAGTCCCCCATGACCAACCACCTGGAGGGCTCCAACACCAGGTCGACAATGAAGTCTGCAACTTCCTGCAGAAAAACATTCTCGTCACCGGGTGGACGATAGATGAGTAAGATTCTGCTGCCCACACCTGCTCCCATGATATACGCGAAGGATCTAGGGGTCACCACTGGAACCTCTACAAGGTCCAATTCTGATTTAAAACAAATAGCAACCCCCTGCTTTGATCCAATCTCAGGCGATGTATCACCAAGTACCCAGCTGGAACAGATGACTCCAATATAGGACCAGCATTCTCATCCAGCCAGGACTCGGTGATGCAAGCCAGGTCAGATGACTCGACAAGATCAGCAATAATTGCTGTCTTGTTTTTTATAGTCCTGGCATTGCATAACACCGCCCAGATTGGATGAGAGGCCTTGGAGGAGCGGGCCGCTTGCCCACTATCAGTGGAACCCTTGGGTATGGGAATCAGGCATCGCAAACCCCTATCCTGGACCCATTTCACCACAGGAAATCTCCCTGCCCTCACCACCCTTATCCACCCACTCCGCTCCCCCCACTCCCAGCTAAAGGACACCCCTTCCCTCTGCCTCCTCCGTGCAATCCCCAAGGCACAACAATGCCTATATACCTTGGGTTGCAATGGGGGGCTGTCAAAGGGGTGCATGTCCTTCACCCTAAAGGGGGAGTAGCGCCTGCACACAGAAGCTCAGTCCCAACACATGCTTCTGAATATTTAAAAACTACTGTTAATCAACAAATTTGATTAATACTATCATAGCCACTAGCTTATTTAAAATCACTTATACAACAAATATCTAACAAAAAACAATAATAAACTATTTTAAACTAAATTAAGCCAAACCCCCCTCCTCCCACCTGTCATGTAGCAAGGGAGAGCAGTTAACAAAAAAACAAAATAAAACAACTGTCCATTCCCCTTCAGCCAGATTTTGGATCCTCAGGAAAAGTTCAAATGGTCTGGGCACAAAGCCCCAGTCACTTTTCCACCTAAACACCACTGAAAGCTTAGCATGGTGGAAACCCTCAGAGCTCTCACCCCTGAGGATTTAGTCCCAAGCCTATTTCTCACGTAGGCAAGGTAATATTTAGACAGTCACACAATTGTTCTTGGTAGAAAAACGAAGCGCTCTCACTGCTTCACCAGCGTATACAGGAGAGGAAAAGGAACAGTCTGACCTGGGTTGTTCTCAGATAGAAGACAACATTCTCACTATTCCATGAGCTCCACGGTGACATAAACAGACCTCCGCTGCAGCCAGAAAATCGTTTCAAGTTCTCAAGCTGGTTCAGACCACTTAAACAGGAGCTACCCAGCTGATGAGAATTCTCACCCCCGGTCGTCCCCCAAGAGGCTACTAGGAAAGTCGACCCATGACTGGGTCCACGTGAGCAGGCTCTCCAGCCTGCCCACCACAAAACCCAGGAACCACGGGCACACTGGGGCCTGTCCTCTGACAGCACCAGCCCCGATCTCCCCTCACAGCCAACAACCCAAGTAAGCCACCCTGGGTTCAGACCAGGTTCAGCGGGCTCACAGTAGAGGCCAACACTATGGAGAACAACACCGGAGATGCTGCAGTCTATAAAACTTGAAAACAAAAACCGCTTAAGTCTCACAAGACCCGGCTTCAGAGTCCCAATACTCTGCTCTGGGCCATATCTTCCAGGCGCTCTACAAAATCCATGGTACAGTCCCAGAGCAGCGCAAAACCAACGATCAGCTCACAGTCCCGTTCAGCAAACTCCCAGTTCCTGATTGTAGACCATAAAAAACTTCCTAGTCTTTAATCGGAGTACTCCAAAAAAGTCTTACATCTCACTCCTGGACATCTTTTCAATCTCGAAGGGAGCCAACATTAAAATAGCAATGCACTATTGCTATTTCTGCCGACAACAACCGGCAGATATTAAACATAAAGAATAAGCAGAAAAAACAAAACAAAATGATAAAGTAAACATAAAAACTGATAAAATAAACTAAGATTACTACTGCTGTGGCATGGCTAGCCCAACGTGGCTGCCATCTTCCTCACTGCAGCGTGATTATAAATGCCAAATTTTTAATGTATTCCTGTAATAGTAACGGTGCTACAAACATCCAAATAATTTGAACATTTTTGAAAATGTTTTTGATCTCCCTCTCCTTAATCAACCCCCTTCTACCTGACGACCCCCAGCCCCATCACCCACTGAAACCAAGACTTACCCCATTTGCTGCTTCCTACTACCATGGGTAGGCGGGTGAATCTAGAGGTGGCATGGGGCCTGCAGAGTTGCCTATGCCATCCCGTCATTGGTAGTTTTTTCTCTTTTTCTTCCTAGTCCAGTATAGAATGTGTGCTATTGTGTGCATGTACTACTTTTAAGCAGCAGTACAATGAAAAATGTTATTCCAAAAAAAGCCAGTTTCTGCTACAGTTAAGAAAAAAATAATAGCATACCTGTCAAATGTACTTGTATAGGTATCTGCTGTGCTGTGCACCATGAGTTGTTTTTTTTCTGATCCTAACACTTGCCAGGTCTACAATGCTATTTCTATGCAAAATGTGGTGGCCATCTTTGTTTCTTGAAAAAAAACTCAATGAAAACATTTATAAAACACTTCAATTTTGGTGGAATGAGAAAATTGTACCACTAAATAAAATTAAAAGATGCATGGAATCATTTATAGAGGAAAAAAAAGGTAAGGTCACATTTTTTGATCAGTTTTGTTGCACTGCTGCTTTAAGATGCTGCACATCTCTGCACCAGCTCCCAGTCAACTAGGTGCATGACCACTGCAGTGCCATCTCGCCTCTGCTAGGTGGTAGCCCAGCAGTGCTACATCCTGTCCCCCCTCCCTGAAGAAAGAGAGCCATTAATGGACACTTAATCTTCCTTTCTCCTGCCAGCCACCAAGTGACCTAGTCTGTTTCCAAACCTGGGTCGTAGGTGTCACAGGCAATAAGGCACACAGTGCCTATGCCCTCCTCCCCACCAGGCTGGCACAATTTTTGCACACTATAACAAATAATTAAATTGTCAAATTATGAACTCTTGTAAGTTACAATTTACTTAACCAACTACCTCCTTATTTAGTAGCTTCTGAGACTCTCCTAATAAATTTTGCATATAAATGTTCAATTATGTAGCTCCAAGGGTGGCTAAGTTGTAAGCAAAGTCATATTGTCAGTAATTTTCACAAAAATATTAAGAAAGTGCTAGATTTTGAACACTTATAAATTTCACACCCCTTATGCAAATGCCAAGATATGTGGAATCCTATTAGTACTCCTTACAAAAGATAAGCAACCAAGTTTCAGTACTCTAGTTGCAAGAATGACTGAGTTATTGTATGACTATTTTAGGAATTTCCTGAAATTTCTCCCAGCCGTAGGAAATTACCTTCTGGCCATCTTCATGAAAACTGGAGTCCATGGGAACTTAACCCCAATGCTACAGTGTACAGCATTGCTTTGCTTTATCCAATACTGACTTTGCAATATGAGTTAGTCATTGCTAGAGATGTGAACGAGACCAACAGCAATCATGAGATATAATTACCATTTTCTAGTGAGTCACTGGACAGCTTGCATCTCCTGCTCCATGGTATGGGTCCATTATTAGTATGGGCCTACTGTTTTATATAACAGCACACACATGAAAAGACTGTGCCTTCTGGTAATCACTATGTACTACCAAATGATGTGTTCTGTGGAGCCAGCCAGAGCAGATAATTAAACAGTCTGAGGGATAGGCTGCTTTGGGTTAGAAGGTCACATCACAACAGTTTTTCAAAATATTTATTTTTTATTTCATTTGCCTCAATGTTTCACCTGTAAGCAGCTACTTTAGGGGACCTTGATATAATAAAATAATCAAGACAGTGACTAAATCATTAAAATATATTTTATTACTTTCATATGTAAATGCTCTACATTTTTTGTGTAACACATTGTGACAGGGTTGAATAAGGCCCTGTCCCATTTGTTTTGCAGAAATAGTTAAACACAAGGATCTGTTCTGTCCTCTCCTTTTTTGTTTCTTGTCTGTCTGGGTGCACAACCAAATATTCTTGTGAGACCTAGGAACTGATCACTCTGATGGTCTCATGATTCTCTGCCTCTCGCTATCTCTCCGCTTCACTTGCTGTTTCTGTCTTTTCTACCCCCTTGCATATCTGCTGTTATAAAAATATATGTGAATTCTTCTGGGAAAACTATAAGTGATACTGGGATCCCTTTGTTTGAAACTGTATAGTTATACTGTTGAAATGATTGCAAAAAGCTATTTTGAACTCAAGGGCTGTCAACAAGGGCTCAGTTTTGGGACACCATGTTCTGTTTTGTTGCATCTTCAAGGAAATTGACAAAGTTCTAATACATTTTATGGGAAATGGGATGTCTGTTAATGAACTAAGGATGAAAAAGTTAATTGTTAGACAAAGACTTGTTATAAAAAAAAGCAGCAATATCTTTACTAGAGAGAATGAAACTTGTAATTAGAGATACCATCAGATGAAGGACTTTGTTTTCTCTGTTTGTACTGCCTTTGTAAATAGTTTTATGCAATAGGAGTGGGCTCAGAACTCATTAAATAAATAAATCCATGTATCTTCACAGCCATTGAATACATAAAATTTATCCCCTAAGTAGCTATGTCACAATCGCTCTGGAACGTTCAACCTCAGTAGCAGTAGTAACCATATTCAAAAGCGAATAACTTTAAAATGAAAAAAGATAGCATGGTACTATGAGCATAAAAGTTGTTCAGCACACAATTATCTACAAAACGAGTGGAGTTTCATTTAAAGATACCTTTCTAGATTTGTTTATAATTAGCAAAAAAGAGCAGAAAATGCAATTTTTTGTTCACTTTTTTGACAAACATATGCAAAAAAAGATAAGCAAAAGTAAATGTATCTGCACTGACAGAAAGCATCCCTATTGCATAAATGAAATGTACAATGGTGAGCTGTCAGATAAATGATTTATCTACACTTGTGCTGTTTGACCTCGGAAATCTCACTCATAGCTTACGCCACTCATGAGGCTACCCAAGGTCAAACAGTACTTGTGTAGATAAATCATTTATCTGACAGCTCACCATTGTATATCCCTCATATACTGATCAATTTCTATTCTACATTTTTCTGATAATAATAAAATGCTTCTTGCGAATTTTATAACTGCTCCTGGTTTTCCTATGCTTCCTGATCTATGTCTCAATGACACACATCATACTTTCATTACCTTTTTACTTCTTTTGGTTCATACAATTCCTCCATGTGCTTCTTAATTTCACTGTGACTACCCATATCACAATGACAATAATACATTTAGAATGTATGGTGGAAAGCAGTTGACAAATGAAATCCATGCCTAGAATGTCCTTGTGCTGCAGTAGCAACATCATGATGTTGTTGTGCTGCACTGAGGACATCCCTACTGCAGCACAATAACACAGAATGTCTTCGTGCAGCCATCTTCATCAAACCACAGCTCTGATCACTGACATTCATAGACACAAAACAATGTTGGCATCATAGAAACCACAGTTTTTGGACAGTTATGCTGCAAACAGTTGGGCTGCAGCAGTGAGAGCCATAACGAGAAGCAAAATAGAGGAAAGAGTGTCTGATGGAACAGCTGCAGTGGTGAGAGAGAGCTGTGCAATTCTTTTAGGTGGCTGTAGCATTGATGCACTGGTGTGATGCTGGCCCTGATGCTGTGACATTATAGCCTTATTGGTGGATGAGTGGGGATTGCAAATATGCCAGCTTGGTTTAGTGAGTGGTTTATTTCTTTGGGTCCAAGACTGTAACTGTGTAGTTAAAAGAGTGGGTTCATGGTTTAAAAAGTAAAAAAAATTAAAAAATTAAAAAATAAAAATACATTTTTTGTGTGTTTATTTTATTGTTTTGCTGACAAGTGTAGAGGAATGGAGTTGAGAAATTAATAAATCTGCACAGAGAAGAGCTGGAGTGTGTGGGAGTGTGTTGAGTGTAGTGTTCAGTGTTAAAGCCCAACAAGTGTAAGACATACACTGACATCCTGCAGCCACAGGTGTAAGGTATACACACTGACATCCAGGTGCGGAAGTGTGTGTATGATTTACACACTTTGTAATTACATGTAGCTTCAAAAGTGTTGACCACACAGAGGCCTGCATTTCTGCAGAAAGAAGTAGTGTTGCAATTTGAGTATCATGAATTTCCATCTATGACTGCAGAAGTGCAGGCCCCTTAGGGACCTGCACTTCTGCACCCGGACTTCTGTGTGTATGTCTTACACCTGCAGCTGCAGAAACACAGACCCCTAAGAGGCATGCACGTCTGCAGCCAAAAGTGTGTGTGTATATGTCTTACAGTGTGCATGAGTACCTATGGCTACAGAAGTGCTGGCCCACAGGGGCCTGCACTTTTGCAGACAAAAGCAGCATTGCAATTTGGGTATTATGGATTTCTATCTGTGGCTGCAGAAGTGCAGCCCCCACAGAGGCCTGAAGAACTGTTGTAATTTGGGTGCCATGGATTTGAATCGGTGCCTGCAGGGCACTGTGCTTCTGCAGTCACAAATGGTGTTGCGATTTGAGTATCATGGATTTCTATCTGTAGCCATAAGTGAGTGTGTATGTCTTACAGTGTACAGCACATGCCACATACACAAATCTATGAAGATAGCAAATCAGTACTACTGCAGTTGTATCATCCGGAAACAGTTGCATGTTGTTTGTCTTCCTTCATGATGGTGCTCTGTGGTTGCTTGTGGTGTTTGTCCTTTTGTTGCTTGGGGGGGGAGTTAGGGTTGGAAACCCTAACACAAGATTTCCCTACTTTTGTGGCATTAAGTCAAACCCTAACTAGTACATTAATGCAATTTCTTTGCTATATATGTATTTTAATATATTTATATATAATATATATGTGTTATTTATTTATTTATTGAAATCTCAGAATTATATCACCTTTGAGCCATAGACTCATTTACAAAGACTCCATGTCAAAGAGGGAAGAAACACAGGGACTGTTTACATGGTAAAAGGGCAACGTAGGTAACCAAAATTACTAACAATACATAATACAAACAGATAGCCTGAAAATTACATTGCAAGTGCTTAGTAAGTGCTTCTAGGTTACATGAGTTACAGGGTTACAGTTATTTTACATTTAGTAGGAGTGGTCAGAGGGGAATGACCTTGTCAGTAGACCACAGAGGTTAAGGAAAGGGGAGTTGAAAAGTAGAGGTAGTTATAAGACAAGTCCAGAGTAAGGTTGAGAGCAGGTCATCATCTAATAGAGGGGATGGTGTCAATCAAGCTAAACTACTTATGAGCAGGGAATAGGGCAAAAAGAAATAAGAGTATTACATAAGGGGTGGAAAGGGGTGGAATTATCAAGGGGTAGTGCAGGAGGGGTGAGGAAAGAAGGTGTGGTGTATTATTTTTGGGGGTAAGTCAGTGGAGGGGCTAAGGGGCAGCACTAAAGGGTAATAAAGAGGTGACAGTTGCCTGGGTGGGGGGAAGGGGCATGGAATCAAATTGCTGAATTGTGGTGAAAGTGAATATAGTCAGGAAGGGAAGGGGAGAGGGTATGAGTAGTAAGGGAGTAGAGAGGTCAAATAAGTAGCTAGTGCAGGTGGGTGGGTGGAGGTAATCAGTGTCAGGTCAGACATTCACACCTACTGCATTTCATTAGATTCTAAGTTTGGTCTTGAGGGTCTAATTCTAGTGTCTGATATGAGATCTGATGCAAAATTTTATACCTAACTAGCATAAGTCACATCTCTGGGACACCCCCTTTCTACCCTGCAAATCTCATGCCAAAAGTCCTAACAGTGACTTTGTAGTAAAGTGGCAAAGAAACAGCAACCTTTAAAAATCCCTGTTCATGAGCTGTCAAAATCCTTGCTCGTGAGCTGAATCCCTGTCCGTGAGGTGTGCAGATCCCTGTTCATGAGCCAATCCCTGTTCACGAGGTAGGGCCATCTGATCATCTCCTCACGAACAAGGATTTTGACAGCTCACGAACAGGAATTGACTCACAAACAGGGATCTTGACACCTCACAAACAAGGATTTTGACACCTGACAAACAGAGATTTTTAGGGCCATCTGGTCGTCCCCTCATGAACAGGGATTTTGACAGCTCATGAACAAGGAATTCTCATGAACAAGGATTTTGATAGCTCATTAACAGGGATTCTGACAGCTCATAAACAGGGATTCCTTTATAGAATCCCTGTTCGTGAGCTGTCAAAATTCCTGTTCATGTGCCAATCCCTGTTCGTGAGATAGGGCAATCTGGTCATCCACATACGAATAAAGATTCTGACAACTCATGAACAAGGATCGGCTCATGAACAGGGATTTTGTCACTTCATGAACAAGGATCTGAAGCGAGTTATGAACAGGGATTTTTGAAATAAAAAATGGCCATTTTTTATTAAACTAAATGGAACCAAAGCCATGGGTTTATAGACAGCATCATCCTGAACAAAACCCATGCTTCAATTTTCACGAAGGACATCCATGAGGCAAGTCACAATGTTTTGTTATTTGGAAAAATTGAAAACAAGATGGCGGCTCACGAACATGGATTTTTATTCATATGAACAAGGATTTAATGAATCCCCATTCATGAGCTGTCAAAATCCCTGTTCATGAGCCCAAATCCTTGTTCGAAGCTGTGCAGCTATCCAAAAGACTGAACTGAGCATGCTCAGAACCCAAAATTTCAAAAGTAAATAATGTTGGAATGGATTTGGGCTCAACAAAAGGGATTCTGACAGCTCACAAACAGGGATTTATAAAATCCGTATTCATGAGAAAAAATTCCCTTTTCGCTAGCCACCATTTTGTTTTGAATTTTTGTGCCCAAACAAAACATTATAATTTGCCCCAAGGATGTCTTTTGTAGACATCCAAGTATGGGTTTTGTTTATGAGGATGTCCTGCACACTTCTGTGGCTTTGCTTTACTTTAGCTGAGTCAAAAAAACACTAATTTTAAAATTTAAAAATCCCTTTTCGTGACTCGCTTCCAATCCTTTTTGCAACTCACTTCCAATCCCTTCTTGGGACTGTCAAATCCCTTTACACGAGCTGATCCCTTTTTGTGAGCTGTCAAAATACCTTTTTGTGAGATGATGATCAGATGGCCCTACCTTGTGAAAAAGAATTGGCTCGCGAAAAGGGATTTTTGGCAGCTCACAAAAAGGAATTACTTTTCATAATCCCTGTTCGCAAGCTGTCAACATCCCTTTTTGTGAGCTGTCAAAATCCCTTTTTGTGAGCCAGTCCCTTTTTGCAAGCTGTCAAAATCCCTTTTCGTGAGATGATGACCAAACGGCCCTACCTCGTGAAAAGGGATTCACTCGCAAAAAGGGATTTTGAAAGCTCACAAAAAGGGACGGCCAGATGGCCCTACCTCACTAAAAGGGATTCACTCACAAAAAGGGATGTTGACAGCTAGTGAAAAGGGATTCATCTCACAAAAAGGGATTTTGACAGCTCATGAAAAGGGATTTCTAAACTTTACTGATTCTTTTCCACTTCACTGCAAAGACACAGTTTGAAATTGAGGGCTGAAATTTTCAGGGTAGAAAGGGCTTGCCCCACAGATGTGAATTTTGCTGGTTTGGTGATAAAATTTATAGTACTTCCATAGTTATGACATTTCAAAGTTTGGAAATTTCCCATAGGATAACATTATGGTGAACACAGTACCTTCTGGCACCTATATCTCGAAAACTGTTTGAGATATGTTTTTTTTGCTAAACGCAGCTTAGCACACTTTTAGTTGTACTAAGCATGCATGCAGGTTGCCAGGACATGATTACAACTGCAATGGAATTTTTTCCAATGTTGTTATGGTTACTGAGATATTGTGCCATTTGCATCACAAGGGTTACTTGGAATATCTCTAGGTCTGTGCTGAGTCTCTACACCTATGGGTAGGAGGGAGCATAGGGCCCTGGGCCCTGAGCTCCCACATATGGGTAGCAAAACATCACAAAAGTATGGAAATGTGGTGTTAGGGTATAGATCCCCACCCCACCCCCAAACAGCAAAATGACAACACCACACAAACAATCTCAGACAGCTGTCATCAGGTAAGACAAACAACATGAACTGTTTCCAGATGACACAAATGCAGTAGCACTCATGTGCTGCCTTTGTGGATTTGTATCTGCAGCTGCATAATCACAGGCTCAACTGGGGTGTGTGCTTATGCAGCCACACCTGTGTTTATATGTGATACACGAGTACCTGTGTCTGCAGAAGTACTGTTGCAATGTACAGTAGGTATCATTGTTTAAGCCTTGGATCTAAACATTTTTCAAGGGAGTAGCAGTTTTGTTGAGGATAAGCACTTTCCCCAAAAAAGTGAAATGTTATGTTTGAAAGTGCAGATTAGATTAAAACAGCTCCATTTTGCTGGCCTAAGTGGGTAGTGAGTGCAGAACCTGTTGTGTGTTGTATGTTGTTTGTCTTACCTGGTGATGGCTGTCGATGGTTGCCTGTGTGGTCTTGTCCTTTTGTTGTTGGGGGAATTAGAGTTGGAAACTTTAATGCCCCATTTCCCTACTTTTGTAGTTATGTTGAACCCAAACTGGTGCCTTAACACAGTTTCTTTGCAAAGAATTCTTTTTGAGATAGTGGAATTATATCCTCATTCACACAGGTCCCTTCAGGACCTACGTAAACAGATGCAGAGGAGCAGGGGCATCTGGGACCTGTGCCAAGTGAAAACTCCATCTGGTTATAGAATTGCAGGCCCTATAACCCCTGCACTTTTGTGCAGCAATGACTATCAAGTATTCTTAGGGCTGTTTGGTGGGCTACAAAAGCACAGGGCCATCTGGCCCCGTGTTTCTATGTTGCTGCAGATACAAATGCACAGGGCAAAGAGTCGACCTGTTAACCAAAACATAGGGCCCCCTGGTGCCCGCAGGTGCAGAGGTGCAATGCCCTATGCCAAGAGAAACCTTATCTTCACTATATGGTACTTGGGCTTGTTTTGGCGACTCTGCACTTTTCCTTCCCAGGCTGAGGAGTGTTGTCACATGACAGCATCATTCCCCCGAGCTTCGTCCCATCCAGCTGGCTCACTGAGCTCACCCCAAACTCATCTCACTGGCATGGGATCACAAAGTACTACCCCTGGGCAAAACACTGGCACTATACACAGTGTTTCTTAAGAATTATTATGTATTTTAAATTTCTGAACCAAAAAGTTCAAGATATTCATTTTATGACTCCCCCATATAAACACAACATATGGCTTTTATAACATAATGGCTGAAATGTCATTTTGCACCACAAGTGTGAAACCACATCTCGTCCAAGATTTGAAAAATGACACCTGTCACGTTTATGAGGTGGGGGGGGGGGGTAAAATGTCTATGTTGAAAGACTGAAGTCAAAATATTGAAAACTAGTCAAGTTCTGAGGGATCACTGAATTATTTCAACATTCACTCACAACTAGATCATTTTACCATAGTTTTACACCAAGTTTTCAACATACTCTTTACCACACTTCATGAACCTGGTAGGTCACAGTTTTCAAATCCCACCCAAAACATTATTTCACTGAGCGACTGCAAAATCACCTTATGGCATGTATTTAAAAAATGTCATGAGGAGGTGTCCCAAAAAGGCCAAGTTGAAAGTTTGTTGGAAAAATATTGAATATCAGTGAAATTGAGTGAACATTGAACTACTTCAATATTCACTCATAACTTGATCATTTTACCATATCTTTCTAACAAATTTTCAACATAGTCTTTCTACTGTTTGACCCCTCTTCATGAACCCAGTAGGTGAAAGGTTTCACATCTCACCTGAAACATGATTTCTTTGGCTGTCCCAGTGGTGTGCAGGACTGAGACATCATGCCTTACCTCCTGTAATGCCGACGACCCATGCTGGGGGTTGGCCGGGGTGGGAGAGGATCGAGTATCCAGAGGAAGGCTCTCCTCTCCAGAGCAGGGGAGGACATGGAGGCCATTGCAATTCTGACATCTAGTGGTGGCTGGGTGTCAGAGTACCTGGGTCCCATACATAGGGATGGGGTGAAGTAGTCAGCTGACTTGCGGTGGGCGGTAGCGCACACAGCTCGACCATTGCTGGCACCAACATTGCTCCACCTCTGGGGGGGGCAGAAGGGAGAAAAACCAGGAGGAGAAAATGTCCTGGGCATGGCTGGATGAATTCTGACCCCCGAAGGCACTGCTCCTGTGAATGGCAGGCACCTTCCAAACCGGATTCGTATTTGGTGGATTGAGGGATCCCTGCCACCCCACCATGGGGGGGGTAAGCCATGGAGGAAGAAAGCAGGTGCTCTGCAGGTGAGGGATGGGGCAGAGGGCTGGGGGACTGGCAAGATGGAGGGCCACCCAGGAATGGAGGATAAAAGAAAGTATAAGAAACATGATTTCATTGAGTGACTGTAAAATCACATTTCAGCACAGATTTGAAAAATGTTACCTGCATTGTTCATGAGGTGGGGTCCCAAAAAGGACATGTTGAATGTTTGGTGGAAAACTACTGAAAATCAACAAAGTCTTGAGTGAATATTGAAATACAAATGTTGAAATATTTCGACTGTCACTCATAACTTGGTCATTTTACTACCAAATTTTCAACACAGTCTTCTTATGACCTCACCTCATGAACTCAGTAGGTGAAAATGTGCAAACCCTGCCCAAAAGGTGATTTTGTGGAGCAACCACAAAATCACCTTTCAGGATAAATTTGAAAAAATGTTTCTACCTTCCTTGTTTATGAGACAGGGTCCCGAAAAGGCCACACTGACAATTTGGGGTAAAAATATTGACAAATGACAAAGTTTGAGTAAAAGTTCAGAATACATCTCATCACTCTTTATTGATCTAGCCAAGGAATTCAACTCAGTATCCCACCCTCTCGTTTTAAACAAGCTGGCCTCAGCTGGTCGTTCTCCTTCTGCAGTTTAGTGGTTCCACTCCTACCTGACTAACCACCAACAATCTGTGCAGGTGGGTGGTGCTTTATCTCCTCCCTCCCCATCCTTGCCAGAGTTCCCCAGGGCTCTATCCTGGGCCCCATACAATTCTTCATTTTTCTAAATGACCTTCCCTCTGTCTGTGTCTTGTCCCATATTCATATGTATGCTGATGACACTGTCCTATATGCATCTGGCCCTTCTATGTCCACAGTAACATCCTCCCTCCAACTCAATTTTCATAACATACCACACTGGTTCCAGGCCAACCAGCTCAAAGTAAATACCAAGAAGACAGGATCCATGACCTTTGGCACCAGCCAAAAGCTAGCAAGGTTATCCCCTCTTCCCATGCTCTCCACCATTGATGGTACCCAATCAGAGGTAGTCCACACATAAATACCTCAGTGTGTGGCTTGATAGTAACTTAGACTTCTCAGCACACATAGACTTTATACACTCAGAACTACAACCCAAACTAGACATCCTCTGCCAAAACAAGGACTGTCTCTCCTATGAAGTCCACAAGGAAGTGCTTGTCAAAATTATCCTCTGCTTTTTTGACTATGCAGATGTAGTCTACAGTGCATCCCCTCCCTCTACTCTTGCCAGGGTAGACATCCTCTGTAATGTCTTCTGTCACTTTGCGACTAACTGTCCCCCTCATACACATACTGTTTCCTCTATTCCACTCTTTCTATCACCCCCTTACCCTCTCACTGCCTCTCCCACTGCTACTTTTTTATTGGCAAATACTGGTTCACCTCACTGCCCTCCTATCTATCCTCTCTACTCTTCCCCTCAGCTACCTCCTCCTACCCCCTTCATTCTAGAGACTCCCACTCTTTCTTAATCCCTCACCCTTGCTCTAGTACTGGTCAGGCTGCCTTCTCTTACTGACTCCCTTCCCTTTGGAGCCTGCTTCTTCTTATTATTTGTTTTGCCCCTTCCCTACTATCCCCAAAGGGGTTGCTAAAGCCAACCCCCCACTTGCTCCTGCTTCTCCCCCATAACCCTCCTCCTCTCCTCCCTCTCCCTTCTCTCTCACCCATGTTGCCCTACCCCACTCTATATCTTTTTTGCCCTCACACTCCCCTCACCCTATTTCTCCCCTCTGAGGACTTTGCCTCACTGAATGTCTGCCTGTTTGCTCCTCCCTCAGCTCTCTGATAATCCTCAATTGACTCTCAGAATAGTTGCCTTTTTTACCTCAATGTACTTCTACCACCATGTTTTTTGCTGCCTCACTGTATTTGCACCTTATTTTATTGTTGGCATTTGCACTTGTGTTTGATTGTGTTTTGCTGCTTATTTTGTTCCCTTTCTCCTTCCCCTGGGTCGCACCTGGAAAAGAGCCTTGGCTCAGTGTGCCTTTCCCAGTTACCAAACTTTTAAATAAATAAATAAAAATGCATTGAAATACAATAAATGGAATTACCTTGTTTTCTCATATCGCAGTTATCGGTTCCAGCCGCAAGAAGTTTCTTCAATTGGAGAGTGGAGCTATGCTGTGGGACACTTTTAGGTTAGTAAGAGTGTGTGTGGGGGTGGGGGTGCTGAGTGGGGGAACTAGGTGGGGTTGTTGGGGGGCTCAGATCCGTGAGGGTCCAGTTTCCTATTTAAAGGGTATTAAAAAAAAGACAATGAGGGACTGTTTTCTTTTTTCACTTTTAATACTATACTGGGTCCAACACTTGGGACTGGGCACCCCAGTGCCAGCTTTTACTCAATGGCAGCATTGGGGGAGGGTACCATGCCATCACCACCAATGCATTGTCGGGGCAGGTGACCTTTAGGTGAGGGGGTTAGGTAAGTGTTACCAGAAGTGGGCACATCAATCCACTTGTATACAGTGTATACTGTATAGCGGAGTAGGACGAGGGGGGCTGACAGAGCTGGGGGAGGAGGAAATTACAAACTAAAAAATCAGAGATAGATGGATAGCTAGATAGACAGATAGACAGACAGGTGGATAGAATCTAATTAAACAAGTCCTATTTACATAGGTTCAGGTGTTTGGTTTTTGAAAATATATAATTTTTATGTATTTTCAAGGTTTTTTAGTTGAAAAAAGATGGTGGCCATCACGAATGATATTTTGTCTCACGAAGGATAAACCTCTAATTTTGTAATAGATAAATGCCTGTAAGAGGTAAATTTATAATTTTTATCAGAGAGTTATCCAAAGAACCTACTGAGCATGCTGTGAAAGAAAACTTTACATCGTAGCTGGCCCACCGGTGCAGCGGCAAGATGTCCACTTGCGGTGCTGACAACCTGGGTTTGGTGATGGACTCGGGAGTCCGAGGTCCAGCCAGGGGGAGAATGATTGAGCATCCCAGGGACTGATCTTCTTCTCCAGAGGGAGGGAGAAGAGTGTCTGGCACTATGTGGACCTCTGGCAGAGGCTGGGGGTACCATCGTGGCTGGTGTCACACATTGGGGGGGCAGGGAAGATGCTGGCGTCATTGCATGTCCCTGCCCTCAGGACAAAAACTCTCACAAAAAAAATGCCAGCCCACTAATGATAGCCCCAATCTCTACCACCCCTCCCACTGCAGACCAAGGTCCGCTGGGGGGATCCCACTCCTGTGGCCCCCCGGGTGGCAAACCAGGGCTTAGAGACTGAGTTCTTTGAGGAGGGGGCACCCGTCCAGTAACCCCGCCCAGGGAGGTAAGTCTGGGGATGGGGGGGGTGGTGAGCAGTGCGGAGAGACCAGAGCATCTGGGAAAAGGAGCTGGTGAAAAAAACAAGAAAACATTATATCATTATAACTCTGGAACTGATTAATATGTTTTGCACAAAACCTTTGAAAGGCACTACTTTGGCACAGGCTGCTTCTGCCTTGAAAGTTTTGGAAAAAATAAGCTGTATGTGAGACCCAAAAAAATGTATTAAGAATGGATAAAACACTGTAGTTCATTAAAAATAGACAATCTGTATTTCCAAAGATGCACAAGATGCAATCACACAACTTTTCAAGCCTTGACACCCTAGCAGCAAGATCACACATGCACATTTTTGGTATATTTTGAATGCCTCTGAAGTTATTAAAGTGCAAACATTGCGGTTTAACATTTAATACCTTATTTAACTCTAACTATTCTGGCACTACTGTGCCAGTAAAAAATATATATAGATAGTTATGCAATCAGTGTGGAAACAAAAGCCATTCCATAAATGCTGTTATCTGAGCTAGTGTGTACATAAATTTTGTTTAGATACACAGTAGACTTGTCATCAGAATTTATGTGCATAGTCACTACATAATTTAGCATTTATGTACATAGTAGCTACATCACTCCTCCCCTGCCTGCCCTGCTTGGTAGCCCAGTGTACCCTCCACCCCATCAGGTGTTGTCTTACCACTCTGCACCCCATCAATCACAAATGGAAGCCAGCAGCCAGCACAACCCTCCACACACCACCACAGATGACTGTCGGTTGTGCTCCTACGGACTGCATTCTGTAAGTGAATGACAGCTCAGTCACATGACTGAGCTGTCATACTACAATACATAATCCCATGCAGGCACAGTCAACAGCCAGCCATGGTGGTGTGCGAGAACGTGCTAACTGCTATCCAGAGCTGAGGGTGCAGGTACAACAGACAACACTTGAAGGTAGGCGTAGGGAGCAACTGGGTCACCAGGCATACTTTTGGGGTGTTCTACAGGGGTGATCACAGTGGCTGGGGTGGGGGAAGGCTGTCCTCTGAACCACCTGGGTGATTTCTGCAGTGGCTTGGTGGGGATTGGGGATTGGGATCCGCTATGGGGGTCTGCTGAACTGCTATCTTATGTGCCATCGGATCGGGGGGAAGGATTATTGCTTATGTGGTGTTTTGTTACTTTTGGTATTCTATGGCATGCACCAGTACCCCAATGGGTGCTAACAGAGTTCTCCCTGATGCCAACATTGCCATCTCCCTGGCCCCTGTTACACCCCTGGCACCCTGCTGGCCTACTCTTTCTCCCCTTCCCCACCATCCTGGCTCCTCTAGTGTTGCACCAGGTGGGGGAGGGGTGCCGGATACCTGCACCACATCACACAGCTGTGGCCAGGTATTTGGTGCATTTTGCATTGTGCGGCAAATCCAGGAAGTTTGGCTCAGGCACCCTGCAGATATAAAATCTCGCACAAGATGCCTGCTGCAGCTGGGGTTTGCCGCAACCCTTAGGGCAATGCATGTTGCGTCACTTTATGGGCTCTTTGAAAATCAGGCACATGGTGTGAGAAAACTGCCTCCAACTCTTGCTGGCTAAAATAAACTGCCATTATACCCAGACAAAATTTTTGAACAACCACTTCTTCAGCTAATCATCGACTATGCTCTGATGTCAATGTGCTGGCATCACCAAGAACTACATAGCAACCAGGCTGAAAATGGCCTAATATGGCAGACCACAAACAAGACCCACACAAAATAAAACCATAAATTTATTGTAAACAACAATTTAACAAAAAAGAATAAACCACAAGGTCCCTGCCTATTTCATAAATGAAATACACAACAGGGATCTTGTGGAATAAATGATTTATTTCCACTCATGCTGTTTGCCCTTGGACACATCACTCGTGGCTTACATTACGCGTGAGGTCACCCAAGGTCAAACAGCACAAGTGAAGATAAATAATTTATTCCACAGGTCCCTTTTGGGTATCCCATATATGCAATTCTTGTGAGGATACATATCAGGAAATATTTATTATATTTTGAGAGTGATCAGACCTAGAGTGAGAATATCATGTTCTTGCTCACTCTAGGTCCATTTATACACACTGTTGGTCCATTTATCCACACAGTGAATCCATAGTTGACCTTCACCTTCATTTAGTGACATTTTCCTGTGATAACATCACTCTTGAAGGGGGGGGGGGCACTGAACAATTAGGATGCAGGATTTTTTTCTTGCCGTAGTATAATAAAAGGCACTACATAAATCAAATATGTCATGGCCCTAATAAAAATATCACTGATATTTTTCTCAGTGCAGTTTGACCTTATGACATCATGAGTGGTGACATAATGGTCCCGGGGAACATCTATATATAGATTTAGATATATGAAGCAAAAAGGGGTGTGCACAAGGCTAAGTGGTGCTCTCAACAAAATTCTCAAACTACAGACACCAAAGTTAAGGCACACAACTGCCACATATTATGCTGAACACCGATACAAAGTTAAAAAAAAAGATTTATTCCATAAAATAATGCCTGCAGGCATTATTTTATGGAATAAATCCTTTTTTTAACTTTGTATTGGTGTTCAGCGTAATATATGGTGGTGTGTGCCTTAACTTTGGTGTCTGCAGTATATAGATTTAGATGTACAGATATATTCATAGCAAAAAACTACATTAATGCAGACATTTGGTTTGAAGGACGTAAAGTGCACAAAGTATGGAAATGAAAAACATTGGGATTTTGGGTCTCAGGAGTCTTGGTGAATCTGTGGTGTGGTGTTCCTTGGGGTTGTCAGCTCTAATGCCCATCCCCTTCCCCCAGCACATAGACTACTGTCTGAAGCATAAGGTAAAGCTCCAAGCCAGTACCTCAGAGTGATGTCCTCTTTGGAGGTTAAGTATGGCTCTCCATATGTGGCCAACATAATCAGTCATAGCTTTCTTCACACAGGGCTGTGTGAAGAAAAGACATCATGTATGACTTTGTTTGTTCATGGGAGTGGGTTAGCATTTGGGATGACAACCCCAAGGAACACCTTACCACAGATTCGCCAAGTCTCCTGAGACCCAAAATCCTAAAATTTTTCATGTCCATACTTTATGTACTTTGTGTTCTTGAACCCTAACATCTGCATCAACATAGTTTTTTAATTAATTTTCTTTCTTTTTAGAATAGTGGGATTGTATCCTCATTTGTACAGGTACCTGAGTAATTAAGAAATAAACAGAATAGTGGAGATATTTCTAGCCTTGCTTCACCAACCCACTAACAAGTGAAAGACAACAGAGTATTAATACTTGTAGTTGTGCCTTTACACCATACCATCCTAGCACAGATACAGAATTAAAAATAACATTTCTTACCTGGGTCCTGGGGATTCTGGGATGGAGGTTGGGTGGTGTGAGGGAACATCCAGTTGTACCTGCAAAATAAGAATAGCAACAGGATCACAAAGGATCTGCAGTTCTTTAGTAACTAACTGGGAGAAACAAGGTACTCTAAACACAAAGCAGTACAGTACTTAATTTATACACGTGATCAGTGTCCTCAAACTGTATACCCATCCGACAGCGACACATCTACAGTGACCGACACTACAGTGACTACAAGCGCCAGGTCATTGTAGTGTCAGCTTCTTTCAACACTGTCTTTCAAGAGTCTTGCACCCCCGATCAGCTCCAACTCGAAGTTGATTATATTTAGTGGGGGATGCAGGGCCTGATCCCCATGTGGGGGTTCGGGTGAATCTAATAAAACATGCTGCCCCCATAGGAACCTCGCCTTGCTGATCATGAATGCTGCTCGACTGATCGGAATTGATTGCCCGGTCGTTTCGACACAAATTTTGTCGACGACCAGTCATGGATCCTCCTCAAACGCTGGGGTTGGCATCTTGTTATACTGTGTTCATTGTTCCATTGCACCTTTAGACATAAAGTGGAATATGGGTTAAAATGTGTAATAAAAAATAAGGATCAGCTGTGTTGGGTGGAAAGGGTTTGTAGTTTTCTTTTCTGGGTAGGGGTTTGGTTGAGAGAGTACATACTGGTACCACAGTAGTGACCCACATTTCAGAATGGACTTGGCTCACTCATCGAGGCCAGTATGGGGGATGCAGACAGCATTTTATGTCTCTGGGACCATTTCCTCTTGGGAGAGGCATGTTACTCCATTCAGCAACTGCTACCAGGGCAGAAGGAAGCCACTACCTTTTATGCACCCTGCAATACTGACGGGATGGCAGACTGCCAAACTAGCTGAGAGTCACGATGAGGTGGATGTCCCTCCTCCCTCCCTCTCCTATACCCCTCATGGGTGGAATCTGTAGGGGGATGCCAAAGGTACAAGTAAGTTCCTAAGATGGAGGGTAACAGGGCAGGGCATCAGGCAGCAGTAGAGGACCTGTCAGTTGTGCTGGGCCAACAGCAACCTGACCTTTATCTTGACAACTGCACTTTTCCCCATTTTTCTTGCCACATCACTGTCCCAAGACAGTACATGGCCTCATCAAGCCTTGAATAGCATGTCATCCCTTTATGAAGGAAGGCTCCCTGGCCTGCCACAAGGTGTTGTCTGTGTGGAAGAACACTGTTCTGCCCCACCCCTGGCTGGGGACGGTGCCACATGCCACAGTGCTTCCCCTAGTCTTGGCCCATCCAGCTGAATCGCATGGAAAGGCAGCATGGTACCCACTGGGCCAATGGCTGACCATGCAGACAATGTTACTTCATAATTTTTGGGTGACATTTTGACACAAACTTTTCAATGCAGTCTTTTTATGATCACCCCTTCTGAATATGACAGGTGTCCATTATAAAATACTGAAACAAAATATCATTCCGTGCCACAAGTGCAAAAATACATTTTTGGCCAAGATTTGAAAAACATCAGTTATATTGATGAAGTGATGTGAAAAAATAGCTATTTTGAAAATTTGGCGGCAAATATTGAAAATCACCACAGTTATGAGAGAGCATGGGAAAATTTTAATGTATTGTACCTCCGTAACTTTGTTGTTTTTCAGTATTTTGACCCATAATTTCCAACAGTCTACTTATCCTGACCTTGTGAACCCGCTCTGTGAAAATTGTCAAATCCCAACCAAAAGTTGATTTTACCTACCTTTTTCATGAGGTGGGGTACCTAAAAGGCCATTGTGAAAATCTGGGTAAAAATATTAAAATATAACCAAATTATTAGTCAAAGTTCAAAAGGCACTGAAATACAGGAACTACACTTATCTTCTTTTGTTAGTTTGCATTCAAGCGTTGAAGGAGAAGGACACACAGGATTACAGTGTTGAATCCTGGTAGGTAAGTAATGGACGGGGATGAGTGGGGTGGTGGGTGCTGAGTAGTGGGGTCAGATGGGATGAGTGGGGAGAGGTGAATGACAACACGCAGTAGACATTGATGGACAGTTTTCTTTATTACAGAGTAAAAAATAACAGACGTTGAGGGACTATTTTTATTTTACAAGTACTGACCCTGGGGACTGGGCACCCAATTTTTGGCTTGATGTTTTGTGGCACTGGTGGCTGGGACCTCAATATTGCACACTGTTGGATAAGGGGAGGGGGTGGTCTGATCTGGCACTGGGGACTGGGCACCCCAGCAGGTTTGGCAGGCAGGGGATAAATAAACACAGAGGAGGGGAACTGAACCACCACCAGAGAAGAGGTCCCAGTTCAAAATACTGAATAATTTAGCTGGCACTGGAGATTGTGCACCCCAATGACTCTTTTAAGCCAATTAGGCTGCAGATGCAGCTAACTGCCGCCAAAGGGCTATTTAACAATATAAGCATGCACAGCTCCATTCAGCATGGGTGGAGCTATCCACTAACACATAGCTTCGCCCCCACTAAATGAGCACTGCTGATAATTAATTGGACGCTCCGTGCAGCAACAAGTTAGCCCAGACCCAACAAACACTCATGCATTTTTGCCAGACAAGTGCGTTTAGAACTACAGTTGTACACAATCAGTTATCCTTAGAATGTTCAGTTTTTAAACTGAGTATGAATGTGTTTTTGGTTAATACAGTATCTCAAAAATAGGGCAAGTTAGAAACATACAAAGAACAAAAGCGCCGACCTTGGGGCTGAAAGTTACAGGTTTGAACTCCTCCTGCTTTTTCAATGATAGATGAACAGAAAAAAGGTCTTAATTTTGGCCAGTTATATGTTTTTTGCACCTCTGCAGCTTTGCCCTTAGTAAACAAGTTATCACACATTTTTCAGAGATCCTGGCACCAACTCTGTGCCTGCCAAATTTCAAGTAAATCAGTTGAATGAGGGCAGAGTTATTAAAGGTGCAAAAATCAGGACTTAACATTAAACTGCTTACTCAACACTGATATACAGACATTACCGTGTCTGTATAATATATAATTTATTGCAAAAAACTATGTTAATATATGGATCTTGAAATTAATAGTATTGTAAAGTATGCAAAAATTCCTGCTAATAGAATCACTCCCAGAGAGATAATACCACACTTCCTGACTGACAATAGTAGCGGTTCAAATGTGGTAATACCATCGTCCCCTACCTGAACGATATGATTATCAACAAATCTCAACATCACAAGCATGAGTCTGCCCCCTAACATCACCCTAAGTGTGTCTTTCAATTGGCCACTTTTGCTGTGTGGGCGGGTAGAACAACTTCTGAAACATGGTGGCTTGGTCTCTCGGTTAATGAGAGAAATCCTGGATGCTAAGAGCAGAATTTTTTATTTACTGCCTACTCCAGCTTCATCTGCCCGCTCTCCAACATGCAGGGCTTGCCGATCCACCTTGCTTTTCCTGGTTCCTCTTCTCAGTACTGTGGCCAGACTGATACTGCTGCTGACAGGGAAAAAAAGCAAGGCTAAAGAGAGCCCACACTGCCACCAGATCCTTAAGGCTGATGCTCACAGGAAGACCACTGACACGCATACGGACCCACCAACTCGACCCACGAACTGGAGGTGAGTGAAATCACCTCACATATATATATTAAAAAAAATAACAAATAGGTTAGTGTGCATCACAAGGCAGTAATCCCATCTTGACATTCTGGGGACATGGAAACCTCTTGAGGTCCCCTATGTCCCCAGAACCTCTTGATGGGATTACTGCCTTGTAACGTGCACTAAGGTATCTATTATTCTATTTTTAATGCATCAGTTAGGGTTGGTATTAAAGCATCAAAAACTGGGAAATTCATCATTAGGGTTTCCAACCCTAACTCCCCAACCCCTAAGCAGCAAAAGGACAAGACCACACAAACAGCCACAGCCAGCCATCATCAGGTAAGACAAACAACATACAACTGTTTCCAGATGCAGTATCAGTGATGTGCTACCTTCATGGATTTGTATCTGAAGCATGAAAACTGCAAAATAAACACACTCACTTGTCGCTGCAGATAGGAATCCATGATACTGGTGGATGTCTGGAACATCCTATCAGCATAGGTGGTGGGGGCAAAAATGGTAACAGGATTCAAGAATGTGTGGGGTAGGCATAAGGGAACCTTAGTGGTAAGGAAAGGGGTGGGCCAGAGATCAAGTAGGGTCTGCAGTGTTACAGTAGGTAGGAAAATGACAGACTAGGTGGGAAAACCTTTCCTTGTCTGCCATTAAGGTCTATGTTTCTGTATTTTATACCAAAATATCCGCACTGTTTCTGTATACAGAAACACATGCCCCTCCAGCCAGATACAAACCCATTGTATCCAAATTACATGACTTCTTTTCTCTATGCCCCTATGGAGCCAGCCTTTATGTAGCAAAGAGGGTCTTGTGTCTCTTCAGACAGAGGTGCAAAACATACACCAACTTCTGGCTCCAGAAGAGCAGCCCCCTTGCATATAGAAAACCTCTGAAGAGACACAGAACCCTCTAGGGACTTTGCTTCTGCAGACAGAAGTACTGCTGTACTTTTCTTATCATGGATTTTGTAGTATCTGCACTTCTGCACCCAGAGGTCGGCTTGTACAGTATGTCTTACACCTGCAGCTGCAGAAGCATGGGCCCATCAATCGTGTGTATGTTTTATGGTGTCCATGGCTATGTGAGACTACAGAAAGGCTAAAAGGACTGCTTTGCCCACCTAGTCTGCCATTTTCCTACTTACTGTAACACTGCAGACCTGACTTGATCAACACCCCCCCTTTCCTTACCACTAAGGTTCCCTTATGCCTACCCCATGCATTCTTTAATCCCATTACTGTTTTTCCCCCACCACCTACACTGGGAGGATGTTCCAGGCATCCACCAGTATCATGGATTTCTATCTGCAGTGTCAATCGTATGTTTTTTGTCTTACCTGATGATGGCTGTCTGTGGTTGCTTGTGTGGTCTTGCCCTTTTGCTGCTTGGGGGTGGGAGTGAGGAGTTAGGGTTGGAAACCCTAATTTTGAATTTCCCAGCTTTTGCTACTTTAATACCAACCCTAACTGATGCATTGGCATCATTTTTTGCAATGAATTTCCTTACTTTTTGAGACAGTGTAATAGTAGCTTTATTTGCCTGTGGGAGCCCACCACGTAAAGTTTTTGAGATAGAGTAATCGTATCCTTATTTGCCAGAGGAAAAGGAGGGCCCTTTGGGCCCTGCGCTCCCATCCCTCCATAAATACATATATGTACGTAGCTGTGGAAGGGCCTGTGCTTCTATTTAAAGGACAACAGTGACCAAACTGTCAGCATAAACATCTTATTACCCCAACTCTTATACCTGGTACTGAATATTTTTGAATCCTGCCAAAATGTAATTCCATGCAACTGCACTGTCATTCTGTGCCACAGATGTAAAAAGACATTTTGGACAGGATTTGAAAAATGACAGCTGTGAAATACATGAGGTGGGGTAATAAGAAGTGTATGTTGAAAATCTGGGGTCAAAATATGAAAAATTTATGAAGTTACTAGTGTGCATAGTGAAATTACAAGGAATGGTCATAAGTCTGCCATTTGTACATATTTTAACCCCAAATTTTTAGCATAGCCTTCTTATGACCCCATCTCATAAACAAGGTCAGGAAAAATTGTCACATCCTGGCTGAAAGGTGAATTCGCCAACTAATCGTGAAATCACCTTTCTGGCCAGAGTTGCATAATGACAGTCATACTGGTCATGGGGTGATGTCCCCAAAAGACCAGTTTAAAAATTTAGGGTCAATATGTCAAAACCTGGCCGAGTTATGCATTAAAGCTGAAACCCCAATTGAAATACATTGAAACGCATTTATCTTAGTTTCTCATATTGCAGTTGCTGGTTTCAGCAGCAAGACGTATCTTTGATCGGGAGAGTGGATCTCAAACCTTGGACCTGTTCAGGTGAGTGAGGGTGTGTGGGGGTGTACTGGGGGTGTGTGGAGTGGTGGCTGCTGAGTGGGTGGTGGGGGGGGGATCGGTGAAGGACCATTTTTTCAGCCAAAAAAAACATCAAAGGACAGTTTTCAATGGATTCATGAAAATGGTCATAATTTGCTGAAGATAATTTTCCAGAATAATAAATAAAAATGAAATGAAATTACAGCTTTTACCCATTTAGCTATCCCATTGTAGTTACCTATGCTAATAGTTAGCCCAATCATATATGATATATATATATATATATATATATACAC
This sequence comes from Neoceratodus forsteri, assembly GCA_016271365.2. NCBI lineage: Eukaryota > Metazoa > Chordata > Ceratodontiformes > Ceratodontidae > Neoceratodus > Neoceratodus forsteri. The sequence continues at coordinate 1,500,628,335 of CM057456.1, forward strand.
ACCATACTCCCAGGGAATTTGGGTTATCTTTTTACTGAAAGGAGTAAATCACTTGAATTAAGTTCCACTCTGTAGGCAATTCCTGTTTTTTGAAAGTCATAATACTCCTTGATGCCAGACTGGGAAAGTCAGTACTCTCCAAGGGATTGTTTTCTTTTAAGTTTCTCTTAAATATTACTTATACAATGCCTTTCCTGGTAAAAAAAAAATCAGCATTTTAAACGTCAGAACCTATAAATACTGTGTGCATGTTCCTAATTCATATTGGGCAGAGGGGCAAATATTTCCTCTCCCTTTATTAAGGACATTTGTACCTCACTTATGGAAGTCAAATACTTCCAAGATGGAGTTAACGGAAACTTTTCATATTTCTTATTTCCAAGATACTTATGATTTTAATCTATTATTCATTCATAATGCAGAACTGGGTCACTGGAGACATTTAGTATTGTACTATATGCTACAAATTGCCCTAACTAAACCGTCCTTAAACTTTATTCTGTCATAACCATCATTATCTCTCCATTAACAGCCAGCATCCTGAATGAAATAGCAAAGTCCATTTGTTTTCTTTTTACACTTAAATACCATACTTGTGGGATTAATGGGGATCAATGTTGCTTTTTTCTGCATTTCAAAGCTTGTAAATAGAAAAAAAGGATGACTAAATGCTACTTAAGTTTAGTAGTATTGAACATATTGCTGTAAGAACACAATGCTTTTCTAAAGTGACTAATTAAAATGCACTTATACTGTAGTTTATGTTGTCAAGCCATGTCCAGCACAAACACATCACAATAAATGAAGGACTAACACAAACAGAACATGCTGCAAAAAGAACTGAGTTTAATATTTATTTAGCACTTTTTATACAAGTTTATTAAAAAAAAGTTCCGCAAAGCAATGAATTGCATACATGTATTGCAATGAACATTTACAGCCTTAAAACATAAGTAACACAGTAATGTGAAGTAAGAAGAGATCACTGGACTACCAATGCAAAAAAAAACAAACACATAATACAGGGATGACAATCAGTGAAAGGGGCAGGTAGGAAGGTCCACTAGACTACCAAGGCTAATTTTTACATCGTGGATGGTGATCGGAGAGTGGGGGTGGGGCAGGGGGAGGGACCACTAGACTACCAGGAACTAATTTTTACATCAGGGATGGTGATCAGAGAACAGGGAGGAGGCAGGGGACCACTAGACTCCCAGGGACAAATTTTATAACATCAGGGATGGCAATCAGAGAATGGGGAAGGAGAAGGGACCACTGTACTACAAATGATGTGCAATATGGCTGCCACTGCACATTCAGTCACTTCACTACCAAGCTAGCATTTGCTTGTAAAGCACTTTGGGATACAGTCTGTATGAAAAGCATTATGTAACCCCCTACAAATGGAGACTCCCGAAAAGTCTTCCTCGAGCTTGTCTAAATGCTCATTGCCAGGCTGGTGTCCTGCATTTTAGCAGTTTAAATGAGAGTGCCTGTATAGCCTCTGTGTAATGTCTCTTTAAGAGCTGCCTGGATTGCAGTCATAAGTAATCTGAGACAGAGCTCTGTTGAAAGATGTAACTATTTGCTGAAAATAATTTAGAGTGATAATGATAATGTAGTTTGTCTAACCTGCCTTCTTTGCAGCAAGGACTGTTTTGTTTATCTCCACTATCTTGGTCTTGGATTGCCGAATTGGACCAATCAGTACTGGTGGGTCCTAAAATGGAGCCGGACTACAGGAGCTGTCTGGAGTCAAAATCTGTAGGAATTGTAGTTTTGGGCTTTTGGCACCTTTTTGCACCTGAAGGGGGAGCCTTTGTTGTGACTGAGAGACAGATCAGCAGACCAAACCTTTTGGATTCTGAGGAAAGTCCCAGGCCTGCTGGCAGTTGAGTTAGATCTAAGTTGGGAGCTGAAAAAACAGCTTGAGACAGTCAAGCAGCCATCTGAGTAGTTTCGCGCAGGAGAACTGTGGAAAGGTTTGAGTTGTGGCCTGCATGTCTGCCTGCTGCCCCTGAGAGGGAGAGAAGAGAATTATGTTGGACTAAATCCAAGTTTGTGAGAACGAAGTAAGCCACTGATTTATTACTAGGCTCATATCTGAAGAAGACCGAAGATTTTGCTGAATGCGATCGGTCTGTCATGATTTCCAGCTGCCTTTGAATCCCCGGTTTGTGCAGAGACTCTGCGATCATGACCGGAGAGCAGTTTGCTTGGTACAGTAGAATTTCCTTACATGTAAATGTGCTGTGAGTAGTTAGTGGGTCGTGATTAGGTTCCCCACTGTGCAAACTGTGTTCTGCTTGCTGGAAGCTCTATCCAGCCCAAAACAGACTGTATCCAAATTTATCTCCATTTGGCCAGGGCCTTGCCACACTGGCCCAGCCAGACTACCCACTGCACAGAGAAAGCCATTGACGAGAGACCTGCCTGGCGATCAGCCCCCTGCTCCAAGCTTGAACAGGAACGATGCCTCGGTGATTCACGTGGGCCCTGCTTCTCCTGGCCCTCCAGATTAACTACCTGCTGTCTCGATTTTCTTCCAGCCTGTGTCCAGTCTTGGGTATTGTGAGTAATCATCAGGTTAGCTCCCTGCAACAACAGCCTAATCTAAAAGTGTGTCATCTGATTGTCTTGTTTTCTTTTCATGAACTGAGCCCTCCGGCTCCGGATTACAAAAAGTGTGTGTTGTGCATGTTGTTTTCTTCCATCACAGGGCCCCAACCAGCTGCAACATTCATGGCTAGCCCACCTTTCTCCATCTGGGTACCCAGAGTGTGTGACTGTTTATGGACCCTGAAGTGCATGCATAACTGTTTGATTGATACAGCCTTTAAGCAAATTAACCTGATTACGCCCCTCCCTTGTTCAAGTCCCTTAAATAAGTCAGATCTAACTCTTTTTTGCATTTACCCTGACTGTGGTTCCAGTTTGTGCAAGAGTACTGTACTGCTGTCATTTGCTGTGTATAACCTTGTTTTACAGGGGGTCCCCAGGGCCAGGCCAGAGGAAAGCCCTGGTGGTAAGTGCTAACAGTGTGGGTACTTGTGTGGTGTATCAGGGGTATTGTGAAAGTGATTATTGTGTATTGTTCTGGCCACTAGTAAGGAAAGAGGGGGGTTACAGTGTCCTGGAGAGCTGTGCCCAGATTAGCTTGACCACTACCAACACTGACCTCCGGCTGGAGGCACCTGTTTCAGAACTCAGGCCCCTTAACCTGCTACTAGCCAAACAGGCAGGTGTAGTAGCCCTTGGGATTAGCACCACCTAGGGGTTACACATTATATAAATGCTGATTCTTCTTCTTCAATGTAGGGACTACCAGAAATCAGAATTTTACTGTTTGAACAGGAAAGTTCAAACTATTAATGAGTGCAAATGGTTATTTACCATTCAAATAGTAAAGTTCGAATAGTAAATAATAAATTGAATGGTAATTACTTAGCGATTTATGGGGGACATGCTTTTTAGTGAAAAAACATATTTGCCATGGAAATATACTAATTTTAAAACAAACATCGAACTAAGCAAATCAGTAAGACCTAAATACATGTGTTGTGCTGTCCTTAGCATGCAGTAGTTGTGCACTGCACTATTTTGTAAATTGTCAGAAAAACAAGATGGCTGACAGCATAAACAGTATTTTCTCTGAGCATGACCATTGAATTTACAGCTCAAACTGTAAATTCACAGTTCAAACAGTTTTCATTTACCTGCCTGTTTTGCGGCTATCACAAAAATCATTATAATTCAAAAATGGTAATATTTTTTAACCAAATCATTGAAAGGCACATCCTTGGCACACAGCCCATCATCCCTAAAGATTTCAGAGAAAAATGTCATTCCATGTGGGCTATAGATGACAACAAAAAATCCAATGTTAACCTATGGGGATTTTTTTTTTCTGATTTTCACCACTTTATATCACAAAAACCATACAAGATGCCATCACAAAACTTTTCACATCTTGCAACACTGGCAGAATGACCATGCATCCAAATTTTGGGCTATTTTATCAAAAAATGCCGAAGCTATTAAGGTGCTAAAATTAAGACTTAACATTGAAGTGCTATTCCAACCCTAGCTACAGTACAGGGGCAGTTCTGTGCCCCTATAATAAATTACAAAAAACATCCTTAATGCTCGAGTTGGGGTCAAAGCAACAAAAGTTGGGAAATGAGGCATTAGGGTTTCCCACCCTAACACTCCACCCTCCCAAACCAGGCAGGAGAGCAGGTGTGGGGTGTGCCTTGGGCTTCTCAAACCTAACACTCACCCTTATTCCATTTGTAAATAAGGACAGATGTGTAGACTTTATGAGAATAGGGTGAACATTAGACTTGTGAAGCTCAAGGCACACCCCACACCTGCTCTCCTGCCTTGTTTAGGAGGGTGGGGAGTTAGGGTGGGAACCCTAATGCCTCATTTGCCAACTTTTGTTGCTTTGACGTTAACTGGAGCATTAACAACATTTTTTGCAACTTATTTTCTTAATTTTTGAGATAGTATAATGGTATCCTTATTTTAATATGGGAGCACAGGGTCCTTTGGACCCTGCACTTCCATCCCTCTATAGATGCATATATGTATGCAGCTGTGGAAGGGCACCAAATTGTCCACATAGCCTCATGTGCCTGGTACAGAAATGTTTTGAATCCCTGCCAAATTGTAATTTTGCACAATTTAATTTATTTTTATTTATTTATTTAGCTTTTGTTAACTAGGTAAGCACACTAGACAATCGTATGCCTATTTTCAGGTGTGATCTAGAAGGATACAATGATGGTTACAAACAGGAACAGGTATTACAGAAGTTCAGAGAAAAAACAATACTCAGGCATGGCATTTGACAATCAGGTGTGGAACATCACATAACAGGATAACATTTGACAGCCATGATTATAAATTCATGAACAGACCGATCACAAGAAGATGGCTGAACAGAACAATAAAGTGCAGCACAGTGCAAAAAGGGGACATAAAACCTCAGGTACAGTGACAGTTTGAGACAAATTTCAGGAGGACCCAAAAGGGGCTTTTGAAGCAGGCATGGGAATGTAATGCATTCCATGCCACAGGTGCAAAAACACATTTTGGCCAGGATTTAAAAAATTAAAGTTGTGACATACACGAGGTGTGGTAATAAGAAGGCTATGTTGAAAATCTGGGGGGTCAAAATAATTAAAATTTTCAAAGTTACAAGTGTGCATAGCGAAATTGCAATGAATGGCATAACTTTTGCATTTTTTCATATATTTTCAACATAATCTTCTTATAACCATACCTCACGAACAAGGACAGAAAAAACTTCCAAATCCTGCTCGAAAGGTGAATTCACCAAGCAACCACAAAATCACCTTTCAGGTGGGAGTTGCATAATGACAGTCCTATTGTTCATCAGGTGGAGTTCCCAAAAGGCCATATTGAAAATTTGGGGTCAAAATATTAAAAATGTCCAAAGTTATGAGCATGCATGGCAAAATTGCAACGAATGATCATAACTGGTATATTTTCATATTTTGACCCCAAATTTTTAACACAGCCTTCTTATGAACCCACCTCATGAACAATGGCAGAAAAAGTTTCCAAATCCTACTCAAAAGATGAATTCACCAAGTGACCGCAAATTCCATTTCAGATGGGAGGTGCGTAATGACAGTCATATTGTTCATGAGGTGGGGTTCTCAAAAGGCCATGTTGAAAATTTGGGGTTAAAATCTCGAAAAATGGTGATGTTATGTATAAAAGTTGAAACACACATTGAAATACATCGAACCGCAATTACTTCAGTTTCTCATAGTGCAGTTGCCAGTTCCAGCAGTAAGACGTGTCTTCGATTGGAGAGTGGGTCTTGAACCTGGTACCTGTTCAGGTAAGTGAGTGGGTGTGGGGGTGTACTGGGGGGGCGAAGGATGGTGGGTGCTGAGTGGGAGGTAGGGGTCGTGGGGTTGATTGGCGAGGGGCCATTTTTTATTTTACAGGTTTAAAAAAATATCAAGAGACTGTTTTCTTTCTTTCAGGTTTAGCCAACAATGGGAGGGTAGGGGGCACCACTAGACACTAGGGAATATAAATGGGACAATGGGGACAGCGATCGGTGGGTGAGGGTGCCACTAGACACCAGGGAATATAATCAGAACAACAGGGACAGTGATTAGTGGGTGGCGGGTGCCACTAGACACCACTGGATATAAATGTAACAATGGGGATGGTGATCAGAGGGTGGAGGTGTCATTAGACAACAGGGAAATGAGGAAAACAGGATCAGCAGCTGAGGGGTGCCACTAGACACCAAAGAAGATATTATTTATGGGGACAGTGTGTGTGTGGGGGGTTGCGCCACCAAACACCAGGGAAACAGTGGGGTGGCTCATAACTCACACTGCAGCCAGCAGCATGAGTTCAGCTGCAGCTGATGAAGTGAAGAAAATCTGCTGTTCCCATACAGAGAACGTGGGGTAAGTGCTCCTCTTGCTAAGCTGGACACCCAGGATTTTGAGTGCCCAGAAAAAGTATTTCTGGCCCTAATTGTAAAAAACAAACATCAGAATCTAGCTAAATGGGGCCCATTTAGCATGGTTCTGGTATTTGATTTTTAAAATGACAGTTCCACACTTTTTAGTTCGTAGGGAAAAAAAACAAGATGGCAGCTCATGAAAAGGAATTTTTTCTGCCGGAAAAGGATTGGCCCCTCATGATAAAGAATCCTTTTTCGTGATGCCAAGTCTTTTGTTGAACTTTTTACCTCTCTCCTTGAGAGTGAGCTTCCCGTTGAAAACAATGGGAACTTAAAAATTGGATAACTTCCATGGCATAAAGCCTAGGGAAATCAGTTTTCAAACAAGATGGCCGCCGAGCTGGGCATGCTGAAAGCTGCTACAACCTGTAGCTAAACTTTGGCTCCTTTAGTTTATTTCAGTTTATCCTGCTTACTTTCTTCTTATTTATTTCCCTGCTTGCTTAATCTTATGGTTTTATGTCAGTTAGCAAGGGCAGGTTAGTGAGTTATTTAGTTTAGAGCGATACTGGGACATCCAAGCATCCTTGTACTGTGCACTGGGGCCGTTTGATCGGTCCCATTACCACCCTGACCGAAAAAGGACTTCATCTTAATTTCTGTACCTTTGTGCACTCCTTGCCTTATTCAGAATTGCTGTTATTCTTCTGCCGTTATCCTGATTTGAGGAAGCTGTGGGGAGAAGAGCCGAGGAGATGACGTGGATTGCCCGGATGGAACAGATTTGTGGTGCCGGTGTGGAGCCCAGGAGGATTCGTCTGGGGTATTGTTCAATGGAGTGACTGAGTCGCTGTCTTTGGATCAGCCTATGATGGAGCTTTTAGCGGACACTGGAGGTTGGATTGGCACTAGTACAGCATGTGGACCTGATATCATTGGGAGGCTGTGGCCGGAGTTTGTTGCCACATGGGGGAACTGGGCCGTGGATTGGCTGGGTAGCTAGTTAGGGGGCCTATAGCTCTCCCAGGTTCTCCAGAGGGTCAGCTGGTGGTCTGGCGCTGGTGGAGAACTGAGGTTGTGGTGGTGAGCATTTCCGGCCACGGTCCCTTTGGATAGGGCTTTTTGGGCCCCTGTCTGTGCTTTGTCATGTGGACCCTGAACATCACTGAAAGGATTCCTTCAAAAGGACACCTGTCTGCAAAAACGGTCAGACCTCAAATTTTACTTATTCTGGTGACTCATATTCTTTCTTCCGATTATCAGGCAGTAAGAGTGCCTGTTTCTTTCAAGATCCCCAGGTAGTGAGAGGGCCTGCGGGGGTCTGAAGACATCTGCTATTTTTACATTATTTGACTTTTGCACTTCAGTGAGAGGAGGTGCATTCATAATTTTATTCTGCATATATTGGTCTTAGTTACAGTCTATGAAGACTCATTATTTACTTTTTCTGTGACTTGAATTTCCTCAAGCAGACTTATCTTGTCCGGGACTCTGGTGACTGGCCTAACAGCCCAAATTTCTTGAGCGGCCATTTTTATTTTTTAATTTATTTTAGTTTATTGTATGCATGGGGGGTGGGTGTATAGGGTTATTTATTAGAAGTTTGATTTAGTATAATTGTCTGAAACTCTGTCCTCTCGGTGAGAGAGGGAGAGGAGGAGGTTCTGAAAGAGGGTTTATTTAACTTTTTGCTTTAGTTGTCAGTTTAATTGTTTCATTTGCTTTATCTGATCCTCCCTCAGGTGAGAGTTGTGGGAGTACTGAACTGTTTTAGTTATTCTGGGTTTTTGTTTTGAGTTTATTTTATTGGGATTTTTATTTTATTTTCCAGCTTGGCATAGTCTATCTGATTTGTGATAGTAATATGTGTTGGAGGCCTGCCCCCTGGTCATGCGCTTTTCATTCTCTGCCCTTCACGCCCACCACCCTTTTGTCTCCCCCCCTTACAGTTTTCAACCAATCATAACTGTACGTCACTGGGTATTGTCCATCGGGGGGAGATGGGTTGGGGGTGCGAATGGCAGAGGATGAATGAGCGGGGCTCTCACATCGGGGTCGTTAGGCCCAGAAGGCACCCTGGGGCAAAATGGATTCTGAAATGTGGTCCCCCATGTCTGGTTTCCATACCCAAGGGCACCACCATTACTGGTTGGCAGGTAGCCCGAGCGGCCCTGGAAACCCGTCTAACTCGAGTGGCGTTGTGCAATGCCAGATCTGTTAAAAACAAGACTGAAATTATTGCAGATCTTGTTAGGACAGCTGATCTGACTTGCAACACCAATACCTGGCTGGATGAGAACGCAGGCCCCACGCTGTAGGCTGCGATTCCATCTGACTACTCAGTGATACACCGCTCGAGACTAGACTGCGAAGGGGGGAGGTTGCGGTCTGTTTCAAGACCGAACTGGGCCTCACGAGTGTACCAGTTGAGGAGGCTGGGTCATTTGAGTGTACTGTAGAAGCAGGTGTAGGCTGTAGGATCACCCTCATCTACCGTCCACCAGGGGATGAAAAGCGATTCCTTCAGGAAGTAGCAGACTTCGTGATCGACATGGCATTTGAGTTGCCCAGGCTGATGGTCCTGGGTGACTTCAGAACCTGGGTCAATGACAAACTCTTGCAATTTGGACAACACTTGATGACATCACTCAGCCTTACACAGATTGTTACCTCTGCTACTCATAAACACAGTCACTCCCTTGACCTGGTCTTCCTCCTGGGGATCAAAACCTCTAATTTGGGGGTAGAACCTGTCAGTTGGTCCAATCACGATACCGTGGGGTTCAGTTTTTGCACTCCCTTCAGAGGCCTACCCCTGTGGAGATGGTCAGATACTGCCCGTTACGGGATATGAGTCCTGATGGCCTGGCAGCAATACTTGACCTATCAGTGTTTCCTGAGGAAAGCGGGAGCCCAGAGGCTTTGTTTCTGGCCTATAATAAGGTCATTGCTATAGCTCTGGACTCTATCACTCCTGTCCGTGTTCAGCCTCTCTCCCTTCACCCTCGGTCCATTTGGTGCGATGGGACCCTGAGGGAGATGTGGCGACTACGTCGAAGGTTAGAGCATTGCTGGCGGAAATCCACCCTGGAGGCTGACCATCTTAGATTGATGGAACATTATCAAGACTATCAATAAACAATCTCCCATAAGAAAGCAGAGTTCCTGTCCGGGGAAATTGCTGCTGCTCAGAACTGACCAGCTCAGCTCTTTCAAACTGTGGACAGGCTGTGCAACCCGGCCTGTCTGCAGTTTCGAAGAACTTTCTCACAATTGGAGTGTGATGAGCTCACCTGGTTCTTTGTGGATAAGGTGGCAGGCACCAAGGCGGAGATCCAACCAGCACACTTTATGGGGGATGCTATTGATCAGTGCTCGGTCACTCTCCCTCACTTTTCCTGGAGTACCTTTAACTGGCTGGAGTTCCTGGATGTCATGCGGATTGTCCAGGGTATGCACCCCACTTGCTGTAGTTTGGATCCGGGACCAACCTCCCTGATTATGGGTTCTTGTGACATCATTGGCCCGATCCTGGCATGAATTGTCTGGTGCTCCCTTGAGTCAGGTGAGTTCCCTAGCTCCCTGAAGGAGGCAGTGGGGACACCCCTCCTAAAGAAAGCTCTCTGGACCCAGACTGCCTTGCTAACTACAGACCTATCTCTAACCTCCTCTTTGTGGAGAAGGTGATTGAGAAGGTAGTGGCTTTACAACTGGAGAACCATTTGACAATCCATAACATCTACGAACCTCTCCAATCTGGTTTTCAAAAGAGGCATAGTACCGAGACTGTGCTGTTTCAGGCGTTTAATGATCTCATGATGGCGAGAGATCAGAAAAGCCACTCTATCTTGGTTCGTCTTGATTTTTCCTCAGTGTTTGACACCGTGGACCATGAGGTACTGCTTGAATGCCTGAGGTTTATCTGTGGCCTGTCTGGTACAGTCCTCAGGTGGTTTAAGTCCTTCCTCACTTGCAGAACCCAGAGGGTGTTGGGGATTTATTCCTCTGACCCTTTCTCTCTGTCATGTGGGGTCCCTCAGTGTTCAGTATTGTCCCCCATGTTGTTCGCAGTGTACATGCTGCCCCTCAGAGACATTGTAAGATGGTATCGACAGTGGTTTCACTGCTGTGCTGATGATACCCAGCTCTGCCTGTCTTTTGCATCCAACCAGGATAGAGCACTCTCGGTGTTTAATTACTGCCTTGCTGAAATCCAGGATTGGATGAATTCTGGTTGGCTGAAGTTGAACTCGGGAAAGACTGAGGTGATGGTATGGATCCGGATCACCGGACAGAGGGGTCAGGGGATGGTAAGCCTATGGGGCTTTTTCTGGGGGTCTCCCAGCTTCCTGCCTCTGAACAGGTCCGGGACCTGGGGGTGATTCTTGACGATGGCTGACACTGTGATCCCAGGTGTCGGCAGTTGTCAAGTCTTCCTTTTATTATCTAAGGAACATCACCAGGGTCAAGCACCTAGTTCCGTCCAGTGATCTTCCCATGTTGGTCCATGCCTTTGTGACCTTGCACCTTGATTATTGCAACTCCCTTTATCTAGGGTTACCGGGAGTTGATATCTGCCACTTGCAGCTAGTGCAGAACGCAGCAGCCTGGTTGTTGACGGGGAACCTCCTGTATATGTCACATCATACCGGTGCTGTGCGAAGTGCACTGGCTGCCGATTCAGTGGCGGATCACCTTCAAAGTTGGACTCTTGACTTATAAAGCCCTACGCGGACTGGGCCCTGACTACCTGAAAGAGCTCTTGAGTGACAGTGAGCAAAAGCTAGCAATCAGCACAATGGTTTTGAATAGAACTTTACGCACTTTGGATTCAGTGTTGTAGCATAGTAGTGACAGACTCAAGAGAGCTCAACAACTTCTTGACATCACTACTATATTACAACAGCTCTGGAATTGCTGCTGTTTTCTACGTACAGTATAACAGCACTGTCCCATATATTTATACATTTTTATATCTATATCTGTTTCCATGATTCCATGCACCCATCACAGTTAATGAGTGAGCAAATTAGCACATGCTGCAGAAAAATCAGTGTGGGAAATATTGATGCACTTCACCAGGTGTCTCCTTAGAAAATTAGGTGCAGGACATTCTCACTAATTCTATTATTTAAGTTAACATTAACTCATTTTTTTTGGTATGTAAACCCCCCATCCCGATGTCTAGAGTGCCCAGGTGGTAAATGAGGGAAGGGGGACACAACAGTAGAAATGAGCACAGTCCAGAAATGGAAAGTCTTTACTGGTCAGCTGGCTTCAGAGATTCATCTGGGTTTTCCTTACTGGAGGGTGCCAACACAGGGTGCTGTACTGCTGGACTAAATGGAGGTTACCAGCAACAGTTCCAACAAACTGAATGTTCACACCAAAAAATCACTGAAATGGGGGTCCCATTTAATGAAAGTTGACTGGCTAGCTCAGAACATATGTACAAAATTAATCCCTGAGCCCAAGAGCCCACAATAGGGTCAAAACAGTTCATTTGGTGGTTCTACCATGGTTGTGAAGACCCCAACCTCATCTCGCTTGTCCCTGGGCCAACATATGTGCAAAATTAATCCCTAAGGCCAAGAGTCACAATAGGGTCAAAATAGTTCATTTGGTCATTCTACCAAGGTTGTGAAGACCCCCACCTCATCTCAACTAGTCCCTGGGCCGAGCAGCCACACAGTGGGTAATGTAAGCAGCATTTCGAGGTTAGGACCTCATTATAGCAGCAGCATTTGTTCTCGCCTTCCTCCACACCTTACAGGTATCTCCTCCTTGCCAAAGTTCCCAAAGAGCGACAAAGAGTGGTCCATGCTTGCGGGGCTCTGTGTGACCCCTCCTCCAGGCTGATGTTCCAGTGGGCAACTTCCCCCAAAACCATAGGGGCAGATGTCCCCACCAGCTCCCACCTTGGACCTGGCAGTCCTCTACCAATAACTAATTGTTAGTTCTGTTTTATTGATGTTTTGTTAGGCAACCAGAGCATCCAGGAATGGTCACCCAATAAATAAAAATGGCCTTGCCTTCCATACCTAACAGTGGCGGCCACCTCCCAGAGCTTCACAGCAACTTCGGATCAGGGGAAAAATGGCTAAACCCACCTGATGCCATAGCTCTGGCTGGTCTCTATTCTTCATGGTGGTAAACAACAGGGGTGGACTGGCTGTACTTCCCAACCCACTGACGCAGGGACATGGGTTCGAATCTCGGCTGCCACACTATACAACCAATGCACTCAGATCCCTCCTGGGAACTAGGGCAAAACAGGCAAAATTCCCTGCTCCCATAGACTGCCCACCAATACCTCAGCATGGGAAAAGACATCCAAAAAGGTGCCAAAGGTCCCTGTTTACAACCAGCCCCCCAAAGCAACAGCCTCTGACCTGCAGAGATCCCACCACAGGGTGGGGGCCATACATATTAAAATCAGTACTGCCCAAAAAAAGGTTCCAAGGAAGGGAAAAATGGCAGACCCTCCCACGGGTGGGTTACACTTCCCCCTTTCAAATGCTTACCATCCCAGTGAGTACTAACCTCAGCTACCAGGTCCCACAGCTCCATGGGGGTATGCACACTCCCCTACAAAGCCATCAGACACTGGTCAGCTGGAACACCAACAAAACAGTGAAATCCACACATCACTGGCCAAAATTATAACCTAATTAGGGGCGTCCCACTCCAAACACACACGGGACCAAAAATCCTGGGCATTCCAGCTCTCTCCCACTGGCGACCCACCAGCCGAGGAGCACAGGACAGACTGCCTGACTCCAGGATGATGGTATCACAGACCTCAGTCTCCTAAAACCACAGTTCAACCCAACACCCCTGCTGCCACCTGCTTCTGAACTGCTGCCAAAACATAATCCCCTCCTAACACATCTCCCTTCAAACTCACACATTTAGGGGCATGCAAACACATTTTCATAACATTTAACACTACTAATTGCAGGCTGCTTAAGGCTGTCCTACCTAATTTTTTTAAACATCAGAAATACATGACTATAAATGCAGAAGACTGTGAGAACATAAACAGTGCACAAATATTTGACTGCATAGTACCAAAGAAGAGTTTGAGCAGTCTAAATTTTTTTTTAACCTTGTATTTATGCACTCTACTTGCTTCCTCTCTCCATTCTCTCAGACATCCTCTCCTGCAGGCTCCACTCTCAGGTAGGGGTGAGGAGGGACCCCCCATGCTTACCTCCCCAAACCAACATACTGTGTCGTGGAATTGGTACAATGGAGTCTGTCTGATGAGCCTGGAGACCCCCAGCGAGGTGTCATCACCTGGAAGAGACCAAGGTGTTTTCTCTTGTTCTTCCCCAGACGTCGGTGTGCAATGAGGGGCAGTGAGTTAGGAGGTGCATTGAGACGTGCCTCCCACTCTGCCCCTCTGCTGACATCTGTTCAATACCCTTTCTGCTTCTCCACCTACCACACCTTCCACCCGGGCTCCCCCAGATGGCAGTATTGCAGTGGGAGCATGCAGCTAACCCCCCCAGAGAAGGAGAGCAGCCACTGGGTGCTCCATCCTTCTCCTCCCTGGCCGACCCCCAGCGGCCCGTGTTTGTTCCAGAACAAGGGTTGCCTGCATGGTATGAGGTAAGGCATCCAGCGCCTCAGCCCTCAGCACCACCAGGCCCAAGCAGTCTAAATTTAAGTTCAAGTCTGTATGATGAATATTAAGTCCTCCAGGACAGGATTGTACCAGAGTACCAAGTCCAGATTGTGCAACCCACATTAGCTATGCAATACACATTGGCTACTAATAGCAGTGTAGCTAAAACAAAAAAAACATAAGGGTTGATTTCACCCATAGCAGTCACAGTCCCACAGTCTCTCATCCAACATCTTCGGGGGGGGGGGGCTAAGAATAGATCGCAGCTGTCCTCATCTCCAGGTGAAATAAGAGGCAGGTTGAGGCTTGGTTGTAGCTTGACTGATGGAGTCCACACTGGGTACATTGGTCTTGATCCTTCTCCCCATCAGATCTTGAACCAGGGCGTAGGTCTTGTACAGGGTTAAGCCCTGCCAGGCATAGTTGTCGCACTTGGACTGTGCCCTATTCTGGATACATTGTAGGGCATAGCTGATGCTGTCCAGGCCTAGAGGATGCTTTTTGTACAGTTTATCTAAGATGCTCCAGTAAACCCAGTCTTGCCGGTTCTCTTCAATAATATCCCAGAGTCTCTCAGGGAGATGGGGTACTGGTACTGAGGATAATCACAGCGGATTTTCTTCTGAACGGTGTGCTTCATCTGACTCCACTCCAGCAGCCATCTCACTTTTTGCCATAGGGCTTGTTCATTCAGCAACCATACGCCTCCTCAGTACCTCCTTATGTTGGGGTCACCATCAGTCACATTCTCGTACCTCTCTCGCTGATGTCTGCACTCATCAGCAAAGCTAGGCCTGTCCTTCCATGGCATAACATATAAGGTCTTATGCTCCGTGGGAATGTCTCTCTCCACGTCTCGTCACTCCTATGGCTGCACCCTTTGAACAGCACCAAACCACTTGCTGGCCCTTTGGACCTATCCAGTGTGGATGCAGAAGAAGATGGCTCATCAGGGTGCTCCTCCAAGCTCTTTACAGGTGCCAATGCTGTCCTGACAGGCCCACTGGGTCCTGGTCAGACTGGCTGTTCAAAGTCTTTAGGGGCCATTAATTTCATAGAGGCACCATGCTCATGGCCTCATCTATGGCTGGGGGGGATCTGGAGATTTCCAGTGTAGCGTCATATTTTTCTATGGCCTACACTCTGGGTCCCTCCACTTCACTCACTGGCTTTACTGCTGCAGGCTGGGCAGCTGACACCGGTCACTTGGCATCAGCAGAAAACTTAACTGCCTCTAGCTTTGCTTCAGAAGAGGGTTTCAGAACATCAGAAGCAGGCCTCACCTCCAATGATTAAGGCTGTAAGAAAATCACGGCGTGCACGGATTTCACGATCTCCGCGATTTTGATGCTGTTCCGTGAAATATACTAATTTACTCGATTTACCGTGAATTTTATTGAAATGTTTTAAAAAGCCCAAAAAAAGCTTCAGTCAAAGCTCACACTACTATCCTACCCATTCAAACATATTAGTAGTGCTGGATTAGCATCACCTGTCTTTAATGCCATGTTTAATGCCATGTAAAGTAAGTGCTAATCGAAGTCTTTTGTTA
Source organism: Neoceratodus forsteri (assembly GCA_016271365.2). NCBI lineage: Eukaryota > Metazoa > Chordata > Ceratodontiformes > Ceratodontidae > Neoceratodus > Neoceratodus forsteri. The sequence continues at coordinate 1,500,643,977 of CM057456.1, forward strand.
CACTGATTGCCGATTTATGAAACAGCACTCAAGGCAACAAGGTAGTTAACAAGGTAGTTAAATTGAAGCTTGTTAGTGACCTTTTCATTGTAATTAATTAATAATTGCTCTGCAGGATAAAATAGGTAACATCAGCTTGAGTCAGGTATAGCAGGTAATCAGAGGCTACAGTTTTGAGCACGAGAGAGCTGTGATGTATGTTTCTCCCAAATCGGTGTCAGCCAGTAAAACTGCCAAAGTGGGAAATGTATACCCAAAGCAGAGATGTCAGCAGTATGAGAAGGGGACTTTCCATATATCGGGGGATATTTTATTTAGTACCAGCTGCAATATCCCAGTGGACCATAAAAGAAAAGCTTCTTGTGACCGCCACTTGGAATCATCTACACACCTTGCTTAAAAGAGGAAGATTGAATCAAAATGTGAAGGGGCAGTGGAAAAGCAGGTAACTGTGTGAGAATTATTTACTACAAAGGCAGCACACAAAGAGACTAGAAAGCTGTCATTATTTAACCTTGTCGAAGCATTTACTTCAGCTAACATTCCACTACATGCCCTAGATAATACAGTGCTTCACTGCTTCTTGGAAGAAAAGCTAAAGTCAGTTAGTGTTATCCCCTCCTCACAATGGTTATGAGCTGAATATTTGCCAAAAGTTTTTGCATATCATGTGGCAGAAATTAAAAGTAAAATTCAGGAAGCAGTTTCTGTCTTTATTGTCTATGACGAGACAACAGATGTAGAAGAGCGTTACATTTTAAATATTGTTGCTGTGCCATCTCTTCACAATAGCAAGGTGTACTCGACTGCAGTTGCAAAACTGAGTCATTCTCCTTGAATGCACTATGTTGAGGCTACTAATTTTAAAACAGTATCGCAAGCAGTTCTGAACTGTTTATTAAAATATGAAATCCCCTACACAAAAGTTGCAGCTTATGTTACTGACAACGCCATGTATATGAACAAAAGTTGGGACCACAGCCTGAAGCATGTCCTTTTAAATGCAGTCCACGTTACCTGCTCAGCTCATCTTTTAAATTTATTGGGTGACATTTGGCGTAAACACTTTCCTGCAGTGAATAATTTTGTTGTTTCAGTGAAAAAAGCATTTACTGCATGCCCAGCCAGAAAGGCTCGGTTCAAACAATATCTGTCTTCAAAGGGACAATCAAATGCTTTGCCACCCATGCCAGTCTTAACTCGCTGGAATACGTGGTTTCTAGCAGTATTTTATCATGCAGTTCATCTCAATGAGTACTCTGAATTTTTTAAAGATGAAAGCGCAGCGTGTGTTGAAATTGTTGGCTTATGTGAATGTGATGCAGTGAAGTTTGAATTACATGGAAATTGCTGAAAACGCTCCTCCCCTGGTACAACTACTTCAAAAATATGAGGCAGATGACATTAAAGCTCATGTTGTGTTTGACAAACTATTAGATTTTGCTACGTTCCTAGAAGTAAACTCTGAAACCAAAGATCATCTACCCACTAAGAAAACACTTTCTGCTTGTTCCATAAAAATAAGAGATTACATGACAGGTATTGGGAGATTTCATCAGTATGCCAATAATTTTTTTGCTGCTGTGTGGTTCTTTAACCCATCGAGACTTGCCACATTTGCTGTCACAGAGCAATCCATATGTGAGGGTATCCCCTGGTTCGAAGATAATATTGCAGCAAAAGCTGAGCTTAGAAACTACATTGCCGAGATACAGTGCGGCACTGAAATACCTGAAGATAGAGACATTTTAAAATATTGGATTGACTGCAAGGAAAGATTTGTGCATCTGTCAAAATTGCTATCACTTTCTGATGTGCGGTACACAGTGCCAGTGTTGAGCGTTCGTTTTCAAGATATGGAGCAATGCTGCAAGATAACAGACGCAGTATAAAACCAGAGAATTAAGAATGTATTCTATGCTGCAACAAAACTAATTCTCCCTGATGCACTTTAATGGCATGCTTTTAATGCTATTTCTAAGCATTTTATTTAATAAAATAATCAGAGTACATTTATCTTGTTATTTTTATTGCTTTGGGCTAATTTGCATTTTACCATGAAAAACGGCATATTTTGCCATGCAGATGCCGTGAAAAACGGCGATTTTTGCCGTGATTTTCTTACAGCCTTACCAATGATGCAGGGACTTCAGCAGCAAACACAGAGGCAGAAATGGCCATTAACTCATCTCACTCATCCAAGGCAGAGTCTATGGAAGTAATGGACCCACCGTGACCACTCAGCCAGGGGAAGTAGTGAGGTATATAGACCCCAGGATGTTTCTGCTGACAGGAGGCACACATAGGCTGAACAGTTATCCCCGGGCCTTCTATCTGGCAATAAATACACTTCTTCCCCGTGGAATGTTCCACCACGCTCCACAACCATCTCAGCATAGCCACTGGGATGGTGACCTCAGGGCCTTCTGATGCTGCTGCCATTGCTTGGGCTCCAATTATACTGGGAACTCCAAACTGAGTAACACTCCATGTGGAGGGGTAGTGGGATAATACATGGACCAGACACAGAACTTCAGGTTCAACAAACAATCTCAGTGTGTTTATTTAAAACACATATAAAAACCTTAAGCAATGGCATATCCCTTCTTCAATACATCAGTTTGCAGCAACAGACTATGCATGTCCTTCCTCTGCACTTGATCAGCACCTACTAACCCACTGATCTAATGATGAATCTCTTTAGTGAAAATTATTTAATTCCCTATGTTGATCTTGTCTGTTTGGGTGATGGGGAGCTCAAAAAGAAAAACCCAAAATCAAGCTAAAGACAAAGAACCTCAGTGCAGAAGCACTGAAGGAAGGGCTACCCCAAATGGCATTGGCAATAAATCCAAGTTTCAAAGAAATACAAATTCACACATACTCCCATAATTCAAAGCAACATGGGATGTATATGCAAATCACCGTGACATTTTAGGCTGGTTCAGCTTGCAGCAGGAATGCATGATACCAAAGGGCCTCTCAAACAATCTGTAATTTATATGCATTTAAATAACACAACGTGTTTTCTGATATCTCTACCCTGGTAACTTAATTCTATAATACAGTCAGCTAGTAACTTTTTACCTTTATCAAAACACCTAGTGCTGTGGTATTTTCAACATTTATAGGTTTCATACACATAAGGCATATAGATTAAGGTATTTTATGACATAGTGCTATTGCATACTAAATCCAACAATGAGGAACACAGCCTGTTGTTTTACATCAGCTCGGAGGTTACCACAATAACATCCCTGTACAAGGACCTGAGGGGGAAAAAGAAAGTTAAAGAGGACACTATGGCATAGTCAAGAATGGAGAAGGAGGGCCCATAGGTGGCCAACCTTGTGGACTAGAAGTTGTAAAGGATAGATCAGGCTAACTTTCAGATGTAGTCAGTCATCACTTCTTCTATCTCAAGTATTTTTTCCACCAAAAGAGCTAGTGTACTGCTTGGGGATTAATTCTCTGGTGGCTTTCAGTGGTACTGCAAACAGGCAGGGAATTTCTCTAGAGCTAGCACAGACAATTCAGAAAATATCTGACCATGTCTTTTGATGCAATTGTATGTTTCTCTGGTGGAATTTCACATTAGTTTTACTGGGCTTGTACTATTGTTAACATTATGGTATGCAGGATGTTTGAAAGCTTTTAAGCCCATCAGGACTATCCCCCCAGACTGTGTGATAATTTATTTATTAAATTTTGTTAACCTGGTAAGCCCTGCTGGGCCCGGAGGTCCCTTTTTCAGGGCCAACCCAGAGTTAATTACATACAAAAAGCAGTGCAGGTACAGTCCGAGTGTACATAGTGGTTACATAGAGCGGTGCAGTTGCAATCCAAGAATACATAGTGGTTACAATAGAGCAGTGCAGGTACAATCAAAGTATACATAGCAGTACAATGCATACAGAATATTTAGACAATGTACAATAATCATTGGAGAAGGGGTAACTTTTGACATGACAACAGTGGTAGCAGTTAGACCTAGGGTAGGCAGAGCTATTGCATCTGCGCTCCATTCAGTGTAGGACGACAAGAGACAGGTTACATTGGAAATGATGGGTTATCAAAAGCGAGAACAAATAATGAGAGGCAAGATATTCATGAATTATTCTGAATTATATTTAAAAGTGTTTCTTGTTTCCCAGGCCTGTGCTGTAGCCACTGCACCATATTAGAGCCCTGAGCTGTGAACAAGGAGATGGAGTCTCAAATAAAAGCCAAAGCTACATGCTCAAGGTGCAGGTCCCCAGGGAAAATAAAATGGTATGTCTTAGTTGGATTATTCATTATAGTGGATAAATAAAATGTCAAAAGGGATATACTGTATAAATATACTGTATGATCTTCAAATGTTAAAGCTGTGAAAAATTAAACCTAGATACTTGATGGACTATATAAAGCATTGACAGTCAGTTAACTCTCGCATAACCCATTACTGAATTGCACTGCAAACAAAAGTATTCGCTTGACATGTTTTGATACTGCATATCATAAGAAAAAGTATGAGGCTTTTATATCAGTGCAAGTTACTATTATGTTGCCACAGCAGAAAAATGAAAAGCTGAATGCAATCCTGGAATAATTTTCTGCATCAGAGCTCTTAATGCTAGTATAATTTTCCAATTTCCCACAAATGTTGTACTGCGAGTTACGTGGTGCAGTAAAGATCTTTGCACATTTGCAGATGTTGGGGAGAAACTACAATTGACAGCCACGCATCAGATACTTGCAGGAGAGGGCTTATAGCAGATGCCAGAGTAGAGATCCATTGCAGGAGTTCCTTCTTTACTCTTTGGAACAAATAATCTTGGGGGCTTGTGTCTCACCTCAAGGATTCATTGCAAAAGTGGCTAGGCAAGACAGGGGTAAACTATCAGACTTCTCTGCAAAGGTAAAGAACCTATGGGAAAAGGACATTGGGCTCACTGTAAGAGATGAGAATAGGAGCAAAGTGTTGAGAATACATATGGGATTTATAGGCAAAAATCATTAGGAATCACAATATAAATTTACCCATAGATTATACTGCCCTCTGAGTATTATACATACATTTAATCCCACAATATTCCCCTTCTGTGGGAGATGCCATACAAAATTAGGTATGTACATGCACTACTTCTGGGAGTGCACAGTGCTGACACCGTATTGGTTGGCTATACTGTAGCACAGGAGCTCACCACAATTCTAGGTAGACCAGTGCCATGCACTCCTCTGTCTCTACTATTTGGAGAAGACTTGAGGGAAGAGGGATGGGCACTGCACCCCAGGTGGATCAGAGTATTGCTAGCCTTAGCAAAGCAGCATATTCAGAAAATGTGAGTGTCCTGTAGCAAGCAAGCAAGCAAACTTTATATAGTGCCTTTCACAGTCAAGGCACTGTACATAATATAAATTACAATAAAAACAATAATATACTAAAATTTAAAATCAGTCACTTAAATAAACACTTAATTAGGGAAAGCCAAAGAAAATAAATATGTTTTCCGCATCAATTTAAAGCTGCTGATGGTCAGGCATTCTTTTAACCGACAAGGTAGATAATTCCACAGGATTAGTGCTGCAAACGAAAAAGCACAAGCTCCAGATGTTTTAAGACAAACCCTGGGACTCTCTAGCAACCCTTCATCGGCAGATCGGAGAGGGCAATTGGGGGAGCAGGGAGTCAGGAGATTTTTTTCAGGTAGTCGGGTCCCAGTTCACGTAGGGCTTTAAAGGCAAGCAAGCCTACCTTATAGTTAATCCGCCACTAAACTGGCAGCCAGTGCAGTTCGTGCAGCACTGGCATAATATGACCGGTCCTGGAGGTACCAGTCAACTGTCTGGCTGCAGCATTCTGCACTAGCTGCAGGTGGTGGATGTCAATCCCAGACAGCCCTAGGTAGAGGGCATTGCAGTAGTCAAGACAGGTGGTAATGAAGGTATGGATCAATGTTGGTAGGTCACCCAGAGGAATCAAGTGTTTCACCTGAGCGGTATTCCTCAGATGGTAAAATGAGGATTTGACCACCGCTGACACCTGACACTTCAGGGTCAAGCTGTCATCAAAAATAACGCCCAGGTTATGCACCCAATCTGAGGTAGTGAGCTGGACACCATCAAGCCATAGGCCCGACATAAGCCCAGCTCCAAGACACGCCCCCAGGCGACCTGGAACCACTACCAACACCTCAGTCTTATCCGGATTTAATCGCAACCAACTCAAGCTCATCCAGTCTTTGATCTCGGAGAGGCAGCTGTTTAGCACAGGAATCACATCATCCTGTCCAGGCACAAAGGACATATACAGCTGAGTATCATCTGCATAGCAATGAAAACTCAAGCCGTATCACCTGATGATTTCTCCTAATGGCAACATATACACTGCAAACAGCATGGGAGCTAATATGGAACCCTGCGGCACCCTGCAGGACAGGGGGAAGGAGTCAGAGGAATAAATTCCAGTGACCACCCTCTGAGACCTGCCTATGAGAAAGGTTTGAAACCATTCAAGGACTGTACCTGACAGTCCACAGAGGAACCGCAGGGTTTCAAAAAGCACCTCATGGTCCACAGTGTCAAAAGCTGCAGAGAGATCGAGAAGGACCAAGATGGTATGAGCCTTTCGATCTCTAGCCATTAGGAGGTTGCTTAATACACAAACAAGGGCAGTCTCCATGCTATGCCTCTTCCTGAAACCAGACTGTAGAGCTTCATAGACATTATGAGTTACCAAGTGATCATCCAGTTACAGCGCAACCACCTTCTCAATAACCTTCCCCACAAAGGGAAGATTAGAGACAGGTCAGTAGTTAGCTGGATCAATGGGATCCAAGGAGGTTTTTTTAAGGAGTGGTCAAAAGACTGCCTCCTTTAGGGGGTCTGGAAAGATTCCCCTCTCCAAGGATCTCCATACAGTTTCAGCTAGGATCAGGCAGATGATATCTACACAACCCACTAAAAAGGAGGTAAGGCCTGGATCCAAACTACAGCAGGTTGGGCGCAGAGTCTGGACAATCTTCACAATGTCCTGTGTGTTGCCAATGCTAGGACAATGGAAGCTTTGCAGGCACTAGCATTAGAAAAGTTATCGTAAGTCCTGAAAGTGAGAGATGAGCTTTTTATGATGAGGTGGGACATCTTTATTAGCTCCTTACCAACAGCCAAGGCACTGCATCTGCAGAAGGGCATTATATAGAAAATGTAAACTGAGGTAACCCCCAGCAAGGTGGAAGAAATAACTAGGCAACATCACCTGTTGGAAGTCCCTGGCAAAGAGACTGATGATTCGGTTTCATTCTTTTTGTCTTTTTTTTTAATATTCCTTTGATATATCAATTAAATTATTTAGTACTACAGTGGAGTGACCTTACAATGGCACCAAAAGAGCTAGTGTACTGCTTGGGGATTAATAGTAATTTTCAGATGCAGTCAGCTATTACTTCTTATATCTTAAGTATTTTTTTTTTATTTTCCGTATGCTAATTAGAAGATTTTCCACCTGGCACAATGTCACCAGCCACCAGAGAATCTCTATAGAAATACTGCAATGCTGTCACAATGAATCCCCCACAGCGACAGCAACCCGTCGACACCCGCAGTGTCGAGCGGGTTTACGGAGCAATGAATGATTCATCGACTTCTAGGTTTGGCCATTCTCCCCAACATCCCCGGGTTGGAATCCAGAAGTCCTGGGGATGCGGGGGGCAGAGCCCCACCACTTGGGGGGTGAGGGGTGGCACAGCCCCACCCCAAATTAACACCAAACAGGTGTCAGTGTGATTTGTGGTTGTGATCGGGACCTGGCGGTGTCAGGGATGTTGGCAACAGTGTGTCGCTGTGGGGGCAGTTGACGACATTCTTGTTGCCACGACTTGGTGGAACCCTGTTGCTACCATAGCTGCATCTCTCCATTTGGATATCTTTCTCTCCACCACCACCTACTCTGCCTTTCTCTCTCCCACCACTGGCTTGGCCTCTCTGTCCCTCTCCCCACTGGACAAAATGTCCCACACTCTCCTGGACAGACTGGACTGTGGCTCTAGAGTTCATAAGATGTCTCTATGATTTCACTGATACTGCATACCATTAGCTTCAACTATATATGAGCAGAGAGTTTGTGCAGGTGAGAGGAATACTGCTGGGGTCCATTTATTCTCAGGGGTGCATAAGTGCACCTGTTGTCCTGGAGTCGAAGCAGACAAGGGGCGCGCATGTTGGTTATAATAATATTGTTGAGTCCTCTGGGTTTTCTCTAAGGCAGTTTGCACAGCAGTCTCTATTAATTTTGGCGTTAACAGCTCATACATTGTTGGGAGCAGGGTTCTTGTTTGGTGTCCCATTAACAGTTGTGCTGGTGACCCCAGGCCTTCAACTGGTGTGCTTTTCGAATCAAGCAGTGCAAGGTAGGGATCTTTGCAGTTCCAGTTAGCTTTCTTTCAGCAAGTTCTTGATTGTTTGAACAGCTCATTCAATCATCCCACTACTTTGAGGATATCTGGGTGATGAGGTGATATGTTTGAACTCATACTTTTTTGCAAAACTTTCAAACTCAGTTCTAGCGAATTGAGGGCCACTGTCAGTGATGAGCACTTCTGATATTCCATGTCTTACATATTGTGATTTAACAAGGTTGATCGCCGTCTCACTTGTAACATTTTACAGTCTAGAAATCTCAACAAATTTTGAATAATTGTCTATCATAATAAAATAGGTCTGTCTGTTAAATTCAAATAGATCAGCTCTCACTTTTTGCCAGGGCCTCTCAGGAAGTTCATGGGGTTTCATGTGTTCCTATGGCTGAGGTTTCCTATAGCTTGTGCATATGGTACAGTTGGCTACCAAATCACTGATCTGGTTATTCATACCAGGCCAAAACAGAACATCACTTGCTCTTCTCCTGCTCTTCTCTATTTCCAAATGATTGCCATGTATTTTTGTGAGCATTTCCTTTCCCAGAGAAACGGGCACTATCAGTCTCTCACCTTTTAGAAGGAATCCACTTTCAGTGGTAGTTTTTTCTTGGAATAACCAGTACTGTCTGATGTCTGGGTCCACTTGAGATCTCTCAGAGGGCCAGGCTTGTAACGCAGTCTCTTTTAATTTCTGCAGCTCTGGATCTTTTTGTGTTTTCTCTTGAAACTGTTGCAGTTTCTCAACAGTGATTGGTATCTTGGCAACTGTATGATCCTTGAATTTATCAATGACATTTTCTGGCAATGAATGCAGCATCTATTGGGGGAGTATCTCAGTCATCAGGTCACACCGTAGGAACTTCACTGTCAGTGAAGCAGGATTCACACAGAAGATTTTCCAGAAGTACCACTGGGGCCTCCCATGCTGATGTCACCTGCTGACGTCACAAACCCAATAACGGCATGAGGCTTCCGCCTCAGTTCTTACCTGCCATCTACCCTGTTCACATGGGTCTCTGCTGAAGCTCTAAGACAGTTTTGTGCCACTTTTGCCTACAATATTTCTTTCACTTTAGCATTTAGAATCTCTTTTAAGGAAGCGATTCCTTTACCCTGTTTATGTCAAGAGCTACTCCCTCCACCTCTGTCTTCCATTGTTGCCGCTGCAGAAAGAAGATTGCTTCTTCAGATCACCATAGCCTCTGTGTCTGCTGTCTTGGGACTGACCACGATGCCTCTGACTGTGAGCTCTGCCAGAAATGTAATCAAACAACCCTCAGGTAATGCAAAATGGCTTTTAAGAAATTCCTAATGGAGCAACAGGTAGACATATTTTGGTAGGGGTCCTCTGGGAGCCCTCCTTCCCAGTCACCAGCAGATTCATTGAGCTTCCAGGCCTTGAAGGCCCAAGAAAAGTCCTTGAGGAAAAGTCACAAAAAAGGCCATGAATGGGACCACTCCCCCCGGTGGTGCTACCGCTCACTGACGGCTTCTTCTTCATCCTCCTGGGGTACTCCATTGGCTGCGGCTGCACCAACATCTTACGCTATCCAGACCTCTGCTCCTCCCAGGCTCATACCAACAGCGCCATCTCCCACTTCTCTGGGAGACCGGTCTGCAACCTTCAGGTCATCAGGCCCCTGTTTGTTGACCCTTAGGTTGTTGAAACCAGCCTCTCCATCACATTCTGATGCTTTCCCAGGCCCATGACAGCTGGGCTCCTTGGCTTACAAGCCCCGATAGATGGTTTGTCAATCCCTGTGCTAAAGACTCTTCCATCATTGATGCATCCCTCTCCTGCCACTAACCTCAATGATATTTTGGCCAGGATCATTACAGCCCTGGTGAATCAGTTGGGCTCTTACAGACCTGGGTTGACAGCATTGTCAATGGCCCTGTCATCATCAAAACTGCTTAGACCTCCTTGGGTTGCACCCCATAGGCCGTCCTTTGATTGAAGGACCTTGAGCTAGAAAAAGTCAATGTAGACGAGGAGTACCACCCTGACCTCATCTTCCCTGAAGATGAGGAGGAGAAGGAAGAGAAGGAACTTCTTTCCTCTGATAGGTCCACTGTATCTTCAGTGAGTGAGAACTCTGTTAAACATACCCCCAGGTCCCCTCCTGAAGATCCAACTTTATTTAATGTCATGAAGCAGCTGTCCACAGCTATGGGCTTCCATACTGAGGAAGAGGATGCCACCAGTAGAGAACTGGTGAACTTCCTGGAGATTCCGCAATCTCCTCCAAGGTCATTCCTCCTATCCTCCCAGTACTGAAGAATGCCACTACTATAGCCTAGCATAGGCCAAACATGGTACCTTTCATGCCCCACTGGGCAGATAGCTTTATCATGCCTCTTAAGGCCTGCCTTATTATGCTGCCCAAACTGAGATCGACTCTGTGGTCATCAAAGCAGCACATGGCAGGTCCAAGGTACTTAACCACCTTAGTTCCCTCCCCCCTGACAGGAATCTAGGCAAACTGACCTTTGGGGCAAGACAGTGTCTGCCTCCTCCACCTTGGGGCTTCAGATTGCTAACTATCTAGTTAAGTATCAAAACACTATCTGGAAGAAGGGCAAGGCAGCTGCCCAAGCCCTCCCAGAATGTTTCCAGAAACAGGATATTCTCAGATGCTTACAGTCCACTGAGAATATTAGTAAGCATCTCCTCAGGGCTTTATATGGCATTGCTGACACTGGTGCTAGGCCTGCTGCCACAAGCATCTGCCTTCATAGGCACTCCTTGCTGCGGGTCTTGGGGTTTGCAGCAGACATCCAGCAGAAGGAGCTGAATGCCTCCTTCAATGGCTCCAAGTTATTTGGGCCAGATGTTCAGGACATCAATGACATAAAGGCTTCTGGTAGGGCTATCAAGTCTGTCCATTCACTTCGCCATACACAGCCTAGGAGCAGACAATGCCCACCCTTTCATAAGGTGTCTCACAATTCCAGAGCAGGCCCCCATCCCCAGAGCAAGAAAAAGGCCTCCTCCACCTTGCCTACCCCCTCCTCCTCCTCTGGCACTGCTGTAAAGCAACCCAGGGGTGACAGATAAGCTGCAATGACAGGATCCACCTCTGTTTGACTCCTTGCTAGACCCCCCTCTTCAAGTCCTTAATCAAGAGGTGGTGGTTGGAGGTCAGTTCTCCCTCCATCTCAGTCAATGGAGAATCATCACTTCAGATGCCTGTATTCTTCAGATTATAGAGAGGGGTCACACTCTGGAGCTTGTAGGGACACCTCCAGAGACTCCTCCAGTACCCTCTGCTTATCCACAGGCCCATCTAACTGTTCTCTGGGAGGAGGTACATTCCCTTCTGCAGAAAAAGGCCATTGAGCCTGTGCCTGGCTGCCAAAGGAATAAGGGATTCTATTCCTGGTTCTTTCAGGTTCTTCCTGGTCTCTAAGAGAACCAGAGATCTGAGGCCTATTCTAGATCTCACGGATCTCAATCTTTATATCCAGTACAAAAGATTCCACACGGTCACTCTGCCAGGCCTGCTACCTCTACTCAAGCAGGGCAACTGGCTGTATTCCCTGGATATGCAAGATGTTTACCTGCATATCTCAGTGTGTCCACAGCATAGGAGAGTTCTCTGGTTTCTTTTTCAGGGTGAGCATTACCAGTTCAAAGTATTGCCCTTTGACTTATCCTCTGCACCGCAAGTCTTTACAAAAGTGCTTAGCAGCTGTAGCTGCTGCCCTCTGGAGAGAAGGACTGTACATTTTCCCCTGCCTGGATGACTGGCTTCTAAAGGGTCCATCAAGAGAATAGCTCCTCCAGACCCTGGAGAGGACCCTCCAGCTGTTTCTCTCCCTGAGCATCACTGTCAATCTGCCCAAGTCCATCCTGATCCTGTCCCAGAGGCTGTAGTATTTAGGGGCAGTCCTGGACTTGGTGCAGGGCAGAGCCTTCCTGCCTCTCAACAGGGTGGAGTGCCTTATTGTCCAGGCTCTGGAGGTTGCCTAGAGCCATTATGTTCCTGTGAGGGTATCCCCTGAGGCTATTAAAGCTTATGGACCCAGCCATTGCTACGGTACCCTTGGTCAGGCCACACATGACAGTGATTCAGTGGACACTCGAGATGCAATGGGACCAATGCACTGACAACTTAGAACAAGTAGTGCTGGTACACTCCCCAGTTCACAAGGTGCTCCGGTGGTGGATGGACCTCAAGAACCTGTTGCAAGGGGTTCCATTCCAGATCTCTTCTCCCCAGCAAATCCTCACCACAGATGCCTCTGGTTCTGGCTGGGGAGCGCACTTGGGCCCCTTTCAGATTCAGGGAATGTGGTCTCAGATCGAGATGTCCCAGCATATCAACATTCTGGAGATGGTGGCAGTCCTGTATACTATTCAGGCCTTTCAGAACGATCTCCTTCCAGGTCAACTGTTGATTCAGTCAGACACCATCAGTGTTGTCTACTACATCAACAAGCAGGGTGAAATGCATTTGTACCTCCTGTGCAGGGAGGCCATGAGAGTCTGGTATTGGGCACTGGACCACAGTCAGGTTCTCTCGGCAGTCCATGTCTCAGGCATGCTGAACACCCTGGCGGACAGCCTCAGCCAGACACAGTCCAGCATGTGTAAATGGGAACTTCTGTCATCCATTACAGAAGATCTGTTTGCCAGATGAGGTCATCCAGAGTTGGCCCTTTTTGCATCCTCATTCAATGCAAAACTGCCCAGTTTCTGCTCACTAGATCCAGAGCCTGGAGTTTTCTGGTGAGACATGTAATCCCTCTCCTGGAGTGGGAGGTTCTTTTATGCCTTCCCTCCATTTTCTCTGATTCAGAGGGAGCTAATCAAGCTGCAGGTGGAGGGGGACAACATGATCCCAGTCACACCCTACTGGCCATAGCAGATATGGTTTCCATTACTGCAACAGTTAGAGGAGGAACATCCAGTTCCTCTGCCCCTTTGCAGGGATCTACTGATGCAGGATCAGGGAACCTTGGTCCATCCGAACCTCAAGTCTTTTCATCTGCATGCCTGACTCCTGAGGACATAGCCATCACCCGGTTTGGTGTTTCTCAGAAGGTGGCAGGTGTCTCATGGCAGCTCAGAAACCCTCTACCAGAGCCACTTATGCCATGAAGTGGAAGAGGTTTGCCATCTGGGCTGCTAAGCATCATCAAGACCCATTCACCTGTCCAGTGACCCAGATTTTGGACTACCTGCTCTCCTTGTCAGACTCAGGCCTCCAGTATTCCTCCCTCAAGGTGCATCTTTTGGCTATTTCAGCCTTTCACGAGCCTGTGGACGGTCATACTGTGGCTCAGTTAGATGTGTCCCATATGTTTCTCAGGGGCATCTAGCACCTGAAACCTCCAATCTGTTCCCCCTCCTGGTTTGGGACCTAAATTTCTTTTGGGAGAAACTGACTCTATCTCCATTTGAGCCAGTTGCGACTTGCGAGCTATGCGTTCTCTCTTTGAAAGCATTGTTTTTAGTTGCCATTACTTCAGCTAGAAGGATTTCCGAGCTTCAGGCTATCTGGTGTGAAGAACCTTATTTGATTTTTCACAAAGACAGGGTGTCTTTGCACATGAATCCTAAGTTTCTCCCTAAGGTGGTGTCTGAGTTTACCCTGAACCAGTCTAGCCACCTATCTGTTTATTTTCTGGAGCATGCCAATCCAGGGAAAGAACCACTCCATACTTTAGACGTGTGCAGAATTTTGAAATACAATCTGGTCTGAACTAAGGGCTGCAGAAAAACTGAACAGCTTTTTGTTTCTTTTGCCCCAGGAAGAGAGAGGGAGCTAAGGATTCCAAACATTTGTCCAAATGGTTGACCTATTGTACTGTGTTCTGCTGTAACAAGCATGGTAAAAAGTTGCCAGGGATGGTGAAAGCTCATTCCACAAGGGGCATGGCTACCTCTGTGGCCTTTTTCAAAGGGGTCTCAGTCGCTGACATTTACGCTGCTGCCACCTGGAGTACCATCCATACTCTCATCAAGCACTACAGTGTGGACATTGCTTCTAGAGCCCGAGTAGGCTTTGGCCAGGCTGTCGTGCAGGGCCTCCTGTCATAGGCTTTGGTTGGCCTTTGTACCAGACTGTTTTTGCTGCACCTGTAACTGCTTTGGACTCATTCCTATGGTCTGACCTAATGACTGAGATACACCCTAAGAAGACAGAAGTTACATGAGAACTAATCGTAACAGTAGATCTTCGAGGGGATCTCAGTCATCAGGTCTGCCTTCCCTCCCACCATCCCCCTTTTATGGGGTTCTCTTTTCAGAACTGGTTAACTGGTGTATTCAGCCTTTTATTCTGGTTTACGCATGTCTCTCTCTCTCTCCTCAGTCCCCCATGGTTCGGGTTTGTGCCTTTTGTCTCCGGGTTGAAAGAACTGAGGAGGGAGTGGGGCAACACACAACTTTATAGAGTTGGTGACGTCAGCATGGGCAGCCCCCGTGGTACTGCTGGAAAATCTTCCATGTGGATCCCGCTTTACCAACAGTGAAGTTCCTGTGGTGTGACCTGATGACTGACATCCACTCGAAGAGTTGCAGCTACAGTAAGTTCCTATGCAACTGTTCTTTTCTGAACTGCCCTGCTGAGGGTGTCAGCAATGTTAAGTTCTTGTCCCACTTTATACTTTACTTGCAAATCATATTTTTTGAATTCAAGATGGACAGTATGCAATGGCTTCTTGAACAAACTAATGGCTTGTGATCAGTTTCCTCTAGCATCTTTTGTCTCCCATATATGTATTGATGGAACGTAGTGCACCCATAGAAAATGGCTAACATCTCTTTTTTAGTTTGGGCATAGTTCTTCTGTTTTGCTCCGGGATCTTGAGGCAAATGTGACAGGCTTATTTGCTTGCAACGCACATGCTCCTTGTCCTTCAAAGGAGGCATCGACAGACAGGACCACTGGTTTACGTAGGTCATAGTAGGCTAGCACTAGGGGGTGTGTGATGGTTCTCTTAAGCTCTTTAAATTGGGCTGGCAGTATAGCCTAGATGTTAAAGTAATGAGCTGTGAACGAGCTTGGTACATCCAACAGACCAGACCTGTGTTTGATTCTCACAACCTCCACTTGCATACTGTGTGACTCTGAGCAAGTCACTTAACCACCCAGTGCTCCCATGTCACCCCTGAAAACAGGCACTTGTGCCTAGTGGACCTTACCCGATTACCAAAGATACTTGGTCATGTCTGGTCCAAATGCCATGCAGTTTCTTTTTCCAGCAATTTTCTCAGTGGCTTGTTTATAGTACTGTAGAAGGGTTAGGTATGAACTTGGCTAGGTAGTTGATCATCCCCATGAACCTCTGTAGTTCTGCTGCACACTTGGGTGTAGGCATATCCACAGCAGCCTTTATTTTCTCAGGGTCAGCTACCAGGCCTTCCTGACTTAGTTTGCACCCAATATAGGGGACTTCTTTCAGTCCTAGTTTGGATTTTTTCAAATTCAAAATGAGGTGGCACTCTCATGCTCTCTTTAACACTCTTTTAAGTCTCTCATTGTGCTTTTCCAAGTCTTAGCAGCATATCAGTATAGCATCCATATAAGTCTCAACACCATCTAAACCTTCAAAGATCTGTGACATCTTTCTTTGAAAAAATTCAGGAGCTGAGCAAATTCCAAATGGCATACACTTAAATTTATAGCATCCAGTGTATTAAATGTCATTAATTCTGAGCTAGGCTTATCAAGCTTGATTTGCTAAAAGGCATGACCAGCATCTAGCACTGAGAAGATTTTGGCACCAGAAAGCATGGCAGCAACTTTCTTCTACAGTCTTCATGGGGTAATGCTCTCTCTTAACTGCTTTGTTCAAATCTCGAGGGCCAATTCATAGTCTCACTTTATTAGGCTTCTTTATTAACCCAACTTGTGGGTCTCTCTACTTTCTCAATATTGCCCAACCCTTCCAGTTTATGAATCTCAGCTTTTGCCTTGTCTTTTAAGGCAAACGGGATTTTCCTGGGTGAATGAATTATCGGACTCATTGAAGTATCTATTTGATGTGATATTCTCCTGCTAAACATCCCAGCTCTTGAAATACAGTACATCAGTAAAACTGGACAATATCTCTTCAGTCAAGTCCCGGTCAGCATTGACTAAAACAATTTCTTAACAAGGCTTATCTCTACGCAAATAGGCAGTGCCTACACTGGCATTACATGGGCATCCACCACTTGAAAAGTTACAACATGGTACTGATTTTTGAAACCCACAGCCAGTGCCACTTTCCCACTCACATTCAGCTGATAGCCTGAATATGAAACCAGTGATGCTTGATTTCTGGATAATCTCTCTAGACACAGCTTGATACATTGTCAAAGCCGTAGTGTTACACTGAGCTCCAGTGTCCAACTTGAAAGTCACAATTTTCCTATTGATATTCATATTCAGTTTTCATATAGTGCCCACAGCATTTGCAGTAAACTTTTCAACCACAAATGCATTCTCACTCTCACTACTAGATTCTTCATTAACAACATGAATGTTCGTGTTATTCAGTGCTACATATTCTTGCAAAGTGATTTTTTCTGTTGCATAGTGGACACTTTTGTCCAAATGCTGAGCACCAATTAAGCCCATGCTCTCAACCACATTTTCCAAATCTGCCCATTCTTGACTCTCTTGCTGGCAAACTCTCTCACTCTAGGCACAGTCTCCCATTCTCCCCCTCTTTTGAGAACTGCCATATGGACTGTGTTTTCTTCCTCAAAAGTCTCACTCATAGTTTTTAATTGTCTCTCACTTAATTCAGCCACTCTGCAGAGATCAAGCTATAGCAAGTGTAAAATGTACTTCTCGGAGCAGTTGGCATCGCACATAATCATTTGGGACACCACAAATTATTCTGTCTCTGATCAATGAATCAATCAGGCTGCCAAACTCACAAGACTTAGCTCTCAGATGCAATTCTGTTACATGGGCATCAATAGATTCACCTGGATTTTGATTCCAGAAGTTAAAATTAATGCATCTCATATGTCAAGTTCTTGTGTGGGCTGCAGTACCTCTCAAATTGCTCCATAACAAATTCACCTTGTCTTCCTCCTTTGCATAGTCAAAAGTATTGTATACCTCCAGGGCCACAGAACCAGGAACATGCAGGAACTTAGCATAGCTTGTATCTTCTGGGATTTCTCAGCAACACCCGTGGCAACAAGGAAAATTTCAATCTGTTGCTTGAAGTGACGCCAGTTTTCAGCCAGATTACCAGTGAACTCAGGTGCATGGGGTGGCGATAACTGCTCCATCTTCTGACACCATGTGATGAAACGTGAAGGCTGCCAACATAACATATGCAGGTGCATCTGATCTCAGGTTCAGTGTTATTCTGGGGGGTTATAACCCACCAAGCATTATTTATAGAGGCCATTCAAACACAGTGATGTCACGCTGAACGTGCACCATTAATATGCATATCCTCACAAGTGTGAGTAGGGACCAGGAGTGAGATAGTGCAGGTTATTTAATGATTTTTTCAGTAGTGTCCCCCACAATCTGTGTCATTATTTCCTTTGCCTTTTAAATTAACAATCTATCTGTTGCTGTGGCACTGGATGTTTGGCTGTTGGAATCCAATAGAAAAAAAGCAATCCATTGCTCGTCCCCCTCCCATCAGAGTTTGTATTTCTTTTTGTTTATTTTAAGCTGTTTATTTATTTTTTTTATTTATTATACTGGTTTTAATTGCCTGTCTATTCTGTACAGTGCCCTGAGCGATCTCCGTTGTTATACCAGCGATGTGACATACCATCAATGGGTTAACAACAAAGTGACTTCACATCGATGATATAACAACCCTGGTTAAAGATAAATTTTGACAGATAACACTCTAGCATACATTATATAGAGGATAATGTATGGTCATCTATTGGTAACCGGTGATCACGAGGTTGTCATGGTGACCGTTTAAACTTCGACAGTGAAGCTCGAGAGGTTTAACTCGCCATGGAAACCTCGAGATGGTTAGATAAACTGGTTGCCAATAGATGAACCATACATTATCTTTTATAGTGTATGGTCCCATAAAGGGAGAGAAAAGGAAGCAGGTACCTTACTTTAAAGTTATTTCTGTCACCACCACTCTGTTATGGGTCAAGTTCTCACTGCCATGGCTATTTCAGGAAGGCTATCACTTCATGTAGCTTGCATGCACAGAGCGATCTCCATTGTTATACCATCAATGTGATGGGTTAACAACAAAGTGACATCCCATTGATGGTGTAACAACCCTGGTAAAAGATACATTTTTGGCAGATAACATTCTACCATACATGATAAATAAATTTACTACTACTACTTTCACTACTACCGGGTGTAGCTCCAGAGAAAGCTGTATTGGAGACACAGCCTAGTCTGCATCTTGTCGCTATTGCGGTTAGGAGCCCAGGCCAGTCTGTTTGGGAAGAGAGCTTTTGCTCACACTATTCCCACTTTGTACAACTTGACTGTGAATCTGCAGGCAGCTGGATAGAGAATTTCAGTCACCAGCAAAGTCAGCAGGGTTGGTTTCAATCCTACCTGGGAGCAAGGACAGTGAGCAGACAGCAGACTGAAGGATGAAGCCATGAGTAGGGATCTAGGCTGCTCAATGAAAGTGGAGTGGGCTTGAGTGTGATGAGAGAGCCTCTTGCTCAAACTTTCTTTATTGAATTTTCAACAAAACTTCTTGTTCCGGAAGGCAGCAGTGAGAGAGCTGCCTATATGACTGTCCTCTGATATACATTTGGATAGTTTCTCTGTTATGAGCAGATTGCCTAAATTCATTGTTAGAAGATCATCTTCAAGGCCATTAACTGTATATTTCAATAGTTACATTTGGGACTTTGCACCTTGGATGGTGTGCTCTGCATTCTTCTTATTGTTTTAATAATTTTATTTTACTGTTTTATATTCGATTATTGAATTCACTGGTGGAGATATAAATGTGGCTAGGTGATAGGTTTAAATGGTTGTATGTTTGGACAGGATTTCATATTGTAATTTAGTGTGTACTACTGTGATGGTGTGGTTGACAAACAGGGTGCAGAGAGTGTGTCTGTTGTATGTTTTTTATTTATTAAAACATCAGTTTACAACCTTTGAGCCAGAGGCTCATTTGCAAAGGTACCTTGTCACAGAGAGAACAAAACAATAATAACAAGCATATACAAAATAACAGTGCACAGCAATTGGAGGAAACATGGTGACATCGAGATGGTTATGACACAAGAACCAGATACAAGTTGGGTTAGCAGAAACTATAGAGTAGGCTTTCTAGCTGTGACAGAGGGAGTAGTGGTTAGGACAATATATGGGGGATGTAGTGGGATGGGAGCAGCCACTCAGGGAGCTTTGTCATCGAGAAAGAGCAGGGGAGAGTTACAGACAGCAACAGCTGCATGTAGTAAGTAGGTGATTACGCAGGGAGGTTTTGAAACGAGAGATGGAGGAGGCATCAGCGATACTGGTGGGGAGGGAATTATGCCAGGAAGGGGCCCAGTATAGGAAGGCCCTTTGGCCTTGCGTGGTCCTGGCCCAAGATACTACCAGTGCGGATTTGCAGGAGGATCAGGTTTGCACTAGAGGTTTAGCATGGTTGATAGAGGCAGTCAGCCCAGGTGGGGATAAACCAAGGAGGGTTTTCTTAGTTAGGAGGCCAGTTTGATACCTAAGCCGTTCGTCAAGATCAAGCAGATTAGCCTGGGCATAAAGATGGCAGGTATGTGTAAGTCTGGGAGCCCCAGTAATTAGCCTACAGGCCTTATTTAAGGTGAGTCTGATTTTGTTTAGTGCGGTCTGGTCAGCGGCCCCATAGACAGGCAAACCGTAGTCTACTAGGGACAATATAGAGGACATGACAGCGAATCGGAGGGCATTGGGGGAGACAGTTTTTGAGGTGATAAAGGATACTCAGCCGAATGTTGGTGGCTGAGGCTAGGGTAGAGATGTGGGAATGGAATGTGAGGACAGTGTCGAAAGTAACCCCAAGGTACTTATAAGTGTGGACCTGCTCAAGTGGGAACTTGGAACTGGCAAGGACCAGAAGTGGGAAATTACTTGCCTTGTTTTGAGGATGGGCAAAGAGCATAGCTTTAGTTTTTTTCAGATTAATTACAAGTCTATGCTTGTTGAACCAAGTGTCTGCTTCATTATAAGAGGCTTGCAGGGTGGCCTGGAGGGTAGTAGGGTTCCGGTCAGAGGCAAAGATGACAGCATCATCTGCATAAAGCAAGAGTTTACCAGCACAAGCGCTTGGCAGGGAGTTGAGATATAGGGAAAAGAGCAAGGGCCCAAGAATGGAGCCCTGGGGAACACCAGAGTGGATAGGGCAGGCATTAGAGAGAGTCCCATTAATTTTAACACGCTGGGACCGGGCAGACAGATAAGTGGAGCACCAGGAGACTGGACCAGCAGCAAAGCCTGCATGGATGAGTGCATTCAGCAGGAGGGGATGGGAAACAGTGTCAAAGGCTTTAGACAAGTCAATGAACACTGCACCCACTAGAGAGCCAGAATCCAGGGAGGAATGAAAAAAGTTAGAGAACTCAAGGAGGGTGGTGGTGGTACTGTGCCCAGCTCAGAAGCCGTGTTGTTCCGGGCAGAGTATGCTGTATTTGGTTAGATACTCTGAGACTTGGGTGGATACTATTTTTTCTAGGGCTTTTGAGAGAGGTGAGAGGATAGAGATTGGCCGATAATTACCAGGTAGGGTCCTATCACCACCCTTGTGTATGGGTGTGACAGTGGCGATTTTCCAGGCAGAGGGAAACTGTCCTAGGCAGAGAGATTTATTAAAAAGGCTGGTAATTGGGACAATAACCAGGTCAAGTACCTGACGAAGGAGACAGGGGTCCAAGGAGTCACTGCCAGTGGTATTGCCCTTTAAGGCCTTTAGTAGATACGGTCGGACTTCATGGACAGTAACACGATGAAGGTGGAACCAAGGGTGGGTGAGGATGGGCTCTGGTACGGAGTGGGGGTCAAAGAAGTTACTAGGGAGAACAGGGCTAAGGTCAGTGAAGGATTTATTGAGAGAGCTGGCAATGAGGGTAGGGTCCGTGGAGATGGAGCCATCAATATAGATTTGGGAGGGTGGTGGAGGACGTGCGCCCCCATTTAGTTGCTTGATATTGTCCCAGAAGGTTCTGGCATTCCCCCAGGATGAGGTGAGTGTGGCCTGATAGTGCTCGGCCTTGGCCTTGCATATGGCCCAGGTACATTTGTTACAGGCAGCTGCATAAGCCTGCCTATCTACAGGGTGGCCAGTTTCCAAAGCAAGGTGCTATAGGTTATCCCTGTCCTTAATAAGTTGGAGCAGGGGAAGGTGTAACCCAGGGAGCATGCAGTGCTTTGGAGTGGAGTATGGTTAAAGGTGCGAAAATGTCACAGGCTTTGTTAAACATTAAGGTGAAAAAGGTTAGGGCCGAGTCAATATTGGGGGCGGTCTCAATGGGAGACCAGTCAGTTTGGGCAAGAAATTGCTTAAGCCCCTTTAGCCCACCTGGTCATAACCGCCGCCGTAGTGTGGGCAGTGCTGTGGATTTGGGTAGGGTGGTAGACCAACAGAGAAGTATGGGAGAGTGGTCACTAAGTCCATCCAGAAGGACTTGAATATTGCAAATTTGGCTAGGCCGGGTTGGTGAGGACCACATCAAGAAGAGTGCTAGATCCTGTTCTGGGATTCACTCTGGTTGGCTGGGCAACGAGTTGGGATAGGTCAATAGATGAGAAGGAGTCACAGGTAGCAGAGGAAGAGGGGCTGAGCCAGTTAATATTTAGATCGCCCACAAGGAGTTGAGCAGAGGAGTGGGGTAGAGAGGTAAGATACTCAGTTAGCGAGACCAGGGCTGGGGCTTAATTCTTTGGAGGTATATAAGTAGTAGTTAGAAAGAGGGGACCCTTAGAGGGATCAGTGGTCAATTTTAGGGTTAGGGCCTGTGCCCTGAAATCAAGGACAGGGGCTGGGAGGGCTAGACCTGTAAGGGAGTCTTTGATGTAGATCGCACAGCCCCCACCCCGTCGTCCAACTCTGTCTTCACAATAAAGGGAGTAACCAGGGAGTGAGACAAGAGAGTCAGGGGTAGAGTCTGACAGCCAGGTTTCTACTACAGAGATAATGTCTGGTTTATGTACTGTGACCCAGCATTGAAATGAGTCAAATTTCTTCAGGAGGCTACAGATATTCATAGATGCAACAAGAAGCCCAGGAGAATCAGTCGATGAGCTAGTGTGGGCTGGGCCTGGGTTGGGATGTATATTCCCAGACAAGAGTAGGAGGATAAGTACTGCCCTAGACCAAGGACGTTGGAAAGCAAGCTTACGTCGGGCAGTAAGGGAGGAGTAGGGGAGCTTCAAGACGCAAGGGGTTGGCAGGGAGGTGCAGGCAGGTAGGCTAGAATGATAAGTTTCAGGTGTGTGTGGGAGGATGAGGCTGGATGGGGAGTAGGGGGTTGGTGTGGTAGGATAGAGTGCAAGGTAACAGTGGAGAAGGAAGGGGGCAGCTCTTGGGCACAGGGGGATGGTGGGACAGGAGGGCAAGTGGGGACACCAGGTTGGGGGGACTGCAGAGCCGTAAGGACAACTGGGCTGGAGGGTGACCTCAGGAAGAGAAGGAGCGAGAGGCACTTTATTAGGAGGTGGGTAGGCATTTTCTAGGTGAGTCTACAGGCCGAAGTAGGGTTAAGGAAAGAAGAGAGTAGGAGGCCCACCTGGAAGCGTTAGTGCCACTTTGGTACAGTGGTAGGGCCCCCGCCTTAGATGTACAGGGTACCAGGTTCAAAGCTCACCCTGGGTATTATGGGATGGCTAAGGGTAGGGGCTATGATCCTCATTCCAGAAGTAGACCACCGTCAGTGGGAGGGCACAAAAATGGGGAGCTAAATAGCGCCTCCTGGTGGGCAAAGATAGGGTTAGACAGTTGAGGGGAAAGGGGTAGCAGGTGCCCAGAGGCTACCGGGCAGGGAGGAAAACAGTGGGTGAGGGTAGAGGGGGCTGAGTGATAGGAGAAGGGAGAGATGGGATAGAATGGGAGGCAGAGGGGAGAGAGTGGGATAGGTTGAAAGAGGAGATACAGAGATAGAGCAAAGGCTAGCAGGGCCAGGAAGTATAAGAGCAGCAATACACAGCGGCCACTAGTGGCTATCAGGTATAACCTGCAAATGGGAAAGTGGGGACTTAGTATTCCTGAAAACAGGAAGTGATGTCATGGGGTAGGGCCAATAAATTGAGGGCCACCCCTGGGTGGGTGGCTGGGGCGGGCACCCCACACCAGAGTCCAGAAGGTGAGCAGAGATAGTCTTTACCTCTAGGCTGAGCGAGGTCCTGATCCAGCAGTTCGGCTCCTGGAGGGAGCGTGGAGGCGATCCGGTAGCTGCCGCAGTAGGCAGTGAGCTTGGGGGGGGGGATGCAGCCTAAAAGGGAGCAGAGGCAATAGAAGCTGTTAATATGCAGCGGGAAAGTTTAGCATACAGTCCCTGTACTATCCCGATTCAGCCCAGACTGCGCATGCGCAGACAGCCCAGCATGGCGACACGGAGAGGGCAGGTAGGACTAAACGGCATTAAAACTGAACTACAGCAGAGCAAACTAAAATGGTAGCACAATTCTAGCCCCAGAGTACAAAACTAACATCAGTCAGGGCAAGTTCTTAAGGGACCTTAAACACATGAGGCTAAACAGGCTGTAAATGAAGGAAAGATCAGAGCAAAAAACAATCAGTGGTTGTGTGGGGACACAAAGTCTTAAAGTCTTAAGGCTCCTTTTGAGTGGCACCCCACACCAGAGTCCAGAAGGTGAGCAGAGGTAGTCTTTACCTCTAGGCTGAGCAAGGTCCTGATTCAGCAGTTTGGCTCCCGGACGGAGAGTGGAGACGATCCGTTAGCTGCCGCAGTAGGCAGTGAGCTTGGGGGGGGTATGTGGCCTCTAGGCTGAGCGAGGTCCTGATCCAGCAGTTCGGCTCCCAGAGGGAGCATGGAGGCGATCCGGTAGCTGCCACGGTAGGTATGTGTGTTGGGGAACAGGGGGATTTGTGGTGGATTTGAGTGGGTGGAATTTTCAAAGTTTTTGGTGGTTATTTGGTGTGTCAGGGAAGGAGGGTGGGATCTGTGTTTCATTGTGGCATTATGTGTTTTGGTATTGGGACCACCAGGCTTAGCTACTGCCTATCCCAGCTGCTGTACCTATTCCCCTTCAATGACTCCCTCCTGTCAGCTGTGGTGTATTGGTGCAACAGGGAGGAGGGCATTGCAACAGTTACTAATCCTGCCAACATGCTGCATCAAGCCTATGGCTGGGCCCACCCCAGTCCTGGACCTAGATAAACATAGGAAAAGTGTGCAGCAGCACTCACTCACTCCCAGCAGGCCACCAACACAAAGACATCGTGCCACACGAGTCCAACCCATTGGTGCTGCCACCACCATCCGGGCCATGCCACGATGCTTCCAACACTGAAGCACCCCCACTGCCTAAGCCACTTATAAAGGATGAGGCCCCAGACCTGCCATAGTGCCATGGAGCATGAGGTGGATTAAACTTACAGGCCACGGCTCCCCTCCTTATGTGGAGTCCCTTCCCACCTGCTGCATTCCCTGTCAGCCTCCCTCCTTTAACCCGAGTGGTTCCATACCCCACAGAGCTTAGGATGCACTCCTGAGCTGCAGACTGAACACCCACCCCACTTGTGAACAGACTCCTGCCAGCCTCTCCAACTTCCAGAAAACGCAAATGTTTTATACTTTGAGGGGGCAGGCAAAACAGTATGCCATTCCAACAGTGAAACATTTACGCTGAAGACCATTACAGTGACAACATCGGCATATCACTGTAATGGTCATGCAGGACCCCGCATGGCTTCTCTGGGACCTGTGACCCTCTCCCCAAAACAGCTCTGACTTAGTTATTTCAGAATTTGAGGGGTGCGGGGTCACAGCCCCCCACTGCAACACACTTCTTTTCTGGATGGCACAATGTCAACTGCAATTGCAGTCGACATACAACCGTCGCTGTAATGTCAGGTTGACATATTTTTGTCAGACCAGCATCGTACAGCCAGCAAAACAATGCCCAGGGGCAGACACAATCCCCTCCACATAACCTTAAATGGGCAAAAGGGAGGAACTCACTTTTTTTTGTTTTTTTTTTACGTTTACTACTAGCCCTTTCTCCCTCCTAGGTGTTTACTGTGGGAGATTCCTTTCTTTGGTGTCTTTAATTTATGGTCTTTTTCAGCTTTTCCTGCCTATACTTTTGTTTATGTCATGGGCTAGTGGGCTTGTTATGGGGTCTTGACTGGGAACTAATGTTTATTATTGAAGCCCTTTCCAGTATTCATTATCATTCTTTTGGTATGGGGGTTGGCAGCCCCTGAACAGAGAGTATATGATGATTTGATATTTGTTATTTCTATTTTTGGGCTCTTCTGTTATCAGAGACAATTATTTGTGTTGTTTTTATGTTTGCTTGCGCATGCAGTGCACAAGAAACATTTTGAGGAGAGTAGAGTATTGCAGAGGTGTGGCAGTGTTTGGCCAATCCAGCCATCACTTTCAGGGGCTCATCCTTCAGCCACCAATCAACAGGAAAGCTGCCAATGATGGAAGTTTCAGAGTGAATGCCGGATATGAAAGAAATCTACCGCTCCAATCATGGACAGTTTCGTCATTGCAGTGGCAGATCCCCACAACCAGGAAAATTCCAGCCATGCATGTTACAGTGCACAGTTATGTGCATGGCTGGACTTACGAGTGAGGTGTGTCTTTCCTGGTGAAATTAAATGAGCCCCACCATGCATAATTGAGAGCTCCTGCCACCCACCATACACTCCCCCCAATGCCGGCATACAGACGTTATTTTTCACATCCTGCCCAAAATGTCTTTTCACAGCTGTTGCACCAAATGGCTCATTCCCTGTGCGAAAATCACCTTTCAGGATTGAGTAACGGAATGATCATGCCATTGTTCATGAGGTGGGGTCACAAAAAGCCCATGCTGAAAATTTGGAGTGAAAATACCAACAAACACCCGGGGCATTAGGGTTTCCAACCATATCGCCCTACCCTGTATAAACTGACAGGCGTTGGAGGTGTGGCTTGGGGTCATCAGCCATAATGCTCACAACATTCCACCCCCACCCTGCAGTCACTGACAGACATCGAGGTGTTTCTTTGGGGTCTTCGGCCCTAACGTTCACCCCATTCTTCTACACTGCACCCATCTCAGCTTATTTTCTTATTGAATGGGGTGAGCATAAGGGCCGAAGACCCCAAGGCACACCATGAAACCTGTCAGTGTCTGCAGGTGAAATGGTGTGAGGGTTATGGCCGATGACCCAATGGCATAAACCCAATGCCTGTCAGTCTCTGCAGGGTGGAGGCGGGGGTTGGCGTTAGTTCAATACTTCACTACCATTTTTATTATGCATCTTTCTAACTCACACAATGCCAATGCCAATACCAGCAAGCAAACAATCGGCATTGACAAATGCTTGTTATTTTAGTCAACCAGTTTTTCATGGGATATTGGTTTTGCATTGTTACTGTTCTGCTTTTTTTTCTTTCCTTCTTACTTCTCCCCCTTCCTAACATTCAGTCCTTGCTTCTTCCCTAACTAATCTTATGATGTTTCTCATTTATTTTGGGTCTATGGTGGATGTTATTTTTTCATTATTGGCCTTAGTATTATGGGTTACCCTTCTTGGTTCATAGTGAACCCGGGGATATCTTGTCATTGAATGCATTTTTTGGGTGCAGCTACATAAAGATTTCAACATTACTATCTGTGCTTATGTTACAAGGCATCAGCCATTTTTAAACCATTTTCCTTCAAGAGGATTTACCACGGTTACATTTTTGATCATTTTCAGAAGATATCTTTTTGTATCAAGGGTCCGGGAGTAGGGCAGGTCCACTTGTGTTTTTAGGAGGCAGATCTCGGAACAATCTTTGTTTTCCTCTTTTACCTTGGTGTACAGGGTTATCAGGCTTCACAAAACATTATCCTTTATTTATTTCTATTATATTTCTTTTTACTAAGGTTTTCTCTTTTAATGTAAATGGGGTTTACAACCCCTTTAAAGGATATTACCTCCTTCAATATTTTAAACAATGAGCTGATCTTATTTTTTTTACAGGAAACCCATTTATCTCCTGAAGAGCACATTAATTTTTGAAATTCGGTTACGAGCATGCATTTTTTTCCTCTCATAAGTCAGGCCATAGAAGAGGAGTTTTGCTTTAATGCCACCACGGTCTTCCCTTTGTCCCCCAATCTTCAATTAGTGATAAGACAGTCTATTATGTAATTGCCATAGGCCATCTGTAAGGTCACCCCTTAACATTAGTTAACACTTATTTCTCTACTGGGATGGGGCATCAGGTTTTTTCTTCTTTCTTTTCATCATTGTTACATCATATGCAGGGTCAGTTTCTTTGGGGAGGGGACCTCAGTCTCACTCAGTCTCCTGAATGGGACGCTTCACATTCTAAACCTTTCCATTTGTCAGTGGCAAATAAATACTTCAGTAAGACCTTTCAGTCTTTAGGTATAGTAGACATCTGGCATTTTTGTCATCCAAAACATAGGGAATACACCCATTATTCATCCAGACATGGTAGTTTTGCCAGGCTTGATTATTTATTTACTACTTTGGAACATGTTGATAGGATACAAGATGTGGAACATCACCCATTGCATTTATTGGATCACACCCCCATACCTGCTCTTTTTTTTGGGGGGGGGATGTCCTGAATGCCGCACTTTTTGGCGGCCACACCCAGGACTCATTTGGGACCAGTGCATTTTGGATAAATTAATGGACCAGAGTCCTCAGTTTTTACAAGAAAATGATGATGGGGAGGTTATCTCAAGTATTCTTTGGGATACCCTAAAGTCAGTTCTTAGGGGTGCTATAATAGTTCACGCTTCCACTTTACCTCAGGAGTGAGAACACAAAATGCGAGCATTACATAGTACTCTCTGTTCTTATCAGATGCACTGGATGCAGGGAGACAAAGCTGTTAGACTTCTAATTTTAGAAACACAAGCTGAAATACAAAAGTTAATGGATCAGAAAGTCAAACAGGAACACATCTCCCTGTTTAAGAATAACTCTAATATCTGGGGTCTTATTTGGTCCTCTCAGGTGTAATAGATTATGATAAGACATATCAGTGATTACCCGTTACCAGTCACCTGCACCCTGTAACCACCGTCAGGTTTATGTTTCTTCTATACTGCCCTGTTTATGCTATATCTATGCTTTTCTTTGTCTGTATATAAGTTGGAACACAATAAAAATGATAAACACAGAAAGTCAAACAGGCACTATTCTACATTCATCAGTGGTCTTTTGAAGGCAGA
Source organism: Neoceratodus forsteri (assembly GCA_016271365.2). Lineage (NCBI taxonomy): Eukaryota > Metazoa > Chordata > Ceratodontiformes > Ceratodontidae > Neoceratodus > Neoceratodus forsteri. Next base: position 1,500,672,706 of record CM057456.1, read on the forward strand.
TTTCATGGCCCTCACTATTTAGCCTTGCATCTTCATGCTTATCAAGTAGCTGCTACTATTCTTAAACTGTGTAATCCTTCCACAGGGTACTGTACATTCAAAGGTAGTGAAATCACATCTATCTTCCAATCTTATTACTCATTCCAGTACACCACGGACACTCAGTCCCTTCTATACAACAAATATAGCCTTTTTTTTCTCTCAGATGTATCTTCTGACACTTACCTCTGAGCAAATACAGTTTCTATTTTTACCAATTTTGGCTTTGGAACTCTCTCATAGTATTCAATTGGCCAAAACGAGAAAGTGTCCTTGCATGGATGGTTGTCCATCTGAGTTTTATAAATCTCCACATGTAGTGGCTCTTCTAAACCCTCTTTTAATGTGCTTATTTCATTTCCTTCAGGCAGGGATTTCTCCACCACCTTCTTGGCGATATGCAGTAATAACAGCTCTACCAAAAGCTGGCAATGACCTTTCATCTCCAGCTTCCTATCACCCAATTTCTGTTTTAAATACTGATTACAAACTGTTTGTATTTATTTTGGCGCTCCATTTAGAGGGCCTTCTCCCTATCTTGCTGGACCAGGACCAAGCTGGTTTTGTGTATACTAGACAAGCGCATGATAATGTGCACCGTACTTTGCTTCTTCTGGATTATATTTCCCAATGTTCTATCCCAATGGTGCTGGCCAGCTTGGATGTGGAGAAGGCCTTCATTCAGGTGTCCTGGTCTTATCTGTGGTCCACATTGCAGTTTTTTTTGGCTTTCCTTGAGCATTTATAACCATGTTACAACAGTTAAATCAATCATCACTTGCTATAGTCAAGGTTAACAAGCTTTCTTCCCTCCCTTTTTCTTGGGGTTGGGGCACCTGGCAAGGTTGCCCCCTCTCCCCCAATATTATTTGCCATTCATATTGAACCCTTGACTGCCCATATAAGACTTTCTCCTCTCGTTCATGGTATTCCATTAGGCAGCTGAGATTATAGAATTTCTTTGTTTGCTGACAATATCCTTCTAACACTTACAGAACCTACTATATCTATTCCACCACTCTTTAAATTCTTAGACCAGTTCAAAACTTTAGCTGTTTTTTGTTTAAATAAATCAAAAACTGAATTATTGGCTTTCAGTTATTCCCCCACCGCCCACATGTTGCTGCATTGCTTCCTGCCCATTGGAACAGAAATTCTATAAAGTAGCTTGGCATCCTTATTTCCAAAATCCCCGAACATCTAGAGCTATTAAATCTTGAACCTCTGACTTCAGCTATACATGAAGACCTAACTTGCTGGTTGGCCTATCACTTTTCTTTTCTTCAAAAGATTGAAGTTATTTGTCTTAATGTTCTTCCTCGCATTCTATTTTTTCACCAAATTTTACCTTTTTATCCCAGCTCTTTTTACATCTGGGATTAACACTGCATTATCTCTTGTTTCATTTTTGAGGGTCAGAAACCTAGAATATGCCTTACACTATTGCATTTGCCTACACTCCAGGGCTGCCTTAACCTACCGAATCTCCATTGGTATGCAATCACCTGCCAATTAAGAATTGTGTTTTTTGGTGTGCTGACTTGTTTACAAGCTCATTGGAAAGATATTGAGTTTACTCTCAATGATCTACATGATCTTAGTCGCATCATCTTTTCTTTTCCACTGAGTTATCTCCCACTTTGTAACTTCTCTCGGTATACGCAGATAACACTTAAGATCTGGCACAGATACAATTGTATATTCCTCCCAGTGAATTAATCCTTTTAATGGCTTTGGCATGGGACTATCAAATTCCACTAAATATGCCTGACCCCTTTTTGCATAGGTGGGCCTGGTTAGGTTAATGTACCATCATCAGGTTCTGGATGTCAAGGGATTTCATCTCTTTTCTGATCTATAAACTACCTGTGGTTTACCTAACCCAGATTACTATCAATATTTACAGCTATGTACTTATTCTCATACTTTATCTCCTGATAATAGATGCTTCCCTGATTCTTTTTCGATGATAACAGATTTGATTTTGGCTCATCAAAAAGAGGAACTCCAAGCTCACCTCATTAGCACCATCCATTCTGTTTTACACTCTTTGTCAACAAATTATACCTTTTCTATCCATGCTGGTTGGGATTTAGAATTGTAAATGGCATGTGATTTTTCTGATTTGGAAAAACATTTTTTGCTAACATAGAAACTGACAACCTCTTTTTACTTAAAAGAATTTGCTTGGAAATGTCAGATGCACTTTTTCAGGACTCCCGTGTGCTCTGTTCAATTTCAGGGATCTCAGACTAGTTCCTGTTGGAGGGGGTGTGGGAATATTGTGGCTGGCAGATCATGGTCATATTGTTTGGGTTTGTCCCCTCCTTCAGCCTTATTGGGAGGAAATTTCTCAGGTGGTTACTTCATTGTTCACTATTCCTCCCCCCTTATCTCCTCAACTAATTATTTTGCACATTCCTTCAGTAGATCGTCCTATATGAGAATGACAACTAAAATTATTGCCAACTTTTTGGTATGTGCCAAGAAAGCTATTACTAAATTGTGGCTGACATCTTGTTCCCCACAATTCTCAAACTGGATAAAGATAGTGGACTCCATTTCCCAATACAAGAAGTGTACCTATCACTATTTGAATCATCTAACCACTTTTCAAGCCATTTAGCAAACTTGGGTCCTTTATAAGTTGCAATTTGTTCCTGATGTTGTTCCTTGAGCTGACATTGTTGCTCTTCTAAGGGATTGGACATGCTTAAGATCAACTTATCTCCCCCTTTGGCCTTCGGTATTGCTATACATCTGATTTCTATCAGTTATTGTGGACCCTGCCTTGCCCCAGATCTTTTAGTTCTTTCCTTGTAATCATTTATGTTATGACTTTTTTTTTTTCATTTATAATTCAATGTGAGTGAAATCCATTATTTTTGGTTTTCTCAGTTGCCCTCCAGGTTACTATATTTGTTGGTCAGACTTTATCAATTTCAGGTTTGCATTTATTTAGCCTAGTTAAAATTAAGTTTAGAGTTTGTTAGATTGTTGCTTTTCAATGATTATACCACAGGTTGCTTACATATTGTAAATGTTTCACTTCTGAAAATTTTCAATAAAGGTCTTTTTAGAGAATAAAAGAAATCACAGATTTCATCACAGAGAGGGTATTGGAGTCACCCAACTGGTTGGTTCTTGGTGAGTCAATGCCTGGATTGATGATAAACTCTTGCAATTTGGACAGGATTTCCTCCACTCGATGGAAACACTGGGCCTAGCACATGTGGTCACATCTGTGACCTCGGGCTTGTTCAGTCAGTCAATCAGATCACTGCAGAGTGAGGCTCTAGTTCAGGGTCCCCATAGTCCACCTCCTGTGGAGATGATCCACTATCACCCTTTAAGGTGTTGTCTCCAGAAAGACTTTAGATAGTAATGGATCTCTCGGGTGTGATGGTAGCATATAACATGGGACTGGAGGAGGCAGTGGTGGTCTATGACAGGGCCATTGCCTCGGCCTTTGCTACTATAACACTGGTCCATATATGGCCCTGGGCTTCACCCCAGATATCTTTGTGGTTCGGCGGGGAACTACGGGAATTGAGGTCCAGAATTCGGAGGCTACAGCATTGTTGATGGAGATCCAGGACTATTGAAGACAAACTGACTTTTAGAACTTACTATATTGAGCATCAAAGGACAATCAACTTTAAGAAGGCAGTATTTCTGTCCAGGGAGATTGCTGCTGGGGTAGAAACAACTGGTGCCGTTCTTCTGAAATGTGGACAGGCTAATTCATCCTGCCTGTCTACAGCTGTTGAGAGAGAGCTCATCTGCTGAGTGTAAAGAGTTATCTCAGTTCTTCTCAGACAGGGTATCTTCTATCCATGACATAATTGCCCCAACCAGGCTGTCAGGACCCGGCAGGGTCATGCTTGAATCTCATGATGACACTCCTCTAGCCTGGTGAGAGTTTAGACCTGTTATGGGGGAGGAGGTTTGGGAGGTAATCTTGAAGCTGCAGCCCATCTTCTGTGAACTGGACCCAGGCCTCACACAGCTGTTGCCTGGTTCTGCTCGTACCTCCAAAACAGACTACAGTCAGTTCAAATAGGCAACACCCTCTTCTCTCCTCTCCCTATCCTATCAGGTGTACCCCAAGACTCTATCCTCGGTCCCATTCTCTTCTTTCTTTTCATAAATGACCTTCCCTCTGCCTGCCTCTCCTCCAACATGCATCTCTACGCAGATGACACTATCATCTTTGCCTCTGGCCACTCCTGCAATAGCGTCTTTCCCAATCTCCTGAACGACTTCAACTGAGTCCAGTCCTGGTTCCAGGAAAACCAGCTAAAACTAAATACAAATAAAACTGTCACCATGGTTTTTGGATCAAGACAGAAGCTTGCCTCCCTCCCCGCCCCCCTCCCCGTGATCATCAACCTGGATGGCTCTGCCCTTGAATTTGTCCCAGCCTTCAAGTACCTGGGAGTCTGGTTGGACAGCCACCTCAGCTTCTCCTCTCACATTGAGACTATCTGCTCCAAACTCCAGCCAAAACTTGCCATCCTCTAGCAGCACAAAGTCAGCCTACCCCTTCCCACCCAGTGCAAGCTTGTACGTAAAAGAATCTTGCCAGTGTTGGACTACACCAACATTGTTTATGGAATGGCCCCAACCTTGTCTCTGTCCAAACTGGACATTCTACGCAACTGTTTCTGCCGCTTTGCCACTGTCTTCCCCCCCATGCACTCACCACTGCACCCTCTATGCACCACTCTCCCTGGCCCCACTTTCCCACAGAAGAACCATCCACAGTGCCTCCCTCATAGCAAAGTACTGGTTTGGCTCCCTCCCCCCCACCTCACTTCCCGCCTGACCCCAGCAGACTCCCTTGATTACCCTCTCCAACACAGGGACGTGCACACTTCTCACATCCCTCACCAACAAAATGTTGCTGGCCAAGCTGCCTTTTTGTACTGTCTCCCCCTTCTCTGGAACAGCCTCCCCCCCGACCTGCGCCAGGCCTCCTCTCTTTCCTCCATAAAAAAACTCCTCAGGGTCCTCCCTACCCCCCTCTGCCCCAAATGCACCAATAGTCCCAATACGCCCCCCTAAGCCCTACCACCTGCTAATAGAAATCTTGCAGCGGCCCAGTACATTTTTCCATGTACTGGTTTACTTTTCTGTGTATGTAAACTTTTTTGTGTACTGTACGAAAAATGGTTCCGTATACTGTGTCTTTTTGGAATTTCTCTGTGTAACTCTTCTCATTTCTGTGTATGCTCTGTACTCGGGTCATACCTGGAAACGAGCTGTGGCTCAGTGTGCCTTTCCCGGTTATCAATTTTAAATAAAAATAAATAAATAAATCTTCTAGTGAGCTGTGTCAGGCTACTAGATCCAATGTTTACCAAGATTGTCCAGTGCTCCCTCTCAGAGGGGACCTTTCCAACCTCTTGAAAGATACACTGTTAAGGCCTCTTCTGAAGAATCCTTCTCTGGATCTGGACTGCTTGGTGAATTATACACCTGTCTCTTACCTCCCTTTTCTGGGTGAGGTTATTGAGAATATTGTGGTACTACAGCTCGAGGCACATCTCACTGCCTTTGACATGTATGAGTCTCCCCAGTCCAGTTTTAGGTGCAGACAATACTGAGACCACATTTGTCAGGGTGCACAATAATCTTCTCAGGGCAAGGGATACAGGAGAATGGTCAGTTCTTGTCCTCCTTGATCTTTCCTCAGTGTTTGGCACTGTGGACCATAGGCTGCTGTTGAACCATCTTAGGCAGTGTTGTCAACTTACTAGCATGGTCATCTGCTGGTTTGGCTTCTACTTTAGGGATTCGATGCAGAGGGTAGTGATGGGGAATTTCTCCTCACTCCCAATGCCCCTGCTCTGTGGTGTACCCCAGGAATCAGTCCTCTCTCCCATGTTTTTCACAGTGTACATGCTACCACTGGGAAAGATTATTAGATAGATTAGATACATGATGGGGTTAGACTGCTAGGTAGATGTTACCAAATATATCTGTCATTTGCACCTGGGATGCCTGATGTGGCTGAGTTACTTACATACATACATACAATTGTCAGCAGATAAAGGGCAACATGGCCCACCGAGTTTGCCCTGTGCTACCCATTTACCCATGTGTATCCCCTTCCCCCCACCAATAGTTGCCTGGTTTTCCCTTTGACGACCCCCCAGATAAGTCACCCCAACCCCCCCAGGATCCCCTTGTACCTGTCCCATGCATGCTTAAAACCAGAGATGGTTTCAGCCCTTAACACCCCTTCCAGCAGTCTATTCCATGCATCCACCACCCTCTCTGTGAAAAAGTACTTTCTCACATTCCCCTAGTATTTTTCCCCCTCAAGCTTCATGCTGTGTCCCCTGGTGGTGGAGCCCTTACTCCCCTGAAATAAGCAACTCTTCTCCTGTACCCAATTAAACTCTTTCAGATATTTATAAGTCTCAGTCATGTTCCCCCGTCCCTCCTTTCCTCCAGGGAGTACATATTTAGATCCCCTCAGTCTGTCCTCATATGTCCTCCCCTGCAGTCCGTGAATCATGTTGGTGGCCCTCCTTTGGACAGCCTCCACCCTCCCAAAATCCTTTTTCACATGTGGCCTCCAGAACTGCACACAGTACTCGAGGTGAGGCTGGACCAACGTTTTATACTGGGTAAAAATTACCTCCATCTCTCTGCTAGCTATACCCCGCCCTATGCATCCCAGCATTCTGTTGGCTTTTTCTGCTGCCTTTTGACATTGACCTGTTGTCTTGAGATCAGCTGTGATGATGACACCAAGGTCTCTTTCTTGCTCTGTGACTGCTATTTCTGCCCCCCAAACTCATATTTTGCCCTGGGGTTTCTAATTCCCAGATGCATAATTTTACACTTCCCCATGTTGAACCTCAGTTTCCACACCCTGGATCACTGCTTCAGCTTTTTGATGCCCTCCCTCATTCTGCCCACACCCTGCAGTGTATCCACCCTGTTGCTGATCTTCGTGCTGTCAGTGAACATGCTCACCTTTCCCTTCAGCCCAACTGCAATGTCTCCAACAAAGACAAACCAACCCCTACAGTAGCCTGTTTCTCACCCTCTCCTTACTAGAGAGTACCCCATTAACCATCATTTTTTGGGTCCTCCCAGTAAGCCAGTTTTTGACCCTTTTTTCTGTGAATGGTCCCACCCCAAGGCAGTCCAGTTTGTTCAATAGCCTTTTATGAGCACTGTGTTGAACACTTTTCTGAAGTCTGGATAGGCCATATGCACAGCTCCTCCTCAGTCCATGACCCCCGTTACCCAGTTGAAAAACTCCACTAAATTTGTTTGGCACGATCTCTCCTTGGTAAACCCATGCTGCCTGGGGTCAACCAGCCCTTTACCCTTGAGGTAGTCCACTATGTGCTCCATTAAGAGTGGCTCCATAATCTTCCCAACCAATGACAATAGGCTGACAAGTCTGCAGTTTCCCAGCACTTCCCTATCCCCACCTTTGTGAAGCGGAACCACGTTTGCTTTCCTCCAGTCCTCCAGGACCTCTCCTGTTTCCAGTGACAGGTTAAACAACTCTGTCAAAGGTGCTGCCAACTCCTCCCCAAGTACCTTCAGTACTCTAGGGTGCACAACATCTGGCCCCATAGCCTTGTCTTCCCTAAGCCCCAGCAGCTCCTTCCTGACCATATCCTTCAAGAAAGAGGAGATGTCTAACCCTTTCCCCCACTTCTCCCTGCTCTCCAGCTTCAGCCCCACAATGTCCTCCTTCTTGGAAAAGTCTGAGCTGAAGTATTTATGTTGCATATCAGCCTTTTGGTCATCCTCCTCTATACAAGCTCCCCCCCTCAGTCTTATAATCCCAGTTTTGGTTTTTATTCTTTCTCCTATGTAGCGGTAGAAAGCCTTGTCTCCTTCCTTGATATTACCTGCAATATTTAACTTTGTGAGTCCTTTTGACTTACTAACAACTTTCCCCACCTCCCACTGCAAAGCCATGTACTGATCCCAGTCCCCCTTTTTTTTGAATTGGCTAGAATCTTCTTTCTTGGCCCCCACCTTTTCCACTACTTCCTCATATACCACATGGTCCTCCTTTTCCTCCTACTTTTCTGATGTACCTGACCTCCCCAGTAACCACTGCTATAGCCCCCTTATCCCTCTCCATTATTCTTCCACCCCCTCGTGCTTCCCCATCCCAGTTAGGGCATTCCCCAGGTTCTGCCTCATTTTACCAAAGTCAGCCCCCTACCCCTTGAAATCCATGATCCTTGTTCTTGTGTGGCTGTATTCCAATTTTTTTTTTTATCGCAAAAGACACCGCTTTATGATCACTGGTCATCAGGGGTTCAGCCACTTCTACCGTATCAATACTGTCCCCCATTTATGAGGACAAGATCAAGCACAGTTCTCCCCCCAGTTGGTTCCTGCACCAGTTGACTGAAGTCTGCTCCCTGTAGCAAGTCCAAGAGGGCCCCACTCCTAGAGGTTGCTGCTGCTGGGAGGCCCCAATCCACATCCAGTAGGTTGAAATTGCCAGCTAGCAGCAGCTCTCTCTTGCTTACCATTTTGTGCATGTCCTGGAGCAGGTCCCTGTCAAACTTATTGCTCTGAGCCAGTGGCCTGGATAGTACCCCCAATCTCAGAACTGTCCCACCCTCCTTTTCCAACCTAACCCACAGTACCTCCTGCTCACCCTCCCCTGGTACCTCAGGAGCCTTTATGGAATCCCTTACATAGAGTTCTACCCCACCCCTCTTCCCAACCCTGTCCCACCTGTATATGGTAAATCCTGGGATGATCAAGTACCAGTCCTGGTGGTCCTTGCACCTGGTTTCCATGATAGACACCAGATTCAAACCTCCCTCCATTATGGCCTCCTCCAAGTCAGGGATTTAACTACTTAAGCTCCGTGTATTTGCACACATTGCCTGCCACCTGTTAGGTTTCCCCCTCCTAAACCCCCCTGTCCTATTACTTTCTTCTTTCTGAGGGGGAGTGCCAGCTAGGACTGTATTCCCCCATCCACCTTCCCAGTATTCCAAGCTACATATTCCCCCAGAGGCTTAATTGCAGGACCTCATTTACGTACCTACTTAATTTGTGTTTTTGGAAAAGATTTAGGACTGGTTGACTTCTAGCTGTCAGAGACTTAAACAGGACAAGACAAAGGTACTAGTGACTGTACCAGGTCAGAGGCGGGGTGCGTAGGTGGTAGGAAAAGTGACAGAGTTCATGCTCATGTCCCCTAGGCTTGTGGCCTCTGTTAAGATAAAAATCTGGGGGTGTTTCTGGAAGAGAAGGTCATATTTCAGGCTTAGGTGTCAGCAGTACTCTGGAGTGGCTTTTACCATCTCTGGAATATCGTGGAATGAAATCTCTGGTCCGCCCTGAAGACCTACCATAATTGGTACTTGCATTTATGATGCCCATACTTGACTAATGCAATGCCCTCTACCTCAGGATCAATTAAGCTATCTTATGGCACCTGCAGCTAGTGCAGCATGCAGTGGCCAGGTTGCTGATGTGCCCTCCCAGGTCCTGTCACGTGACACTGGTCCTGCATGAACTGAACTGGTTGCTGGTGAAGTGGCATATCACCTTCAAGTTTGGTTTGTTGACCTATGAGGCCCCATTTGGATTGGACCCTGGTTACCTGATGGAACAGGACTCCTCGTCATCCATCCTACCCCCTCCATTCCTCCTAAGTAGGCCTCTGGCAGTTCCCAAGGCTAGGCTTAAATCATCGAGGGCACCAAGCATTCGAGGTTGCTGGTCTAGCCCTGTGGAACCTATTACCTAGTTCTCTGAAGGAGGCCCCATTGGTTGAGGCCTTCAAGAGGAGTCTAAAACCTTTTCTATTTAATGAGGCCTTTGGTCATATTTAGTAGCCTCCATATTCTAACTGCTGATGCCATCTGTTTTTATCAGTATTTATTATTGATTTATATACTGTAAATGTTTATTAATTTTTAGCTCATGGGCTGGCCCAGTGGTGCTGAGGGTTGAGGCACTGGTTGCCACACCTCGTGCCACACTGGTGACCCAAGTTCGGGAATGAGCTCGGGCACCGGGAGACGGCAGGGGAAGGAGAGGATGAAGCATCCGATGGACTGTTCTCCTCTCTCTGCGGAGGGATCCAGGGAGTCTCCAGTACAGCAGAGACCCCAGGTGTAGACCAGAGGTACAACCTGCAAAGAAGCCATCAAGGGGAGGAGCGAGGTGGACATCGATGACTTGACATCCAGACATCCTGGGGCAACACCATAAGGAAAAAAACCTCTGTGCCTGGATAGGCGATGGCTCCCCACAGTACCGCATTGCCACATGTCCAACACTGGGCCACTGTCTCTGCCCCTCTGTCCTTTCACCACCCCAGGCGACACTCTAGACTATAGTTAGAGCACCAAAGTGGAGGTGGCCCTACCTCAGGGGACTAAGAGCTGGGGGGATTGTTCTGCTCAGGGTTGGTGGAGAGCAGCTACCCTCTGAGGAATCAGGACGACGGTGAACAGTAGAAGTGAATACAGGTGAGCTGGGGCAGCATGAGAGAGTTCCAGAAACAGAGTGAGAAAAAGAGCAAAAAAAATATTTTTTAGCTCTTGCACACAGCTTTGTACAACTGCATAAGGTGCTCTGAGTCCCTGGGAAAGGGTGCAATACAAAAATAAACTTCTACTACCTCCAGTCTTATTTGTCTGGTCATTCACAATCAGTTTCATGCTGTGCCTCTGTTTCTGCTTCTCTTCCTGTTTCACTTGGAGCCCCTTGGGACTGCATTGTTGGTCTTATTCTTTTTTTCTGTTTATTAATCCTCTTATCACTGTTATGCTGTCTTGTTCTATTTGTCTATATACCGAAGACACTGTTTTATTTTTTCAGTGAATCTGTAAATAGTATCGATCACCAACTGCAGTCTGATTTTAATTGCCTTCTTTCTTGGCTTTCAGACAATCAATTCGTGATCAATGTTAATAAAACCCAGTGCAAGTTTTTTGGTATTCCTCTTTCCTTAAAATGTTTATTATGTTCCCTTTTCAATCTCAGTTGGTGACATGCCTTTGGAAAATTTACCTAAATTCAGGTATCTTGGTTTAATGTTTTAATCCTTTTTAACATCTGAAGATTATATTACTGATAGCATTTCCAAAAGTTAGCATCTGCTTTGGAAGGCTTAGACATGCTAGCCTCTGCCGATTTCAGTTTGATAGGCAGCGGAATGTCACTTAAGCCATTATGCTGATTTTAAAATATGGCAATACGGTATGTAGACACATGTTTATGTTCTCACCCTGTTGTTTACAATATATCACAAGTTGTTGCATTTCATTTAAAATTTTAAATGGGATACTCATCACTGCAACTTGTTTTCTCCTTTAAATTGACTCTCTTTGCCATCTATTAAGGTGCTAAGTTGAGGCAAACTTAGCTTTTTAACCCCTTATTAATCTCTTTGCCCTTTGCTCATCATTACAACTTAAGTGATGTCCAAAATTGCACATTTGATTATTCCCAAAGTCCATATACCTAATGGTAGGATACATTTTGAGTTAAGAACACTTTGAACCCTGGTATTAGAAATCTCCCATCCTTAGTTTCCTTTCATGCCTCTTTTAAAGCTCTTGTTTAAAAAAAAAATTGTGAAAAATTATTTTAGGGTTTTGTTTGATCGTATTGATTTTAAATGTTTAATTTTATTTATTTATTGCAGACTCGGATTACATAACATTTAAGCTAGCAAGCTCATTTACAAAGGTTCCACATCAAAAATCAAGGTGTAGAGATACTTCAGAGTTACACAAGTACAGCAGTTACTATGCTTTGTACAAATTGTATTTTAATGATTTGTTTTAAGGATGTTATAATTAATAAGATTTGTATCTCTTAAAGTGTATCATTGTATATACGTTTAATAAAACAATAAAGAAGCAGGATACCATTGAAAATGAGATACAACATCTCAGATGGGCTATCCTGGGTAGACTGCAAAACAAAAACAAAAAAACAAAAAAATGTGCTATGTACTAGTTTCATCACATGAACACCACTAATGTTTTCCAGAGTTTAGCAGTTAAAGTAATATGACACTGTGGTGGCAGAAATAACTTGGGGTCCATCTTGTCTGCCTCTCCTGCCACATGCCAGTCATGATATCCTAATTTGAGCACTAATATATAGCCCAGCTTAACTACCAGACTGTTACCTACTCATACTGTATAGCCCTCAATGATCTTCTCCCTTGGGAATCTGTCTAGTCCTGAAAACTTTAAGGCTATTTGTTGCTAGTACTTCATGAGCTATCTCTCTTCCTTTCTTCCACTTGTAACCAACCCCACCCATCTAGGGCCTGGTACAAGTTGGGATACATTTGCTGTCAATCCAAAGCTGGTCTTTTCCAAGTCCACCCATCACTAAAGGTGAGACAAGTCGGCCAGTGGCTATTTCAGTTAAGCTTTGAGTTGATTAGCCCACAAATTCAGTTTGACTTATCTGAAACACATCAGCTACCAGTACATTAACTGGCTTGTAAAGCAGATTACAAACAGCAGTGTAAAAAGGTCTTCAGATCAGCAATGAATATTAATTACCCGGTACTGTTGCTTACTTGTGTCAGGTGCTGTTGGCATAAATCTGCTGTGGATTGCTGTTTGTGGTGTTGTGTCAGGGTCTGCAAAACCCACTAAGATCACAGTGGACCAGTGTGAACAACATTAATAGTTACTATGCATTGCTGACCTCAGGGCATATATATTCCCAGCCATCTCTGCTTTACCTCCATGCCAAATATTATATTGTCTCTAGTCCCCTTGATTGTCAATTTAGATAATATTACTACAAAAAAAAGTTACTGTATACATCAAAAATTACAAATGAAAAAAGAAGAAGAAATGGACAAACATAAAATACAGGGCATGACATTGCCTCACAATATTTTCCATCCATGAATGGATTTCTCATTTTATTTTTATTTTTAGTATAATTTTTTTTTATTTACTTTAACTTACTGTAGCTTAAACATAGACACTACACACTGACAGCCAACACTGTAGTACTTAACTACTAATTAGTGGTCAGACTGGAGAACTGTGTATGACTGGTTAATTAGAAGATTGTTTACCTGATGCTAGTAGGTGTGATGTGTGGGACAGCACTCTGCCTGGCACCCTGCCTGGCAGCTGACATATCTGTCTCTCTCTGCCCCACTATATCATCAGCATTGTGACCTTGCTGACTGTGATAACACTGCTGCTTAGAAACAGCCACTCAGTGGCAGCCAGGTCAATCATCTGTGATGTCACTGTTGCCGAGATCAGAATGCTGATGATGTAGTGGGGGGGGATAGATAGATAGATAGATAGATAGATAGATAGATAGATAGATAGATAGACAGACAGACAGACAGGTAGGTAGGTAGGTAGACAGACAGACAGACAGTCAGCTGACAGGCTAAGAGCTGTTCATACATCCAGCAGAATACTATCACATAGAAGACTTTCTGATGAGCAAAATTAAAAGAAAAAAAAACTACAGAAGTAAAAGTTACAACTGACTACTTCCTAAAATTTGAATTATTTTCCCATCTGCCTGTTTTGGCTCCACTAGCTCTTTAATACCAAAAACACTAACTAGTGGTGGCAAGCCAAATATTCTAACATCCTCTCAACAACTGCATGCCACTTGTAAAGTACTGTAGTACTATATAAAGGGACACACTCCAACATGGCTGTACCTTTACCTTCAAACTTAAAGTGTGTGATGTTTTTTGTGTTTTGGTGCACTCATACAGTAGCACTATACTCTACTGTGAGTGTGTAGTTTGTGACTTCTTATTATGTTCTGGTATTGGTAGCATCCTGTGTGACTCTATACTTTGAACTACCAAGTTACTACTTGTACTGCACAGGCTGGGCAATAGGAGTCTTCATCACCTTTGTGGCAGTAACCACTGTCTCACTGTTTAATGTCTCATACACTTTAGAAGGGAAATGAGTGAAAATAAATTAAAATCAAGAAGTGTTCACTTGGTGGCTGTATGAGTCTCCTGTTTGGAGAGTATTAGTATCCCAGAGAAAGCAACAGCTGACTATCTGTTTGACAAGGTATACTATATAAAACGCAGGTTTTGGTTTGAAAAGCTTATTTATGAAGTTGTAAGGGTCTAAAGCATATTTGTGAATTTGGAAGGGCTTATAATTTCAGACACCATCATATGGTACTTAGAAAAAGGACACCTGCCTAAAGGGGCCTCCATCTGGAAGAATGCCTTTCAGCTGGTTTAGGCAATTTCTTTCCAAAATGTGAATTGGAAAACACCTTACAAATGTATTCTAATAAATAACTTGGGATCTTTCTTGATGAAAAAATTGGCAACTTAAACTATGCCGATATTCAGGAGGCTACAAAACTAATTCAAAGTGAAACTGTTAAATACAAAAACTCTTTTGAATTTAATCAACGGGAGAAAGAGCTGAATAACAATTTATACAAACACAAAATAAAAATAATTGATCAGAAGTGCTGCAAAGATGATAGAGATAAATAGGAATATTTAAGTGGTCTTATCTGTAGCTGCAATTCGAGACAATACTCTCAAAGTCAGGGCTGCATTTTCATATGATCCCATTCTAGGTATTGAACTTCCAAACTGAAAAATTAAAGTAATAAAATCTCAGGCATTAGAAATACTCAGCCTGAATGAGAAAATAATGATTATTCTGAACCCAGAACTAGTCCCTATCCCTCTACCTCTGCCAAGTGCTCTGTGTTTTTTTAGAGAAGAACCAAACTTCACAGGGACAGCAGTCAGATACTGTAGCAAGCTTTGGCCAATGCCAACTGTTCACTTGCTTATAATTGCTGTGTAGTTGTTGGGCATAGATAACGCAGCAGTTAAAATAAACAAATTAATAACATGAGTTATAATTGTGAAATTGTCATGATTGGGACATAAAGAGGTTCACTCATAATATTGAGATTGGACAAGGACTGCAAAGGGAAAAGGAGGAGAAAGGCAGAGAGTGGGCACAATTAGGGAAGAATTTCAGGGTTCTGATGTTGTGATAGGTAAAGAAGTGACACACCAACAAAAGCCCTCCCTCAGTTCAGACTGATAGCAATTTATTCCCATGCTTTGTAAATGAACATAATCAGCTTGATTCCAAAGCTGGAGTAACCTGGGGTATATGTGCTGAACTTTGTTTATGTTGTAATGAACAAAATGCCTTCATTTTTAGTGTTCAAAACACAGGTAAACAGATTAACACAGCTCAATAGATGGTTTAAATGTTACTTCAATCAGGGGAATGGCAGAAGGAATCATGGAGGCAGAAACTGCCCCTCCTTCCCTTACAGGCTGAAATAGAGTAGGGAGAACCTGAGGGGACGTGAATCCCCCAGGGTGTAAATCAGTAAAGGAAACAGGGTGGTAGAGATGAAGAGGTAGAGATGAAGAGGAAAGGATCAGGAGCATTAGAAAGAGAAGGGGGAAGACGGGAATGCCAAAATGCAAAAAGGAGTAATAAGCAGAATAGTAACAAAATCTGGAAAGCCATGTATATGCAAATGATAGAAAACATGATTGGGGCATGTTCATGCCAGGCTATACTATGTTCAGGAAGGACTTGGTGGGAAGGAAAGGAGGAGGTGTGGTGCTCTGTGTGAGGGAAAGCATAAAAGTGATGTAGATACAGGGAATATGGGGTAAGCAGAGGTACTGTGGGTTACCCTGGAGATGAGGAACAAAGCCAGTATCCCGAGTGGAGTGATCTGCAGACCTCTAGCACAGGGGGAGGAATTAGACATGGTACTGATGAATGTAAAATGAACAGGTGGTGACTTGTATAACAGGTGGTGCCACTACAAACCAAAGCACATTAAAATCCCTAAGTAGGGCCACTCAGCATAGCGAGTAAGAAAAAAACTATATGCTAGGTAATATTAAAAAGCAGTTTATTCCAAAATGAATACTGGCTTATAATGGATACAAATACAGCCAGCATCCCCACGTGCCCATGTAGACATACGTTTCACGTCACTACTGATATAGCGTATAGGTTTTTTTCTTACTCGCTATGCTGAGTGGCCCGACTTTTAGATTCTAATCTAAAGGTACTGATGGAACCCATTGGCAAGATGGCAGAAAAAGGGGAGGTGCTGCTGGTGGTGGACTTCAGTCTGCTGGATGTAAAATGGAGCTTCCCAGCAGTGGCTCCAGCTAGAAACAGGGACATCCTGGATTCCCTGCAGTGGGTGTTCCTCAGGCAACTAGTCAGTGAAGTCACTCATGATGGGACAATACTGCACTGGTGTTCACTAACTCAGCCTACATTGTATGATACCTGAAGAAGATGTTTATAGGCCTCAAAAGCTTCTATCTTTATCTTTTTGTTAGCCTAACAGAGGCATTATCTTTACCTAGCAAAAAGATTCTATTTTTGTTTCTCTCATGCTTTTGTGTGGGCTAACACTGTACAACCCTTCCTTTAAACTTAAATTGTCATTAAGTACTGTAATTCATTCAGTTCAAGAGGCAGATGGAGGAGAGCTCTCTGGCTTATCTACCCATCAACTCCTTCTGGTACAACACCAGATCCCTGAAGAATAAAATGGTGGTGATATCAGATTTAATCACAGATTTCTCAGGCAAGCTACTGTGTTAGATCAAGACCTGAATTGTTGAGGACTTGGGGCCTGTCCTGGAGGTGACAATCCCAGCAGGGTTCTTGGTGGTGCATAGTCTGAGGTAGAAGCATGGGGGTGGCAGTGGCCATTAATATTCCTCCAGTTAATGAATTCAGTGGGCCTAATACAGGTAGTTACCTCTCTGACCCTGAATTCAGCCACTTCTTAGACCTCATCTTCTCTCTCTGTGGCTGAATATCTGGGATGTAAGGGTTGAGCTGGTCAGTTGCTCAGATCCCCAACCTGTACTGTTTCTTGCAGGCCCCACCCTTGGGATTTTCACTCCCCTACAGAGATGGTCCAGTATTGATATAAACATAATCTTTAGCCAATTAATCTCAAAGCAGTATTGAACATCACATGCATGGTGAAGTGTGTGAGGGAGGTGCAATAGCAGCCACTGATGCCTATAATATAGCAATTACATCTGCTCTGGACAGACTCACTCTTGTTTGCGTCCACCCAATGACCTCCAGGTGCAGCACATAATGGTACAATGGTGAGCTGAGATTGTTGAAGGCAACAGGGTGGAGGATGGAGCATTTCTGGCAGAGCTTGGGCTCAGTGGGAAACAGAATGGCTCAGAGGGCCCATTATAAGGACTATCAGAGAGCAATCACCCTAAAAAAGCCAGAGTTCCTGTCATGGATGACTGCCAAGTAAGAACAGACTGGCTTAACTCTTCCTTATGATAAACAGGCTAAATTGCATTCACTTTCTACAGTCCAGTGGTGTATTATCCCCAGAAAGGTACAAAGAGATTGGTCAGTTGTTTCTGGCTGAGTGTCCTCTATTATTGCAGGCATCATTCTGGGTGGTCTTTCAGGGGCTGGCAGTGCTGGAGCTATGAGGGACAGGGTCACTCAGATGCCCTGGAGTGAGTTGCAGACAGTCTTTGCTGAATAGGTGCATGGGGTTATCTCTGGATTTTGCCTAATTTTCTGTGAATTTTGTCTTAGGGCCTTCAGGGCTGTTAGTAGAATTCCAGGAGTCCCTGAGTTCAGAACTACCAGCACTATGCGGGCACTCCATTATGAAGGAGTGTTCACCAGAGGTTCTTAACCTTTAGGCTGCCGACAGAATTAGAACATATTGGAGTTCTGGACAAATATATCCATCTGTGGCCCTGTAATGGTTAAGAGAGCTATGGTGAAGCACCTTAAAAAAAAACATCATTGGACCCAGATATGCTGGTCAAAGGTGTCAGATAAGTCAGTCTCAAACATCCCTTTCTGGGCAAGATTATTGAGAAGGTGGTGGAGACACAGCCAGAGGCTCACCTTAAGAAGTTGGACTACTAAGAACTATTCCAGTCTTGCTTTAGGTCTTGGCACAGCAGAAGTCCATATTCATCAAGGTGTTTAATGACCTGTTCCTGGCAAGGCATAGAGGTGAGCACTCAAGTTTTTTCTCTTTGACCTTTCATTTTTGTTTGATACTGTAGACCATGTTTTTTTTGTGGGGGGGGTATTATGTTTAGCCCCTTGTCTCAGGCCAAGCCCTCATGTTGACCACCCCAGCCCTGTCACCCAGTTTCTCTTGTGCTTACCTCAACTCCTAAGCCTCCCATGGGTTTCTCCCCCTCCCCCCATGGTGGGGCAGCTGGGCTCCCCAACTCCCACCACAATCAGGATTCAGATTCATAGAAGGGCAAAGTCAAAGGTGTGAGGCCTGGGGGAGGTCTGTCATCCTGCACTGACCAGGGGTTTTCTCATTTTTTAGTCACCCCTTTCTCTCCAGATTCTGGTGACTAGGGTGTGAACATACATGAGCATGGGTAACAAGGCACCAGCTGGCATTGTTCCTCCCTGCAAAACTGCTCTGACAACATTACCACCTGCAGCCACCCAGGAGGTGTGTCTCAGCACAGCCAGCTGCCCCACCTCCCTGGAGGAGGAGAGCATCCTCTGGGAAGCGTGATCGTGCTCCCTCTAGCTGTCCCCCAATGACTAAGGCTCATTCCTGAACCTCATTCATTGGTGTCATGAGCAGTAGCCCTACCTCTGCTGACAGACTGGCAGACCATGGGGTTTTGATGGATCACCTGGAGGAATATGGGGAACTCACTAGAACAGGCTTGAATTAATTTGGGTCTTTCCTGTCCAGCAGGTTGCAGCAGGTTGTCATGAGATATTTCTTGTCCTGTCATGCTGCGGTCTGCTATAGTGTTCCCCAGGGATCCATTCTGTCCCATATGTTATTTGCAGTATACATGTTGCTTTTAGGATGCATCATTAAATGGTATGGGTTGATTTTTCACTGCTTTTTGTGTGACATCCAACTCTACCCAGCATTTACACCAGATGCATATGTTGCTTATAAATGTTAGTCTTCATAATGTTTGTAGGCTGTTCTAAAATGTGTCACTCGAAACTTGTGCCTAGCACAGGACTACCTTGTAAACAGGGCTTCACCGTAATGGCATTTTTATCCTGTATAAAATAAAAGTCCTACTATTACCACTACTACTACTACTAGAGGTGATCTCCATTCTGGGAATATGCCTACAAGAAATCTCTGACTGGAGGACCTCCAGCTGTCTGATTCTTAATCTGGACATAATGGAGTTGTTGCTGGTAAAACCAGGCCCTCTAGGGTCAGCAAGAACTTGTGGCATGCCAGTTTTGTCATCTTTGGTGCCATTCAGTTAGCCATGGATAGGGTAAAGAACCAGGGCATCATTGTTGACTAACAATTGGCACTGGAACATCATGCATCAGCAGTAGCCTGCAGTGGGTTGTTGCAGTTACAAAATATCTCCCAGATTAAACTTTTTTCTTGTGCATGAGGACCTGGTGACCACTGTGCCTGCTTTGCTACCTCCAGATTCAGTTACTGCAGTACTCTATAACTCGGGCAGTCTGTAAAATTGGCAAATCACTGTTTCACCTGCAACAGAATGTTGCAGCCAGACTGATCATAAGGGCTGCAAGCATGGATCCTAACTCACCAGTGCTGTGCATTGTGCACTGGCTCCAGTCAGGTGGTGCACCACATTCAAGACTGGGCCCTGGCTAAGTCAAAGATCTTGTGGCTTTTTATGGCCCTGGTTGCACCCTCCATGCCTCCACTGATAGAAATTTGTACCTCAGGTCTTGCTTAAAACAATCTGAAAACAGAGTTTCTTAGTGCAGCCCCTATTATAGTATCTGGAACTCTCTAGCATACCATCATAGTAGCAGAATTGTTTAGAAAGTGACTGAAGTTCATAAAAAGGGACAGAAGTTCTTTCTTTGTATCAAAGCAGTTGGTGCCAAGTGAACTAGTAAGTGTGATACCCTGAGAATTTAGTTTCATGGGACTGTGGACATTTGCCTGTCTTAACTGGCAATGTATTATTGTCAGTTTATTTCAGCCTGTTGTGATGTATTAACATGCTTTCTCAGTGCATGCACTGCACCCTGTGAAGCACCCTGAGTCCTAGGGATAGGGTGCCATATCAATAAATGTGCCTTGCCCATTGCCTTGCCCCAATGGGAATCAGCTCAGCCTACTGTAATTAACTGCTTTTACAGGAAAACTTAACTTACACAACACAAAAGAGAGGGTGTAGATGGGATGAGTGGATTTAAAGACTTAAATAAATTAAATATAATTTCACCTTTAAAATGGTCTTCATGTTTCAGTAACATAGAGCAGTGGTCACTACTGCTTGTTATGAAATGGGTAGGAAAAATCCTGAGCGCTTATTGGCTGATATTCCAGCACAGTAGCATGACTAAAAGTACTGTACCTCCAGCCAAAAGGAACTCAGCACTTGTCCCCTAAAGCCTTCAATCTCCTTATAAGGCTGAAATGCCCACACTAAACCTGGCTGATCTGGTTTTATTTAGCAAGGGCCAGCACAGGCTACTTAATAAAAATCTGCATCATTGTTTAAACTGCTCCTACCAAGCACTAAAACGTGAACAGACCCCCCGATCCTCAGTGTTTAGGAGCCTTTCACCTTTCTCTTACATGTTGATGCCTACTCCAATTTCCCATAATGCTACCAACTGCAGCTCAAGCCTGCACCACTTTCTAGTACTGGTGCCAACCATAGCCCAAGTCTTCTCATACTCCTGCTACTGCTGCCAACTGTAACACCAGCTCTCTGCTACTAACTCCATTGTGCTGTATGTTTCTCCCATTCTACACAACCAAGTTCTCACTCCGCTACCCCTGACTCAAATGTCACCAAGCTCCATTATATTTTTTTCTGTTTTTGGCTCCCGAAGTATCCACAAAGCTTGACAAATGACACAAATCACCCAGTTTAAAAAATACTGTAACATTTCGCTACATGTTGCCGTGCTCTGATGTCAACGCT
The DNA here is from genome assembly GCA_016271365.2 of Neoceratodus forsteri. Classification (NCBI taxonomy): domain Eukaryota; kingdom Metazoa; phylum Chordata; order Ceratodontiformes; family Ceratodontidae; genus Neoceratodus; species Neoceratodus forsteri. The sequence goes on from CM057456.1 coordinate 1,500,693,692, forward strand.
GTCACAGTACTGCACTTATTTTGCCCTGAAACTAGGAAAACAAGCATTTGTCAATGCCGAATGTTTGCTTGCTGGCATTGGGATTGGTAGTGTAGGAGTTAGACAGCTGCATAATAGGAATGGCAGTGAAGTATTGAACTGAAGCCAACCCCGCCACCACCCTGCAGATACGGACAGGCATTGGGGTGTGCCTTTGGGTCATCAGGCATAATGGCCACACCATTTCACCACACCCCACCCTGCAGACACTGATAAGTGTCACGGTGTGCCTCGGGATCTTTGGCCCTTATGCACACCCCATTTCATTAGGAAGTACGGTGAGATGGGTGCGGTATAGGAGAATGGGGTGAACTTCGGGGCTGAAGAGTCCAAGGCATACCTCGATGCCTGTCAGTGACTGCAGGGTGTGGAATGGTATGAGCTTCACAGGCAAGAATCCCAAGTCACACCCCTGATGCCTGTCATTCCCTATAGGGTCGGGCGTTATAGTTGAAAAGCCTAATACCTCAGGCATTCGTTGGTATTTTCACTCCAAATTTTCAACATGTTTTTTTTGTGACCCCACCTCATGAACAGGGGGAATATCAGTTTGTTAGCTGAAAGCTGCTTATGCACAGTGACTACGGCATTTAGCACCACAGGTGCAAAAATATTCTGAGCAGGCTGTAAAAAATGACAGCTGTACTCTTTCATGGGGAGGTGTAAAAATGGCTATGTTGCAAATGTATAGTAAAAATATTAAAAAAAATGGTGAAGTCACGAGCGTACATAGAAACTGTGCAACGCACACCCATAATATAATTAGGTTGGGGATTTCTTACAGCAGATTGTCAACTCAGGCATTTTGGTGCCTCCGATCATGAACAGTGTCACTGTGATTTTCTTTATCTGTGCCGAACAATGATTTCCCACAGCGACCACGCATCTCTGCACTGAAAATGTGAAAACACACTTCGGCCATGTTGTGAAAAATGGCAGCTGTACTGCTCATAAGGAAGTGTGGAAAAATGCCACTGGTGAAAATCTGAACTGAAAATATTACAAAGTCATGAACTAACGAGGGTGCGTGGAAACTGTGCAATGCTCACTCGTAACACAGTCATTTTATGGACTTTTGTCACCAAATTTTCAACATAGCCATTTTAAGTCCTCTGCTCATGAACAGTGTAACTGTGATTTTCTTAATCTGTCCTAAACATTGCTTTCGCACACCAACAGCACCATTGTGTGCTACGTAAGCTTACGACCTGGGCATATATGAAAAATTGCAGCTGTACTGTTCATAAGGAAGTTTAATAAAATGGACATGTTGAAAATCTGGAGTGAAAATATTAAATTTGCAAACTTACGAGCATGCATAGGAACTGTGCAACTACGCTAGTAAAGTCATTTTAGAATTTTTCACCAAATTCTCAACATAGCCATTTAAGACCTCTGCTCATGAACAGTGTCACTGTGATTTTCTTAATTTGTCCTGTACATTGATTTACACACCGACTGCACCATTATACGCTACATGAGCAGAAACACATTTTGGTGAGATGTGAAAATGACAGCTGTACTACTCATAAGAAGGTGTGGTACAATGGCAATGTTGAAAATCTGGAGTGAAAATATTGAAAATTGCGAACTAGCACGTGCATAAGGAACTGTACAACTGCTTGTAAAACAGTCATTTTTTGAAATTTTTTTAGCAAATTCTCAACATAGCCATTTTAAGACCTCTGCTCATGAACGGTGTCACTGTGATTTTCTTAATTTGTCCCGTACATTGACCTCGCACACCAATTGCGCCATTGTGCGCTACATGGGCGGAAACACATTTTGGGTGAGATGTGAAAAATTTCAGCTGTACTACTCATAAGAAGGTGTTGTAAAATAGTAATGTTGAAAATCTGGAGTGAAAATATTGAAAATTCACGCCCTTACGAGCTTGCGTAGGAACTGCACAATGCATGCTCGTAAAACAGTCATTTTTAGGACTTTTTTCACCAAATTTTCAACATAGCCATTTTAAGATGTCTACTCATGAACAGTGTCACTGTGATTTTCTTAATTTGTCCCGTACATTGATTTCGCACACCGACTGTGCCATTGTGCAATACATGGGCGGAAACACATTATGGGTGAGATATGAAAAATGACAGCTGTACTACTCATAAGAAGGTGTGGTAAAATGGCAATGTTGAAAATCTGGAGTGAAAATATTGAAAATTCGCGAACTTACGAGGTCTGCGTAGGAACTGCATAGCATAGCGCTCAAGTAAAACAGTCATTTTGGGAATTTTGACAAATTTTCAACATGGGATTTTGGGACCCCTTCTTATGATTGATGTCACTGTCATGGCATTATTCAGGTCAAAGGGTGATTTCGCAGTCACTGCGCAGTCACTGCGCCAAATCACCCTTCGCCCGAATAACGCCATGATAGTGACATCAATCGCGAGAAGGGGTCCCAAACCCTATGTTGAAAATTTGCACAAAAATTCAAAAATGCCTGAGCTATGCAATAAAGTTGAAACCCCTATCTAGCCCATTATACAGCTTACCGGCATTTCCTCAGTTAGGGTCGCCTTTGAAGAGTGCAGGCGTGTTCCCGGTCCACCGAAGATCATCGCTGAGGTCGGGTAAGTATGGGGTGAGGGTGGAGGAGGCTGGGTGCGAGTGGGTGGGTGCGGGTTGTGGGAGGCGGGGAGACTCACCTTGGGACCGTTTTTCTTCACAGGTGAAAAAAAAAAACAGGCAGCGTGGGATGTTTGCCACGCTGGGGTGGAGCTCCAGCATGGCACAAGGATGTTGAGGCGGTCGTTCAGCTGACGGGGATTGGGCACCCCGTCGGCCCTACAATTGCTTGCGCAGCTGGGTGGGCTCCCAGCGTGGTACTCCCTACTGGGGGAGGACAGTGCAGCCGGCGAGAGTTGGGCACCCGTCAGCTATGATTAGTTGCCACGCTGGGGTGGGCACCCAGTGTGGCATTTTGTAGCGTTTGGGGGAGGCGGAAGAGCGCCAGCACGGCCGGCGAGGGATTGGGCACCGTCGGCTATACGACTCATGCGTGCGTGCGGTAGCGCTGCGCCTGCAGGCGTCTGTGGGGGGAGCTGCGGCGTGAGCAGCCTTATCTTATGCTGCTCACTCAAGCGTAGCTCCCCTTTCAACTGTATGCCACTGCATTTGGAGGCGTGTCACAGACAGCTCCAAAATGCATTGGCTCACAGGGGCCTCGCCTGCCAGCATACTGACTGAATTGGAGAAGGAGGTGACACACCTCCAAAATCTCCGATGATGGAACTATGTTTCTTGCACATGCGTGCAAGCAAACATAAAAATTAAACAGTAGACTGCATGCATCATGGATGCCACCTTGTGGTCATATACCAGCTCTGTATATGCTGCACTGTTTTAGAGGTTAACCTACTGATTAAAAAAGGATAATTTACATTTCATAAATAGTTTTTTTTATAAATTCCAGACCAATTAATCAAAGGATCCATTTCATAACCACTGTAAGATACTCCAGGGTGTACATTGTATTGGGATAATTGTATTTCTTTGTTGGTGGTGACAGCACTCAGCTGTGTTTCGTGCTTCAACCCACCAGAGGCAAGTTGTTATCCCAACACAGCACACATGTTTTTGTGTCTTATTGCTTCAGCATGGTGGTACTTATGGGGGATAGCTTACTTACATGGAGGAATTAAAGGGAAACAGTCAGCACTAAGAGCTCCACACCCAAGTGTTGGACTGGTCCCAATTTGCACTTTGTGTGCAAAAACATTTTTTTTTGTTACTGTATACTGCAATGTAATGGATTACATCAGACTGTTTCTACTGACTAACAAGCTGACATTTTCTGTAATTACAAATCCCAGAATCCCTTGCAGCTGATATCAGAGAAGAACTGCAACAATAGGAGATGCAATAGCCTGCAGTGCATGTTAGAGCTTTAATACAATTTGATCAGATGTTTGCAGGTCCCACTGTTCTACCAGGGCTAAGAACAGTTCTCATGGGTATGCCTCTCTTTGTGCTGACAGTTCCCCTTTAACAAAGTGAATCTGAAAGATAACAGGCAGCAAAATAATTACAGCATTTCCTGTAACAGGGCAGAAGGGGCTTTATTGAAGTCATGCTTGAAATCAGTTTATATTTTGGCTAATTAGCCTGCTTGTTCCGCTGACAAAATCAAGCAACTAATTTTGTAACTGTAGATCATTTTATGTGGAACAAGGCACATGCTATTGCACACATTCATTACTTTTTCTGTTAAGGTGCATGTTTATTTTGTGCAGGTTATTTAAGTTGCTTATTTCTCATTAAAACATTTTTGGGGGGAAGGGAAGGGTTTCTGATTGCTGTTGTGTAGCATCCTAAGTTCACAGTGTAGAATTTCACGCTGAAATGCATTCTGTGGTAAACTAAAAAATTTACTTGTGACTTTCCAGCATAAAAAGAAAGCAAGAAGTTAATAGGGAACGTGGACCCCTGCTGCACTGGCAGTACAGATAAAATGAATCAAAAGTTACCTCCTGCACACATTATAACATTGCTGAGAAAGGAGCAGTTCCTAAAATGGGATTAAACACAGAGGGCCAGATTTTTGATGTCTACAAGTGCTACAAGCCCCGGGTGCGCTGAAGATATGGTGCATCAGACTTGTAGCTATGTGAAGGGATATTCTGTCCCTTGTGGCAAAGTGTCATTCACTAGACCATCTTTTCATGGTCTAGCATGCATCAATATTGGGGACGTGTTTCATGCAGTGCGTGGTCAAAGTTTTGCAGAAGCTGCCATAAATCAACTTGACTGTCACAAATGCACCCAGGATTATAAAATTGGGTGCAGTTGCAGCAATCATCAAGGCTGCTGCTGTGGCGGTGCAAGGGTTTGATACAGGGCTTGATGCAAGTTTGGAAATCTTCAGTCCCGTCACTCTATACTGGTAGTTATTCCAGATGCCATGGGGACAACTAACTGACCAAAACTGATGTATGTCTGTGTGCATATCAGCGTATTGTAGTGTGCATGTGTGTGCGTGCATGCATGTATGCATCTGCACGTGTGTGTGTGTGTGTTGTGAGTCAGTGTGTCCGTTTCCCTCTGTATTACTGTACTCTATCTGTGTATGTCTGTGGGCATTCCTTTCTCATTTTTATCAGAAGGTATGCACTTCTCGATAACTTTTCAATTGCAAAGCCAGCTAGGGATGGCACTGGACAGCTCATATTTTAATATTTTTTACAGGTTTACTGTAAGTACCTTAGAGACACTACCTCCATTGCTTAACAAGCTCTTACATTCAGTCCGCTTTACCCCCTATTTACTATCTTTACACATACATACTATTTTAAAGCATTCATTCTATTTGATATTATCAAACATAAATAATACCTTAAAGTATACCTCGCTTATTAATAAACTACAGGGCTTACATCATAGTGAGCATTCAATAGGAATACTGTGTATAGACTATGAATAAAATTAATTTGAAGAATATTTCAAGAACACAATTTACTGTGTAGTGATATGTTATCTAGAGTGTGAAGTAGGGTTGTCAGAACCTGCTGAAGTTCTGGGTTCTGGTTCTGGGCTAGAACTTTGCAAATAGTTCTAGGGTTCTAATCTTCTTTAGAACTCGAACTCTTTTGTGTGTAGGATTGGAGAGAAAGAACTGATAAATATACTGAGAGGAGAAAAAACATACATAAAAAGAGCTGCACTCTCAGCACAGCCATAATATCGGTTCACTGCACATGCAGAAAAGAGAAACACATTGAGCCTCTCAAAGTGCAAATGCTAAGTATCACAATTTCATGCCTCTAGCACATCTGCATATGAGCAGCACATTCTCTCATTTTCTCCCTCTAAAACATTTTTAGCATGTAATTCCCAATACTTAGTTTGTTTTCCAGGCTGGCATCCCCTGTTTTTGAAATGTATGAAGAAAAAAGGCTTTTTTTTAGCAGTTAGAACCCTTAACACTTAGAACCCATGGGTGTTCTAGTTCTAAATTAGAACTCGAACCCATGGGTTCTAAAACGATTCTAATCTTTCTAGAACTAGTTCTGACAACCCTAGTGTGAAGGCAAGGAAAGGCAATTTTATTTATAAATTGTCTTTTCCCGAAGGCTCAGAGCATTATTAAACAGAGTAAAACATACATAACATATAAGATCAAACTTAACAAGAATAATTGCATCACAGCCAATAAAATCCATCCAGTACTATTCATCTGATACTAGCTAGCTGGGGAAAACCTGTTTAAATAAGTGTGTTTTGAGTGCTCTTTTAAAGGCCTCCACTGTGCTGGAAGAGCAGATATTCCCCAAAAGATAGTTCCACAACATTGGAACTGCTACTCCAAAGACTCTGTCACCAGATTGTCTAAGGCGGGAAGAGAGGAAAGCAAATAAGCCAGCACTGGAGGAGTAGAGGGGTCATGTTGAGAGGAAAGGAACCAGCAGATCTTTCAAGCCATCATGTCTCACACCATGAAGAGCCTTGTAGGTTAACAAACATATCTTAAAGGGTATACACCACCGGAAAGGCAGCCAGTGCAGTGTACATAGCATGGGTGTGATGTGATCCTTAAGAGACATTCCCACCACCAGTCGAGCTGCAGCACTCTCGACCAGCTATAGGTAGAGATGTTGCAAAATAAAATTTTGGCAGTGAAATCGGCAGTTTCACCAAGCAAAATGTTTCACAAAATTGCGGTGAAATGGTGAAATTTCACACACCATAAATGGGCATCTCCCAGTGGTCTCTGTAGCGGCCTCCCCCTCCCCCCTCCCCCGGCTGCTCACTGGCCCAAATAAAAAAAATTATTCTTATACCTGGTGTGTAGTGGTCCCCCGGCCTGATCATGGCCAAAATTGAATAAAGCCCCTCCCCACGAGTTACACTGAGTTATTTGAATCATTTCCGGACTCTCAACTGAGTCCCCTGCTGAATCCAACTTGTGTCAAAAAGGAAAAAAATTATTAAATCAACAACTCCCTGGTGTCTAGTGGACCCCCCACCCTGGCATCAGATAGCGCCACCCCACTCCACTCCCCTCCCTCCCCCCAATACCCCGATCGGGCCACTGGCACAGCCCTCCACTCATCTCCATGGCCAGCAGCCTGACTGAGCACTTCAATGAATGAGTACATGCTTGTACAAGCATGGGCTCATTCACTGGATTCAGACAGCCAGTGCTCATCCAGGGATTTGCTGCAGCCCAAAAGCAACCAGGTTGGTCCCTGGTCTGGTATACAGCAAGTGGGATGCAAACTAGAGATCACGTGAACTACCTCATCTTCAAAGGCCATCTGGAACTTGCCCCAGGTAGGCAGATCTCCATTACCAGAAGGTAGATCACAGCCAGCCCATGACAGGCCGCTTGAATATATACCAGATCTAATGAAGGATACCTTGTCAGAACAATTTGCCACAATCCTTGCATTTATCTGCCAAAAGGCTCTAACAGATTGCAGACAGGGAGAATTTAACAACCTGCATGTGGTACAAAAGAGCTGAGATGGCCATTTTTTTTCCTGCAGCAATTGACCTTGACAGGATCTCTGCCATTGTCATGTTGATTGCCCATTGCTATTCACTCTAATGAGTTTTCAGTGCCAACCTGTCTTCTTCAGACTGTGATCTTCTCCAAGAACACTCCAAATTCCATCCCTTACTCTTCAACTGACGCAGCTCATCACAGTACCATGGTGAGCTGCAACAGGATGTCAAGGGACAAATGTGGTAAGGAGCTAGGGAGTCTAAGGCAGCCATGGGAGCCACATTATAGTGCCCCATGGCCTTTTCAGCCGCCTGGGCACAAGCAAGCATCATACCTGAGATGTCTAATACCTCCAGGAACTTCAAGCCTCCAATTACACTTTGGATGATACCAGAGAGTCTCCACAGAAGTGGTATTAAAATAGGGGGCACTAAAAAGGAATGACACTGCATGATGATCTGACCAAAAGACTGGATCAACCTTGACTTCACTGATGTCAAGTCCCAATGAGAAGATCAGGTCCAGAGTGTAGCCATGTTGATGCGATCCAGCAGTAACTTCCTATGCTAGTCCCAGTGGGCACAACAACTGGAGGAGTTGTCTAAAATGTGAGGATTCATCATTGACTCAAGCACTGAAGTCCCCCAGGACTAGTAATCTGGAGGCATCAAACACCTGTTTGACCATGAAGTCAGCCAACTCCTGCTACAAGTCATTCCCATATCCTGGAAGACTTTATATGATAATGATCTTACCACTAACATCTAGGGCACATTTAAATGACACATATTCAAAGGACCTGAAAGATTCCATATTGAGTGCAGTGAGTCCCAAACTGCATTTAAAATTAATGGCCACCCTGCCCCCTCTGCAATCTCTCCTCAGGTAATACACCACAGTATAATCAGGAGGGACCGATGCCTGTACAATAGGTGCAAAGTCATCACCCAATCAAGTCACTGTGATGCAGATAAGGTCAGCTAAGAAATCCACAATGAAACCCTCTATCACCGATGTTTTATTCCTCAGTGACCTTACGTTACAAAGAATGGCCTTAAGGGGAAGAGTAGAGCTGGCTCCAAAGACTACTTCCTGCTCAATGACATTTGGTAGGGGAGGGCAACCAGACATGGCAGACCCTCCTGATTCCATGTCTTCTGTGGGCATCTCCTGGATCTCACCATCCTAATTTACCCCTTCCCCGAGCATCATACCCTCTATATCTATATTTATATTTAAATGTATTTACTACTTTTTGCAAATGTTTGTATGCATACCACTTCTTTTTCTTTTTTAAAAGAAAAACAAGAAAGTATTATGGAGAAAAAAAAGTTGCTTAATCATCTCTTAAAGGAAGTATAAGCCCTTGTCTTTATATATGTTGAATTTAATAAAACTTTTGGGAAAGTGTGTAGTCTGTTTAATTTCCTCTGTATAGTGTTCATATTAAGCTTCATACTATGGCTTATGAAGACAAAGAAGACTGTTGTGCAATTGTGATTTCTCCCACTAACCCCCGCCCAACAGTTCTGCAAAAGACCCTAAGCTACAAACAGATTTGGCTAAATTTTAGAGCTATTCATATATTTGGTTTCCTCCACACTATGATGAATATAGTGTTTTGTGTGAAGTAAAACTTTCTCCTATCACTTCTGAATGGCTTACTTTGTAGGTGGTAGCAGTGCCCCTAGAGCACTGGGTCTTGCCTTTTACATCCTAGTTAATAGCATATCTAACGTGGCTCATATTTTATCACTTTAATTGGAAAGCATTTAATTTTTTTCTTCCATAGAAGGTAATGATAGACTCTGCAACACTTGAAGACCCCTTCTACAGCCAAGTGGCCTTCACATGCTGCAGTTTCTATGTTTACTGTGATTCTAAATTCTACATTTTTTTAACACACAGTTGGGGCCATCTGGACTGTAGTCCAACAGTGTACTGCAACTCCGTGACAACATGTTCACACAGTAAAAAACTATTTTCTCCCATTCTCCTGAAAATAAATAATTTTTCCTATTCTCCTGAAAAGGTATAGGTATACTTATTCACCACCGCTCAATTCTATGCCCACTTCACCATTCAAAACCAGCTGATTCAATCTGTTGCCAGTTTTCTGGAAAGCTAGCAGCAACTTCTTACTGGACATTCTGCCACCATTTCTCCAACTGTTACTGTCTCACACTACTCTCCTAACTGCCTTCACCAAGGGAAAACACATGTTCCTCTTGCCCAGCTGCTCCTTCCCAGGATACTTACTGATATGGCTTAAGCTGCAACATGATAAACAAGCATTTGTCAATGTTGAATGTTTGCTTGCTGGTGTTGGCATTGGTACTGCATGAGTTAGAAAGATGCATAATAGGAATGGCAGTGATGTATTGAACTAATGCCAGCCCCCACCCTGCAGAGACTGACAGGCGTTGGGGTGTACCTTTGGGTCATCGGCCATAACCCTCATGTCATTCTTCCTCACCCCACCCTGCAGACACTGACAGGTGTCACGGTGTGCCTTGGGGTCTTCAGCCCTTACGCTCACCCCATTCCATAAGGAAATAAGCTGAGATGGGTGCAGTATAGGAGAATGGGGTGAACATTAGGGCCGAAGACCCCAAGGCACACCTCAATGCTTGTCAGTGGTTACAGGGTGAGGGTTGGGGTGGAATGACATGAATATTACGGCTGACGACCCCAAGTCACCCCCCCCCCGAAGACTGTCAGTCTGTACAGGATGGGGCAGTATGGGTGGAAACCCTAATGCCCCAAGCATTCATTATATGTCCTCAAATTTTCAACATGGGCTTTTGGGACCCGCCTCATGAACAGTGGCACTATCATTTTGTTACTCAATCCCAAAAGGTGCTTTCGCACAGCAAATGTGCCATTTGACGCAACAGCTGCGAAAAGACATTTTGGGCAGGATGTGAAAAATGACATCAGTACTGTTCATGAGGAGGTGTGAAAAAATGACAATGTTGAAAATCTGGAGTGAAAATATGAAAAAGTGGTGAAGTTATGAGCATGTGTAGAAATTGCATAATGCACACTTATAACGCAGTCATTTTTTTGAATTTGTTCACCAAATTTTCAACATGACCATTTTGGGAACTCCCCTCATAAACAGTAGAACTTTGATTTCATTAATCTTTCCTGAAAGTCGATCACGCACAGCAACTGTGCCATTCTGCGCCACAAGTGCAAAAACATGTTTTGGGCATGATGCAAAAAATGACAGCTGTACTATTCATAAGGAGGTATAAAAAAATGGCAATGTTAGACATTTGGAGTGAAAACATAAAAAAAATTGGCGAAGTTACGAGTGTGCATACAAACTGTGCAATGCACATTCCTAACACAGTCATTTTTTGGAGTTTGTTCACCAGACTTGCAACATGGGCTTTTTTGGAACCCCACCTCATGAACAGTGGCACTGTCTTTTCATTAATCGGTTCCAAAAGCTCTGAGAAATGAAATGACAGTGTCCGTGTTCATGAGGTGGGATCCCATGAACCCCATGTTGAAAATTTGGAACCAAAACTCCAAAAATTGTCTGAGATATCAATCTAAATTGTCCCCCCCCCCCATTCACTGCCATTATAGGGCTTACCGTCATTTCTTCAGTTCCTGGTTGGTCTTTGAAGAGTGCAGACGTGTTCGCAGTCCATAGAAGATCGCTGCTTGCAACCTCTGGAGGTAAGTATGGGTGAGGGGTGTGCAGGGAGGTGGGAAGCACAGAGGGAGAGTACAGGTTGGGGGAGGAGGGCTGGCAGGAATGACGAGGGAACTTTTTTTTCAGGTTTAAAAACATTTATACAATATATGTCGAGGGACTGTTTTCTTTTTTATAGGTGAAAACAAAATGGATTTCGGCACACTGGGGTGGGCTCCCAGTGTGCCAGACTAGTGGAGGGGGCAATCAATGATGACCTGGGATTGGGCACCCGTAGGTCAGCTGACAAAAAGGGGGCATGGGCAGGGCAGTTTTTATGCATAGGCTAAGTAGGCTGCAGCCTATGGGGACAGCTGTTTAGGGGCACCTGGGAATGAGAGGCACTAATTAAGATATATATATATATATATATATATATATATATATATATATAGAGAGAGAGAGAGAGAGAGAGTGTTTGTTTTGGCTGCTGCTGCTTGTTCATTGTCTCTGCTGCTGGGTTGGCACTGTCTGACTCTGCTAAGCAGGTTTAACTAGCATGATGAATGATGATAATTAAGTGGCAGAGTGGAGTCTGCCTCAACAAAAACAACAGCCCATCCATCCTGCAGCACCCCTGCCATCAGATCATTTGGCATTTAGCTCCCTCCTCCCTCCCTCATCTCTGCAGAAAAATGCTTGCTCAGAGTCATCTCTCTTGTTCCCCCTGCAGTGATGCTTGTCCCTGCCTTCTGGTCATGTTCCATCATTCATTGACACAACATGGTGATGCTGAACCCAGCATCCTCCCCAATCAGCAGCAGATTTGGAGTTTAAAATCCACTGGCACCAAATTGGTTCAAGTGGCCAGGGAATGTTGGGTGGGGGGTGCTCGGTATAAGAAGATCAAATTTTAGGCAGGCAGCTTTTCTTTCTTTTGGATGGGATGGCAACTCAGCTGATTCAGTTTGGATTGGCTGCGGGTGGCTGGTAGCACATCAGCACTGTTGGGACTACTCAGAAAAACCACAACTGTTGTCTCTTCTCTTGGCACTGTGACAACTGACTGCAGTGCTTCTGCTTTTTGGGAGCACTGAGCAGCAGCAGAAGGCATAGCAAAGAGGTTTGAGTTGCGTTTTCCCTGAGGTAAGTGAAAAAAATCTCTCAATTTGAATTGATGTTTTGTCCCACTAAGTAACTCCTACTCTCTGCACAAATCTTGCCCTGAATAAAGGTTAAAAACATAACCATGCTAATGATATTGAAAAATTATGATGATCATCGAGTGCATGTGTGTGTGTGGGGGGTGAAATATTTGTTCTCATCATCCCCCTGCTACTATTAACAATACTGGGTTTAGCTTTGCTGTTTTTTCCCCTTACCCTTCAATAGTAAGACCAACAACTATCGGAAAAAGGATTTGCTTAGTTAGGTGCATATGCATACAGGGCTCAGAGGTGCAAGTCTAGTTTCAGGCAAGTCCCAATCAAAGTTGCTGAGTTAACTCACTGTAGAAACAGGGATGAAGAGCATTGGGAAAAGAATTTGCCATAGCTCTGATACTTAAAACAGTTTGTCCCAATCCTATAGGTCAGGTCTCAATGCAGGCTGGTTCAGAAATCCCTTGTGTTTGTAGTAGAATCTGGTTTACTTCCTTAATAGTAGAACAAGAGTAGGCAGTGTGGATTGCAAGACTTTGCATGGGTTCCATTAGATAAGTTTTGTTTTTGTAGGTTTTTTTTTATCTGGATTTTATCCCTGCTATACCACCATCCAGGGATATACCACGTTCAAGCAGAGCTGTCATGGAGACAGTAGCTGGGTATTTTTACCCCAGTTTTTGCCCACTGTTTTCCCTCCTCCCCGTGTGGGCAGTGCCATTATTAGTCCTGTACATGCACAATGCATCCCTGCAGAAGGAGGAAGCTTCCTGGCCTAGCCACAGGGGTCCCTGAGTGTAGGTACCTAACATCATTCCTCCCAGTCAGGGCAAGCTGCCTCCCAGCAGCTTCCTGGCCTGCCTCCTAACTCTGCAACCCGAATGCGCTCCCAAGCCTGATTCACCTGCATGACAGCGCAGGTTGCTGCCCCTGGGATATCGAGGTGGCCAAAGACTGGGCTTTTAACAGGGCTTTGCTGCTGTGGAGGTCAGTAAACTTTTGATATAGAAGAGTTGTCATCTTTATAGGCAGAAAGTCAGCTCCATGTCATGTTGAATCAGTCTTTGAATAGTAGGTCTTTGTGTCTTGTTTATCACTTGATTTAAAGATTTCCAGAACATGTAAGGGTTGATGAAGATTTTAATCTGTTGATTTGTAATATCCATGAAGCATTTCTCAGATACAGATACTTGTAGTATCTGCAGGTCTTTTTTTTCTCTCTCATCATTTAATTATGACAACTGGGGGTGGGCGCATGAAGTTTCCAGCCTATGGACGCCATGTAAGGTAAGGCGGCCCTGGGCATGAGGGGCACATCCAACACCAGGAGTGGGCATCCCAGTGTTGTAAAAACATAAGAATTACTTTGCACACTGGGGTGGGCTCCCAGTGTGCCACAATAGTGGAGGGCATGCTGACATGGGCATTGGGCACCCTGTTCAGTAAAATATATGTTCAGGCTTGGGGGGCATGATGACATGGGGATTGGGCACCCCGATGTCAGCTTTGGAGGGAGAGTGTGTGGTGGGTGGCAAGAGCCACCAATTATGTGTGGCAGGGCTCATTTATTTATTTCACCAGGAAAGATACATTGAGCAAACAAGTTGCTCATAAGTCCAGCCATGCGCATTACTATGCACTGTAATGTGCATGGCTGGACTTGCTGGGGGGGGGAGAAGAAATCTGCCTCTGCAATGACAAAACTGTCTGTGATTGGAGCGGCAGATTTCTTTCAAGTCTGGTGCTTGCTCTGAAACTGCCATCATTGGCAGCTTCCCTGCTGATTGGTGGCCGAGGGTCGAGCCCCTGAAAGTGTAGGCTGGATTGGCCAAGCAGTGCCACACCTCTGCAATACTCTACTCTCCTGAAAATGTTTCTTGTGTGCTGCATGCACAAGCAAATATAATAAAAAGTTAACGGGGCACTGCTTACCATTGTGCATCATACTGTACAATTTCAAATTGAAAACTGACATTTTCTGATAGCTTACCTTCCTAAAATTATTGCTGATTCTGGTTGATCTGTTTCCTTTCTTAGTAGAACTGAAATGCGTGATAATAGTGTCATTATACACAGCCTTGCTATGTTTCAAAATCTTTGATCAACTCCTGTTACATACTTCCTGAACATTAGGAACACCCCAAAAAGTTCTGCATATTAGTGTGGAGTAGCAGTGGACCATTAGTCAGGCTAATGCTTAGCCAAGGGCTTTGTGCAAGAGGGATGGTTTTATTTTTCTAGCTAACTGGAGTACTTTTTGTGGCAAGGGATTCTGAATACCCAGGAAGGGCTGAACTTGCACCAGATACTGTAGGAATGGGGGTATTGGCCAGGATAGTGGACATGACAGTCAAGATGGATTTAAACTAAAAGATTGGGGGAAGGGCTGGTGCAGGTGATCACCAAAGTCAGACGGTTGATACAGGAAAATGCAGTGGTAGTACAGCAGAACAGTGGAGCACCAGGAGATAAGACTGCTTGGGGAGGCAAGGGAGAACAGAGGGACAACTGTCCTTACTTCCAAATAGGTCAATATGAGGAGTGTGCTCTTGGTATAGACTGTGGCCCTAGAGGGCTAGTGGCAGGGCAGTGACAGAGTACCTGTTCACCTTCAAGGACTGTTTCCTAGAAGTGAATATAGAATAGGGGGATAGGTTTGAACCATAGAGTTTGACGGCAGATAAGGACCGCTTGGCCCACCTAGTCTGCCCATTTTCCTAGCTGTTTCAGATACCACAGATCCTAAATGATTTGCGACTTACTATCTCTTTCCTATCACAAGTTCTTTTATGTCAGTTCCATGCATTTTTGAATTCCCCTACCATTTTTGCCCCTTCAACCTCTGCTGGTAAGCTGTTCCATGGATCCACCACCCTTTCCTTGAAAAAAATACTTTCTCACGTTACCCCTAAGTCTACCCCCATATATCTTCATATCATGGCCCCTTATTCTTGAACATCTTTTTTTTGAAAGATGCTACCCTCTTATACCTTATTTACACCCTTAAGGTATTTGAAAGTATCTATCATACCCCCGTCTCTCTCCTCTCCTCCAGGGGAGGTCAACCTTGATCTTGTTTTAAGTAGTGGGGATGGAGTCATCTCCAGTGAACGTTAAGGAACTCAGGAGACACAGGGACCACAACTGGGTACCCTTTTCCCTGCTCATATGGAAGACTTGCCTGACCTCAGCCACTAGGATCCAGAACTTTAGAAATGTGGACTTTGAGAGTCATGTGATGAGCTTTGAGTGACCAGACACTTCCTTCAGAGCTTCATGATCAATGTTATTAATCCATGGCAAAAAAAAATCTAAATAACCTAATAAATTGTCTTTCTTTAACTAATTCAATAGGGCAAGAGATACTCTAATGAAAACTAAGGCTATTTGGACAAACGGAGATGTCTGAAATGCTGCAAATGGATGTAAACTCACTGCGTTCTGCACCGCTACTCAGCTGAGCTTCTAAATGGCCAAAACAGGATGCCACGTTGAATTTACCCTGACTCCATATCATCAGAATCACCGGAAGACATGCTTTTTCTCAGACCTTGCCCCTGTCAAGATTACTCTATGTGAATTGGCTTCAAATTTTAAAACAGTTAAGCCAGGTCGGAAAGCACTAACAATGTGCATAACAGGCACCACGGCGAGGCGAGGCTCTGTGGAGAACTGCCAGCAGAAAGAAGTACTGGACCTCCAGAAAAAAATCACCAAATTAGAAGCCTGTCAGCAGGACCAAGAGGGAAGAAAGAGGAGCAGCAATTTAGTACTGGCTGGCATACCAGAGCATGCCGAGGGGAATAACATTTTGACTTTTGTGCAAAAACTACTTCAGGAGGTGACAGGTCTCCCGAAACTCAGACCTGCTTATCTGATCAGGAGAGCCCATCGGTCACTGTGACCACCACTAAAACAAGGAGACAAACCTAGAACAATTACTGTGTGTTATCTAAACTTCCAGGACAAGCTTTGTATTCTCTTGCAGGCACAGAATAAATGTTCCTTACGTTGGAATAGACAGAGGTTTTATATCTTCAACGATGTTATATTTGCTGTCAGAGACAAACAGCGAGCATACCAGGAAATTAAATGGGCTCTCTAGCAAGCACACATCCCATTCAGAATAATGTATCCTGCCTAACTGTAACTAAACCTTCGGGGCTGGAGGAATTCCGCAGTGCCAAAATAGCTCACCAAGAGCTTCCAAGTTTTTAACACAAGTTTCCCCCATTGCCTAAACAGCCATCCACCTCCGCAAGCTAACACTGAAGACTGCATTACTGAGTTTGAGAAGTCCTGTTTTTGTATATAAGCATTCAGAACTATTTTAGTGAGCAAACTTATATTTAATTGGATGTTGTCTCACCCACCTCCGAATTACTTAACATCAGATAGCCCTGCACTGCTCTATATTATGAATCAGGTGATGTGGGGGTACAAATCCTTTTTCTAGCAACTCAGCATATGAACACAGGGCTATGGGCTAACATACCCAAGAAATTACAAATATGGTGACTTGCCCAATCTCTTTATTTCCTTCCCCAAGGCAAATTACCTTTTTCCCCGCTGTGGACACCTTGATTTATGCATTTCACTCAAGAGCACCAAAAGCCACGCTCACCACCATCACTGTGATGTGTTGCATTCTTCACATTCTTCTACCTCAGCTGCATGAGAGACACCTTGTCAGTTCGGCAACTTCTACAACAGACTACAGTCAATGGACTTGTCTGCATATGAGTCATCTGGCTGAAGACAACTGCACAGAGCAAGCAGCAGCAGCTTGTACAGTAAGATTAGATACGCCAACTTGACTTCGCTCTGCATTAGATTGATTCCCACAATGAGGGTCAATAAAACACAACCTGATCAGCCTAGACTGTCATATAATGGTGGCTCGAACTGCTACAACAACTACTGAGGTAAATACCTTGTAAGCACATGCCTCTTCTGAGACCCAATTCCTCTGCCAAGATCTGTAACATAATCGGACGCCCCAGATCCTGTTGTCTTGTGTACCATTGGCTGTTGCTTGGATCGGTTCACATTTGCTACAGGACTGCAACTAGAGTGTTTTCAACCCTGAGGTTTTTGGAAATGCATGTTGCTAGCGCCATCCCAATATTAACTCTTTCTACTCTAGTCCCCTTCCTCCAGCGCAGGCAATTAGACTAAATGGTCTTAGCAGATTTGCTACATAACTGACTTTTACGGTGGACCACAATTAATCCGGGAATTCTTTATGGGAAAGATCGACTATAAGGACTGTGAGTCATTGCTTCCAACACTGTTTAAATATTCGAGTTCACCATCTTTAGTAATGGGTAATTATGTATGTGGGGGGGGAAGGGAGAAGTATCCTAAATAATCTTAATCCAACATGCTGTTTATTGACTATAGTAGACCAGAACAGACATCATGAGATAAGTAGATGGTTAGGTATGAATAAGCTTTCTATATAAGATCTGGGGCTGAAGGTTGTGCACATGACAGCCTTTCACGGATCCAGCAATTTTGGGTCTCGTCCCTGCCTTCCTACATCCCAGCACTTACTGGGCTGGGGCACTGGCTCCTTTGAGTCCTGTTTTGGTAGTTTACTGTTTCTACTGCTAGGTAGCTTATTGGTGTATTTAGTTAGTAGTGTTAGAATTATTGCTTTTAGTAGTGTTTATTTGATTATATTATTTTTTTACTTCACAAGCTTGTATGTCCTGATTTCAGCTGTTATGCTTACTAATGGTACAACATCATGTTAAATATAAATAAGTCATAGGCAGAAGGTATCATTATTCAAACCATACTTACCATACCAGGCTCAGGATAGACGCTATGGGAAATGCACTGCAAAGTCCCACGTCACCCTCCCACCACCCTAAATATCAGAATCTTCTTTGCCCCCTGCATAACTCCCAATATGGCTAGTCAGAGCATTACTATATTATCGTGGAATAGTAAAGGAGCACAGACAAAGGAAAAAAGATATCAAATACTTACACGTCTGAAGAAGATTGGCACTAATATTGCCTTTCTGCAGGAAACTCATACACCATCATCACAGGCTAACTTATTTTAAATTTTTTTTTAATTTACTGAGATCTTGGATAATACAGTACCTGTAAGTGGATGCTCATTGATAGGCTCCACGTCAGATACATTAGACAACAAGGTACAATACTGTCGACAAATATATAAATACTGAGAAAAATATACATGGAGGTTACAAAATTCAAACATAAGGCACTAGGTATGCTGAGGCATTGTACAATGTATGCCCATGTCAAGAAGAGAAGCAGACAATGATAGGAAAGGATACATTGGGGTGGGAGGGCTAGGTAAACAGAGCACAGAAGGCAGGGAGGGAGAAGGGTAGGGATAGGTCAAGGGGGGCAAAGAGCAGAGCCAGGGAGGGGTAAGAAGGTGGGCGAAGTGCTGCTGTTTGACTATCCTGTCATGACAGAGGCAAAGATAAGTGATAAAGGCAGATTGTTGCTGTGTACAGAGCCTTAGCAGGGGCACATGCATTTACTCATATCAGTGAGATGCTGGTGCGGTCTATGTTTAACAGAGCCAATCGTTATGGAGCCAGAGATGTCAAGGAGCAGTGCTTTTACCCAGAAAAGTGCACTGTGTGAGAACGCATGATGTGATATGGAAGTGCAGCATCTGGGCACTTGGAAAATTTGAGTGACAGAGCTTCTGGTTTGTCTGGTATTCATAGGCAGTGGCAACAGGTTCTGCACCCCTCTTGGAAGCAGATTTAATGTGACTTTTTTGTGAGAAAGCAGGTTTGATACCTGATTCTGTCACTTAGTTGAAGCCAGCCAGCCTGGGCATAAAGTTCACAGGTGTGTTTTAGTCTTGGTGCATTTGTGAGTAGGTGGCAGGCTTTGTTTAAGGTAACTGAGAGCCATTGGAGCACCGTTTCAGTAGCAGAACCATATATGGCCATTCCATAGTCTGTGAGGGAGACAACTGAGCTGCTGATTGCCAGGTTTAATGCTTCATGGGTTAGACAATGCCTGTGGTGGTAGAGGATCCCAGTTCTGGTATTAATAGCTCTAGTAGTGATATCGATATGCTGGGAGAAGGACAGGAAGGAGTCTACTGTAACCCCCAGGTATTTGAAATGTGGGATAAGCTCCAGTGTGTCACCACTGTCATTCCTTATTGCCAGGGGGTAGCTTGTTAGCTTGTTTTAGACTGTAGAGTAGAGCATAGACTTTGTTTGTTTATAGTTCTTGACCAGTCTTTGCTCTTTAAACCACTTTTCTGCAGATGTGAAGGCATTTTGGAGATCAATTTCAAGGAGTTCAGTGGGCAGGTTGCTGGTAAAAATCACTGCATTGTCAGCATATAGGAGCATGCAGCAGTGGCAGGAGGTCAGAAGATTATTTAAGAAAACACTGAACAGCAACGGTCCCAGAATGGACCCTTGTGGTACACCAGATCTGACAGATCGGCTGTCTGATAGGACTTCCCCAAGCCTGACTTGATGGGATCAGTGGCTCATGTAACTGCTAAACCAGTTCACAGTTTCAGGTGCAAGTCCAATGTCAGATAGCTTCTCGAGGAGGAGAGCATGATGAACCGTATCAAATGCCTTTGATAGGTCAATGAAGGTTGCCCCTACAAGGTGGCCTTGGTCTAAGGCGTTATGGATGAATTCAGTAAATTCGAGTGGGGACATGATGATACTATGGCTGCCCCGGAACCCATGTTGCTCTGGGCATAGGAGTTGGTATTGATTAAAGTATTTCACCATCTGGTCAGCCACAATCCACTTGAGAGCCTTGGAGAGCGGTGGGAGTATTGAAATCGGTCTGTAGTTATTATGTAAGGACCTGTCCCCACTTTTGTGTATGGTGGTTACTGTAGCAGACTTCCATCTTTGGGGGAATTGGGAGTGGAAGAGGGGTAGGTTACGTATTCTAGATAGTATTCCAGGTATTTTATCCAGTCCCAAGTGAACAAATTGGAGATACAAGGAGTCCCCACTGCACCTAGATTTTCTGAGAGCCTTTTCAAGGTATTTTCTAGCATCTGTTTCAGAGACCATTTTGAAGCAGAAAAGCAGCTGGTTAGGTGGTAGTGCAGGCAACCTCGTATTGTCCCTTGGGTTGGGGGTATTGAAGAAATCCCTGGGGAGCACTCTACTGAGGTCAGTAAAAGCATGATTCAGTGAGTTGGCAATAAGCAGAGGGTTCAAGGTTGGAACCCCCTCAACAGTAAGCATAGCAGGGGCAGTGTTGGGGTCTTCCCTGTGATGTAATTAAGGTTGGCCCAGAAAGACTTGCTGCTGTTCCATGACTTAGTGAGGGCTCCTTTGTAATATGTACTTTTTGCATGGTGGATAGCTTTTGTACAATCATTGCGGGCCTTTTTATATCATTGAATGTTTGCTCTAGTACTCTGTGCTTGTGCTATTTGCCAGATATGATCTCTTAAGGCAAGTTACCCCAGGAGTTCAGGGGTAATCAAGGGGTAAAAAGGCCCTTTGGCTTTTCTTGTAGTAACTGGTGCGCATTTGTCACAGACAGCATTACATTTTGACACAAAGAGGTCAAGTGCGGTGTCCACATCATTGGTTTTATGGAGGTCCATCCAGTCAAGGAATTTTAGGTCCAACTTTAGTTGTGGGAGGTGACCTTTTAGTAGCAGCCATTTTTTATAGTTCTGGTGGGGGGTTTGCAGTAGTTGTCGTTCCATTTGCATTTGACAGGTCACTCAAAGAGTCGGGGAGAACAGTGAGATGGGAGATAAGAGCATGAAGGTTGGTGAGCACACAGTCCAGCAGTGTGCTGGTGACAGTCTTGTAGTTGACTCATGTCGGAGTCTCCACTATTTGGGAGAAATGGTATCTTCGGGGATAACCAGGTTTCCACTTCAGACAGCATGTCTGGGTTATGACAAAAGACCCACACCTTCAGGCAATCCATTTTGGGGAGGAGACTGCAGATGTTTAGAGAAGCGAGCATAAATCCTGTGGTTTTTCATGGTCGAGCTTTGGGGTCATGTGGTGGGCCAGGGTTGGGGTGCACATTGCCAGACATCAGAAGTAGGAGCAGTAGTAGTAGGCGAAGAAGTTGTTCCATTATAAGTTTATTATGTAGAGGCCATTGTCTTTTACTGGGCATATGGGCTTTCATGTTACCAACATGGATTACAAATCCACTGAGAAGTAGTACCATGGAGGGATCCTTGGGTGGGTATTCCAGGCCTGTGATCATAAAGGGTAACTGACGGAGGCTGTGGGTTTCATCAGGATAGGAAGAGGTAACTGTTCCATATACATTTAGGACTACCGCCTCATGAGTAGCTTGAATAGATTTGATGATTCCATTACAGGGGCCCATGGAGGCGATAATGGTGAGTACAATGAGGCATTGCAGTAATCCAATGGAAGTGGGAGACATTGTTGGTCCACAGGGAGGCAGTGAGTTTGGTACTGGTGTAAGGCAGCAGGTGAGGATTTCTCATGTAAATTAGTCCCAGAGAGCTTTTGTCTGAGTAGATGGTTAGAATAGGGCTAGGAGCAGTGAGCGAGATACACTTTTCTAAGTAGATGGTTCACAGGGATGAACACCCCTAGCGGCAGCAGTGTATAGGCTGCAAATGGGGAAGTACTGGGCTAAGCAGAATCTGCAGAGGGAAGCAAGAAGAAGTTGTTAAGAATGGCTTAAAAGTGGTTAAGCCGTTGGGTGGGGGGGCTGGCAGAAGGCAGCCAGCGGGGGTCCCAGAACAATGGGGGATTAAGTGGTGTAGGTGGGGAGAAGTCAAAGCTGCAGGGGGAGGAGGGAAGGTAAGGCGGAGAGGTCAGAAATCAAGAGCTGGGAGGAGGTGAGAAAGATGCTGGGTTTCGGTCAGCACTGCTTCCTCCAAGACTGAGGTAAATTAATCTGAATTAGGGCAGAGTGAGGAGAGTTTCAGGTATGGCTAAGAGAGAAGCAGTAAAGACAGTTTTCAGTAACAAATTAGGTGAGTAAGTGAAGTTACAAAGAGAGGAACCAGAGTGGTACGAGGAGGCCACAGTAAAAATGAATAGGGATTCAAGAGCAAGTAAAGTAAGCAGAGGGAGGAGGAGGCTTGACAGAGCTGGAGAGTAGGTAAAAACTAATCAGGGCGTACCAGAGAGTAGAAAGCACAGTCAAAGACCTGAAAAGAGGAGATAAGGAATTAAAAACAAGAAAGGAAAAAGGCGACCTCTGGTAGGGAACAATGGTAACCTGCAAATGGAAAAGTAAACAAAACAAAAAATCATGGGTAGGTCAAGTTTACGCTGCTGGTTATGATAACAGAAAAGCAGGTACAGCAATTCTGACTCACTGCAGCACCCCCTTCCAACTACATTACTAGTTTGCTGAACCCAATGTGCAATTTGTAATATTTCACGGGACCCTAGATTGAACAGAACTTTTATTAGTATCCATATATGTCCTCAATAAAGAAGAACCCCAAATATTTACCTCTTTTCTATCAGAAATATCGAAACATCACTTGCTACCCATGATCCTGGCAGGGGATTGGAACACAGTCAAAGATGTCATGATGAACAGATCCACCCATCATAAATCAGGATTATCTCCAAATCAATAAGCCCTGCGGGAACTTTAGGATCCTTGGACTCACCGAGACCTGGAGATTCCTCCACCCATATGACAGGAGTTATACTTTTTTATCTCCAGTCCATAACTCAGCCTCCCGCCTGGATTATTTCCTAATCACCCTCAGTATTTTCCCTAATACAGCTATATGCAAGATCTTAGCTAAAGTACTATTGGATCATACCCCAGTTCTCTGTTCCTTCTCCCCTCTAATCTGAAGGATAAAACCCTAACCTGGGGAATCAACAATAATCTTCTTAGAGACCCTAAGATGCTAGAAAGAATTAAACTTACCACCGAAAACTTATTTAAAGAAAATCTGGGCATGACAACAAAGTACTTTCACATTTGGGGGGCTTTTAAATGCACCATCAGGGGGAATTTATATGCCTAGCAGCCACATGAAAAAAAAAAAGAGAACACACGCTACTCTGGGATATCAGGTCCAAAGAAAAAAGTGTATCCAAATTCTCCCCTGATGAGGCCTGGCTCCAACTAAATTTCCTTAAGGCTAAATATGAGGAACTAATCAGAGAACAGGCTGAATTTGTTATTTTCCAGGCAAAAGACAACTACATCAACCAAAGCGAAAAGACTGGCAGGCTACTAGTTTTTAGACTGAAGCAGCAAGAATCCCTGAAAACTATCAGAGGCATCCAACCCTATAGGTATTCTACTCACCCACCCCAGAGAAATAGCCACTTCCTTCGCCAATTACTTCTAAACCTTTTATACAGCAGAACCACCAGCACCAGAAAAACATATCATACAATTCCTCAAAGTGCCAAAACTACCCAAACTTCTCCCAGAATCACTGCACAGACTTGGGGCTGCCATAGCACTTGGGGAAGTCCGGCAGGCTATCTCAGACCTTCCCACTGATAAGGCTCCACGTTCAGACAGTTTTATAAAGCCCTTAAAGAATCCATCACTGAGCCACTGACCATATTATTTAACACTGCCCACACACACCATATCCTGGACACCTCCCTACAACAAGCTGCTATCACTCTAATACCCAAATCAGGCAAAAATCTGAAAACATGGAGAACTACCCCCCCCCCCCCCATTTCATTCCTCAATACAGATATTAAAATTTTAACAAAACTTTTGGCACAGAAGGTGAGCTCGATCTGGGACTCCCTGATCAGATCCGAGCAAGTCTGATTCATACAGGGACACCTCTCCTCTGACCACGTGCTGAAATTGTCTCACCTGATCTCTGTGGCCAGGGACACTAGGCAACTGGCCATACATATGTCCCTGGATGCAGAGAAAGCATTTGATAGGGTGTTTTGGCCTTTTCCTATACTTGACACTCCAGCAATTCAGATTTCCCAATGCTGTCTTAGACTGGAGTAAACTGTTGCACTCTTTCCCATCAGCTTTCATTAAAACCCTTGACCACAAAAATCCTTCAATGAGACAAGATGAAGGGAATCTGGGCTGGTCAACAAAGGTATAAAATGTTCACACATGCAGAGATATCCTCCTCCATCTGGAGGATCCGCCGCAGTCCATACCAGTAACCATTACTCTTCTATAGGAGTTCGGACAGTCTTCTAGTTATAAGATCAGTCTAGAAAAGACTTGCATCATGCCTCTCAGTCACTGGGCTGTAAAATCTCAACTCACACAATCTCACCCTCAGATACCTGGGTATCCGCTTAGCCCCAAATCCCAGTAAAATATCTACCCAGAATTTAGACTCCCTACTAGCAGCTGTTATGGCTACTCTTGGACCCAGATCATGGTTCTTTCCTGATCTTCCCCAGTTGGTGGATCTCTCCCGACTTGAAGCACAGCGACACTCCGTATCACTACTCTGCAACAAACTACTGATAGAGACCATTCCTGCTGAACAAGATACTTGTCCCTTCTGGAAAGCTGAATTTCCAGAAGTCAGAGATCCCAATATACGAGTAATGGATACAAAAAGAAGGCAAGTTCATCTGTTATTAGCTGATAGGGCAGCTTTGTTATACGAATGTGCCAGCAGAAACAGACCACCTGGTCTACCTAAGTTTGCTAGAGTGTGCAGCTAGCACCCCTAGTTTTCAGCTGCCCCATTCCCCTCCTCTTTGTCATCTCACTGCCACCCCACCTCCCCCACCCTCACTCTCCCCTGTTCCCTGTCCCATGCCCTTATGAAGCTGTTCACAGATTTACATAATACCACCCATTCTGGTAGGGCATTCCATTTTGCTACCACCCTCTCTGTGAAATAATGTATCCCCATTTCCTTCCTAAATTTCCCCCCTCTATTCTTATCCCATGACCGTCCCCCTCCTTAACTTAAAGACTCCATCTGCCCCATCCCTACTGATTCCCCTCAGATACTTGAATGCCTGTATCATGTCCCCTCCTCCCTTCTATTCTCCAGGGTGTACATATTCAGGTCTTCCAGCCTGCTGTTATAGACTCTCCCCTCCATTCCACATATCATCTTTGTTGCCCTCCTTTGTTGCACCCCCTCCATTAACCTGATGTCACGCTTTAGATTTGGCCTCCAAAACTGCACACAATACTCTAAGTGCGGCCTTACCAGTGACCTGTAGAGGGGCAAGATCACCTCTCTTCGCCTAATGAAACCCTCCTTGCTATGCACTCCAGCATTTTGTTCGCTTTTGCAGCTGCTCTCCTGCACTGGGCAGTGTTGTTCATGGTCCCTGTTATCATGATCCCTAGGTCCTTCTCCTCCTCACTGATCCCCAGCTTAACCCCTCCCAGTCAGTAGTCTCTCCTTGGGTTCTTCACCCCAAAGTGCATAACCTTACACTTCTGTGCATTGAACCCCAGCTGCCATCTCTCTGACCACTCCTCTAGCTTGCTGAGGTCCCCCTGCAGCTGCTTCCATGCCTCCTCTCCATCCACCACTGCTCCGATTTTGGTGTCATCAGCGAACAGAGTTATCTTGCTTACCACCTCGTGTGCAATGTCTGATATGAAGAGCCCAAACAATGCTGGCCCCAACACAGAGCCCTGTGGCACCCCATTCATCACTGGCCTTGGAGTTGAGAGCTCCCCTCTCCTCCCCACCACCCGCTGCAGCCTCCCACTCAGCCAGCTTGTAATCCAGTTCATTATTTTTGCCCCTACCCCTACACCAGTTACCGTCCCCCCCAAGCTGCCCATGAGACACAGAATCGAACGCCTTGCTGAAGTCCAAGTAAAGAACACCCACCACATCACCCTTATCCAGCTCATGTGTCACCCAGTCATTATATTGTATCAGGCTGGTTTGACAAGACTTCCCTGAAATGAACCTTGGGACTTTATGTTACTGGTATAAAACTAATAAAGTTTACTACTTGAAAAAAGAAAGAAATGTCAATTTTGCCAAGATGAAGCACCTGGTGTCTAAGGGTCTGGGGCAGCTGAATGAGGCTGGTAATGTGGAGCATATGCCAGAGTTTGTAGGAGAGGGTACACAAGGTAGCCACTGAGGTCTATATCCCTGTAAGTAATAAGGAGGGGAAAGGGCAAAAATGTGTTCCCCTGACTTAACAGGGACCTAATTCAATTACTCTTGTGCACATAAAGAAATTATATGATTGCTAGAAAGAGACAGGTTGTCTCTTGGTCAAAGAGGAGTATAGAGCAGCACTGTGAGACTGCAAGGCTATACATAACAGAGCCAAGGATAGACTGGAAGTCAGGATAGCAAAATGAACTCCTAAAACAGAGGAATGGAGGGAGAAGCCAGCAAGAGTGCAAGGGGTAACGACAATGATACTGAATGAATATTTCACTTCAGTGTTCACCACGTGGTCCCCAGGGGGAGGGAATGTGCTCACTGGTTGGGAGGACCAATGGCTTCAGTAATAGCCATGATGTAACTTGTAGAAATCACAACTGCCCTGCTGACTGACTATGTGGCAAAGGTCAACTGTTAGTCTAGGAATGAGATACGCCCTAGAATCAAACTGGAGCTAAGGGAACAATTGGTGGGGCCACTTGCAGTAATATTTTAGAAGTCTGTCCAAGCAAGTGAGGTGCCAGAGGACAGGACAGTGACCAGTCATCATCTTCAAGAAGGGGTAAGGATTGACCCCAGCATCTACAGGCCAGTCAGTCTGACATCATTGCTGAGCAAGGTCCTGGAAGCCATCATCAGGGACAGAATAATGGAGCACTTTGTTGAGGTGAAATTTCTTGACCCCTATCTGCATGGCTTCATGAGGGTCCAATGATGCCATACCAACCTGATCACCTTCTTTGGGGGAAAGGGTGACCAAGAAGGTACAGGGTCCAGCCCAAAGATGTAGTCTACTTGGGCTTCTGCAAGGCCTTTGACACTGCCTATGACAAGCTTCTGGAAAAAAAGTACACCAGTCTGGCATACACAAGATAGGATCCTAACTGTTTTGGGGAATAGAAGCTAAGGGTTGTGGTGGATGGGCACTACTACATGTGGAGAGAGGTACTCAGCAACATCTCTCAGGGCTTGATTCTGGGGTTACTGCTAGTCAACATTTTCATCAACAGTGGTGAAGGCAGGGCCTCTACCAGGCTGCTTTAAGGAGAACTGTGCTGTAGCAAAAATACATTTTCCCAGTAGAAGCTTTTTTTCCTGTACTGGTTCCACTTCTGTTATAGTTCTTTCTATACGGGCCCATTAGTAACTCAGTGCATGTTTTTGATTTGCATTCCATGTTAAGCACCATTTTGGAGCTGCATGATGTAGTTTATGTCCCTCTCAACCACAGAGTTCTATAGTAGAACATAAATGCATTGTGGAAACAATGGAAGAGCAGAACAAGGGACATAAACTACATCATATCATTCTTAAATGATACTTACTACTTGTGTGTAAATGAGAAACACCAACTAGGATAATTAAAAAGCCTGTAGAGATAAAACAGTAACAGCAATGAAGCCAGTAGTTAAAAAGCAGCTTCTGCAGGGCAAAATGACTTGGAGGTTTAGTACAGTTCTCCTTTAAGTTCAAAGATGACACTAAGTTGGCCAGGGTTTTGGATTCTTTCAGGCCTGGGATGAACATCAGGAGCACCTGAACAAGCTGGATGATTGGTCAGTCTCCTAGTGTCTTAGATTCACTGTAACCAAATGCAAAGTGCTACACTTGGGGAGGAGAAAAAACAGAAGTAGGACCTATACACTGTGCAGGGCTCTTCTTGCTACAAATGAGGATAGAACAAAATAATGAACAAGGGCTGAAGCATGAAAAGCAGTGTGTGGCTGTTGACAAGAAGGCTGCGCGAATTCTGGGGTGCATCAAAAGTGGGGTGACAAGCAGGGCAGCTAAGTTATCGTCCCTCTTTACAAGGCCCCACCTAGAGTATTGTGTGCAATGCTAGGTTCCTCAGCACAAAAAAGGACACTGAAGCAGTAGAGAGTATGTAACACAGGGCCAACCAAATAATCAGAACTATGGAAGGCAAAAGCTATGAGGAGAGGCTGGCAGCACTTAACATTTTAATGATGAAGAAAAGAATGCCTACAGATGACTTGATCTCAGTATTCAACTAGAGATGTTGAGAAATTAAATTTCGCTGGCAAAATTGGCAATTTCACCAAGCAAAACATTTCACGAAAATTCTGCCATTCTGTGAAATCTTTCACTGTGTGTGAAATTTTACCCACAAAACATAAAATTCCACAACAAAATTCAAATTTCAACCACATTTCGCCCACATTTTGCCAAATTTCACCCAAATTCCACCATTTCTCAGGTGACATTTCATGTTTCGTGGGTGAAATTTTGCATTTTGCGGTGAACTTTTGCATTTCACGGTCAAAATTTCAGATTTCGCCCATGGAATTTCACATTTTTGCACCCACAAAATATGTTTCAAAATGCCTGGATTTCACAAAATATTTCACAAAACAAAATTTTCTAATTTCGTACATCTCTATATTCAACATACTCAAGGGAATCAACATGATGAAACAGAGATGTCTGATCTGGTATCCTTCAGCAAAACAGAGGGACAAACCCTGAAGCTCAGAGGTCTAAATCCATAGGTAACATAAGGAAGCACTTTGCTCCCAGAAAGTGATGACTCCATTGAATGGCCTACCTGAAGAGACAATGGGCATGAAGATGATACTGGCCTTCAAGGAAAGCCTGAACAAACTTCTGCTTATCAAGGGAATCACTGAATACCCTAGGTAGTAGAGGGGTGGGTAGGGAACCCCTTTATTTAAGTATTTATATATTTATTTATTTAGACAGTCTTTGTTGACCAGAAAGCTAAACAATACTATTTTCAGCCTCTTCTCAGATAAGGAGAGAGGAGATACATATGCAAAGCAAATTACATTTTTTAGATTATGCTGTTGTTGGTATTTTAATGTATGGAGGAAATTTGGCCAGGACAGCAGGGGAAATTCCCTGTTGTTTTCGAAAAATGCCATGAAATCTTTAATGTCGATTAGAAAAACCACCAGCACAGACAGAAGGGACCTTGGTTTAACATCTCATCCAAAGGATGGCACACCCCGAAAATGCAGCATCTGCTTATTACAATACTCGAGTGCTAGCATTTATGTTATGAGCCCCATCCCGGTGTGGGACTAGAACCCATGACCTTCTTATCCAGAGATGAATGTGCTATCAACTGAGTCATGCTGACACCTATAAGTTCAGATAGATTTGCACTGCATACTGATTAATAGTTGCATATAAAGCAGGGGGTAGACATGATGGACCTAGAGTCCCTTCAGACCTTATGTAACTACCTAATGAAGGTATTATTCCTGCAAATGGAAAAAAATTGTTTCTGGTCACATAGGACTATTTGTATACACATCTGCATGTTCTCCTATTTTTACTTTAATATACAATAGCAGTATTTATTAATTACAATGTTGCCAAACCTCTCTATAAGATCCATTTAATTTCCCATTGATTATGAAGGAAAAGAGGCACATTGCAAACACTAACATTTAAAATCCATGTTTTGTCCTAAAATAAAACCTTACACGGATATTTAAGTTAACACATACTGTATGCTCAGATCTAGGAGTAGTCCTACAATGAGCACCAGTGTCCTGCACAAATGCCGTAGACCCTTCTGCTTCAATGTGCAGCTGTTTCAGCATCACTGAATGTAATATGAAATAGTTTATCATTTACAAAATGTTTTCATACTCCTACTGTAAAAATGATGAGACCATCTGACATTTAGGTAAGTGGCAGAGACATCTGAACCCCAAAAGCCTTCTCTGTTTGTTTTCTCATCTCATTTGTATTCTGCACCCCATCCTCTCCTCCTCCTGTTTCTCTAGAAAAGAATCTAGTTCTTTCTTGCACTCATTAAAACTCCCTGCTTCACTGGTTATTCTCGGTGTCTTTTCCAATACGCAGTGCTTATCATACCCTTTCATTAAAGCAGTCTTGCATGAACTGTCTATTAGTTCTTCTTGCTTCCTAAGCTTCAGTTATGCCCACTTACTTTTTAGATCTTCACTGGAGTGAACCATTCATCTGAATCAGTTTTGTCTATTATCTGAGTTAATTTATAAAGCCTGAATTACATTATCACAAAGCCTCCTCTTTTCCAGTGAGTACAAGCCTAACTCTCACATAATCTTTTTCTTAGCAATAATCCCTGAACCAACAGAATACAATGGAATTTGAAACTACGGCACCTTTTTTACACAAAATATCTTGAACTACACAAAAAATGTTGGCTGAAATTCCACAATTAAAAAAATGCACAAATTTTCAGTAGAAATCCTAAGTGTGGCAATTGTTTAACTTCTTTTTTTTTCATATAGCTGTTTGCTCAGAGACTGCCCCCTTCACATGACCTTCACGCTTGTCTGACAACCTACTAGCCCTGTCAGCTGCCCACCCCCACCCCAACTGTCAGACCAGTTGGGATCCACACAGAGAAGGGCACCAGAGTACTAACAGCTGTCTCATGTTGTTGCAAAATTTCACCCCAACCAGATTTTAATTGTGGTGCCTTTTAATGGACCCTTCGCTAAGCTTTAAAGCTTGCTGACTTTCCACCCTTTTTATACCCTGCAGGTGTCTGAAGATTTCAGTCATGTCTCCCCTCTCTGGCTTTGCCTCTAGTGAACACATACTGAGGTCAGCCAGTCTTGACTCATAAGCTTTTCTCTGCTGGCATATGGATCCTTTTAGGTCTCTTTTGGATTGACTCCCAGTAGTCCTCTTCCTTTTTAAGGTGAAGGCTCCAGAACTGCATGCAGTACTTTATATGCCCCCTCACCAAGGACCAGTACATAGGTAGAATCACTTCTTTCCATCTGCTTGAGAAGGCTCTACATCTGCATCTCTGCATCCCAGCATCCCAGCATCCCACTAAATTTCCCATATTCCTCATTACATTGATCTGAAGGCTTGAGGATATCACTAATTATCACTCCTAGATCAGTTTCTCCGAGATCTGCTCGACTGAACTTCACCATCCAATACTCAGTTCTCGAATTTCCACTCGCCCCCTCCCCATATGCAAAACCTTTTACTTTTTGACATTATATTTCAGTTGCCAGATCGTAGGCTATCATTCCAGTTTCCCAAGGTTTCTTTTCAATTTCCTTATATTGTATCTTCCTGACTGTCCACTCTGCTACATATCTTGGCATCATTCACAAAGAGACACATCTTGCCCTGGATCCGTTCTCCAGTGTTGCAGCTGAACAACTGAACAGTACTAGCCCAGGACTGACCCATATGAGACCCTGCTCATAACCCTCCCTAACCTTAGAGTATGTACCATGTATTATCATTCTTGGGTTCCTCCCAGCACATTTCATAGAAACATAGAAATTGTCAGCCAATAAGGACCGCTAGGCCCATCCAGTCTGCCTATAGACCCTATACATTGTATGTGGCCAATGACCCTATGTGACTAATGACTTTTCATCACTCCCTTCCCTCTCAAGCTTCCCTTGTGCCTGTCCCAGGCATGCTTAAACCCCTCTACTGTACTTGCCTCCACTATCTCCTGTGGTAGACTATTCCAAGCATTGACTACCCTTTCTGTGTAGAAGAACTTCCTCATATTACCTCTTAATCTATCCCTTTCCAATTTCATATTGTGCCCCCTTGTTCTAGTACTTTTTCTACATTGGAAAAGGTTCCCCACCTGCACCTTGTTTATGCCCTTGAGGTACCTGAACGTTTCAGTCATTTCCCCCATTGTCTCCTCTCCTCCAGTGAGTACATATTGAGGTCCCTTAGTCTCTCCTCATATGGTTTGTGGTGTAAGCCCTGCACCATCTTAGTTGCCCTTCTCTGGATAGTCTCCACCTTTTCTATGTCTTTGCACAGGTGAGGCCTCCAAAACTGCATGCAGTACTCCAGGTGAGGCCTTACCAATGTTTTATACAATGGCATCACCACTTACTGCCTCCTGCTAGTGATACCCCAGCCTTTGCACCCCAGCATGCCACTGGCCCTCTCTGCCGCCTTTGTGCACTGCTTTGATACCTTAAGATCATCAGAGATGATAACCCCTAGGTCCCTTTCCTCTTTGGTAACAGTCAGCTCTCCCCCCAAACTGCAGCTCTCCCCAGGGTTCCCGCTACCCAGGTGCATTATTTTGCACTTCTTTGCATTGGACCTCAGTTGGCACATCTCTGCCCATCTTTCAAACTTCTCCAGGTCCCTCTTCATTTTCTGCACCCCTTCTGGTGTATCCAACCTGTTGCAAATCTTGGTGTCATCTGCAAACAGGCAGACCTTTTTATTCCACCTCCTCTGCAATGTCACTAATGAAGACACTGAACAGGACTGGTCCTAGTACTGATCCCTATGGAACCCCACTGGTCACTCCCCTCTCCCCAGATTGTAACCCATTTACCACCACCCTCTGTCTCTTGTCTGTTAACCAGTTCCTAACCCAGTTCACCACCTTGTCTCCCACGCCCAGACTATCCCTCTTGTTAATCAGCCTTCTATGTGGGACGGTGTTGAAGGCTTCGCTGAAGTCTAGGTAGGTGATGTCTACTGCCCCTCCCTGATTTAGATCCCTAGTCACCCAGTTAATAAAATATATTTGACTTGTTTGACATGACCGTCCTGCTGTGAATCCATGTTGCCTCAGATCCTGAGCACCGCTGGATTCCATATGTGCCACTATCCTTTCTTTCAGTAGTGTCTCCAGCTATATAGTGACATTGCCCCCAACAATTAAGTCTTCCAATTTCTTTACTAACCTTCTGTGGGGCACAGAGTTAATGGCCTTGCTGGAGTCTAAGTACAGGACATCCAGCACTTTGCCCTTGTCCAAGGCCTGTGACACAGCATTGAAGAAATCAGTGTGGTTTGTGTGACAGGACCTCCCCATCACAAAAATGTTCCACTTGTTGTCCAGGAGCCAATTGGATGCTAGGAAGCCATCCAGCTGCTCTTTGATCATGGTCTCATGATAATGGAAATCAAGCAAACTATTTTTTTAATTTATTGCGTTTCCACTGTCCCCACTCCTGTGAAGAGGTTGACATCTGCTACCCCCCAGTCTTTGGGAACTGTGCCATTCTCAAATGTATAATTAAACAGGTTTCCACTGGCAGCAGTTCCTGCTCCAACTACCTGAGCACCTATGGGTGCAACACATCTGGTTCCAGGGACATATTCACCTTTAAAGTTTTCATGCTTTGAGCACTTTCTCTGTTATACTACTCATTTCCATGTTTGTTTTCTGCCAGACCTGGATGTTAAATTCTAGCAGTGTCCCCCATTCCTTGACTTTAAAGATCAAGCAGAAATATTCATTCAATATATCAACTTTCTGCCAGTCCTCCTCCAGTCATGCCACACACTTTCACAACCTCTCTCTACCCCTTTGGCCTTTCACTTTCCCCTGACATACCAAAAGAAGCCCATATCATTCTATTTTACCCCTTCTGCAATCTTAAGCTCCCACTCTGCCTTTGCCCTCCTTACTGCCTTGCTAGTGACCTTTGTTTTGATTAGGTAGAGTTCCTTGCTTGTCTCTGTTTGGCCTTAAACAATGTCACCTTCTTTGTTCTTATTGCCATTCCAATCACCTTAGAAACCATATAGACCTCTTATGCCTCTTCCCCACTTGCCTGAGACAACCTTTTCTTACTGCTACAACCCCTTCTCTGATGTTCCCACTCGCTCTCTGCACCTTCCAATTGCTGATACCCCACTATCTCCTCCATTAGCTCCTCCGCCATCCTTTTAAGTCTAGGATCAGTGTCCGAGTCAACTGCCTTGGTACTTTCAGGGCTATACTGAACCACACTGTGTTTTGGTCACTAAACTCAAGCTGATCTTCCACTGTAAATACCTGATCTCAGTTAGTCAGAAATCAATATTGTATGTTCCTGAGCAGTCCTGGAAGGTGCTGAACAGTGTCGGATTTCAGGTGGTATTTATTCATAGACAACACAGTTCTTCATAGGACCCCCACACCACCAACATTTCAAGGGCAAAAACCCCTTCCTCAGGGTGGACTCCTTACATTGGATATAGCACAACATCTTTCAACCATATATAAATAAGTGACATGAACCCCCTTTACCATGTGTAACTATTATACATATCTATTCTCTGAGTTCACAAACTTATTCTTTCAGAAACTCCCTAGAATTGCAATTATTTAAAAACAGAAAAATAGTAAAAATAGTCTAAGGGCACAGTAGTCTTCTATGAATGCTTCATATTATGGTGTGGCAGTACTCTGTAACAGTATCATTTGAAGGCTTAATATGAATGATACTGCTATGAAGGGGTTTTCACCCCAGAAACAGTGTTGGTGTGTGTGGGGCCCAATAAAGAACTGTGTTCATCTATGAATAGATACTATAAATACATATTTAGTAATTATACTTTGAATCTGGTACCTGGTCAATATGACGTGCAAATAATAGCGCCATATAATCTGTGCAGCAAAAATAGTGATGGACAACACACCTACAGGGATAGTACAGCGCAGGTATGTTAGTGCTATCCCTGTAGGTGTTGTCAGTCAGGAAGAAGAGGAGAAAGGCTCCGCTGCATGGTATACTGCTGAGGTGCTGCTGTGGTGCAGAGGGCAGGAACACAGGCAGTAAAGGGCAGTGGAACATCTGGTAGACTGGGGTTTGATTCCCAGACCTGAGACTTTTTTTTCCCCTCCCTCCTGACTTTTATTTTTAATTTGTCATCCCCTTCCACCCTGCACCTTTTGCCCCCACCTCAGTTGTCTTACTCAGTTCCCCCTTCCTCTCTGACTTGCACCTCGCAACTATTCCCCCCACCTGAGGTTCCTCCCAATCCCCAAGTTGCCTCCCCCCCGGAGGTGATTATATATAGTTCGGGGGGTACGGGTGGGAGTGAAGCCTCCTGTAAAGGGTTGTGCAGGAGGTGGAGTCCCCCCCACAAACGGTCACAGTACCTACTTTTCTTTAGCCATGGTAGTGGTTGGTGTTTTTCTCCTGAGTGCTACCTTTGGCTTTGCTGCTTTTCCTGCAGGAGTTTTGACAGCGCTGTTCTGTGGTCAACATTATCACCTAGTGCCTTTGAATCTGGGTGAGTGGTCAGTGCCTTCCTATGCCTTACTGTAATGTAAGCAGGCCACCCTCGATGAACCCTGCCTGTTGCTCTTTCTCCATCCTATGGTCCACCTAATTTAATTGTTTCATTTGATATACTTCTATTCTACCTCTCCCTCTGCTTTTGTTCTCTCTCTCTCTGTCATACTCTGTCTCTCTCTCAGGCATTTGATTTGATTTCACTGATTACTACCCTGCTTATATTAATTATGGGCTAACTTATTTGATTTGTTATTAACTGCTTTTATTGAAACTGCTAAAGGCTGAATGTGGGATAGGTAAAACTGTTTTGATGTTAGTCTCTGTTTTATATGTTATTTTAAGTGCTCCGAGCCTCCAGGAAGGAACGCTATCTTAATAAAATTCCTATCCTATCTTGTTCTATCCTATCCTATGCTATCTTATCCTATCCTATCCTATCTTATCCTATCCTCTCCTCTCTCAGGTATGTGACCTATCCTATCCTATCCTATCCTATCCTCTCTCAGGTATGTGACCTATCCTATCCTATCCTATCCTCTCCTCTCTCAGGTATGTGACCTATCCTCTCCTATCCTATCCTATCCTATCCTATCCTATCCTATCCTCTCTCAGGTATGTGACCTATCCTATCCTATCCTATCCTATCCTCTCTCAGGTATGTGACCTATCCTATCCTATCTTATCCTATCCTATCCTCTCTCAGGTAAGTGACCATGCCATGTACCAAATCTGTTTTTACCACCAGCTCCCTGAGTGCTACTTCTGGTCGGGGGAGTTTTACTAGGTCTCTATCAATTGTGCATACCTCTTGGGAGAAAGTTATTCCATGCCTCACTCCTTCCCTTTAGCTGCACCGCCACTGAGGTGAAGGCCTTAAACCTCTGTCCCAGTACACTTGTTTACTCCCCTGTAGGATGAAGGCCACCCACTGTATGATGATGAGCATCAACTTTAAATAGGCCTTTGTCCTACCAATTGGCACCCCAGTCTCCCAGGAAGTGAAACCCCACTTCAGCTTACCACCCTTTCAACTAATCATTTTATTGAAAGATCTTTAGCTCCTTGCTCCCCTCCTCTATACTGTGAGAACCTCTGAGAAGTCAAAATACCAGACAATCCCTTGAGCCTGGCCTACAGTGCCCTAGCAATGTCTTTAACAACCCCTTGTGGCTTCCCTGCCAAATTGCTCATCCCAATAAGGACAATTAAAATAGCCTTATCCCTCACCTTTCTTACCAGTCCTATCCTAGGATGTAGCCTATCTGCTGTCAACCATTTGAGATAGTGCACTACCCTCCCACCTGGTATGGTACAAACCACTGACTCAGTACCTATAACAACAGAGTCACCCACTATGCGCAAGTACTTCCCATCTGTCCTTTTTTGACTATGCCACCTCCCACAGCAGGCTTGGCCACTGCTGGGGCCCTGGACAACATGGAGCTTTAATTTGAATGGGAGAGTATTATGCACCACTTTACTGGGGGTTAAACAGTTGCTTGTTGCTATCCAAGAGCAACTTCCTTCTCCTGGAGCAGCAATCATCTGTCTAACCCCTTTCCCAACACTTTATTCAGCACCTGTTGTGAACCCTTGGGGAACACTGAGAGAGAAGTGACAGTGAACACCCCAGATACCCACTTCAACGTGTTATGTAGATGCTGTATTATGCCCAATTCTGCAGCCAGGTCAGAAGTGAGTGCCACAAGTTTCTGGCAGACTGTGCATCCTCCACATCTCAACAGAATACCGTGGGATGTTTGACACAGCAGGATCTGCAACTAACTTCCCACACAAGTCAAAGCCCCCCCATCTTCCTCCTTTCCATGGCTATTCATGGTCTCTTCCTTGAGCCCCAACAATGATAAATAATTGCCCAAGGACATTACTATCCTAGGTAGGGTTCTACTGTTTGCTTGAGGTGTTCTAACAGTCCTTGAGATTAAAACTTATTACTGCCGCAAGCCAGCTAGTGTATTGCTAGGGTATCCCAAATACTTACCCTCAATTATGAGTATAAACTACTACCCACCTCTACACAGAATATATTTGTAGCTAGGCCTATCTCTAATGCTGCCCTGCTAACACAGCTTATTCGCTAAGCATCTCTACATTTGACACATTATAGAGCCCTACCCAGACAGTTTTTTTTCTGTTTTCCCCAGACACAGTACCTACTAACAAATTCTGGTATAAACCAGCACACAGGATCACATTTATTTCAGCCAGTGCACAGTTGTATTATACATGATTCTATTAGAGTACCCTCATGGGAGAACCAGATGTTTACTCCTTTGGACTGGAAGAAGAAATGAGCCCTACAGATGACATCCTTATGTTCCAGGGTCTCTCTAACTCCAAGGTTATTCAGTGTTACTGGTCCTTATAGCAAAGAAGCCTCTGCCTAGCCTTAACTGGTTTTAGCTGAACCTTAATCCCTGGATATTTTGCACCAAATTGATACAATTTCCCTGAAACATCTTGGGACATTAAAGTTAATAATAAACATCTGACCCCTTAAATTAAATCAGACTCCTTTCTACACCTAAATGAAAATGCATTATCATGGCTCCTAAGGACTATTATCCTCACACTTCCTCTTTGCTGGCAACAGATGAGATGTCCCCCTACAATTCCATACGTCTCTCTTCTCTTGTAGTGGGGTGAGTTATTTACATGCTTTTCCTTTCAGAAATTCCTACCACATGCAGCTTGACTGCTACAAAGTTACTGCATAAGCCAATATTTTGTGAAACAGTTTGCATTGCAAAATTTAAAAAAGTCATAGATTTTCCTGGCTGCAAACAGTCTACACAGCTGTATAGGTACGTTACTCCTGTCCACAAGAATTGGGCAAGCCCTGCCACATTATGCATAACAAGGGGCTTAAATGATCTGTCCTTTAGGTAGATGACCCTGGATGGGGTGAGAAGTGAGAAGAGGTGGGAATGAAAGACAGAGGACTGCACTTTTTAAAAGGAAGTTGGAGCAATGGAAAAGACAGTGAGCCTCAAGAGAGGGAATCACTATCGAGGTAGAGAGAGCAGTGATGCATAAGAGGAAGGGTACCGAGAGTAAAATAACAGAAAGAATGGAAAAGGGTGTCCAGCCTTGCTAGGATGGATTTAGGGGCATTACTGTAAACCGTATCAGCACAGTCAAGCACTGGAAAGATCATCTCAAGGATGATCTCATGGTGGACTAGGGGAGAGAGAGAGGCAGAACTTGTGCTACAGTGCACCCAGCTGAGGGTGGAGTTAAGTGGGCAGGGTGTTGATATGAGTGGAAAGGCTTTGATATAGCCGCATACCTAGGTACTTGAATTTGGGGGACTACTTTAAGGGGGAGACAGCAAAAGTCTTGCAGACTGTGAGGGTTTGGCCTGGAGCTACTGTATGCTTAGCAGCAAAAGTTATGGAAGTCTTCTTGGCATTAGGAGAAAGTGTGTTGAGCAGAAACAACATTGGACATATCTCCTGCTCAGGGATGGAGGCTCCAGAGTAAAAGATTAAAGTGTTATACATATGCATATGGATGCTGGAGGAGACACAGACTTAGGGTAGGATATTGCTAAAAATCAAAATGAGTGTAAGGCCCAGGATGGTGCCCTGGGGGACTGTGGACCTGATGGGGAGAGAGTAGGATAAGGCATCAGTAACCTGAACTGACTGGTGCTGGTCAATGAAGTAGGAACGAAACCAGCCAATCACAAGTTCACACAAACAATCCTGACTCAAAATTTATACTAGTTAACTTCCATTGATGTACTATATTTAGGTTTTATAAGAATTATTTAACTCTTACGGTTTTCTGATTTACAGAACTAATGTTGCTTCTAAATTAGTTGAACAGTGTTATGTTTCCTGATATCTCTTAAAGCTATATCATCAAATTTCACAGCTGATTGGATAGAAGCTTCAATATGTGCAATGCTGTACATCTGTCTGTAAAAATGTTAGCTGTCGTCAAGTGATAGACTGCAGAATATTGGAGTGATAAAAAGAAACAGCATATCAGGCACATTGAAAAGAAAGCAGGGGCAGCTATGTAGGACCATGCATGTCTAATAACATCTTGAATGCTGATTTGCATTGTGCTGCACTTGCAGGTGGACCTCCCAACTGAGAAATGTGCCAAGCCTCGATAAACCACCATTTCGGATGACAGCACAAAATGCTATGCAAAATCTCCTGCTTTACTCTGGCCCCAACAGTAAATAAACATCAGGACACTAATATTCCTGGCAAAACAGTCATGGGTTAATTAGATATCTATTATTTTAGAAATGCTTGTTTTATTGTTTTTTTTAATACAAGATACCATGCAAAAAGTTATAGTGCACTAAAAGCATTAATACACCACAAGTGGTAATAAATTTGCCTACAGAAGGTCAATAGGGTATATGCAATGACTTGACTCTAAATACAGTATGTAATTTATCTTCAAGTGCAATAGGACAAGGCAATAACTCACACGTGGCAGAGCAATGAGTGAACTACAAAAGTTCTGCCCCCTCACAGTGATGATAAACTGTATATTTTGAGTCCAACCATAGGGTTTTTAATTTATGCAACATCAGTTTATGAGTTGCGTCTTTTAATCTGCTGTTTGCTTGAACATTTAACTGTCTTGATTTCAGCTGCTGGCTTCACTGCTCTCTAGGCAATTATAATGTCATCAGTATTGTGAAAGCTGCTCTCTGATTTGTTCAGTACTCCATTGTGATGATCATAACCTTGAAGACAGCAATTATGACAATGCTAACAACAAGATATGATAAAGTATCTTCAGATTAGCTACAATGATGTCACTTTTGAAAAATGGGCTGGAACTTTCCAGTTACTGTGCCTGATAGGCTAAATAAGTTCTGAGATCCATGTGTTACTACCCCAGAAATGCACAGGTTGGAACAAGTTCAGACAGTGGGAACTGAAATTTGTCCAAACACAATTTAGTTCACTCATCCCTGATTACCATGACAAGCATGACTGCCATCTTTACTCACTGGAAACCCTCAACAAGAACCTAAAATATAAACCCACCCACTTGAATTTTTAAAAATAAATATTTTCTTCTCATGATCCCATCCTTTCACAGACAAGCACATTAAAAATGTGAAGGAATATTTACTGTTTTAACTCGATGTTTTGTTAGTGACCATGACAAATCACCTCCTTTCCTTAACGGCTTGCCAGGGCAATCTCTGCTGCTTAATCTTCCACAGATAAAATTGAGACATTGGCTCCATATAAGGCCTTGTGTTGCAAGTGAGGGGATGAACATTCTCTCAGATGAATTCTGCAGAAGTTTGAATTCCTATATTCATGATAAATATTCTATCTATTGAATTTGAGAAAAGACAAATGATTGACATGTGAGAAGGGACTACTGTTTACTAGTTACTGTTAAAAGAAAAAACTTTTAATATAAATAGATGGAAATTTTTTTTTTTTTAAATTGTCTCTCAGTTTACTCATTTTGTAAGTGCTATATGTCAGTCCAGGTTGTTGTATATTTGGGCTTAATGTACTTCTAAGGATTGAAGGCACTCTATGCAAGTTCCACCTCATGAT
This sequence comes from Neoceratodus forsteri, assembly GCA_016271365.2. NCBI lineage: Eukaryota > Metazoa > Chordata > Ceratodontiformes > Ceratodontidae > Neoceratodus > Neoceratodus forsteri. The sequence continues at coordinate 1,500,734,665 of CM057456.1, forward strand.
TCTCTACACACCTGAGTGTGCATTAGCCCAGACAACCAACACCCTTTAATGTCTTATTGCATGCTTACCATGCCATTTTTATCATCTATAGCACCGTACTAATTTGTTTAGCACACCATCTAGCCTCCAAATAAATACTTACTGTATCTAGGGGTTAGATACTGTATATCTCAATCACTATCCTCAAAATAATACAAGATCTGGTCAGAGCTGATATGGCTGTGGAGATCTTCAGGGATGCTTTTACCCATTATTTCTAATGAATTTGCACAATGCAGATCTGCTGAGAGGCAGTTTCAATGTGGTCTTCCATTTATACATTTTTACTATGTATTT